>OX336395.1:128360778-129560778 GCA_946902985.2 Meconema thalassinum
GTGAAAGAGCTGTTCTCTTATTGTTTCAGGTCCATGGTATAATATTTGTGGTGGATGCGAGTGATGTTCAAAGACTGGAGGAGTGCCGGAAAGTGTTGGAGAGTCTTCTGACCCATGAGAAACTCAGTGGGAAGCCTGTCTTATTGTAAGTTTGACATATAATGGATAACTAGCATTCACTATTAATGATTTCCGTCCTTTCAATACAAATATTGTTATTTATCTCTCATTCAACTGATTCATTGAAGGATTCTACACTCAAACTATTTTTAGTTTCCGTTCTCATCAAATTAGCAACAAGGAATATAAGAAAATTCAACATATATTTTAATTCAGCAAGAAATGGAACGTTTTCAAAGCACACACGTCAAGACTCACAATAGGAGTTAATGTGCACAGTTTCTCAACTATTCAACAAGCAAGAGGTTTTCAGGTTATCAGTGTATCATGGGACTAATGGACAAAGGTTCAAGTGTTTTAACGAATATTAATGACACATCGTATTTTAACGTGTATTATTGTCATGTTAATTTTATATTTGGTCATAGGATTGTATATGTTTGATAGTGTCTTTTATACTTGTCTTTATCTATTTGTGTATTAGGGCTGAGGAAGAGCAGAATACTGCTCGAAACATGTACCCTGTTGTTATATAGATAAATAACAATATTTGTATTGAAAGGACGGAAATCATTAATAGTGTATACTAGTTAAATATATTCAATACGGACCTATAATGGAGAATAATACTCTAATATTGTTTTAGATCCCTTATTTAGGGGTGGATCTAAAAGGAAGAGTTATTGTATTAATTTATAAAGCTGTGCCTAAAAAGGGTAGCTTCCCTTGGCAGGGTGAGCTGACCAGTGTAGAGTGTTGTGATGTGCTAGGAACTAGGGGGCGTTCCTGTAAATAATGTAGTAGTGTTTGAAGGGATGGGGCCCAATGCAAAGGTCACTGCGCTGGTCGCTCAGCTGACTTATTATGTAACTGAATCTGCTCGTATCAGCCGAGTGGCACGTGCTGCTTGCTAGCAGCCGGGTCGGCTCGAGAAATACAATGGTATCTGAGCTAGCGCTATTAGACTACCGTCTGTGAAGTGGACTCTTAGAATTTTTAACATGTGTTTTTAATATGTTTTGTACAGAATTTTAATGCAATGGTTTTAATATGTATTATTAGTGTGCATGCATTTTGGATTGTTCAGTGTTGATTTGATGTGTGGCCATTTGTTGTTTGTGAAGGGCTGATGAAGGACCGGTATACAAGGTTCGAAACATGTACCAAATAGCGCAATAATAGCGCAAATATTTTTTGTATTGATCTGACGGGAAGTTTCAACTGAATAAACTATTCATATACGTCAATACGGACCAGAAATGGCAACTAGTATTCCCATCTTTCCAAGGGTTGCCCGTTAGGAGATTTGGGCAGATGATGGGGGGATGGTCTCCAAGGGGTGCATACCCCTGGGAGGCTGTACAAGCGTCTTCCTTCATTTGTTCGCGTCCTCGCGAACGGGAACGGAACTGGAGGTTGGGATGTTGACGTAGTGGTTCTTGGAGCCCCCTCGTATCTCCTGGTGGTGTCGTATCGAAGTGTGGGTGTGAGGTCAGCCCGTGTTCAGAGGGGAGGGTTATGGGATGTACAGAGATATATATATATAACATTGACATTGGCATTGTGACAATAGAAATGGACGTTGAAAAAAAAATTGACATTGAAAAAAAAATTTTTGCCATCGAGAAAAAAAAAATTGACATTGGAAGAAAAAAAAATGACATTGTTGGCATATTGCTACTTTCAAAAAAAAACATGGTTTTTGATGGTGATTCGTTACATAGTTGTGCAGGGAGGAAAAACCCAGCTAGACGAGGAATTGTGTCGTCTGGCTTTACTTTGGGGAAAAAGTGCTCCCTGCGAAGAGAAAGATAGGAGAGAATAGAAAAAATGGGTGTTCCAGGGTATAATTTAAGGGATATAATCAAAGTGTATTTATTGGTTCGGGATGAAACGGAACACCCTGACAAATGGGGAAGTTAGAAGAAGGAAAAATGAAAGAAAACAAATCATAGACATTATGTACATTGGTGGTCTTGATAATGGTAACAGATATGACCCGATAATAATAATAATAGTAATCCTTACATTTGTAAAATTCCTGACAAGTTATAATTGAACATAGTAAACATGTAATGAAGATGAACATAGAAAAAATAATGGTTGCCATGTGGGTACCCTGTACGTATAAGTATTCTTGCCACTCTTGTGGACCCTTGCAATTGTATGACATGGCGAGAAAATATAAAATAATTTACACTTTACAATTATCACTATCATATATATATATATAAACCTTATAGAGCTCTGTTACCTGCCCAGTTATTGCATGTCTCTTATACTTGGCGCGCACCGTACTATTATGCCTCGCCGACCGTTCTCTAATCGGCCGTTCCTGGTGCGGTTTAGTGGCTAGTCCACTATTCTCTCCCTGTACTTATCACGTAACCTCGTGGTTTTCCGTCGTGGGTCGGAATCCCACCTTAGGGTCGAAGGTCCGGCACTTACAAACCTTGTGTCGCCCTTTGAGCCTGAAGTAACGCTTCATTTGCGTATTCTGAAATGTGTTTGCGTTCAGCGATGGTCATCATCCCACGTATGCTGTCCACCGCTGACCGCTGGCGTTGTCACCTTTAAGGGTGCGACTAAAATTGATAAGGAGTGTATTTGTGTATGACATATATGTGTATTTTGGTAATATATTTACCACAGACATATTCACGTTCTTGGTTACCTGTAAATCAAAACAAAAAAAAAAAATGCATCCATATGAAGATGTTTATCTCTTTGTAGCTCCGTGGTCTTCCTGTGTGGGTGAAAAGTGGATTAGTCATGAAGTTAGGAGAGTACAATACATTATAATTCATTACAGGTATATATATAACCTTCCTCGGTAGCGCTTAGTTTGGAAACTAAGTGTAGCGCCACCGAAGTCTAACTTACCCTAGGTTAGCCTCTGTTAACCTATTCTAGCTTAAATGGTGTCGGGCTTATCTTGGTAACGGGTTTTGAGTCACCAAGTGCCGAGATATTCTATTGTGATCTATATATATATAAAAAAAATTTTTGCCTTAAATGTAGGCTTATGCTACCTTACAACGAATTATCACACCTTATCATGAGTTGTCGGACTTACCCTGATGCCGGGTTTCTGGGCCATCAGGCGCCGACCGGCGTTACTTAATGCTATCTATCTTAATTATGGTCTAATAATTTAAAAAAATGCTATTTCTAAGCCGAGAGGGTTGCCTTAATCTATTGCCGAAATGTGCTGCGCCATACCTGGCAACAGCGGTGAATAAATTTGCTTAATCCTAGGTTGCGTGTCAAATGCAACCGTCTTACAGCTAAATTTGGCCTAGAACGATCGCCTGGGGCAATTTACTTCCCCAGGACACCACCCGCACGAGTCCTAGGAACACCGGTTGTCTCTAGGATCGCTGGATTCCGTTCCCTTAATTCTAGGTGTCGACGTCTATTACTAGTACTAATCTAATCACAGGCGGCTTACGGTGCCACTAAGCAAACCGTTTCGCCTGCTGTACCTTCCATTTCTTTGACCGTTGCCATTGCGTGTGTAGTTGTAGTTGGGCCGCCCACGTAACCCTTATGAGGCGCTCGCAATGCCCCTCTCTTAATGCCCATTGACTGCCCGCTGCGTCGCCATTTATGTGGGCATTGGACATTGTCGTCCAATGGCATAATATAATCTTCGCCTTTGTCGGCAATCGTAGTCTGCTTGTCGCAGTAATAGAATCTCTTCGCCTTTGTCGGCAATCGTGGTTTGCTTTTCGCAGTAATCTTCGCCTGTATCGGCAATCGTGGTTTGCTTTTCGCAGTAATCTTCGCCTGTATCGGCAATCGTGGTTTGCTTTTCGCATTAATATTCCCCTCCAACGCACAGGAGTTTTGCTTCCCGCTATGGAAGCCGTGCCTACTTAAATTTAAATTTAACTAGAAGTCTAGTCATAATGGGGTCGTCTCTAGGGATAGTTCCCGAGTCTGGCGCTGAGTGAGCTATTTCTCCCGCCATTCCCAGAAAGTCTCCCTGCAGGTCTTGGCTTCGACGACCGTGGCACAAAGTGGGTGTAGCATCCCTTCCTCCCAGGGGCGGTTTTATGCGCATCTTGGATTCCAGAGCTTGCCCGGCCAGGCCGCGAATGCTTTGACCTTACGTGGTTCGTCTATTTGGTCTAGCCGTCAAGTTAAGTGAGGTCGCTGCGCTATTGAGCCAATTGGGGTAAGGGTCCACATCACCCTCCCCAGCTCTCAAAGTGTGGTCCCTCTGACCTTCGGCTTACACCGTTGTCATCAATCAGATCGTATCAGATTCCTTTGTAAAAAAAAAAATGTATCGTAACCTGTGTAAATGGTTTAATCTCTGTGTAAAATGTAAAATATTTCCAGTGTTGCGGGGTTGTAGATCTTCTAAGTACATAGGCTACTTCTGGTCTACCTTTGCTACGTCAGCTTTCCAGCAATAATGCTTTCTTTACCATAATGGAGGTGTTAGTAGGGTCTGTAGTGTCAGGTACCCTGTTATTAGGATCTGGGGGTAGTTATTTGTCGAGTGGGCTGAAACAAGGCAGGAAGGGGTTGCGCACCTTTGGGTTCCACGTTAGTGGTGGCCTGAAACCGGTGATGGCGTTGGGATGCTCCTATAGTGAGTCGAGTGGGGAGGTAATTCCCGGGATTGCAAAGATACGAAAATTTCATGCAGGTTTGATATAAAAATCCCTGGTAAATGGATGGGATACTCATGCATGTGTCTGGATATGAAGTGTCTGCCTTCATGTACGGATAGGTGTAGGGTGGGGCATAATACCAATATATTCCTGTCATGCGGGAGTGTTTAAGTACTAAAGAATGGTTAATATATATCTATGGCCTCCTCTCTCATTTGGAGAGGCGCATTATGCTTATTTAATGTTTGCTGACCCACCCCTAATACTCAGGTGGTAGCATCGTGGCCCAAGGCGTAGCATGCCTTCTCTTTAGACGCATGAAGTCCATCAACCCCTTGTGTGTACTTTATAATGTAGTGTAGCTGTTTTTTGGTCGTGTACATGTGTCTGCGTTGGCTTATGTGGGACGTGAGAGGGTTATTGGAAGGAAATTGGGTATTAACAATGGTAGCCTGCTGTAGTATGTCGGTAATCCCTCTGGGATTATCCACCTATGGTTTGTCATCCTCCCTTGGTCCATGTTGGCTTTCTATCCGCGCCTTGGGATAGTAAAGCTTCATGACCTAATCTGGTCTGCCATTTGTAGTGTAAATGTGGCCAGTGGTCGTAGTGCGACTGGTCATGTGCTAGTCATCTGTAATGACTCCTATGCCTTTCGATCGATAAGAGAAGTTATTAGAGGGGAGGTCTTGTCTGTGTTTGCTCCTAATTGTTGAGTGCGTGAGCGTGTGTGTGACTATGTTCCGCTACACCACGCGGACGGTTGGTCTGTTGCTGGCTAAGTCGTAATATGTATCGCATGTGTGGGCAGGAGGCGCCCGTGGCCTGCCAACGTCTTGGCGAACGTGCTCTTATAGGCCCAAGATAAGTTCCGCTGTGTCACGTCTTGTTCATTGCCAAATGTTTTTGCAGTGTGGAGAAAAAAAAATGTATGGTGTTATAATTGTTTTGTGTTTGTAATTTCACGGTCACTGGCGCTACACAATAGTGTCTTGTCATCGCAGTATTGCAGTGTGAATAGTCTGCAAGTCAGCAGTTGGTATGTGTAATGTCAGGCTGGGATGTTATTGTTTGTCATCCGTTGGCATGTGCTTTCCTGCACGTATACAAGTGTGGTCATTGTTTTAGATTCCTGGCGGACTTAATGTGGCAATTCATACTATTTGCCAATGCTATTGTGTGGTCACCATTCCGTAAGACCTCTGTCTTATGAAATTATCCTAGCTGTGTCTGGGAAATGTATGTCTCACGTCAGGTGTATTTTGAAATTTTATGCCCGGTTTTTGGCGTGAGGAAATGTGGTATTCCCTGTTCATGTATTTGTATGGGCCAATTTCGGTGTGGTTGGGAGCCTGGATAACTGCTTTCCCTTGTGTCTAATTTTTACTGGGACTCTGACCCATGACCTTATGTCATTCTCTGTGTTCTATGTCTGCGTTGTGTTTCAGGGCTTGGGGCTTCCCCAGTGTGGTTTTTGCTTGTGTTTCGTGTACCAAAAATACCATTGGATAGTTAGTTTTTGGTACGAGTGTGGTGTGTGGTCATGGGTTCGAATCCGGTTGTCTGTAAAGACTCGGTGTGACCCTCTCTGTGCCGGATATATTATGGCACATGTACTGTGTATGTGCAATGCGCAAATGAAAGCATGCATACCTGTGTAGAGTTTGTATGTTTTTGATTTCCCCTCGTAGTGTAATTTTGGAAGATATAGGGTCTCTAAATCGGGCGTGAATGATGCGTTTATTCCTGCTCACTTGGAACAGGCTTAGTTCGTCTGTGTGCGTGAAGGTCAACCAGCCCTGCGCGCCTTATCGCTTCTCGATAGTGTCCAATTTCATTCACGTGTGCATTATCTTGTTACATGCTTGACAATGCTCTGTGCCTGTATGTTTGTGTCTCTCGGTCTGAATGCTATCTCTGTAATTGTGAGTGGGGCGGTCCGCCATACAAAAGAACCTCTCAATAACTACATGTGTGTCCCCAAATTTTGCGTTAACTGTATCGGGGTTCAGGTGTGTTCCTTATCCATGGTACCAAATGTCGTTATACACTAGTGTGTCTGGGCCGCTAGTCGCGTGTTTGGTGACTAGATGCCGGAGGCGATTTTGTTGTTTTTCGTTTATGACCCGCTGTTAGTGGAACTGTCCCCATCTGTCTTAGCTTTCTCATTTTTCTATTCTAGAACTGGATAGCTACCCAACCTTATATTCCTGGTATTCAGAAGGTTGCGGGTTTGGAGACCGTCTTTTACCCAGAGTAATTGTTTCTGGCACTATTCAGGTTGTGTCTCCGGGACAGTTCTGGTGAGTGTTAGGATCGTATCCCGGTTCGGTCAGTGAGGTCTGAAGGCTATTTCTTGGCTTTCTTCCCACGTCTGCCAGCGGGACCGTTTCCTTTTCTCTTAGTAGTGTGCCCGCCTGTACGTGTAGGTGTGTGAGCTTTACGTGTATGATATGCCTTTATCCGGTGGGCGTGAATAGTGTCCTTTATGAGTTTTCTCCCATGGCGCACGCTCACTATATAATTTAGGTCAGATACCTTCCTGCAGACTTTGAAGGGACCTGACCATCGTGGCAGGAGGAATTCGGACACGTTTTTCTTACGGGCAGAATTGGAGACCATGACCAATTGCCCGGGTTTGTATTCCACGGTCTTTCTATTCCGATCGTACCGCTCTTTTTGCTTTTTCTGGGCCTCGGCTATGTTTTTTCTAGCGTCCATGCGGGCTATCTGCAAATGCTCTAGCCGAGCCGCATTGTCTGTGTGGGCGTCCTGTGGGATACATATATTGTCTATGGGACTTCTGGGTGTGTATCCGTGCAGTAGGAAGTGTGGAGAGTGTTTCGTAGCCGTGGATACAGAGGTATTATAACTAAAAGTAATAGCTTGGAGGTATTCATCCCAGTCTGTTCCTGCGTCCTCTGTAAATTTAGCCAGCGCTATTCCAAGTATTTTGTTCATACTCTCCGTGAGTCCGTTGGTTTGCGGGGAAAAACTCGTGGTAGTGTATGCCTTAATCCTGAGTATCTCCAGAAACTGTTGGAGCACTCTTGAGGTGAAAATAGTACCTCTGTCGGATAATAAGGTTTGGAATAGGCCATATCGTGTAATTATATCAAATAGAAATTCGGCTATGCTGTTCGTGTCTGCTTTGGGAACAGCTTTTGTGATCATGTATCGTGTGAGATATTCGGTGGCCACCAGGATATATTTATTGTCTTTCTGACTTGTCGTAATGGGGCCTTTGACATCTATCCCGACTCTGTGAAATAACTCTCCCACGGGAATTGGGTTGAGTAGGCCATGAGGCTTGCCAGGTCTTGTTTTGAATCGTTGGCAAGTGTGACATGTCTTTACAAAGGTATCTATGTCGGCCTTCATGTTTACCCAATAGTACTTGTCACGGATTCTAAGGTATGTTTTATGCGTACCTAAGTGTGCCCCTGCCAGTGGGCTATTGTGGTGTCCGATCATGATATTTTCTCTCAATGATTCCGGAACCGCTATAGGTGCGCTATCGTGCATGGCTGTGGGCTTAAATTTCAGTACCCCGTCTTTGTCTAGGAAAAATCGCCTAGACAGCCGTGCTGTCTTGGAGTCCACTTTATCCAAGTCTTCTAGTGCCAATAGAATCTGTTTCAAGTGCGGATCACTTTCTTGCTCCTGTTTGATGTCAACCACCGTCAGGGCAAAGGTGGGCATATCGTCCCAGTCGTGGTCCTTGCTGTCATCCGGGGGCTCGGCTACTGGCAGCCTAGACAACCCATCTGCGTCTAGGTGTGTAGCGCCTTTCTTGTGTTTGACCACGAAGTCATATTCATACAGGCGGAATATAAACCTGTTGAGCCGCGAATTTGGGTTTTTAAATTTGTCCCAAACAAGCAAGCTTGCGTGGTCAGTCACTACCGTGAACTTGATACCATAGAGGTATACTCTAAAATAGTTCACTCCCCACGAAAATGCCAGCATTTCCCGCTCTGTGGCAGAGTATCTAGTCTCAACGGCCGTTAGCTTCCTGCTAGCGTAGGCGACGGGCCGTTTGTGCCCTTCGGCGTCTTCCTGCAATAGGGCTGCTCCCAGCCCATACAGGCTGGCATCCACGTGTAAAAATGTGGGCCTATCACTGTGGAAGTGTTGCAGTAATGGAGGTGAGGTCAATAGTTGCTTCAGTGTGTTGAAGGCATCTATGTGTTCCTGCTTGATGCTGAAGGGCGTTTTTTCACGTGTGAGTTCAGTTAGGGGATGGGCGATGTGTGCAAACCTATAAATATGCTTGCGATAGTACGAGGCCAAGCCAATAAAACTGCGCAATTGTTTCAAATTTGTGGGCATTGGGATGCCCGTTATTGCGTCAGTCTTAGCTGGGTCGGGAATAATGCCCTCCCTGTTGACAATATGGCCCAATATGTTAATTTGCTGTCTGGCAAATTGACATTTCGCAGGTTTAAACCTTAATTTAGCTTCTCTGATCCTTGCGAAAGCCTCCTCCAAATGTACGATATGCTCGTCAAAAGTGTTGGAGAAGACCGTTATATTATCCACGTACACTAATACGGAACGCCACTTAAGCCCTGAAAATGTCTTATCCACTAGCTTTTGGAAGGTTTGGCTGGCGTTACGGAGACCCATCGGTAAACGGGTGTAGGTAAATAATCCGTTCTCTGTAACGAACGCCAGCTTGTGCCTATCTGGTTCATAGACGGGGATTGAATAGAATCCACTATAGCAATCCATCGAACTGAACCAGCTAGCTCCACCAAGGGCGTCCAAATAGGTGTCTGCCCTTGGTAGTGGATAACTATCATTTTCGACTAACTTATTGAGCCTCCTGTAGTCAGTACAAAACCTGTGCGATCCGTCCTTCTTTTTGGTCAGCAGAACTGGAGAGGAGTAGTTAGAAATAACTGGAACAATGACCCCTGCCTCGAGCATCTCTGAGATCTGGGCATCGATGGCATGTCTCTCCTTCTGGCTCACTCTGAAGGGAGGCTGGTGTACTGGTCGGTCACTAGTGAGTGTGACGTGGTGTTCGATGAGGTCTGTCACAGCGAGATCCTTCATTGAGTGGGCAAAAATATCTCTGTTGGTCTCCAGGAGCTCCGTGAGTCTTTTATTTTGCTCCGGAGTCAGGTCCTGCCTGTGGTTCTGGCTGGCCGCCTTATCTGTGTGTGTGTGTGTTGGCTGATAGTATGTAGTGCAGAGGCCTGTTGCTCGTGATTTTCTCGCTCCGCTCGAATCCCATTTTTGTTCGTGGTGTATATCATGGGATGTGTGGTGAGCCTCTGGTCGTGCTTTAAAAGCATCTGACCACTAGCGAAATTTATGCTAGCCTCATATTTAGCGAGAAAATCCATGCCAATTATGGCTGACGCAGAAAGGTGTTCGATAACGAACATGGGGTGCGTTGTGGCAAAATGGTCTATCCTAAGATGTATGTCTGCCACCCCCGCGTTCTCTAACGTCTGAGCATTGGCCGTTACCAGCCGGATGTCCCTCGTGACACCGTGTATTTGGGCTTCGGTAACGTGTCTCCTATTAACACAACTTACTGCTGCCCCGGTGTCAATTAGGGCCTGCACTTTGTGGCCATTTATGGTGGCGTGTATCATGAGGGCCGATACCTGAAATCCACTGCCCTGCACCGATGTGTTGTGTAAGATGTATGTTGTTGTTGTTGTTGTTGTCGCCGGCGTGACATTTGTGCTGGGAAAGCACGGAGCTGTCCGCTTATCGTACCTGGCACGCTTCGCCTCTCGGCTGACTTCCTGTCCTGAATACTTTGCTCCGGTCAGCAAAGTGCGTTTGCCAAGTACATTGCCAGCTCCTTTAACCGGTCTTGCTGTGAGACTAGGAGTCTGCTGGCGAACGTTTAATGTATTAATCGTTCCCAGCCTTTGTGTAGTTGTGTTGTTGTTGGCTTCTTCCTCTTGGGAAGGTGTGTCTGCGAATGTGACCCTGAGCTTGCCCTTGTTACCCCGTCTTTTGTTCCAGGCGGTCGCGAGTTCGACTCCTGTTGCTGGCTTCCCCATGCCGAGCGAGCTCGCGTCGTGCGCCTGTGTGTGGTCAATTCCCCCCCTGTGTTGTGGTGAAGGGGGTAGGGTTTTCTGTTTGGAGGGTGTGGGCGTGTTCTCAGGCTGTTTGCTTATGATTGTGAGGGGTGTGTAATGTCCCGCCTTAGGGTTTCCTGTAAAAAGTACGTGTAGGTCCCTATCGAATCCCGCAGTTGAGAATAGCGGGGGCGAGTGCACATCCGTGTATACATGGATGTTGGCTTTGAGCACCTTGCCGAGAGCGGTCACCTCTACGGCACTGCCATAGGTGCCGTCCTTACCCATGTATTTTCGGTAATCCGCCCCGGTCTGGAATGGGTTTTCCCGCTCGTCCGACACAAAGTCCCGGTACTCTTTCCAGTTGGCCAGGATATGTTTGACCGTTTGCTGTCTGTAGTCCCCATGATAGTCCTCGGTATTCCGGATTAGGAAGCTCATGGCCCTAAACAGACAGTTGCCGTCTCCTTGCACGGGGTGTGCTTGGAAACGGTCCGGGGGCGGATCGTCAGCCTTAGCTTTAGCTGGCTGCTTCTTCCCCTTACTCTTGCGAGTTTGCTTGGGGGAGGGGCCTTTCTTGTGTTGTGTTGGGGGAGGAACCTCAGCCGCTTCATTAGCTGGCCGAACCTCCCCATTTAGGCGTTTTTTGAAAATGTGGGTGTACGCCTGCCTGTAATGTATGTGCGCCCCCCCTCGGGGTGGCTGCGCCAGCTCCCCGCTTGCGGTGTGTGTCTAGGCGTAGGGAGTATTGCCCCCCTGTCTGTCCTGTGGGGTGTTTCATCCCTGAACTCCCTCGGGTATTCGTCGGGGAGAGGGTAGTGTTCCGGGCCCTTCGTGTGTTTTCTTCCCTGTCTATTATTGCCCGGGGGTCTGTTTTCCTGTTTCCTCCAGGGTGGGGTGTATGTCTGATGCTGGGGGAGCGGGTTTTCCCGTCGGTTCCCCTTTTCCCTATATTGGGTAGCTGCATACTCCTGTCTGGTTGGGGGTGGGTTTTCTCGCCTGTCCCTATTTCCCCTGTATTGTGGGGGTGTATAGCTTTGCCTGCGTGGGGGCGGGTTCTCCCGATATTCCCCATTTCCCCTGTACTGCGGGGCGGCATAGCCCTGCCTGCGTGGGGGCGAGTTTTCCCGGTACTCCCTGTCTGCCCTGTATTGTGGGGCAGCGTAGGACTGTCTATTTGGTGTCGGGCTGTTTCGTCGGGGGATGTCGTGGTCGTACTCCTCAGGGTAGTACTCCCGTGTGTACGGGGATGGTGAGCGCCTTGAGGGGTATGTCGGCTCTGTGTCCGTGTATGCTATCGGTGAGTACCGCGGAGGGTAGTGTGGCCTATCCTGTGGGGGAGGTGTTGTTGGCCGCTGTGGAGGGTAGTAATTTTCTTCCCTCCCGTAGCGTCTCCTCTCCGTGTACCCCCTGTCCCTCTCAGTATGATAGTGTTCTCGTTTGTCTGCTTGCTCATCCCTTGGCGGTCTCCCGCCCGCTTGGATGGCAGCTATGGTCAGTTTCTCCATCCTGTCCACTAATTCGTCCATTTTGTCGTTAGTGTCGTCTTTCCGAGTTTTGAAGTGCAGATCCACGGCTTTTTCCGTAGCCTTTTCCGTGATCTTTCTCCCCTCCTCTATGGTCTTTATGTTATTCAACATATGTTGGACCGTGGGGTTGTTCATGATGCATAGCTTTTCCACTATGGCTGGTCTGAGGCCCTGCATTAACAGCTTGACTTTCTGTTTATTTGTCATTGCTGCATTGTACTTTTCGCACATTATCAATTTAACATTGATGTATGCCTGGGCGCTCTCTTTGGGTCCCTGTGACCTCTGTCTAATCTGGTCATAGAGATCGTCATCGTCTGGTATGAGCTGGAACTCCTCCTTTAAGAGTAAAGCAGTTTCCTCCCATGTGGCAGCTTCTAGTGTGTCCTCATGGAGCTCATACCATGTCATGGCCGCCTTCGTGAGGTAAGCAGGAAGGAGCCGTTTCCTAACTTCCTCGCTCCAACCATTGATCCGAGCCGTTCTATTGAAGGCCTTGAGGTATTCCTCGGGATCCTGGCCTTCCCCCGTGAACTTTGTGGGGTGGATCATGGGGTACTCAGTGTGTCTATTCATCTCGTTCTCGGCTGTGTTTCGTTGGCTGTGTGTCGAGGTGTTTGGGCTGTTTAGAGGGGAATTAGCCTCGCTTCCTGTGTACGACACCTGTGTTACGTTACCAGGTGGCTCGTCACCTGATATGTCTGTGCTGATGGATGGTGTATTGTCGTACTGTGTGGATTCGACTATGTGTACGGTTCTGTCTAAATCCTGTTTTACTGTTTCCAAAATAGTGTGGATGTCAAGAACCGCTTCTGTTGTGTGATTATTGGCTTTAATAGTGTCTGTCTCTAATAGCTCTGAAATGCGCTCGAGCAGGTTACTGGCTTTCTGCTCTGTGATTTGCAGTTGCTGCAACAATAGGGGATGGAGTGTTGGCAGGCAATCTACCTCACTAGCGCTGGATACTGGTGACTCTTGTGTGTGTTCACTGGCCTGGGACCGTGTAAAATGTATAACTTGTGCTGCAGCGGCAGGGTGTTGAGCACGGATCTTTGCTGTTAGGAATTCAAGGTCCCTGAGAAGTTGTACTGCAGTCTGGTCAGTTATTAAGTCACCGTTCTTAATTTTTAGCTTTGGCAGGAGTGGAGTTGTACTAGCCGATAAATGGTGTGCAAAGTCTCTTAATGTAGTTCTAAATGTGGACATTTAATTAAAATATGAGGTTAAAAAAAAATTTCACTATCTGCTTGGCTTTTTGCGGTACGGAAGGGGTCGTTTTACCTACGAGGGCTCGTTGGTTGAGTCCTGTTCTCTATGCGTAGTACCGCGCCTCCACCAGTGTTTTAGATCCCTTATTTAGGGGTGGATCTAAAAGGAAGAGTTATTGTATTAATTTATAAAGCTGTGCCTAAAAAGGGTAGCTTCCCTTGGCAGGGTGAGCTGACCAGTGTAGAGTGTTGTGATGTGCTAGGAACTAGGGGGCGTTCCTGTAAATAATGTAGTAGTGTTTGAAGGGATGGGGCCCAATGCAAAGGTCACTGCGCTGGTCGCTCAGCTGACTTATTATGTAACTGAATCTGCTCGTATCAGCCGAGTGGCACGTGCTGCTTGCTAGCAGCCGGGTCGGCTCGAGAAATACAATGGTATCTGAGCTAGCGCTATTAGACTACCGTCTGTCACGTCCAACCGCGACGGGAATAAGGAAGGGCGTTGGGATGTAAAGAGGCGTATGGACAGTAAGACTAGTGTGATGTGTTGACCAAGTGTTTATTGGTCTGTATTTCTGAAGTATGAGTCCCTTGTAGGGAATGTAATTATGTTCACAATGTAAAGTACAAGTTTGTGGGTTACAGGTTACAAAAGTAGGATGTCTGAACACGACTGACTCACCTCAGATGACACCAGTATAGCCTTCGGCCGCAACGTTGAAGCACTGATAATGGAGAGATCCCTTGACCTGATTAAGACGCCTTCTTATACTCTTCGGCGCTATGCTGTCAGCAATGTCTTGGCATTGCTGTCCCAGTTAATAGTATGTCGCTATGTGTAACCATTGTGCAAGGACCGAGCTGCTTCTAGAGTGGCAAGCTGTCCTTGCTACGTTTATGGATGTTGGCCCGGCTTTCCAAGGGTTGCCCGTTAGGAGATTTGGGCAGATGATGGGGGGATGGTCTCCAAGGGGTGCATACCCCTGGGAGGCTGTACAATATACAGTGGATAGGATAAGGAAGATTGGAACATTTTGTTAACATCCTGTATATTCGTGTCCTTGTTAAGAGGGTCAGTACAGCTTAACAACATCTTCAAACGTTTGCTATTTTAAACAATTTTTATCTCCGAATTTACATATAAAGTACCTCATGTGTAGAGTACTTGTGCAATTTTTAAAACATTTTCCATCACAGTTAACCCTTTTGATGCCACGCTATTGATGGGTGGATATGCTAAGAATGCCAAGCCAAGTTAAGTGAAATTACAAGGGTTTGATAAAAGTAATCTCCTACCACTAATTACCAAGATAGAACGTTGAATTTTTTGTCTGTGGCAGGTAAACATATTTGTAACGTTATGGATGCTAATAAAATGATGTTTCACTTAATTTTGTTTATTAAAAAAAGATCATATATCGGACGTACTATGTCCCTATCCTGACGTATGCCTCGGAGACCTGGGTTATGAAAGGAAGGGAGAAGAGAAAAATTCAGGCCAGTGAGATGAGGTTCTTGAGAAGCAGTATTGGAGCTACAAAGATGGACAGAATAAGAAATGAGAGGACCAGAGAATTAATGAAGGAGGAACCATTACAGGATGATATAGAGAAATCTAGACTTAGATGGCATGGACGTGTAAAAACGAATGGAGGAGAGTACACGAGACGAAGTGGGAAGGAAAGAGATCTAGAGGAAGACCGAGAGACAGGTGGCTGAAGGGGGTGGAAGAAAGCGTGAAGAAGAGAGAAGACTGGTCAAGGGTGGAGGCTGAGAGATGGTGGGAAGACAGAAGACCTTGGAGAGGCTTTTGTTCCAAACAGACCTGGCCAGTGGCTGGAAACTGTGCAAGATGATGATTAAAACAAGAAGTTCAGTAAAGAACATATAGCCTACTTTCTCCTAAATGCATGGGTATTGTTATAACTCTTTGTCCTTTTCAAGGAGTATGATTGAATGTTGGTTGTAGTAGCTTGTTGAAATACAATGTGCTATAGGGATATTAAACATGAATATGAGGTGCCCTTTGCTAGAGCTACCTCTGTACCAAATTTCATTCAATTCGATTTCACCGTGTTTGAATTGATAGGGGGAATCGATTTGCACACATACTTGGCCACCATCTGCAAACTATTGGGCTGATGTTCTTGCAGTTTGGACAGAATATGTTTCCCACATAAAGATATGGTGTTGCAAAATTTGGTAGAGACTAGATTATTAGGTTGGTCGTAATTACATTTTAGCTTTTAACATTTGGGTGGCCGCGATTACGTTTCCGTCAAGATAGCGGTGATATAAAACTTGACACTGAGGTGCCCTTTGCTAGTGCTACCTCTGTACCAAATTTCGTTCCATTCGGTTCCACCGTGTTCGAATTAATAGGGGGAATCAATTTTGACATAAAGATGGCCGCCATCCGCAAACTATTAGGCTAATGACCTATTAGATTGGTCAAAGAATGCTCCCTCCATAAAGGTATGTTGTTGCAAAGTTTGGTAGAGATCGGATGGTTATGTTAGTCGTAATTTGATTTAAGCTTTAAACATTTGTGTGGCCGCCATTACGTTTCTGTCAATATGGCGGCGATATTAATCATGACACTGAGATGCCCTTTGCTAGTGCTATCTCTGTACCAAATTTCGTTCCATTCGGTTTCACCGTGTTTGAATTAATAGGGGGAATCGATTCTGACACAAAGATGGCCGCCATCCGCAAACTATTAGGCGAATGACCTATTAGATTGGTCAAAGGATGCTCCCTCCATAAAGGTATGTAGTTGCAAAATTTGGTAGAGATCGGATGATTAGGTTAATCGTAATTTGATTTAAGCTTTGAACATTCGTGTGGCCGCCATTACGTTTCAGTCAAGATGGCAGCGATATAAAACATGACACTGAGGTGCCCTTTGCTAGTGCTACCTCTGTACCAAATTTCGTTCCATTCGGTTTCACCGTGTTTGAATTAATAGGGGGAATTGATTTTCACACAAAGATGGCTGCCATCCGTAAACTATTACGCTGATGACCTATTAGTTTGGTCAAACTTACTATTAGAAAGTGGCAGAACACTGGAGTTTATATTGTCTTTTTTAATATCTCTGCACATAGAAACTAAGTACTGTAGCTTCCTCAACTATAATTGTTCATTTTAAATCACTGTTCTGAGTCTTCTCACTCTCTTAACCCTCTTAGTGCCAGGCGAAAAGGTAAAGGTGAAGTCTAAAAGTGCCAGGCTGTTTTAATGGAAAATGTAGGCTTTCAGAAAAAAAAATGTATATCCCGTGTTTTGAAAGATACGAAAGCGAAATTTAGTCAGGGAGTGCAAAACATAGCTATCTAAATTCAGGGAAATTTTCAGATCATTATGAAACTTATTTCTTTCTTTATTAATTAATTAATTAATTAAAATAATTTCTTCTGTAAAATAAAAATTACAAAGTTTGATTATTACTATTACCACACGCTTATAAATGTAGTAAAAATGAACACTGGAGAGCACACATACATAACAAAAGAACCAGGAAATGCAGTTTTTTAGTTCAAAAATATCATCACGGGTGTCAAAAATCCGAAATTCTAAAATCTAGCATATTCATTAAATACCGTACACCAACAATGCCATTGTTGATATAAATAAAATAACAATAATTACAGTGAAAATAAATAAACTGAAGGGCACCCTGTAGTTTTATCTTTCACATTTGTGGTCGTGTAGCCTGAGGAGGATTGTCCTGGTCAACATTCTTTTCTTCCCAGTCACTATTACTATCAACATCATTACTATCACTATCACTTGTTTGGTTATGTACGATCGCATTCAGCGCAGGTAATTCATTGTCCGAAGCGGAATCGGCACTTGATTCGTCACACACAAGATCGCAATCACTGTCCTCGAAGTCCAAGAGTTCACCACCTGACTCATCAATCATTAATTCTTCAATTTCTTCCTCTCTCAAACAATCCTTCCTTCCCTTGGACGCCATGCTTTTACAAGTCGTGCGTAAACAAGTCAAGGAACTTCAAATATCGCTCGAGTATATCGATAGACAGAAAACAAAAGATGTTTGCCAGAAAATGGTAGCTAGAACTCTCTTTAATGGTCACGTCAAGTTTAGATGCCATTTTCGGTCTATAAGCCCCTCTAAGAATACAAACACGAAGCGTCTCTCAGAGCGACGCTGGCAAGTTTCGTTCATTTTATGAGGATCGCTCACAGCGACTCTGGCACTAAGAGGGTTAAATTAACTTGCCTTGAGAGCTAAGGTATGCTAGGTTCATTAATCACTGCTAGGATTCAACTAACGCGATTGCTTATTTGCCATGACGCTGCACTGAATGAAGCGAACACATTTTCTTACGCTCTTGGAGTAGCACATGACCGCTCCGTGGGTGTTATTTTGCAGTTCATGCAGCTCGTCAGTTGTGATTGTTCAGTGTATTTTAGTACATGTATACACCTGGATTCTTCATAATTATAAAGATTATTCTGTTATCTTAACCTACTGCATGCAAAATTAGACCCGAAAAGATTATCTTAAGAGCCACATTTATTATCTTATGTGCCACTTTGGGATGCTTGTTAAGATAAAATTGCGGGAACTATTTTTTTAAAGATGTTTTGTTGGGCGTTAGTTTATTTCTTTGGTTCTTAATATAAAATACACCAGCTTTTAACAGTAAACAGAGAAGGAATTCCCATAAGATGTTTTGCTGGGACGAAGTATTTAGTGATGCTATTCAATTCATGTTAAAAAGTACAATTAGACAAAATTGGCGCTTTAGTTGTTTTGCCTTTCACCCATCGATTTATTAATCTATTTCTGCTCTGTTTGTTGGAGGTTGCTTTATACGGTAACAGCTACAATATTGACCACTTTCAGAACTCTTGTTATTAAATTTAGTATTTTTATTCGTATGATAAATTAACATAAATTTGCATAAATATGGCTTTCACGGCCAGTGAATTAAAATTCAGCAATTTTTCTAGGTTTATGCTGTGTCTTAAGTGGGGTTTCGCCTAGGAACACCAAGCTGCCTCATCAGCGGGCTCTTGGTGTACGTGCGCGGACACTGGCCGTGAAGGCCCCATTGAAGATATTCCTACAATAAATAATCTTCAAATTGTCGTTCTTAGGTGTGAAATATTCATTATATCATATTTGCTGAAAGGTTTTGGCACTGGAGTTTTACAAGTAGTTATTTCAATGACCAACAGAGTTCACTGTTAACAAGAGATTTGCACTCCCGGCAGACACATAATAGGATGTGGAATGTACATCGCATACGGTTTACTTCAAGGTTTGGAGGCTCCATTAAAGATATTGCTACAATAAATCATCTTCAAGTTGTCGTTCTTTGGTGTGAAAATATTCATTATATCATATTTGCTGAAAGGATTTGGCACAGGAGTTTTACAAGTAGTTATTTATACAATTCTTTCACCAAAGTTAACTAGAAGAGTAGGGTTATATTTTTTAAAATAATTTGATAAACTGGATACTTGGAGGTGTTAAGCTGTACTGAACCCCTTCCTATCATCATGTGCTAAAACAGTCATTTCAATATCTGCTATCAAAAGAAAATGTTTTAGCAACCATATCAACACCAAAACTATCTCACTCTTTCACACCCACTATCATCATCGTCATCAATTTCAGTTTTCCAGCTTGGGCCGGGTCGGAGCAAATATGACCCCCCTCCACTTTACTCTGTCTGTCCACCATCCTTCCTCAACCACTGAACTCCACTCCACACTCTCACTGTCCTTCACCAAATCCATCCACTGTACTCTAGGTCTTCCTCGTCCTTTCTTTCCAGTCATCCGTCTCTCCATCACCTGTTTCGGCATTCTTTCATATTTAATCGATGCCGCCGACCGTCAGCTTACCATCAGCTTACCATCATAAGAAGCCTTGAATTGACCGTCTTCAATTCTAATTGGACTGTTATTCATAACAACAGTCGCTTTACTATAGCATGTTGTTAAGTATTCTAGAGAAGGAACACCATAATATTTGATGTTCTACCTAAAGCAACAAATGTACATCAACAATAGGCAAATCCTGGATGCTTTCAATTCAACAAGCCCTACGTACGCAAGAATCTCCATAGATTGATTACATTTATTTTAGAGTTTGAAGACACTGTGAACAAAACAAATGGTTGTGCATTAACAATATTTTAACGTGTCCTAAGACACAAACTTAACTAGAACTGAATGACTGAAAATGTGAGGAGCATTACATGTTTTATCTTTGGTTGTTTGTTGAATTTTAATTAATGTGTTTTAAGCTCATAGTTTTTAATATGTTGTGGCTTTATAATTTATGTTGTGTATTCTGTGTTGTTTTATTAGGGGATTTCGAATGTGTTATATGATGTTTGTAGTACCAAAGGAGGGCTGAAGAAGGAGACAGTAGGGTCTCCGAAACATGTACCCATAAAGTTTTCCATAAGTAAAGTATTGATTCGGCGGAAAATTCTTTCATCATTCATCCTTTTCACGTGTCCATACCATCTCAATCTGTTCTGCTCCAGCTTATCATTCAGCTTCTGTACATCCACTTCATTTCTTACTCTATCTCTTCTAGTCTTCTGTACCATACTCCTCCGGAATTTCATTTCGGCTGCCTGTATTCTACTTTCATCTCTCCTCGTCATCAGCCAAGTTTCTGCTCCATACATCATTATTGTAAGTAATAGGTCTTGTACATCCATGGTGGCCACTACTCCTGGAAAACCTGGAAATCCTGGAAAACTCCTAGATTTTTATTAGGTCTGGAAAACTCCTGGAAAATGATGAGAAATTTGAAAACTCCTGGGAAATAGCCACTGTTAATTAATTATAAAATTCTTTCCATCCTAAATCATACTCCCGCTGCGGTTTTGGGTGAGCACTCTATCGTTCTCTTTTTGTTTATGCGGATATTTCAGTCACAAAGGCTTTTTTAAAACAACAATTAAATCATTTGTGTGAAGGCTTGCGTATCAATAACGCAATCACCACTAAATTTTGTCAACATTTGTATAAGTAAACCAAACAAAACTGCTTTATTTTGGTCTTGAAGTAGGCAACCGATAAAGCCCCCCCGGGACTCGCGTTTATTTTTAAGTCTGGAAAAATGAGAATTACTCCTGGAAAATTCCTGGAAAATCGTTGATCGATTTGAGTGGCCACCATGTAACATCACTTCTTCAGCCTTCAGTGGTATGTCTTTATCCCGAATTAAACTCCGAACCTGATGATAGAAAACACTCCTACATGGTATTCTCTTGATGATCTCCAAATCCAATCTTGCATTTTCCATCAATTCACTTCCTAAATAAACCCAGTATATCATACGTAATTGATAAACACTTGATGAGTATCTCGCTAGATCTGGACAAGAAATGGCCACTGGATAGAAGTACAAAGCAGACTCTAGTCTGTGTGTGTGTAACGTCCCACTCCACATCAGCAGACGGCCTCTTCACGACATGCACTACACATCACTCACTCCATGCTCTTGAGTTAAGTAAAAACAAAGCCAACTCCGTACAGGCCATGGAGGCCCTGGGAGTAGTGGAAGGTAGAGGCTACCACTTTTTGTGACATCGGTACTAGATGGGATGGCTCCAAGACCGTCTTTTATCCCAGGAATTACCCTGGTACTAATTTCTGGTGCAGGCTGAGTGAACCCCAGGATCATTTGTGTTTCTGAAAGTGGTAGCTTTGTTTCTAAAATCCACTACCTGGGTGGGGTTCGAACCCACTCCCTTTCAGTTAGAAGCTCAGCGCCTCTACCGTGCGCCACGTAGCCCCCTTTTGAGTTAAGTACAGTACTATGATTAAGTCTTCTTTTCACCTTACAAGTAGGATTTTTTGCCTCCTCTATCACAGGATTGACCACCTTATGATGTAGTGGCTAGCCTTGTAGGCTGGCACCCTGGAGGTCTTGGTTGATTTCAGGCTCTACCAAGAAATATTAATTCTTATTTGTGGGCTGAAATGGGGTACATTCAGGATCGTGAGGCAAAGCTGAGAAGAGGAGGGTTCAATTCCCATCTCAGCTATCTTGGAAGTGGTTTTCCGTGGTTTCCCCACTTCTACTGCAAGCGAATACTGGGATGGTTCCCAACTTATGGCCACGACCTCCTTCCCAATCCTCATCTGAATTACACATACACACATTAATACAGGTTATCAGACAAATTCTACACACATGCAAGCACACGGGACTGCATGACCACGAATCAATCAACAACAGCAACTTCCCTCCATCTCATTCATGCAGCATTTACCCTACTTTGCAATTCATCACCGATTCCGCCATCATCCTGCAGGCGAGACCCTAGATACATTGTGCCCAAATTGCCGATAAATAATATTAATAATATACAGGCTGGCCAACAAGCAGGACCAAGAGGGAGCCCTGGACGAGCTGGACATCGTGGAGAAGTTGGACGTGGAGAGACTAGTCAACGAGCAGCGCTGCCCCACCATGGTGGAGACCTGCTCTGCTACCACCGCCAAAAACTCCCGCAAGAAGTTGGACCCTGCAATTCACAATGGCTACAAGTAAGTGCAGCTTCATGACTAGAAGAATTAATGGTTCCCAGACATCTCAGTGTAGTGGCCTCACCATGATGCTGGCTAGTACATGCTAAGAAGACCGTTGCAAGGTAGCAGCACAAGCAGTGTCAATGTGTTGTGGAAGATAATAATCTCCAAATTGAAAAATTGCGTGGCAGCTTACCCTACCTTATCTCTGCCTGGCTAAGGCCCAGTTGTACGAACTCGGGTTATCCATCGGAATAGCTATACCTGGGCTAGCGTCTTCCTTGGTATATCTCCAAGGGTGGGTTGTACGACAAGATTTTATTCCGGGGCTCACTATTCCATGTTTGTCTGAGAGACTAGCTAAGTTGGTAACAAACGGAGCTAACTTTGTGGACATATTGACACGAAATCTGAACTTCTTTGGAAACAGATGAATATCGAATTGACCACTGCGATACTCCATGAGAGGCCGTGAGAATAACAAATCTCGGCCGTGAACAAACATAATAAATACATGCATTGGTTAAGAGTCAGTAAATACCGTAATAGTATATCGTACACATAAATATAATGCAAACTAATATAGCATATCCAAGAATTAAGTACCGGTAGGTGCAGGCTAGACTACTACATGTTATTATCATAAATTTTACCTGTAAGTCATATGTTCCAGTCCATCGATAATTTGATCTAATAACCTCAAAACTGTGTATTTTTCCAGTCTGAACCGTATAAAGATTTAATTTTCATCACAGTTCAGAAAATGATCCGGCCTCTGTCTCATCTTCTTTGCTTTTCTCCTTTGCAGGAATATTCTTTCTATTAAGGGATACTCTGCATCAGCATGAATGCTCTCTTTAATAATATGAGTAGTCTACGCTCTTGACTGACGCAAAGTTATTATTAATACCCTGTTGAACCAAGGATCACCCCAAATGATTACCGGTACATATAAAAGATAATACAGAAACACCAAGCATAACATAAAAACAAAAAAATAATAGGCTAAAAAAGTTGGACCGGGTGAGATTCGATCCGCAAAAATGTAACTTTATACTCGCGAGATTAGCACGCTAGCCACTGGACCACTGCTACTTTGCGTAACTTCCTGAAGACTGCGCATATGATTCTTACGTACGTAATGTCAGTGACCTGCTTTCATTATTTTCTGTAAAAATATGTTTGTAATTACTGTGCTGTTATTAAGATTATACATTTTCATGTACATATATGAATAGTTTGTGAGTTTGCATTCACAAATTCTCATAGTGTGTTTCTTTTGTTTTTGTATTTCTCAGTGTTCTTTTGTTTTTGTATACCGTACAAGTCAAATGTACTTTTTTGTATATAACTGTCTGTTTCCGGTTGTGACCAATGGATGTCGTGTTTGTTTCTTCTCCCATCAATTTGGAGTTTAGGACTGTATTTAGTAAACCTTTTTTTGCTAATTATTTCATGACAGGTTATGAGCCCAGTTAAACGCTTATTGCTCTTAATGTGTGGACTTTGTGATGGGAGAATGTCGGTCGTTAAAAGGTGTTGATATGTGCGGCGCACATGTGGACGGCAGTTAAGTGTGCATTCAAGATAGTTTTTGGTGAATTTTGTGGACGATTTTCTATTGTGAGGACTATTTGTATGTTTTATTTTAAGTATACAGTACATACTAACATGGATGCAGCTACGGGAAGCAGCGAGCGAGTAGTTGCAATAGTGAGGTTACAGGACGACAATTGGGAAGCGTGGAGCACCCGAACAAAGGCATTGCTTCAAACAAGGCGTCTGTGGGACGCGGTTCAAGGTTTCCCACGAAAGACCGATACAGGAGAGGTAGAAGATACACCCGTTGAAGAGTACTCCGAGGCCCAACTGGGCAAAGATCAAGACGCGAAAAACTTGCTCGTAGGTTTGGTCACCGACCCTTTCCTAGGTGATATCAAAGAAGTGGAGACAGCTAAGGAAGCATGGCAGAATCTTCTGACTTCATGTTGCGATACCGGAGTCCTTCAAATTGTGACGATGTTAGAAGAATTGTGTCTTTTTAAGAAAACTAGTGACATTAGCATGCGTACATTTGTTGATAAAGTGCTTACTTGGTGTGCACGGTTGGACGATGTAGGTATAAAATTTACGGATAAGGCCAAAGCTGCTTTTATTCTCAGAGGACTGGAAAAGCGGGAGTACGAAAATTTGATACGTTCATTGGAAAGCAATGAAGAAAACTTAAGTTTAAAGGTAGTGCGAGCCAAACTATTGTTGGAGGAGAGAAAGAACAAGTTGGACAAACTAAAGATGGAGCGAGAACAGGAGACTTATGCGAGGCTGAAGAAGGAAGAATCTGAGTGTGAAAGCGTGAAGGCAATGGTGGCAGTCATGCGCTTAAATTCCAAGGGGGTCGTCAACAGCAGCAAAAGTGTCAACAAGCCAACAGGTAGTGGTGGATTCATGTGCTACAAGTGCCAAGAACAGGGGCATATTGCGAAGTTCTGTGATTTAGTTCATGAAGCAAGAAAGAAAGGTTCAGTTTTGTGTTTTAATTGTGCCAAGATAGGTCATACTTCCCGGAATTGTAGTAATGGACGCAAGGAAAATGTTAAGGTTAAGAATCGTGAAGTTATTGCCACGGTAAAGGACGATGAGGCGGCAAACAAATGTGTTCAGGTTAATGCTAGTGTCTTGGTGAGGTGTGCTTTAACCAACTGAAGAGCCCAATAGCACACCGGGGCGAAACACTGTCATCTTGTTGAGTTATGCCGGAACATTTAGCACTATTTGTGTTTAAATAATGCTAGTAGTGTTAAGGTAAAGGCTTATGTGGCAACTGAAAGCAAGGACGATGCATCTGATTGTGTACGCAGGTGGTATGTAGATTCAGGAGCCACTGAGCACCTGACACCTTATAAGGATATTCTGTATGATTACACCCCAAAGGTTTCTGGTAGTGTAGACACAGCTGATGGATCCGTAGTTAGTGTATATGGTATGGGAAGTGTGCTTATGAAGCTATCTGACAAGTGTGGAGGTTCTTTTCTGAAACTGAAAAGAGTGTTGTATGTCCCAGGTCTTCAAGACAATTTAATATCTGTAGGTCAATTTGACAGGAAAGGTGCAGTCGTAACCATTAAAGATAGCAAAGTTGTATTGTCAGATCATGAGGGTATATTCCTTACGGGTGAGGCCGTTGGAAATATGTATGAGGTAAATTGTGATTATTTTATGGTAGAACAAGGGAAAGAATTTGCTTGTATTGACGAGGTGGAGGTTGTGTATGCTAAGAGCAACAAAGCTGTAACTAGCGGAATATGGCATCAGCGTTTTGGCCATGCTCTGAACATTCCAGATCGTGATTTTATACCCAAAGAAAAGAATCTTGATTGTGATACTTGTAAACAAGGTAAAATGAAAAAACTTAAATTTAATGAAAGAGATCATGTATCTCAGAAGCCATTAGATGTTGTGTTCTCTGATGTATGCCAGTTAGAGCACCCATCGATTGGAGGTAGCAAATATTTTATTACATTTAGGAACAAGACTGGACTAAGACGGGGGAGTGTGCTATCACCTCTCTTGTTCATAATGGTGATGGATCAAATTGTAAAGGAAACAAAGGAAGCATATGGACATAAAGAAATGAAGTTACTGTTATTTGCAGATGATATTGTGGTCTGGGGAAGGAACACCGAAGAAGTGCAAAAACAACTAGATGCACTGAACGAAAATATTCAGAAGTACGGCCTGAAAATCAGTATAGAGAAAAGCAAGACCATGGTGATGACAAGAGGGGAAAGACAAGGAAAGGGCACTGTGAAAATTGGAAGTCAGAGTTTGGAAATTGTGGACACGTTCAAATACCTAGGAAGTGAATTGATGCAAACTGGTAGGTTGGACATGGAGATTGGCAGGAGGGTACAGCAAAGTGTAAGAAAACTTGTTTGGGATAACGAAGTACCAAGGAAAAGCAAGGAGGTAATGTATAAAGTGTACTATGTTCCCATATTAACTTATGCAGCTGAGACTTGGACCCTGACAAGCAGGCAAGAGAGTAGAATCCAAGCCAGTGAAATGAAATTCCTAAGAAGTATGATAGGAAAGACAAGGAAAGACAGAGTGAGGAATGAAGATGTTAGGAAGGAAGTTGGGACGGGAAAACGAAATGAGAGAATTGAGAAGAATAAACTAAGGTGGTTTGGACATGTAAAGAGGATGGAGGAAAATAGAATACCAAGACAGATGCTGGAGGCAAAGTGCAAGGGTAAGAGAGCAAGAGGAAGACCTAGAACAAGGTGGATTGATTCAGTGAAGAACAGCATAAGAAAAAGAAATCTGGACTGAGACAAGATCGTGGAAGAAGAATGGTGGAAGGAAAGAGGAAAGTGGAGAAGTGCCATAAATACTCCGACCCGGCAGGAGCTGGATAAGGGGAAATGATGATGATGATGACTGATGATTGTACCAGATTCTCATATGTAAGGTTTCTTAAGCATAAGAGTGATGCATTTAATGAGTTTCTCAAGGTTAAGGCCCTAATGGAGACAGCACAAGGGACCAAGTTGAAATCTTTCCATTCAGACAATGGTGGAGAGTATTTAAGTACAGAGTTTTGTAACTATCTTGAAAAGGAAGGTATTGTTCGTAGGTTAACAATGGCTTACTCTCCCCAACAGAATGGCGTTGCTGAACGCCTCAACCAGCAACTTCTCGCCACTAGTAGGTGCATGCTCATTCAGTCAGGCATGCCAGTTCAATTTTGGGGGGAAGCCATCAGCACAGCCTGCTATATAAAGAATAGGTGTGTCATCAACTGTAAAGAACATCCCATTTGAACTGTGGACGAGTAGAAAGTTGTCAGACCAGGAATGGCTTATGTTAAAATCATTTGGTTGTAAAGTTTGGATCCATAAACGTAATGTGGAAAAGTTAGTGCCAAGGGCAAATGTTGGTGCAATGCTAGGGTACCCCGATGACTCGAGGGGCTACCGTGTATGGGACATCGAAAAGAAATGTGTCATTAAATCCAGGAATGTAGAATTTGTTGAAGATGTATTTCCGTTTTCTGTAAAAGCCCAGGAAAAACCTGTAACTCAGATAGATTGTGAACCTAGAACAGTTGGAGAAGTGTTTGTCGAGCAGAAAGATTGTGGAGGTGACGTGTTTGAACACGAAGTAGCCAAATCAGGAAATGAAAATTCTGTAACAAGTGATAGTGATGCCTCTTTGTCAGATTCTGATGTCGTAATAGACGCTCCATTACAGCCTGAACACACAGTATTACGCAGGTCGAGTAGAGAGAGAAAACTTCCCAGTAAGTGTGTGTGTTGTAATGAAGTCAAGGTCAAATGTCGCATTGTCATGTTAAGGTCAGAATATAACGATCCGGCGTCTTTTCAAGAAGCCACCTCACGAGATGACAAAGATAAATGGTTTGAAGCAATAAACCAAGAGATTGCCCTCTTGGAAAAACATAATGTGTGGACACTTGCAGAAGATTCAGGTGGCAAGACTGTCATAGGCACCAAATGGGTGTATAAAACTAAACGAAACCAAGAAGGTGAAGTACTTAGGTATAGAGCACGTTTAGTAGCTCAAGGTTTCAGTCAGATAAAGGGTACAGATTTCCTTGAATCCTACAGTCCTGTGGTAAAAAGGAAAACTATTAGGACCCTTATAGCCATAGGAGTAGAGCGTGAATGGGATAATTGTCATTTGGACATTGTATCGGCATACCTTAACAGCAAAATTAAGGAAACTGTATTTGTAAGTCAACCAGAAGGTTTTCGCAGTGTAGAATACCCAGACTATGTGCTAAAACTCAACAAGAGTATTTACGGTTTATGTCAAGCTGGTAAAGATTGGCACAATTGTATCACTGCACAACTTGTCAAGCTTGGCTTAAATCAAAGCAAATGTGATCCATGTCTGTATTTTAGCCCAGATCATGACCTGTATGTTGCCCTTTGCATACAAGGAATGATATGTAAATGTTTGTTGTTAGTGTAAGGCTAGTTATGTATTTTTGTTTTGTTTTTAAGTTTTTTTTTTTTTGCAATTTGTGAATGGGGGGAAGTGTGAGTTTGCATTCACAAATTCTCATAGTGTGTTTCTTTTGTTTTTGTATTTCTCAGTGTTCTTTTGTTTTTGTATACCGTACAAGTCAAATGTACTTTTTTGAATATAACTGTTTGTTTCCGGTTGTGACCAATGGATGTCGGTGTTTGTTTCTTCTTCCATCAATTTGGAGTTTAGGACTGTATTTAGTAAACCTTTTTTGCTAATTATTTCATGACATACTGTAGTTCACTCGAATTAAGAGTTTGCGATGATTTAACTTTGGTTGTTTTCTAATAAGTGAGCCACTGCATCACTTTCTACATAAATTCCTGGCATCTCCAGCATGATTGTTCTTTTGAATATGAGTAGCCTATGCTCTCAACTGACGCGGAGTTATTATTAATTACCCTGTTGAACTTACGATCACCCCAAGTGATAACTGGTAGGCTACATATAAAAGATAATGCAGAAACACCAAGCATAACACAGAAACAAAAACTAATAAGCAAAAAAAGTTGGAACTTGTGGGGTTCGATCCACAAAATTTATGTTATTTCATCGAGAGTCGGGCGCGGTAACCATTGGACCACTGCGACATGGCGTTGTGTGCTGAAGACGATGCATATGATGCTTACATTTGTAATGTCTCTGGCTTGCTTTGGTATTTTTTCTGTAAAAATGTGTATGTAATTATTGTGCTGCTATTAAAATTACACGTTCTCGTGTACATTTATGAATAGTTCACTGGAATTAAGAGCTTGCGATGATTTAACTTCGGATGTTGTAGCGGTCTCTCCCGTCCGCCATATATATACTCGGTATAAGCAGATAGCCCGCCATACCATGCCCTGTTAGCTATGCCGTCGTTTATACCCGGACTGTCTCTTATACCAATCTCGTACAACTCAATTCTGCGCTAACTACGGAGATAATTTTAGCCGGGGTATAACCCGAGTTCGTACAACTGGCCCTAAGTGGCTCAGCGGTAACGTTCTTGTCTACTGTGCGCAAGGTTCAAAGGAAAGTATTTAATCTTGAAAATAAATATATTTCCGTTGACTTTTCACTAAATGCAAGGTTTTCCTGTACTATTGAGACTATTTGGAAGATTTTGGTATAAACCGCACCTTCTAACTCCTTCTGGTTTAAGAGCTTGAGTTTAGTGAAACATACACCGTAGCGTTTTATATATACGATGTTAATGATATTGATTCCACGTCCCTTTGAACTACTGCGACTTTTAGAGATGCCAATGTGCCAGAATTTTGCCCCGAAGGGGATCTTCAATGTGGCACTAAATCTACTGACAGAGCTCCGTCGCATTTGTGCACCCTCAAATGTCAGCTGACTGCACAAGGATTATCTTGCAACCTTGGACACAGCAGGTGAGAAAGTTACCGCTGCGCCATGCAGCCAGTCATATAAAGCTGTTTTTGACAGACAGTTTATTTACATTCTTGATGTTGTTTATGGCTCTAATTGCTGCATTCGTCGTATCATGGATGCGAGTAGAAAATGTTTATGGACAATCTTAAAAGACTGTGCATGATTGAAAATTAGGGACCCTGATTTACGGTAATATAAAAGGCTCCAAAGCGTGAAATAAAATGTTCAATGCGGTGAAATTAAACATTTCGCGATATTTTGCAGTGAAATGAGAAAAAATGTGAGGGTTGAGTTTGTACGGTGCATGGATTTGGTTTCGATTCCCGGTCAATGCATGTGGGATTTTCGATGTGAAATGCCATGTCCTGTGGTTCGGATTCCACGTAAAAAGGAGGTCCCGTGGCTGATGATCTAGAGATTATTGGTCACGTTAAACTACAAGCTTCCTTCCTTCCTTAGGAACACCAAGCTGGCTCATCAGCGGGCTCTTGGTGTCTGGGCATGGAAAAATTGCTGAGTTTTAATTCACGGGCCGTGAAATAACATTTACTTAACAAATATTCTCCACGACTACCATTGTCCTTTTCTCACTAACTCGTAAAACTTATGCTGTCCTTAAAGTACTGTATAAGCAAAGCATTGTTTCCATAATTTCAGGGCACAGAATTGTACACGTATCTGAGTAGGGAGAAAAGAGTGATAGTCAGTCTGAAAGACTAGACTTCATATCATTTTAAATGCTACAAATGCTGAAAAATGCTGGGTGAAAGCCTCATGATCATTCAGCGAACTGCGTGAACTCAAACTCCATTAACAAGTGCAAACCAAGGTCAAAGGAGGTAGCTGGCTAGATAACGTCACGCTCACTGGAGCGCGTGGGGAAAGGAGGAAGCTCAAGCGGTACTATGATGTCACACACCTCACTGCATTCTCGGTACATTTCGTCCCGTCGCCGTAACGTAACGCCAGACCTCAGCGTAACGAGGAAGTCGACAAGATCATTTAAAATGATAAAAACCTCTTATAAAGAGTTTATATTAAAGATTTCTTATCTTCTATCAAACGACAGATAGTGGAACTATTTCAATTAATTTTAAATAAAATATTTAAAACAAAAATAAAAACGTATTACTATCCTTTCCTTGGTATTTCGCATTTTAGAGTGAAAGTAACATTTCACAAAAAAAAAATTTTCGTGATATTTCACGACTTCAATATCGAAATAAATGTCATATTTGGGGTAAATATATCGCTGTGATATATGCAATACGGAGTTCCCTCATCCACCTCTACCGACAGCTGACCCTATCCACGGCCCTGTGCCCATTATCACTACAGAAGAAGTGTCCACTGCCATCAGCAAAATGAAGTCGGGAAAAGCGCCTGGTGCAGATGATATACCAGCCGAAGTATGGAATCTCCTGGAGGAACAAGGTGTAGTATGGCTTACTGACTTCTTCAACAAAATTATTATGGAAGACACAGTACCAGAGGCCTGGATAACCAGTATCACAATTCCTATTTGGAAAGGAAAAGGAGATATACTGGAATGCTCAAATTATAGGCCAGTCCGCCTCCTATCCCATACTATGAACATTTTTGAACGTGTTCTTGATGCGAGGTTACGAAACATCATCACTGTTTCATCTAACCAGTGTGGCTTTGTTAAAAACAGCGGAACAACAGACGCTCTCCATGCACTTCGTCTATTGATGGAACGACACCATGAGAAAAGGAAGACAGTTCACTTAGCCTTTCTTGATTTGGAAAAGGCGTTCGATAGAGTACCACATGATCTCATCTGGCTGGCACTGAGGCTACACGGTGTACCAGAAGCCTATGTAAACTGGGTGAAACTTCTGTACCGAAAGACAAGAAGCTCAGTGCGGTGTGCAGCAGGAATGTCCGATACCTTCCAAATCACTGTTGGTGTCCATCAAGGATCAGCCTTGTCCCCCTTGCTCTTCATACTCTGTATGAACGCCATCACAAATGACATCCAAACCAGGCATCCATGGACATTATTATATGCGGATGATGTCATGATAGCTAACGAGACCCGTGGGCACCTCGAACAGCAAGTACAAGAGTGGAAGATGCGTCTTGAAGAATTTGGGATGAAATTGAACTTGAAGAAAACGGAATACCTGGAATGCGGTGACCAAACTGATGGCACGATCACTGTTGGTGAGGTTCAACTTAATAAAGTGACCCAATTCAAATACCTTGGGTCATGCATCACCTCAGACTGCAGCACGATTCCTGATGTCAAAACAAGAGTCACTGCCGCATGGATGAAATGGCGCCAAGTTACTGGAGTCCTATGCGATAAGAAAATTCCATTACATTTAAAATCTAAGGTATATCGCACAGTGATTAGACCGGTGGCCCTTCATGGATCTGAATGCTGGCCTACAACATCGAAGCACGAACAGGCACTTCATGTAATGGAAATGAAGATGTTGCGGTGGTCCAATGGTATGACTCGACTGGACCATATTAGGAATGATGCCGTGCGGAAGGATTTCAAGGTTGCCCCAATCACAGAGAAAATGCGTGAATCACGTCTGCGGTGGTATGGACATGTGCTCCGTAGCAGTGAAACCTCAGTTGCTAAGACTGCCCTTCAACTAAATGTGGAGGGTCGTCGACCTCGAGGGCGACCTCAAACACGCTGGTTGGATAGGGTGAGAGATGACATGCGGCTCACTAAGCTCCGCCCCCGAGACGCTATGGATCGATTGAAGTGGAGGAAACATTGCAGGAAGGCAGACCCCACATAAGTGGGAAAATGCAAAGAAGATGATGATATCGCTGTGATAACAAATGTATGTTTGCTGAAATAATTTGCGGATATCGTTAAAACCATAAATCTGGGACTCTATTGATAATACATGATATCTTCAAGGACATGCAAGCTTGCATTGCCTCTCTCCGTGTACCTTCGAATGGACTCCTCCTCTGTCACCTACACTTGGTGCTGACAATCTATTTTTACACAGTTCCTTTCGCAGGCATCCTTTTCATGTGGCCAAACCACTTGAGTCTTGATTTCTGGATCTTCTTGAGAAGAGTTCTTCCATTCCTACTTCCTCTCTTATCATCTAGTTTCTAATCCTGTCCTTCCTGGTCTTCTGTACCTTAGTGCGTAGAAATTTCATTTTAGCTGCTTTGAGTTTTGAGCTGTCCCTATAGAGATGAAACGATTAGCTCGAGGCATGGAGAGCTGCATCAAACCAGTCTACAGACTGATGACTCAAACACACACAAAGGGAATTTAACACGTTTATCACCCCTAGGTTCACAGGACTGTTTTGGAGGCTGTTCCAGTCCGTGGTGAGCCAGTATCCAGGATCAGGGCTTTTATTCACGGACGGTTCGAGGCTAAACGAGAAAGTAGGCTGTGCATTTGTGTTTGAGGATCGTCGGTTTCTCTTTTCGCTTCCCAAGGCCTGTGGCGTGTACACAGGGGAGCTCTATGCCATCATTGAGGCTCTGCGTACACACTATCGGACGATCACCAGCACTTTCTTGTGTGTACTGACTCTCGGAGTGCGCTGCAAGCGATCGATGTGTGTTTCCCGAAGCACCCGTTGGTCCAGCGTGTGCACGACCTGCTCGTCAGTGCGTGTAACGCTGGAACCGGGCTGACCTTTGTGTGGCTTCCTAGCCACATGGGTATTGCGGGAAACGAGCTTGCTGATCAGGCGGCGAGAGAGGCAGTCGCACTGCCCTCGCTACCGTATAAGGTGCCTGCTAGTGATGTGCGCTCTCAGTTGCAACATTCGATCCTGTCGCATTGGGAGGAAGTGTGGCATGCCACGCCTCCACCTAATAAATTGAGAGGCGAAATAGTGGGTAAAAAAGTTTCCGCCCAATCAATACCTTTCAGGTATTGAAAGGTATTGATTGGGCGGAAACTTTTTTACTCACTATTTCGATTTGTAAGCGTCAATACGGACTTAAAAATGGAAAACCCTTCAGTTAATCTTCAAATTGAGAGGCATCGAGGAGAAAACGAAGATGTGGAAATCTTCCTTCCGATCTCTCCGGAAGGAAGCTGTGGTACTCTGTCGACTCCGGATCGGCCATGGGACTGCTACGCACTCCCACTTGCTAAAGAGAGAAGACCCCCTGTGTGTATTTTCGGCGCCAACCTAACTGTGGCACACATTCTCTTGGAGTGTGTAGATCTGGCCGATCTGCAAAAGACTCTTAAACTGCCTAATACCCTCTCCCTTATTCTCCGTGATGACAGGCCGTCAGTAGACCTCGTCATCCGGCTCATGAGGGAGAGTGGTTACTTTTTTAAGTTTTAATGTAAGCTAAGACTTTTAATTCAGGTTAAACCTTTTTTATGTTTTTTATTGTGTTCATCTATTTTATTGTTCAATATGCCTTATTTGTTTTATTGTTTTTTACCATCCGCCTTTTTTCTTGAAATAAGGCATAATTGTTGGGGCTCACTGTCTGTTTTATATAAACCATTTTCGTTTCATTCATGGCAGTGAGCTGTTTTTATCTTAATCCTTTCATTTCACGCCATTTCATTTCATTAGGGGCCGATAACCTCGATGTTTAGGCCCCTTAAAACAACAATTATCATAATCATCATCACAGGACCATCAAATATTTCCGTTGGCCTCGCGTGGAGGCCGGCATTTCCGTCAAGACAAGTTTCCATTCAACCGAAGGCAGGTTTTACTGTTGTTAGGAATTGAATATTAACGTTGCAGATGGCTGCTGAACTGCATCGTGAGAGACTTCGTGGCGCTCAATGCTCGCGTGGAGGCCGACATTGCGGAGCAGCGGCTCGTTCTAGACCGGGAGAGAGCTGAGCGATTGGAGAGGGTGCTGAAGACTCGTCAGGAGCGTGGGGCCAGCGGAGATGAAGGCTCATCTAACGAGATTCAATTTACTCACGATCCTTTCCGTCCACTTTCAGAAATTGCGGTAAGTAGTGCATGGGCATAATTTGTCTTTATAGGATAGTGGTTCCTGCGTGCTAAGATCCATAAGACCAGGAAAGACAAAATTAGGAATGAAAAAATCAGAGAAGCAGGGAGAATAGAAGACTCTACTATAAAAGATGCAGAAGGCTAGAATGAAGTGGTTTGGCCACGTGAAGAGAATGGGTGCCAATAAAACTACAAGAAGGGAGTATGAAAGAGACTTAGGAGGGAGGAGACCAGTTGGCAGACCTAGGAAACAATGGACAGATCTGGTGAAGAAGGAGGTACAGGAGAGAGGCCAGGATTGGGAGAGGATTGTGAATAAAGAATGGTTCATGGATCGACAGAGATGGAGGGGGCTCGTATACCACACCTAGGAAACTGTAGTTGGTCAACGATGATGAGGATAGTGGTCTGTTTACCAAGAACCTACCGACAGTATTGGCTACGCGCGCTAAAGCGCAGCGTTAGGTCATGGGGCCAAGCTCTCTGCTGACTTGGTAGACGCGTGGGTTCGAGCCCCACCGTCGGCCGACCTTGAAATGGTTTTCCGTGGTTTCCCATTTTCAACACCAGGCAAATGCTGGGACGGTACCTACCGACAGGCCACGGCCGCTTCCTTCCACATCCTTGCCCAGTTTCATTCGCCTTCATCAATTCCATCTGTCATCCCGACGTGCAGGTCGCCCACGGGCGTCGCCTAGAAAGACCTGCACTCGGCCTCTCAGGAGGCCACACGACCAAAAAAAAAAAAACCAAGAACCTATAATGAGGATGCTTTATTGTAGTAAATATGCTGATGGTTGTATTTTTCAGCTTTATTTCACGAATTTTCTTGTAGAAAATTAATATTTTTGAACACCAAATATTATTCAGAAATTAAGTCAATTCTATCAGAAAGTTCGATATCTACTCTGGAATAAGCAAGTGCCACTAAGATCAAAACAAACTCTGTTTTGAACCTGCTTTGTCCCTGTATTGACTTATGGGTTGGAAACATGCACAACTATCAAAAAAGATGACAGTAGACTTCAGACTTCAGAAATGAAGTTTCTAAGAAGCATGCTTCAAAAAACTAGGAAAGACAAAGTAAGAAATGAGAAGATAAGAGAACAAGCTGGATTAAATCAGTCCCTGAAGGAGACCATAACTAAGGCATGTTTGCGATGGTTTGGTCACGTCAAACATATGACAGAAGGAAGAATTGCAAAACAATGGTTACATACTGAGATTACTGGAAAGAGACCTGTTGGAAGACCTAGGAGGAGATGGCTGGACCAAGTGAAAGAAGATATCACATCCAAGGGAATCAACTGGGATGAAGTCCTGAAGGAGCAGTGGTACATGAATCGACTAAAATGGAGAGTGCTCGTAAACCACACCCGGGAAACTGGAGTGGAAACTTGATGATGATGATGATGATGATCTCCTTGACCTAAGTGCAGGATAAGATGTATTAAACTATAAAGTAAACAATTAAATCAAACATAAATATAGAAATTTAATTAAATTAAATAAATGAATACAAACATTAAAAATATAAAACAATAAATTTTAAAAAATATAAGGGGATTTGAGGAATATGGGAAGAGGACAACACATCGTATCTGGACGGAGGTACAGAGATTACAACAATCAGTGAAAATGAAGAACTATTGGGCAAGGGGGAAAGCTCGCAAGATATTGATTCCGCGTGGTCCTAAGTGATCCATTCGCGAAGAAGGAGAAGAAGAAAGGTAAATTAAAATTATATAAAAAGGAATAGTATCATTAAAGTAATGCAGCCACCTACTATGCAAAAGATGGATCACTACTGTGGCATAATAAAGTGCCCAGAAAGTGTAAACATATACTGTTTAAGACATACTACATCCCAATTCTAACTTACGGAATAGAAACTTGCATCCTGTCTAGAACAGAAGAAAGTAGGATTCAGGCATCCGAAATGGTTTATACGAACAACGCTTCAAAGGACAAGGGGAGACAAAGTAAGGAACGAAACAAACAGGACAGAGTCTGGCATAGATATCAGTGCTAGGATGGTATGGGCATCTTCAAAGAATGGGCGACAAGAGGACACCAAAAGCTTACTTCAACAATATTGTCCCAGGAAAAAGACCAGTAGGAAGACCAAAGATGAAATGGTTGGACCAAATCAAGGATGATCTTGAAGGCAAAGGGCTAGACTGGAGAACGACTCACAAAGACCAATTATTCATGTATGGGAAAAGGTGGTGAGGGCTCGTTAACAGTACCCGGGCGACTGGAGCTGGAATTTGATGATGATGATGATGATGATGATGATGAGTATCATTAAAATCAGAATTCAAATTCAAATAATTAAAATTGATCAGTGCAAATAAAGTAACAGTAATAATAATAAAGTAACAATAATAATAATAAAGTAACAACAATAATAATTGTACCCACAAGCTACCTTAAGGAACACTAACAGATAAGAAACAAATAACCTTACAAGAAAAATTAAATAAATAATGACCAAAAGTAACTAGGGTACGTGTGTGTGGAACGGCTGGACAAATTACCATACCCAAGTTGTAATTAAGTTGAGGGAAGAGTTCTAAATCCAAGATTGAAGAAAACACGAAGCATGTTTCATAACATAAAATATACCGTAATTAGAACAATTACATGCATGCTTAAATAATGAACATAATATAAAACAATAAAATAAAGAAAACAAATTAATTAGTATAAAGAAGCAAGGAACCCACAAGTGGGGAAGGAGATGTAAGTATTTACCCGATTTCCGTCAACTAGTTCAATAACCAAAGAACAAATTATTCTCCAGATTAGTAGAATTAGATCTCAATAAAATATATAATTATCCGCGAATATCTTCGAAGTAATGACAAGGTCAATGTGTTTAGAGAATATTTCCTTCAAATTAATTGAATGAATCTTTAAATCATTTAATTATTCACGACCAAAGTAAAATACGTGCGTACAGCAAGCAATTGCAAAATGACTGACCTCAAGTCGACATGAAAAATTACCCACATTGTTTCCAAGAGAAACATGAAAAATTAACAATCCCTAATAGTTTCCAGGCAACGGACGAAAGAATAAAATACATATCATAAGTGGTGGTATATTACACAGAGTCTTTATGAGACCACGCTAACGAGACGAGGAATAGGAAAATTAACTATTACGAAAAAATTAAAGGTTAGGAAAATTCCTCGCTCAAAACAAAATGAGATCTGTACGTTGCACAGCTCGGCACGTCAGATATAAAAAGATAAAACACAGCCTCAAAATACATGTAAATAAATGTATTACATCAAGTTAAAAATAAGTTATTGGAACTTTCTCTTCATGCTTAGGTCTACTCGGTTCTACAAACCAAGTGACTTACCAACAGCAATATAAATGCCAACTGCGCTAAGATAATTATTCAACAGCTCAAGACTGCAACATATAAAATATGTAGAATAACACCAACACAATATACTCGTACCGACGATCAATTTACCTTTTCAGGTCACAAATAGTTCCAATAACATTTAACACATAACAAACCTTAATAGAGATGTATTCCTGTAGCCAAACTTCATACTTTACGTTCTCTTCATGTCTACATATTTAATCCGATGACAGAGATTTCCTAACGGTGGACGGTAAATGTAAATCACGTAGTGATGAAATAATATCGGGGAAAAGAGATTTACCTGGCCTATGGCCAGATAATCCCCGTTTTACACCAGAGATTTAGTTCTCACATCTCTTCTTCTTGCAAGAATTCCTTCAACTTCCTTTTGTTTTTGTCAACAAACGGAGACAATGACGGTACGTTCGGGCACCAACGGACCCGATTGGCAAGCCTCGTACACTACAAAATTAGGTTCCAACTTTTGCCACAAGGGCGAGCCATCTACTGGACAGAGTCTCGCAGAGGTACAAACATGCTGAGGTACAAACATTTGCCATTAGAGGGAGCCATCGACTGTACAGAACCCCGCGGAAGCTTGCCGGGATACAAGTTTAGACAGACATCAATAGGTACAGTGAAGATCAAGATTGCGCCAACAACCGCCCGCGGAACGGCTTGAATGCGCGTTAATTTTATTAACGGGTCAATAATAATATGTAATATATATCATGAAGGCAGCACGAAACATCGATGACTGTTGGACAGATCACAGACTCTTGATTAGTCGATTCAGGATTGCTTACAACAAAAGACTACGCTCCCACTTCATGAATCCGTCCAGGAGAAAGTTCAACACCTCGAGGCTCCTTAATGAAAATGTTGCTGTAGGATACCGATACACTATTCAAGAAGAACTGACCAACAATCCATTCAATACCAAGGATGTTGACTGTGAATGGGCCACGCTTCAGAGAATCATTGCAGAATCAACAGAGGAGGCTATCGGCTTTGAGAAGAGGAAGTACCAAGACTGGTTTGATGACAACAATGAGGTAATTCTGAATCTCATCAGTGCTAAACGGGACGCCGGTCTATCCCTTTTGCCAACCCCAAGCTCCAGAGAGAAGCAAAATAAATTTCAGAAACTAAATCAGACATATCGAGCTAAAATTCGTGAGATAAAAAATAACTGGTGACAAATTAAAGCCAAAGAACCTCAGAATTTTTCAGACGCTAGAAACCTCCGCAACTTTTATGCGGGACTGAAAGAGCTGTATGGACCTATCCGCTCCTCTTCAGGTACTCTAAAAGATGCTGATAACACCACCATACTTACTGACAGCCAGGAGATCTTGGAACGATGGAAAGAACACTTCAGTTCTCTCTTAAATCGTCCCTCTACCGCGTCTGAAGATTTTCTACGTTTTGTTCCTCAACATCCTCTTCAACCCTGGCTGGCAATACCTCTGACTCTCCGTGAATATGACAAAGCTTGCAGTAGCCTGAAACCAAGGAAGGCTCCAGGTCCAGACAACATCCCTTGGAACTCATTCAAAATGGAGGCTTATCCCTAAAAACGAGGCTCTTTTACCTGATCCTCTTAATCTGGGAAACCCAAAAAATACCTGCTGACTGGAAGAACGCCACCATTGTTACTATCTTCAAGAAAGGTGATCACAGTGTCTGTGGCAACTACCAAGGTATTTCCCGCCTTTCCATAGTAGGAAAAATTTTGCCAGAATCCTACTGAATCGACTCCAGACTATCTCAGAGAGAATACTTCCTGAATCACAGTGTGGATTCCGTACTTCCCGAGGAACAGTTGACATGATCTTTTGTATAAGACAAATGCAGGAGAAATGCAGAGAACAAATGACACCTCTATTCTTAATCTTTTATGATCTTGAAAAAGCCTTCGATACTGTTCCCAGAAATACAATGTGGTTGGTTTTGGGGCGTTTTGGATGTCCGGAACATTTCGTTGGATTGATTCGGGCTCTTCATGATGGTATGGTCGGGCAGGTGCTGTATCAGAGTGATGTCTCAGAAGAATTTCCTATCACAAATGGGCTGAAGCAAGACTTGTGTTCTTGCACCTACTCTTTTTGCCCTATACCTGACGGCGATGCTCTATAAGACAGCATCTGCAAACAACACAGGTGTGGAAATTAAATATCGGTATGATGGAGGGCTTTTCAACCAGACCAGACTTCATTCCAAAAGATTAACCAATATTCACTAGGTTACAGAATTGCAATATGCCGATCGATGACAATGCCTCACCAGCCCATACATCTGAAGAGCTGCAACAGTCGGTCAACTGTGGCAATATCCCCTGCTTTCTGCACAAGGCCCTAAAGGAGGCAGGATGTATGTATCCCCACCCTGGATAGTGCTACACCCTCAAGGGTTCACGGCTGATGAGCTCAAGAGTTGGTGACCGAGAGGGATTCCTGAGCTGAGTCCGGTTTTTCCCTTTTGCATTGCCTTTGGGGTGGCCCCTTTCCTATCTGCCTTTCATGGCTCTCCTGCCTTTAAATTAAAAGTAAATTATACGCCAATCAATACTTACATAAATATATCTAATTTCGACATGACATTGAGGTCTTCTTCAGCTCAATTAAAAATGAAATCAATTAAGAATAAAAATAAAATACTATAGATGTACATAAGCCTAATGTTTGTTTGATGTGAAATGTTTATGATATAAATTGCAATTCATCATCATCTTGCACAGTCTCCAGCCACTGGCCGGGTCTGTTTGGAACACAAGCCTCTCCAACGTCTTCTGGCTTCCCACCATCTCTCTGCCTCCACCCTTGTCCAGTCTTCTCTCTTCTTCACGCTTTCTTCCACCCCCTTCAGCCACCTGTCTCTCGGTCTCTTTCCTTCCCACTTCGTCTCGTGTACTCTCCTGGGTATCCTTTTCTCTTCCATTCGTTTTACATGTCCATACCATCTAAGTCTAGATTTCTCTATACCATCCTGTAATGGTTCCTCCTTCATTAATTCTCTGGTCCTCTCATTTCTTATTCTGTCCATCTTTGTAGCTCCAATACTGCTTCTCAAGAACCTCATCTCACTGGCCTGTATTTTGCTCTTCTCCCTTCCTTTCATAACCCAGGTCTCCGAGGCATACGTCAGGATAGGGACATAGTACGTCCGATATATGATCTTTTTGCTGTTCTGAGGGACATCCTTGCTCCATAACATGGTTCTCACACTCCTCCGAAATGCTTCTGCCTGCCTCCCCCGCTCATTTATTTCTCTATAGTTTCTTCCATTATCTTCCCAGATACTTGAAGCTCTCCACTTTCTTCAGCTGTTCCCCACCAATTGTTATTCCCGTTGTGGTTCTTTCCTTCTTCCTTGTTGTGATCACCATCTCACTCTTATTTATGCTAAATTTCATCCCATATCCTTGTATTATTCCTTCCCACACGTCCAACTGTTCCTGTACCTCCTCCTAGTTTCCCCAAATCATCTGCAAACACCATTGCTTTCATCTTTCCTTCCCCACTTACTTGTGCCACTCGGGTCATTATGTCATCCATCACCACAATGAAAAGTAACGGTGACAGTGCACTTCCTTGTTTCAGGCCGTTTCTCTGTTCCAACCAGTCTGATCTCTCTCCTCCCACTTTCACACAGCTCACGCTTCCCTTGTACATCTCCTTTATCCTCTTTATAGTCCATTTCTCTACTCCTCTATTTTCCAGGGACTTCCATACTTTGTTTCTGCATACACTGTCATATGCTTTCTCAATGTCCAAGAAGGCCATCAGTAGATCTGTTCCATACTCATAGTGCTGTTCTTGTAACTGCCTTACAGCAAAAATCAAATCCACTGTGGACCTTCCTGCTCTGAAGCCATGTTGTTCTTCCCTCATCCCTCCTTCTATCCTTGTCCTAATTCTCTTTTCCAAAACTTTCTCAAACATCTTTGCACAATGACTCATCAGTGTTATTCCCCGATAGTTTCTGCAATCTGTTCTACTACCTTTCTTGAAGATCGGGACAATTATTCCTTTTTTCCAGTCCTCGGGGGGTCTTCCTTTCCTTCCATGCTGTCCTCATCACTCGGTACAACCACTGTATCCCCACCTCTCCAGCTGCTCTCACCATCTCCACACTCAACTCATCCACACCCAGTGCCTTCCCTCCTTTCATCTTGTTCACTGCATCTTCCACTTCTTTCCATGTTAAGTGCTTTTCTGTTTGCAGTTCATCTTCCTCTTCCCCGATTTCTTCCTCCTCACCATCTTTTCCATTTGGGTTCAGAAGTTCTTCAAAATATTCTTTCCACATTTTCTTCAGTTCTTCCCTATTTTCTATCTCTTGTCCCCTTTTGTTCACCATTCTAACATAATCCGTAGGATCCTTCGGCATCTTATTTTTTACCATCCCATACAGGACCTTTTTTGTACCTTCACTATCCTCCTCCATCATCTTTGTCCACTCTTCCATCCACTTTCTTCTCTCCTCAGCCACTACTCTCTTCGCCTCCTTTCTTTCCTGGTACTCTTCCCTTGTCTCTACCGTCCTATTTTGATACCACCTACTAAAGGCTCTATTCTTTCCCTTACTATATCTTTTGTCTTCTCATTCCACCATGGTGTTTCCTTCCACCTCTTCTTACTACTTGTCCTCCCACATACTGCTTCTGCTGCACCTACTAGTGTCTTCTTAAATCTAGCCCATTCCTCTTCCACCCCTCTTTCTTCATCTGTTGGAATTCCTTCCTTTACCATTTTGAGGTACTCGACCCTTCTATCCCCTTCTTTCAGTTTCCATATCCTTATACGTCTTTCCTGGTTCTCAGTCCCTTTCTTCTCCTTACTCCCTCTCAGGTTCATTACCAGCAATCGATGGTCGCTATCCAGGTTCTCCGATGGTATAACCTTGATGTCCGTGATGTTCTTATTTAGTTCTTTCTCATACAGTATATAGTCGACCACCGACTTCCTGGTCAAGTCATCACTGTACCATGTGATTGTGTGGCTCTCTCTTTTCTTAAACCATGAGTTCCCAACTAGCAGGCTGTTCCTCTGGCAGAAGTCCAACAGTCTCTTTCCTTCCTCATTTCTTCCGCCCCAACCCTCTGGTCCTAGAACACTCTCATAACCTTGTCTTTCTCTTCCTACATGGGCATTGAGATCCCCCATAACAATCATATTTCTTCCTACCAGCTGCTTCTGCAATTCCTCTTCAAACTCCTCCTCCTCTTCAGAGGCGCAGCCTACTTGTGGAGCATACACTTGCACTATTTCTACGGTCTCTCCCCTCAGTGCTACTTTCACTTTCATCATCCTATCACTTATTCTTCTCACTTCTTCTTTTAAACCATCTCGCACTACTACTCCCACTCCATTCCTCTTTCCCTCTTCGTTCCCACTCCAGTACAGTCTATAGCCTTTTCTCAGTTCTCTCCTTCCTTCCCCTTTCCACTTTGTTTCTGCCAATCCCAATAAATCCAACTTCCTTCTTCCCATCATATCCACCTTACTCGTCAGCGTTCTTAGGTTTAAAGTTCCAAATCTTAGTCCGTGTGTACAGCCGTGTCGTCGTCTATTAAATCCATCATGTCCGAGGCTCGTTCCATTTTTGAAAGCATTTGGTTTCATCCACTACTGGCTTGCTGGGCCTATCGTAGCTTCACCAGAGCCCCGTTAGCCGTCACTTTTCAGGGTTCCTGTAGGACCTTCACAGCTACCGTAACGGTCCCGGGGCACACGAAGTCCCCACTGTACTTCGCCCCTACAGGCGATCCCCTACTTTGTGCCGTTGCCCGTCTCCCACGACGTGGACGAGGGGTAAATAAAATAATAAAATGGACATCCTTACAAAGTAATATTAATTGTAAATAAATCAAATATAATATATTGGGCTTTACATTAAATTTTTCAAAATACAGTTAGAAAAATAAGAATTTTTTAATAGTAATTGTAAATAAAATATTGGGCTTTATATTAAAAATTCAAAAATATATCAATTAAATAATTGAGAAAAACAAGTGTCGAATATCAACAAATATTTTAACTCAGTGGTTGAAATGAGTAAAACAAATCTTCTTCCAAAATATGGAGTGTGAAATTTGTATCAGGTGCCAACCAGTTAGTGCGTCATTTGAATCCTTCCAAAACAGAAATTGATGATAACTGTAAGTAATTGAAAACACTGATACCCGACCATATAGCAAGAAATTCGTTTCAGGTATGTTTGATTGTTGTGTAGAACGGGAGTGTTCATCAGAACGGCAAGGCCTCATCGGTGATCATGGTGAAGGAGTCCCCTCTGTCGGAGAGGCTGAGCGCTGATGGGCTTGCACGGCAGGTGGAGGAGGACACGAACCAGTTGCAGTGTGTGGATGTGGACGACGGCGATGAGCCTCCGAGAAGTTCACCTGGCATCACCAAGCTCATCAAAGGTATGTGACAGCTGTTTTATTTACTGTTGACTCTTTAGAGCAGACATGGGCTAATAATCTAGGCAGGCCGAAAAAAAGAACAACACATGTTTATAGATAGATTATAAACTTTTATCATTTCAAATGATCTTGTCGACTTCGTTATGCTTGAGTGAAAAGTTATGCGTTACAGAGACGGTGACATCATGCAGCCGCGCGGGAAGCCTAAGTTAATGGTTAATGGACAGTGAGTGCGTGAAGTCATGCAGCCACGCGGGAAGCCTAAGTTAATGGTTAATGGAGTCTGTTGAAAGAGTCCTGGGGCTTCGAGTGAAGCGAAAAGAATACAGGGTGACTCCTAAAGAGGTGTACAAGATGCCAGATAAGAATACAGAGATATACAAGATGCCAGATAAGAATACAAGGTGACTCTTAAAGAGGTGTACAAGATGCCAGATAAGAATACAGGGTGACTCCTAAAGAGGTGTACAAGATGCCAGATAAGAATACAGAGATATACAAGATGCCAGATAAGAATACAAGGTGACTCTTAAAGAGGTGTACAAGATGCCAGATAAGAATACAGAGATATACAAGATGCCAGATAAGAATACAAGGTGACTCTTAAAGAGGTGTACAAGATGCCAGATAAGAATACAGAGATATACAAGATGCCAGATAAGAATACAACAAGGTGACTCTTAAAGAGGTGTACAAGATGCCAGATAAGAATACAGGGTGACTCCTAAAGAGGTGTACAAGATGCCAGATAAGAATACAGAGATATACAAGATGCCAGATAAGAATACAAGGTGACTCTTAAAGAGGTGTACAAGATGCCAGATAAGAATACAGAGATATACAAGATGCCAGATAAGAATACAAGGTGACTCTTAAAGAGGTGTACAAGATGCCAGATAAGAATACAGAGATATACAAGATGCCAGATAAGAATACAAGGTGACTCTTAAAGAGGTGTACAAGGTGGCAGAGAAGAATACAGGGTGACCTTAAAGAGGTGTACAAGATATCACACAAGAATACAGGGTGACTTCTAAAGAGATATACAAGATTCCAGATAAGAATACAGGGTGCCTCCTAAAGAGGTATGCAGGATGTCAGAGCAAAATACAGGGTGACACTTAACGAGGTGTACAGTATGTTAGATTCAATTCAAATACAGGGTGACCCTTAAAGAGGTTTGCAAAATATCAGATTCAAATAATGGGTGACCCTTAAAGAGTTGTAAAAGATGTCAGACTCAAATACAGGGTGACCCTTAAAGAGATGCCTGTGCTGGAAGCCTAAGTTAATGGGTAATGGAGTCTGTTGAATTAGTCCTGGGGCTTCGAGTGATGCGAGAAGCCCTCCTGATCTTTTCTGACATGTGTAGCATGCGTCATTTGAAATGATGGAACGTGTAGTCTTTCAGACTGACTGTATTTTTTTTTTTATTTCTGAATTTTGAATCAAACAAAACTTACAGGCTACAAATGGTAGAAAACATTGGAAAAATAACACACCTTCATTATTTGTTAGAAGAGGAGGGAGTATGTGACAAGTGAAACTGTGACTGTGCCTCTAGAAGTTTTTCATAATCTGGTTGAAACTGGGATGAGCTGATTCTTAGTAGCGCAGCTAACTGGTGGTCTGTCAATCTATTTCTGATTCGATTTTTGCGAAGCTTCATTGTAGAAAACACCTGTTCACAGATATAGGAAGATGCGAACATGACAGTTATGTTTTGTGCATGAGATTACAAGTTTGGGTAGCTTGATTTTGGTAGGGCCTTGTAGAACTCAATTTTCGAAACGTTGAGGAAAAGTTGCTTTAACCCCCTTAGAGTGTACGGCACAATGGTGCGCCGTCGAATTTGAATCACCCGCTACGTGGACTTCGTAATAATTATTTATTTGGTCGTAAGATGGCAGGAAGAAGCAACTTTTGGCTACACTTCGAGCTACTTATTATTGCCAGGAGGTGTCGCATATCTTCACAGTCATTTATTTTTCAGATCTCTGCACACATGTTCCCGCTTTTGCGGACCGTGAGTTTGCTTGTAAACATGGCAGGTCCTGGCACAGTTATTGATGACAAAGCAATAGTTAATTTGCTCGATAATAGTGCCAACGAAAGTGATTCAGAGTGTGACAGCGATATAGAGGATGAGTTCGCTATAACTTCCAGTGAAGATAATGATGCTGACAATGTAATTCGTGATAGAACGCCAAGAAATACGAACACATTGGGCGACTGTGATATTGTCCCAGTATTGGGACAGGGATAATTGACCAGGGATAATCAGGTTGTTGAAAGTTTATAATATTATGTTATATGTTGCTATTGTGTGTGTTTTTTGAAAACTTTTGCCAGTGCGTTTGGAAATTATAGTGAAATGCATATGATACCGCGCTTACCATTGGGAGTAGGCTAGAAATAATTCACGTTGTGGGTGCAGCCCAGAGTTTCACAATATCACGCTTGATGGGTTAATTCGTTGTTACATTGTAGCTCAATCAGTTCTAGCTGCAACTCTGATTTTACTGTTTCACAGTCAACATTAAATGGCATGCTGAAAATGTCCAAGTCCTGTTCAATAACTTTGAAGTTCTAAAATCTTCATTCAAAATCGTCGTGGAGATTTTTCGCACAAAAAAATATGACACTAAACTCATAAACACGATGAGATTCAAATAGTTTTTCACTTCTAGGTACACAGAACAGGAAATACAGTAAAACTCTGATAAGAAGTTTTTCAAGGGACCATTAAAAAATAACTTCTTAACAGGGAAACTTCTTAAAAGGGTAGTGGCCTGAAATGCATGTGAAACGCACACATTTTTGTTGTTTGTGAAGGATCCTATAATATACTGTACATAGGCCTATATAAAAGCCAGAAAAATAGAAGCCCCAATATTAAAATCTGACTATCAGACCAGAGATTAAGAGAAATTAATTGGCATAATCCTAACAATTCACATTAATAGAATTAATTTCAATAACTGTTTGAGCACACACCATATATTCCAGCAAACTACAATTATAGACACATTTTAGAATGTAAATAAACAACAACTAAGACTGAATTGAAAACACTTTTTTGTCCCTTCAAAACCAAAGATTTATCCGGAACAACCCGATAAAAAAGTCCGAATTCGTCAACATTAAAAACGTCACAATGTTTGTAATTACTGAATTTTTCCGGCAGCAGTGTTTCCTTCCACGCTTCCGTTTCCTCTGTACTTACACTCACAGCTTCACCACTAATAGTCTTGTAAACTATGCCAGCCCGATTTTTAAAGCGATCCAGCCACCGATTCGACGCAGTAAAAGGCACTTGTAATCGACACGCGATTTCTTCGGCTTTCTCCTTCACGATAATCCCGCTCAAGGGAATGTTTAAACTTCGCTGCTGTTTAAACCACAAGAGCAGAGCTTGTTCAACGTCTTGGTATTTCGCGCTTTAAATCTTCTTGCAGCTTGCCGAAGTATTCCCGGCAGAAGCCAAGATCCCTTCTTTCTTTGCTATGATGCCGTTCAAAGTAGACGGCGGCATTCCGAGCTCCTTCGCAAGAGCAACACGTGAAAGAGTAGAAGACTCTAGTTTTCTTATAATGTCCACTTTATCTTTAATAGAAAGTGCCTTTCTTTTGATGCCTTTCATCTGAGAACCATTCATTTTCACAATGATTTGAAAACTTTACTTCACTGACGACGCAATTCTCGTAATCTCAATAATGTTATGCTACGTCTCTCAATGCTTGGCTAACAAGTTAGATCACACAGAACAGCGATAAAAGCCACGAACAAAGAATATAGGAGGCCACAAATGAAAGCATGATGCTGTATATTGTAGTCGGTCTTGGGCGGGTGTCGTCATAGCGTGACGTCATTCAGCCTTGAAATGCTCGCCTGGTCAGTGACCCGCGAACACTCGGAACGGCTGTATTCTTTCATTCGGAACACCGGGCCCGGTCAGAGACCCGCGAACACTCGGAACTCTTGTATTCTTTCATTCGGAACACCGGATGTATCTTCCACGGAGATTGGCGAGTTTTGATTCAAAGTCAGTTGTCTCTCAGTGAACGTCTTATGCTCTAAGGGAATACACAATCTGAACTATTTAACCGGGAAAACCTCTTATGCACAAACACTATATACGGGAAAAATATACATGTATCTTATGGGACGAATCACGGGACCGAGAATATCGGACGTCTTAAGCGGAAAAACGTTTTATGCGGGAACTTCTTAACCGAGTTTTACTGTATGACCTATGTGTAATTATAGGTAGTATAATTCGAAACCATTTGGTGGGCCGGATTAGACTAGCTCAAGGGCCGCACTTGGCCCGCGGGCCGCACTTTGCCCATGACTGCTATAGAGCATCCAGTGTTGAGAAAAGACTATGGGTCTTATGGGCTTTTACTTTCAACGGAAACCCCCCTACACTGGGTTTGTTACCTCACCTTTTATCATGAAAGAACTCTGAACATATATATTTTTCATCATAATAGCTTCCTACAATTATCTGCCAATTGATTACCTTTGTTATTACATACAAGTATCGTTTATATTACGTCTTAGTAATTTAAAAATTTTCGAGATTAGCTCGCTGGAAAGAAGAGCCTTATCCTGTGCTGCTTGCTCGCCCGGAGTGGAGCACGTGCTCAGTTCCGCCAGCATCATAAGTTCTAAAGCACTATCCGTCATTGGTGTTACTGTTGTGTGTCTGTTTTATTTTCTGTTTGATTGAATCAGGGCTGCTGGCAGTGGGGTTCGAACTCACTATCTCCCAGATGCAAGCTCTCAGCTGCGTGTCCCTAACCGTATGGCTAACTCACTACAATATTACAAATATTAATCTATGCAAGCTACCCTCTGGGTGTCAAATTACAAAGCTTGCACCCGGAACCCGAGGCCATATGATATTAAATTAAAATTAATATTAATCTAAACAAAACAACAAGAATAAAATTGAAAGAAACTTAATTATAGCCTAACTAATAACAAAAAAGGTGATGATCAACAGTATTGCTGACGTAAAAATTGTTAACTTCGTCAACATACAGTACATCCGAGAAGGAAGAAAGGGTTGTGCTCTCGACATCTGTCAATCAGTAATGCGTCATATCACAAGAAAATGAATGTCGTTATTGGTTCTCTTCGCGTACGGTATCCTTAATACTGGCCTAATCCGTTAACACCTGCAAAACTGCTCCTTCCTGGGCATGTTCTACTTCAGGTAGCTGCTGGGGTGAACATAACGTATGACGTCAGCGCTACCTCTGCCTTGAGTTAGCAACACTGTGATCCTAAGGCTCCACAGTCTTTTCTAAACGCTGGATGCTCTATAATAGTGTGTGCGTATGCGTGCGCTGCTGCTGTATGGCAGTGAAACCCAGACAATCAAGGAAGTTGGGAAGATTGTTGTAATACAAATTGTAATGCAGCCAATACAAACAACTACCGTATTTTCTCGCATAATCATAGCATTCTACTTTTCATTGAATCCAAAAAATTATGTTGCATATTTGTAACTTAGCACATTTGTATTTGTGCGCTGGTCAATTGCACATGCTGCCACGAGCTTATAACCTGGCGTGATCTTGTCAGAAGAAAGTAGTCTTGTCTCTGTGCCTGCCGGCTATGAGCACGTGATGAAAGCGGCCAGAATTGTCATTTAGCATATTCGTATTTGGGCTGACTACCTAACAAACAGATTTGTGCGCTGGTCGGTTGCACATGCTGCCACGAGCTTATAACCTATGTGAGCAGCCAGTTCGCTGGATAGTGCTTAGTGCCAGTCCAGGGGAGTGAATCTTGTACGGACCCATTGCTTCGCTTCCACTAGTTGGCCTCGGAATTATGAGATTCAATAAGCCAATGTACGAAGCGCTGCTAGCTCCAGTTCGCACTTGTGACAACAGGCCCGACTACTATTGACGGACGCGGCTTCGGTGGCGTAGTTGGTAGCATGTTGAGCTCTATGCCCAAGATAGCGGCTTCAAACCCGGCCGAAGCAGTCCGATTTTTTAAGAGCATTAAAAATCCATCAGTATGCCTTCCTTCGGAGGGGAAGTAAAGCCGGCGGTCCCTTGTCATAGATTTATGGCATGTAAAAGAACCTTCCACTAACTACACCTGTGGAAGCTAACATTTGTTTGATGATGCTAAATTAGTTCCAACGTTCGCCGCCAGGTGCTGGCTGCGATGGCATCTACTAGCTAAGTCCGCAGCTAGGTTTCGTGGATGGTGGCATTTGGTAGCAAAAGTAGGAACTACTTGAGAAATTAATCGTCTGCAGTCCTTCTACCTGAATTACAGATAACACACACTAATACTGTCATCACAATTAACACCGTTTATCAGACAAATTCTACATACACCCAAAGTACACGGGGCTACATGACCGCGTTGTCGCAGCCCCTAAACTGAGGAGCCAACCAAAGAATAGTTAGGACATGCATAAATAAGCAATATCAAGTTAATAGTCATTGGAGAATAGCATCAAATAATACAGTCTATAAGGAAATCGAACCAGTATTGAGTACAATTAGAAAGAAGCGGACATCTTCTTCGAACACCGGAAACTATATTTGGTACAAAAATAGTAGAAAAAGTATGGAATAGCAATTGTAACTCCTTCAGAATTGTAACACCCACTACCTTAGTCGCAAGAAAAGGTGTTTAATTATAATAACGAAATGTGTGAAGCGTACCCAATCTACCCAGGGGATCAAGTTTTATAATCTAAGGGGAAAATAATAACATAACCTATTTTTAAAAATTAATAGAAGAAATCAAATCAATTTCAATCACATTACAATATATTATTATATGTTTCACATTACATCAACAGGAGGTGAAGGTTGTATTCGCAGAACAAAAATTTAACTACTGCGCCGCTAGGTTGAGCGGGAGGTAATACAGCACAGAAAGTCCGGGAAATTCAAATAAATATTGAGTCGTAAGCAAATTATGGCTCAGCAATAGTAGAAATGGATCACAGAAATTAACCCCCTATGCTGCCGTATTCGACTTTAGTCCACGGCCTCAGAATTTTATAACCTCTTGATACAACGTTCTCCTGACATCATAGGTGAACTTCTAGTAGTGCCCTTTATCACCTTGTAAAATTTCAGGGTGATATCGGTGATAGTTTCGTAGAAATAGAATGCAGGTGAAATATTTCGCACAGACGCCATGTTGGATTGGTGCGACGAAATAAAATTGCAAGGGCACAGTCGGGGTCGGACAAAATAGTACTATGACCTTACCGAGGTTCATTGAAATCGGTACAGCCGTTTAGATTTTATTAGGGGGGAGGCGGCACACACGCGGATGCGCACACACACACACAAGACATGGACAAAAGGTGATCTCATAAGCCTATTTTTCATAAATGAAAATAGGCTAAAAATTGCGATCAATTATTAGGAAAAAAGGTGATTATGACTAAAGTCATCTATTAGAAGAAAAACAATGAAATAAAGTCATAAACATACATTAAAAAAAACTTCCACTTTTTCATTTTTGTTTTGCCTTTTTTTGCAGTGTAGTTGGTTGGTTGGTTCCTTAGTTTAGGGGCTGCGACAACGCGGTCATGTAGCCCCGTGTACTTTGGGTGTGTGTAGAATTTGTCTGATAAACGGTGTTAATTGTGATGACTGTATTAGTGTGTATTATGTTTTTAATTCAAGTAAGGACTGCAGACGATCAATTTTCAAGTAGTTCCTACTTTTGCCGCCAAACGCCACCGTCAACGACTACTAGTTCAGAACTTAGCTACCAGATGTCACCACAGTCGGCTCTTGGCAACGAACGTAGGAACCTAAGAGAGTTGTTTACATTCTTAACCTATACAATTTAGCTTTACACAGGTGTAATTAGTGGAAGGTTCTTTAACACGCCATAAATCTATGACATGGGACCGCCGGCGTTAACTTCCCCTCCGAAGGAAGGCATACTGAGGGATTTTTAACGCTCTTAAAAGATCCGAAGACTTCGGCCGGATTTGAACTAGCGATCTTGGACATAGAAGCTCAGCATGCTACCAACTACGCCACCAAAGCCGCCTTTGCAGTGTATGTGCACCCACTAGAAATATTTATGTCATAATACAGTGGAACGTGGCTAATTCGAACTTCTATAATTCGAAATTTTCTTTAATTCGAATTTTTCTCTTGGTCCCTAGCATTTTATATGCAATCAATGCTAAAAAATCGTGGTTAATTCGAATTATATTTTGGATAATTCGATGTTTTTATTGTAAAAAGCCGATCGGAAGCCAAGCAGTTGGGTCAGTTCCCGAATAAACTGTTCCGAGTGCAGCCCATGTAACAAACCACATCACAGAACTTAGGAGTGTTTTTTTTTAAGTAGAAATGACATAAGTGGTTCTGTTTTCCATTTCTTAAATTTGTTAGATTCTTTGGTGATGGCTGAGAGAATTAATTGTAGGAAACAGGTAAAAATTTCAACAGTAGATTTCTCTGAGGCTTAACTAGATTGCTGGATTACTACTGTCGTTAAATAGGCGAATAGTACATTTTGGTTTTATTTTTCATTTGAGGTTATTCACGTTACAGTCTCTTTAAAGTACCGTTGTCTATTATTCTGCTTTGTTGAACGTAAATCATCATGTTAACGCAATACAATATATTTTCTCTACCCTTTTCAAAGAACTTTCTTAATTCGAATTTTTGGATAATTCGAATTTTTTTACTGGTCCCTTGAGGTTCGAATTATCCAAGTTCCACTGTAGTACTTTTCAGTGGTCTCGAGTATATATATAATCCGAAAATAAAGTTATTTGAGGTGAGAATAAAAATTGATTTTTCACTGCCTAATTCAATCTTTTGAGAGTCAAGTTCAAAATTTAATTCGGCATCATAGGGGTTAAGAATGATATTAAGGAACTCCAAATAACACTCGGCTACCTGAAGAATAAAACTGACAGAATCAAAATTTTACAAGACTCACATTTTAGACTGGCAACCAAAATTAATAAAAGAGCTAAAGGAAGGGTGTTTGTTCTTTGCTGCAGACAAGAAGTTAACATCTGAGAGGATGAAAACTTATTGGCAAAATAGAAGAACTAAATTGGCGAAGGCTATGAATAATTGATTGCAGTGGTTCAATCGTCATCATTAGGGCTCGGATTTTTAGGTGCTAAAGATCGGGAAAATATTTATTTTTTATGTATTAAAAATACGTGAAATATGCGACAAAAAAGTAAAAATATTTAATTATAATTTACAGTAGAACGTCGGTTATCCGGAATAATTGGGACCGAAAGTGTTCCGGATAACGATTTCTCCGGATAATCGAACATGCGTTTATTTCATGGGGAGAACCACGAAAATTCTCATTTAGCTGCAACACTTTCGCACATAACAAAGGTCCAGAAAGGGGATATTCCTTACATCTTGTCTGAATAAACCATAAGTACTCCACTTCTTCCAATTTTCCATCCGTAGCTGGTCTCATGGGTTTTCTCTTTTAAGACCTTTGTTCTCTATCTAACTTCGATGCATAATTCAGAATTTCACCTATTCGATTCCTCAAATCATAAATATATTTTCAGCACTGTAAGTTTCCATTAGATACTGCGCATTCTCACCTTTATCCAGTTCATTAATGATCCCCTCCTTATTCTCAATCGATAAAACATTGCGATTTCCTTTTTCATTTATGCCACTTGTAGAAGCCATTTTCACAACGTAATACAGTAGAGTACGCACACTCACATAGGCTACTGTAACACGTTGGAACATTATAGAGTATACAAACGGTACTAGACAACCATTGAAAACGAGAACCGACTCACCACTGTAGACAGCGTGCAATTCCGCATAACAACATTAAGCGCGCGCTGCTTCCACTTTTTTTTTTTGCTCGTCCGGATAATTGACGTTCCGGTTGTTTGACGTCCGGATAAACGACGTTCTACTGTAGTTTATTAAAGTGAATATAAACAATATGCAGTATTGTACTCACGAATGCAATGCCTCACTGACTGCTGATACACAACGAGATACATCTTCAGGTTGTCCATCACAAATGACCGACGATTATTGCGAAACACTTCTTCTGAAGACGGAAACTGTGGCAGTATCTTTCTTGCCCTTCAGGTGTTGTGTAACTTGAGATCGCTGTTTAGCCTTGATTGCTATCCCACATGGTTGGCAGAATAGAACGCCCCCATCAGAAGTAAAATTATCTTCAAATTCTGCAACATAATGCTGCAGACGATAACTTGTAGTTGCTTTTACTTCAGGCATTCTAGAGTTGCCTTACACTTCACAGTGCCAGAAATGAACTGCATGTGAGTGACACTGGTTCAAGGTAGCTGAGGGAGGGGGGTAAGGTCTAGCACGTGGTGCAATACGGCTATGGACAAGGAAATCCCCGGCTTCCACAGTGAGTGGCATGGGGCGACCAGAGAAGATAACACAGTTGCAAGCTGACATACGCTCTACATGAAGATGAGATAGCTCACAGGTTCTTCCCCTTTGAAGTAACACAGAACAAAAATGTAATAAAATGAAAGATCTAGCATACTGATTTTAAAAGACTGTAAATATTATGTATGTTTATGTGCTAATAAGTAAAAAGCAGGTATTTATATAAAAAATGCTTAAAATATGTATTTACATATAAAAATATTTATTTACGTAAAAATCCGAGCCCTAGTCATCATCATCATCCAATTACAGTTCCAGTTTCCCGGGTACTGTTGAAAAGCCTCTTCCACTCTCCTCTGTCCATGTACGTCTTGTGATTCAATGTTGGCCATCAAATATAAAATAAATAATTTTTGAAAATAAGACATGTAATACGGAAAGCTTTATAACTGTGAATTTTTTGTGATGATGGCAAACGGTTGAAGAAGGGTCTGATTTAGACCCGAAACATGTACTGTTAAACTGTTAAAAATTTAATTGGTATTGAAGAAGGCAGACAGTGAATATTCTTGTGAGTAAACTTTGTTATTCAGGGTCTTTCACTCAAAGTGGGGCCGGCCTCGCGGTGCGTGGAGGGTCGGACGAGCCCATGGCAACTCACTGAGCTTGGGGTTGAGAGAGCGCCCATACGAATCGCATGTAAATAACAAACACACATAACACATAATAATAATTGCCACAGAAGATGTTGCAAATGTCCTCCACCTGCATCTACACGTTTCTGAAATTTTCTAAGGAAATTTTCATTCACACGCTTTAGTTCATCTACCGTGATTTTTAATTTGAGTTCATCTAGTGTTTGTTGCATAAACCTTATCTTTCAATTTTCCCCGTAAATGAAAATTGAAGCAATAGGCTAACACTTAGCAATAACACGTTATAAAATTATAAAACACAATAACAATTAAACAATAACCACGTACACACGTTATAAACTTATAACACGTGTAACTTAAAATAGGCTCTAAACGAAATAACGAAGTCAACTTTACCCGTCTAATCCTGCGTCGCAACTGTCTCAGCCCCGTGTTGCCATGAGCTCGTCCGACATTTGTCTCGACTTTCTACCTGCAGGGCTGCGCCAGCTGTGCACCCGGCCCCACTTTGAGTGAAAGACCCTGTATTAAGACATTATGGACCAAAAAATGATAAAACATGTGTTTATCTTATCTACTTACATCATAATTCATAACTAAAGAAAATGCAGTCTGGGATTATTCCAGCAACACAACACTACTCGAGGATGCTTGAATGCAGGAGATATCAGTGTATTTACTGGCTTGTCTAAAGGGAGGTATTGTTTCAGAGCAACTTGAGCTGGAGGCAATGCATGAGAAGAGGAAGAGGACGCTGTTCCTGCGTCGCTCCAACAAGACTGGACCCGCACCCCTCGCTAGCCCCATCAATATGCCCTCGGAAATTCCCATCCTTCCTTCTAACGGTCTCACCAAACACCTGCCACCTCTGAGACGAGCCAGTGGCCCCGTGGAGAGAGTGCCCTGGGCTCGGAACCCTTTAAACGTCGGCCGCCTCAGTCTGGGTGAGTATATATCTTCATCTTCTTCTTCTTCATGAATGGATCACTTAGGACCACGTGGAATCAACATTTTGCAAGCTTTCCTTCTTGCCCAATAGTTCTTCATTTTTACTGATTGTTGTAATCTCTGTTCCTCCGTCCAGATACGACGTGTCGGTCTCTTCCTATCTTCCTCAAATCCCCTTGTGTGGACAATTTTCCTCATTACGTCTCTATCCTGAAAATTCGGTGATCCTAACTTACTGAGGTCTATCTCCACTTGTTTATACCATTTTATTCCCGTGCGTGTGATTTGTAGAAATTTGTGTATTCAGAAAGTAAGTCTGTTATGCTTCATTCTTTCTAAGTGACTTTATCATCATCATCATCATCCTTTCATGTATTAGTCCTAGAAGAACTGTTACGGTCTTTACGAAAGATTTGCAATTTCACGCCATCTTTTCCTAGGGTGACCTAGAGATCTCTTAAAAATTGAATTTGGTGCAGTCTCATTGTGTCAGAAAGTTTACAAACTTTTTAATATATTCCTGAGTGTGGTTTGGGGAAATGTATTTCATTTTTAATTCTGGGCCCTAATATTTTCCTCATTATTTACCTTTCTTTAATCTCTAATCTACTTTTAAGCTCTTATGATGTAAATTGAGTGTTTCTGAAGCATACAGAGCTTCTGGTTTAATCACTGTTAAGTAATGATGAATTTTACTGTATATATATTTTACTGACAAGGGAAATATCAGGTAAGACAGGTCGAAACCTAACTTGAAACTTTGTGGATGTAATTGTTGTACTATAAGAGAACAACGTGCGGAAAATCAGCCACCAGATTGAACTACAAGGCTCCGAAATCATGTGGCGAATCTCTCATATAAATCAATGGCAAGTAGCAAGTACTGTACATGTTGGAAGGGACAGCCCTAATGGCCCAAGCGCTCAAGGTTGGTGGGAAGCAGGCTCACTCCAGTCAGCATATACGCCCCGCCACGTGACTACTCCGGGTGCCAGGGATATCCAGCTACGCCAGCCGTCATGCATGCGTACCAGGATGTCTGGTACGATTTCGGAGCCTTGCAGTTCAATTTGGCTGCTGATTTTCCAAACGTTGTCTTCTAATATTACAACGATTGCGTCCACAAAGTTTCAAGATAGGTTTCGACCTGTCTTACCTGATACTTCCCTTGTGAGTGTATATATCACTGCCAGCTGGATCGCATCCCTCCTGGCTGCTTTAGACTGCCTGCCCATTCAACGATTACAGCATTGGTTTATGCGTACAACCTCGTTTCCAAATATAGACGCTAAGAGCAGCACCAACCCGCTGTGATCGCCACTTTTTCAAGTCACTGTTGAAGACATTTGTTTTCTATTGATATTAATGGCATCAATAATAATAGCCTGTTCTTTATTCGGTGTTAACTGTATTGCAGAAGCATAACTTTTCTGGGATTTCTTGGGCACATTGTGGGTAGAACTGTCCGACGACTTCGGCCGGGTTTGAACCCGCTATCTTGGGCACAGCAGTTCTCGACTATCACTGAAATCCGCCTTAGCACTATTTGCCACCCCAAAACATCAGGGAACCTCCACCTTGCTGCACTCGCTGGACAGTGTGTCTAAGACGTTCAGCCTGACCAGGGTGCCTCCAAACACGTCTCCGACGATTGTCTGGTTGAAGGCATATGCGACACTCATCGGTGAAGAGAACGTGATGCCAATTCCGTGGGGTCCATTCAGCATGTTGTTGGGCCCATCTGTACCGCGCTGCATGGTGTCGGGGTTGCAAAGCTGGACCTCGCCATGGACGTCGGGAGTGAAGTTGCGCATCATGCAGCCTATTGCGCACAGTTTGAGTTGAAACACGACGTCCTGTGGCTGAACGAAACGCATTATTCAACATGGTGGCATTGCTGTCAGGGTTCCTCCGAGCGGCAATCCGTAAGTAGCGGTCATCCACTACAGTAGTAGCCCTTGGGCGGCCTGAGCGAGGCCTGTCATCGACAGTTCCTGTATCTCTGTACCTCCTCCATGTCCGAACAACATCGCTTTGGTTCACTCTGAGACGCCTGGAAACTTCCCTTGTTGAGAGCCCTTCTTGACACAAAGTAACAATGCGGACGCGATCGAACTGCGGTATTGACCTTCTAGGCATGGTAGAACTACAGACAACATGAGCAGCGTACCTTCGTCCTGGTGGAATGACTGGAACTGATCGGCTGTCGTACCCCCTCCGTCTAATAGGCCCTGCTCATGCATGGTTGTTTACATCTTTGAGCAGTTTTAGTGACATCTATGAACAGTCAAAGGGACTGTATCTTGGATACAATATACACAGTCAACGTCTATATGCCGGAGATCTGGGAACCGAGGTGATGCAAAACTTTTTTTGATGTGTGTATGATAAAATATTTGATGTAGTGTAATGGTGTGATTATTGCTTTGTATAACTTTTATAAAAGTTAAGTTTTATAAAATATTTGATAAAGTTTATTTGACAAATTTCTTTGATAGTGTAATACCGGCCTATCTAAGAAATGGATATCCTTACAATAAGAACTAAGAAAAAACATTAAACATAATAATTTGAAAATATATTTGAAAAATCGTATTATAATCTTTTGAAAATATCTATGAAAATTTTTAATATAGGTAATTATAGGTGTCACTGAATAGTAATAATATTTTTCATTTGGTATACCTCTTCTTCAAAATAACTATTAAAAGTCTTCTTCCTTTTCTACTATGAAAATAAGTATTGTAGGTTAACATGTGTAACTTACCGCTGAATAGTAATAATAGTAGCTACATAATGTAACGATGTAACTTCCAAAGTTACTGGCAGCTGAAGGAGAACTGGTGATGTGAGGTTATTCAGATTCCCAAGATTCGGATTTTTTAAGAGCGTTAAAAATCCTTCAGTATGCCTTCCTTCGGAGGGGAAGTAATGCTGGCGGTCCCATGTCATAGATTTATGGCATGTAAAAGATCCTTTCACAGACTAAACTTGTGTAAAGCTAAATTGTTAGGTTAGATTTCGTAGGAACGCTCTATCAAAGTTCCAACGTTCACCACTAGGTATCATTGATATCTGGTGGCGAAAGTTGGAACTACTTGAAATTGAACGGAACTTGTAGCTCACCCTAATAAGGGTGTCCACTGGAAGCAGCTACAGACTCAGGCGAGCCAAACATGTTCTCAGACACTCCCGGCATAAAAGCCATACGATAAATAAATATCAAAAATGTGTTTAGAGGCCGCTGCTACCCACTGTTTTATGTGAATCCTGAAGGATTGCATAGTGGTTTGCTGAGTCAAGCTGAGATAGGTGAATCTATTTACAATTTGAAGAGGAGTTTGTTTCAATGGAACATTTTTGTGCAATCTCATATTGAATTTTCTAAATACCAAAAATGCAAACCAACAAAAAAAAGTTTGATTTGTATAAAGGGTCTTTGGTTCTTATATTTTTATTATTAATATTTTTTAAATTGTGAAACAACTTTTCTGATGAAAAAGGTGCATATATTGTTAATTTCTGATAATATTTAACAATTTTATTTAAAAAAATATTTTTTAAGGCCATGATTTTTCAGCATAAACACTTGGCACTACAGAAAATAGCATTGGCAGTTGAAAGGTTAAATGAAAAAACCTTTACATTTATATAAGTTGCTTATAACTGTAAGTCAAATCAGACCCACATACCGTATATTTAATATGGTTCATTTCACATCAATGCAACTGTAAGTTATCAATCAATTGCATTCTGGTATCGTTCCAGTCAACTTCGCCTTTTGAGACCACTTAGGATCATTTTAATCAACCATTAGTTTGTTGACTTACGGGAACTGTACGAGCCTTTCGGTCCTCCCAGTACTACTACATGTGTATTGATTGTGTTGCCCTTTCTTGGGCGGAAAAGATTCTTGTTGGAATTTTCTTTTTTATAAGTGGAAAATGAAAAGTCATATTTTTAAGTGCTGTAGTTAAACTTTTCTTATTTGTAGCATCTTCTGTTGTTAGGCCAATTTCTTTTAAGTCCTCTCTGATTTCTTTTAACCATTGGCATCGAGTTGTTGTGTATTTGGAAGAAAGATTGTACTGTACTGTTTTAGAAGACTTGAATCTTGCATTCTCATGATGTGCCTAAAGAATCCTAGTCTTTTCTTTCACATGGTATCAGTAAAGGGTTCTAGGTTGTTATAGACAATTTTGTTAGGTATTAATCATGATTGCCCATCTTTTTTATATCTTTTACTGATACAAGTATTGTTCCAGTATTTAAGTGCACTAAAATTTGTTTCATTTTTTGTGTAATAGATGCTGCTGCCTGGGATCTGGACAAGTCATTGGAGGTGGTGACGACGACAAACACGGACCAGACGGAACAAGTGCCTTCTGACGACGCAGTGACATAGCAGTCGCTGACCCCCATCATCTGGATGACGAGCAATAGCCTAAAACCTGTGGTCCATCCATTTTTCTAGTCATTAGATTATAAGATTGTGTACCATTTTATACTGTTTGTACTGAATTAGAGTGAGAGTGCTGCTCTTGATAAGGCTTCTGTCTAGCTCTAGACCCGTTCTTACAATCTCTGGTTAAATCTTTACCAGCACTTTTACGGCAAGTTGACTGGAACTCGATTCTTACAATACCCGGTTAGCGACAAACTGACAGTAAAATAAGCCTTAACCGGCAGAGAACTTTACCGGAGGATTCTTCTCCCGTAAACTGCTTTACTGCCAGATTTTCTATTATAATCTCAACGCCAACTGATTACATACATCGTCAATATGCCTAGAATTATCCGTAATGTCATGGGTTTCGTAAATGCTGATGCTGTTCAAAGAAGGAGACGAAAAGTATATAAGAATCAAAGTCATTATTACGAGGAGTTAGATGATCAAGACTTATTTAGGCGATTCCGTTTGACGAAGCTTTTCCTCTTGAGGCCTTTGTCTCATTTGGAGATATTGTCCTTCCATATCTAATATTTCTCTTTATAATTGTAACGTAACAAATAGATTGCGCCAAGAACACAGATCAAGATCAAGGAATATAAGATATATATTTATTATTTACTCCCTGATGCAGATCCACTTATGCCAACTATTAAGAGGTATCAAGAAATCTGCAAATCGAACCAGAAATATATACCAACTGTTGAAAATTATGCGCAGATCTGCTAACCTACCGTAAACGTTAACCGGAACATGGTAAGAAGGATCGAATATTTACTGGGACATTACTCCGACCGTAAAGCCAACTGTCAGTTAGAGTTTACTGTCACTTTAACTGGAAATTGTAAGAACGGGCCTAAGGGGTTTTAGGAAAAGGACAATTAACGTTGGTCATGAGTTATTTCTGGGAACAATTGAATACCTCCCCAGAATAAAGTTACATAAACTATTTTTAATAAATAAGTGTTTAAGGTTTCCATCCTTGTTAGCATTGTAGATCCTGAACTATCAATTTCTACTTTTCAGTTTGTCAACATGCTTTTGCCCAATTAGATTAAGCGGGGTAATTATATACACTGACGAGCAAAAAACGCGTGACACCTAGGTATTGGCTCCATAATGACACAATGAGCAACTTCTATTATTGGAGGGGTTCCATTGTCTTCGTTTTTGTAAACATTATGCTTGTTTCCTTCATAAAGTTGTAATAAATAACACTGGGAACACGATTTTTGGTGTCTAAGATGTTAGTCTCTCTTTGGGATGTTCTCGGTTCTGAAAATGGTTTTAGGTTTTGCATATCAGCTCTGCTTCTCACGATATGGCATATTAGATTATTCAATTAAGCCTAAATAATTGACATATAAACACCAGTTCTTCATTAAGATAACATGTATTTTTTGGTAGAAAGTTTTTAAATTTCTAGTTAGCCGTTATCAATGTCTTGTTCACTATAACATAATGACTAGCAGAAAGAGAACATCACACATATGACAATTTGGCACATCGCTGAATCCACGTTTCTGTGATGTGATATTTCTGTACATTCTCGATGGAAGCTCCAAAAGTAGTCCGCCATCATATGCGTATCCACAGTACTGTTCTTCCGTCATCCTAATGTCTAAAATACTGTAATAAATTATCACAAAATTATCAATATCTTAAAAAGAACTAGAACTGTTAGAACAAAATGGACAGCAGTTTTGAAATCAGCTGTGCAAATATGCCCAGAATCTGTCTTTAAATTCCAGACACCACACAAATATTTTCTTTCTGTTCCCCAGTGTAATACCTTGAAAAATTATGAAGTTATTTTGTATTCTGACCACCGCCATAGTACAGTCCATTATATTTGCATTTCTGGGGTGGGAGACTAAATATTACACATTTTTTGTTTGTCAGTGTATATAACACACTTTCCTGAAGAAAAAAAAAAACCAACATATATTAATATTATTCACTGATAAAGGGGAAATTTTAAGATTACGCGTTTTGACCGTCATGCGACCATCATCAGAACCCGATCTGTAGGGTTAAAGTTTAAATTTATACTGGTATTTGGAGGTATGTTTTTCTGGTACTTTGTATAGCTTGTCTTGTCTTGTTAGTATTTATGATTCGCAGAGAATCTAATTATATGTTTGCGATCTACATGTAATACAACATCATAAACTAACCTTTACAAATAATGAGATTCTTTGCGAATCTTGTGATGACCGCTTGAAGGTCGAAATGCGTAATCCTAAAATTCCCCCTTCATCAGTGGATAATATTAATACATGCATTTCTTTCAGGAAAGTGTGTTATATAACCCTGTTTAAACTACCGTATATACTCGAATACCACCCGCACATTTTTAAATAAATTCGGACGTGAAAAATTGGGGTGCGGGTCTTATTTGAGTCATCCAAATTTGAAAGATCTAAATTGCCCGCCGCGTGCGATATCGGGTGTTGCGAGTATCCGCTAGATGGTGCTAGCCTTCTTCCGGCTATAACTTTGTTTTACCGTACGCACGCGGCACCATACGGTCCCGCGCACTTTCTCCGAGTGTAAACATGAATGCTACGAAACGTTTGCGGTCATTTACTGTGAGTGAGAAATTGAAAGTTGTGAGGGAAGTTGAAGTTATTGGAAAACGTGCCCGGTAGGAAATATGGTATTGACGAGTCATGTATTCGTGATTGAGCGGGATGACGTCCATGCTACAACCACTGGATGTCTGCGTGAACCGCCCGTTCAAAGCAGCCTTTAAACAGCTGTATACGGAGCGGATGGCGGCCGATAAGCACACACCGACTCCAACTGGTCGTATTCAGCGCCCGGAAGTTCAGCTGCTCTGTTCGTGGATTTTGACGGCATGGAATCGTATCTCTGGAGATCTCATACGGAAGAGCTTCAAGAAATGTAGTATTTCGAATGCTATGGATGGCAGTGATGACGACATTTAGTGGGAAAGTGATGGTGATAAAAGTTCCGAAGCTGGTACTTCTGATGACGATGAACGACGTGTTTGTGTACTTTTATTTGTATTTTTAATAGTTTGATGTGTGTTATTTTAGGACGACTTCAAAACTGTTGGAAACTATTTTGGATAAATGCAATTCTGTTTATTTAGTTAAGATGGTAAATAATTTTGAGTACAATTTTTTTTTTTTAAATTTTGTTCTTCAAAATCAGGGTGCGGGTCGTATTCGAGTAAATACGGTAATTGGGCAAACGCTTGTTGACTGACTGAAAAGTTAGTACCAGAAACACTAAAACATTGGCTTCGAAACGTAACATGTAGAACCTGAATACCAAAATATTAACTATGTAGGATAGAGGCTCATAATCTCAAGATTCACGGTCACGTAAAACTGTAAACCTCCTTTTGGTTTTGGGGTCTGAGCAATGTGAAACCCAAAGATATTTCAAAATTATCTGGAAGTCGTAGCTTGGTGCACATTGCAATAGAAAGCTTTCTCATGAAATCTACCTAAAAGTCTTTCAATAGCTACAAAGTTAATGCATTACGCATGCAAGTGAAACCATCTTCAAAACAACTGCTGTGCCCAAGATCGTGGGTTCAAACCCGCCCGAAGTCATCGGATTAATTAAGAGCGTTAAAATCCTTCAGTATACCTTCCTTCGGAGGGGAAGTAAAGCCGGCAGTCCCATGTCATAGATTTATGGCATGTATAAGATCCTTCCACTAACTAAACTTGTGTGAAGCTAAATTTCTAGGTTAGATTTCGTTGAAACGCTCTATCAAATTTCCAACGTTTACCACTAGGTGTCAGTGACATCTGGTAGGGAAAGTTGGAACTACTTGAAATTGAACGGAACTTGTAGCTCACCCCATGGGTGTCCGCTTGAAGCAGCTACAGCCTCTGGCGAGCTGAACATGTTCTCGGACACTCCCGGCACTAAAAGCCATACACTAAATAAATAAATGAATCCAAAACAACTAACATTGCAGAAATATATAAAATACTCAAAATAGAAAGAAGAATTGTCAGAACATGTGTAAACAAACGATATCAATGTAATGGAACCGGTAATGAGTAAAATTAGTAAAAAACTCACATTATTCTTTGGACATTTAATCAGAACACAAGAATCAGTAGGGGAATAATAGGAAAATTGTGGAACAGTAAGAGTAATATTAGATGAATGACGGAAATTAAGGAAGTTATGAGAGAATTACAACTTACTTTTGAGGATTTAAAAAACAAAACAGACAAAATTAAGAAACTCCAAGATAAAGAAAGCACACAAGGTCAACAAACGAACAACAGGAAGGGAGATTTCAGACGAAGAAGACTACGATCCGACAGAATGAATAATAATAATATCGTATGGCCTCGGGTGCCGGGTGCAAGCTTTGTAATTTGACACCCAGAGTGTAGCTTGCATGTCGAATTTCGTTGTTCCTTGAAGCACTATGAAAGTCAAGGAGGTTAGATACCTAAGTTCCTTGAACACTATAGCGCTTTCTAGTAGAGAAATGAGGAACTTTGTGTTGGCGAAAACTTCCGAGATTAATTTTGCCATCATGAACACGGCCTTCTGAATTCAAATGGGTTCTTTGACATGCCAACATCGTATGACATGCGTGTCGTATTTTTGCCGCCTTTCAAAAAATCACTTACCACGGCCAGGAGCGATCCTGAAATCTTGGGGTTAGTAGACCGACACGCTATCCACTCACCCACCGTGGCAAGCTAGAATGAAGAAGTTCTGGGCTGATAGAAAAAATTAAAATTCTTTGTACACAATTGACTAAAGTGATCTAATGAATAAATAAATAGTAATTTTGTTCACACTGCCATCTTGCAGAGCAGTTGGAATTTTATGGGCAAGCTCTAATTAATTAACTTTGGCTTGTTATCGTCTAAAGTGGTTAACGGGCTGACATCATAACTCTTACTGTAGTACCGTGGCATTTTCCCATTGTTTAGAAATCTGACTGAGAATCAAACCCACACTCTTGGGATCATTCTACCACTGACCCACCGAGGAAACTTCTGACCCTGTTTTATTTTCAGATTTGAGTTTCAGACAGAAGCCTTCATCAAAAATGTAGCAGATCATAAACACTGTCCTTTTGTCATCTCGTGTGTGTAAATATTGTAGCACAGCCATTGTATTAATATTTTTTAATGATTTACTGTATTCATGACATCATTGTTATTATTAACATGTTTGCAGCCATTTTTCAGTGTTGCCTTAGTAATCGAAATGTAATGGTTTTCAGTTGGTCAACACGATTGTACCCAATTGAAGAAGTCGTTTCCAAAACTCACTAAGTCAAAAATGATGATTTTTCAGGACAGATCATTTTTGAACCGGTGCCTACCTTGGCAGTATTACTTCATTATGAAATAAAGAGACGTTTTTCAAATTAATATGAAGAACAATGATAACGAACCAAAACCCTATTTTGAAGTCATTAATGTTAAAATGCTTGCCACAGTGGGTGAGTGGTCAACGTGTCGGTCTACTAACCCCAAGCTTGCAGGTTCGCTCCTGGCCGTGGTAAGTGATTTTTGAAAGGCGGCAAACATACGACACGCATGTCATAGGATGTTGGCATGTCAAAGAACCCATTTGAATTCAGTAGGCCGTGTTCATAATGGCAAAATTAATCTCGGGACTTTCCGCCAACACAAAGTTCCTCATTTCTCTACTAGAAAGCGCTATAGTGTTCAAGGAGCTTAGATATCTAACCTCCTTGACTTTCATAGTGCTTCAAGGAACAACGAAATTCGACATGCAAGCTACCGTTTGGGTGTCAAATTACAAAGCTTGCACCCGGCACCCGAGCCCATACGATATTATTATTATTATCCAAAAAGTCAACCCCTGGTACTATACAGCCCATGACGGGCTAAGGCCGACCAAGCGACCGCTGCCCAGCCATTCGGCCTGCAGATATTGGGGTGACTTGTGATCAGCGCGTCGGGTCCCCTCGGCTGTATTGGTTTTCGTGATCGGGGCGCTGTCTCACTGTTAGACAGCTACTCAATTGTCCTCACGAGGCTGAGTGCTCCCCGTTCCAACCCTCACGTCAGTTTTAAAATCCCTGATGGAGCCGGGGATTGAACCCGGGGCCTCCGGGTGAGAGGCAGGCGCGCTACCCCAACAACACGGGGCCGGCCATTATTATTATGATTATTATTATTATTATTATTATTAATGTTAAAACCGACAGTAGTGGCTACGCTGGCTAACGCACAGCATTAGGTCATGGGGCCAAGCTCTCTGCTGACTCGGTAGACGCGTGGGTTTGAGCCCCACCGTCAGCCGTCCTTGAAATGGTTTTCCGTGGTTTCCCATTTTCAACACCAGGCAAATGCTGGGACGGTACCTTCTGACAGGCCACGGCCGCTTCCTTCCACATCCTTGCCCAGTTTCATTCACCATCATTCATTTCATCTCTCATTAACTCCTCTCATGAGGTTGGCATCAGGAAGGGCATCCGGCCGTAAAAACCATCGCCACAAAGACTTCCATCGCATCTCATCCCCGACCCCGTTGGAAAAACGGGAATAATAAGGGGTAGACATACATACATTATTATTAATGTTAAAATGCTAAAAGTAAACCAAGTCACTTAGACTTTGCAGAGTTTGGAAGACATCACGGCCTGGCGGGAAACAGGAGCTTACTCGTACGCATGCTCATTAGACTTAGCAGAGTTTGGAAGACATCTTGGACTGACTTAGTACAGTTTTGGAAAAAAAATTACAATATCCTACGTTACAGTTTACGATGACATAGTGAGTTCTGGAATAAAATATTAGTAACATACATAGCTCTACACATTACGAACAAGATCCAACGGATTTATCAATTTCGTCCAAAACTGACTTAGTGAGTTTTGGAAACGAGCTCTTCAATTGCAATGGGTGTTTCCCTAATCCTGTAAAAAAAATTACATGAGATTAATATATACACTTGGATGACCAGTTGCAATCATCTTCAGATTCATTACACTTAGGCCATTAAATCTATGTCTACATGGGTGATGGTATTTACAATACCAGGGTGTCAAGCGATACAGGATATGCGGGAAATGTATACATGGTGTCCACTACTCCTGGAAAAATCCGGGATTTTTATTAGGTCTGGAAAACTCCTGGAAAATGACTAAAAAACTGGAAAAATCTGGGATTTTTATTAGGTCTGGAAAACTCCTGGAAAATGATGAAAAATTTGAAAACTTCTGGAAAATAGCCACTGTTAATTAATTATCAAAATCTTTCCATCTTAAATCATACTCCCACTGTGGTTTTGGGTGAGCTCTCTATCGTTAACGAGAGAAATTTCCTCAGGCTACCTGTTTGTGTGTGTGAGAACACGCGATAGTATTTTTGTAAAACATATTGAGTATAGACAACTTCACCGCAATAAAATTGCAGGCAGCATTATTTTCCCCCCTTTTTTTTAAAGCGGATATTTGATTCACAGAGGCCTTTTCAAAACAACAATTAAATCATTTGTATGTAGGCTTGCGTGTCAATAACGCAATCACTAATTTTTGTCAACATCTGTATAAGTAAACAAAACACAACTGCTTTATTTTGGTCTTGAAGTAGGCAACCGATAAAGCCCCCTTCCCGCATTGGCGCTTATTTTTAAATCTGGAAAAATGTGAATTACTCCTGGAAAATTCCTGGAAAACTCCTGGAAAATCGTTGACCGATTTAAGTGGCCACTATGTGTATAGGAATTTTAATGACCCGGGAATAATGCGGGAGTTTCGCATTTGATCAGGAAAATCTTCAAAAGTCGTCGCGTCGAATGTGACTACTTTGCCTGGCCAACCTTTGGCCGTAACCCCTCGCGCACCGCGCTCGTTGCTGACAATGACGGACGGGACTCAGCCGGCATTGTTATTCACAGAGGAGCCCTCAGTAAAACAGTATTTTCTCTCAGCTCTTCTCAGGTAAATGGTGTTTTATTTGTGTTTGTAGCTTCTTATCCCATCTGTGAGAGAGTTCAACTTTCTTGCGCACGTGCATTGCTTACGCTTACCCTATACCTAAATCTTGCCATCACCCCTGTGGAAGTATCTCTAAACATGCAGTTACACTTATGCTAGAAAAACTTGATTCGCGCTTTAAGATTCATTTTTCAGTCATTCCGTCTCAGAGAGTTCTAAAATTTACGGGAATCTGGTCAATTTTCGTTCGGGAAATACAGAAATTTAAAAACATGTCACCACTCAACACCATGAATATATACACTTGTTTAGTTGCAGCAGTTATTGGACTTACACAGCTTTTCAAGATATGTTAGTTATATTGTTGTTTTAAGGGGCCTAACATCTAGGTTATCGGCCCATATGTTAGTTATATGTGATACTTTTGTAAAGATATTGTTACTGGTAATGGACCTTCGAGTTTGCTTGCTTAGTGATTGTTAGTGAAAGGTCAGGTTAGAGTGGATTGTGAGCGGCTTTGGTGGCGTAATCGGTAGCATGCTGAGCTTCTATGCCAAGATCGCAGGTTCAAACCCGGCCGAAGTCATCGGATTTTTTAAGAGCGTTACAAATTCCTTAGTATGCCTTCCTTCGCAGGGGAAGTAAAGCTGGCGGGCCCATGTAATAGATTTATGGCATGATAAAGAACTTTCCACTATCTACACTTGTGGAAGCTAAAATTTGTAGGTTCGTTTGATAACACTATATTAGTTCCAACGTTCACCACCAGGTGCTGGCTACGAGGGCATCTAGTAGCCAAGCCCGCAGGTAGGTGTCGTGGACGGTAGCATTTGGTATCAAAAGTAGAAACTACTTGAAAAATTGATTGTCTGCAGTCCTTTTACCTGAATCACATATAACACACACTAATACAGCCATCACAATTAACACCGGTTATCAGACAAATTCTACACACACCCAAAGTACACGGGCCTACATGCGTTGTAGCAGCCCCTAAACTAAGGAACCAACCAAGAGTGGATTGTTAACTTAGCTGATTGTGAGATGTGCAGTCCATTGTCGAGCTGCCGATACCAACAACTCTCTACACGGGACTGCAAGATTTGAGCGATGACCATTTAATAATAAGAATCACATGATCACACTAAGCAAGCTAACTTGAAAGTCAATCACCACTTTCAGTATCTTAACAAAAATATCACATATAACTAACAAATCTTAACAATTTGTGCGAGTTTATAATAACTGCTGTACCTAAATAATTGTATATATTGTAAATACAGGGTGATTCTTTTGTTGGAACAGGGCCAGCGGCCAGCCACCTGGCATGTGCACGCCTTCCAAACTCGGGCCCCAGATTGCGTGCAGGTGGAAACCGTAACAAAGTCCAGTAATTAATGGTAAATTTACCAGCAAATCGTGATTAAAGAACTTACCTTTTCACAGAAGATGATGAAAATGTTCTCCTCCAACTGACAGACAGGTGTTGTACTGTGTAAATAAATTACCATTCACACGATATATTTCCCTACTGTTGTGCAGGATATCTGCTGCCGTATATTGTTCTTCAGCTCCACTAGAGTACAGGTAATTGATCTGTACACATCGTTTGTTAAATTACCCCACAATTACAGTAAACATGCAGAGGGGTGCAGGAGTAGCTACATAATGTAACGATGTAACTTCCAAAGTTACTGTCTGCCAGCTGAAGGAGAACATTTTCAGCATCTTCTGTGAAAAGGTAAGTTCTAAACTTTAACTGGTGATGTGAGGACATCCAGATTCCCAAGAAATTAAAAAAAAACAACATCTGTGCTTCTTTAATTAAATCTTGCAGGAAGCTGTTGTGTATGTTACCTTCTTATCTGTGTGCTGACACTTCATACCCTCGTTGATGAAAGTTGAGTGACTAAATGACTTTAATAATAATAATAATATCGTATGGTCTCGGGTGCCAGGTGCAAGCTTTGTTATTTGACATCCAGAGGGTAGCTTGCATGTCGAATTTCGTTGTTCCTTGAACCACTATGAAAGTCAAGGAGGTTAGATATCTAAGCTCCTTGAACACTATAGCGCTTTCTAGGAGAGAAATGAGGAACTATGTGTTGGCGGAAACTCCCGAGATTAATGACTTTAATGACCCTGGTTAGCTCACCTCCACGCAATTTGCGGCTCGATTTTGGTTGGCTGGCGGAAGACGTGCACGCCTGGTAGCTGGCCGCTGGCCCCGCCCCAGCAAAAGAATCTCACTGTACCATCACCCATAGTTGTAGTCATAGATATAATAGCCTAAGTGTAAAGGATCTGATGATGATCGAAACTGATCATCCAAATGTATTTATTAATCTCATGTAAATGCAATGCAATCGTGTTGACCAACTGAAAAGCATTAAATTTCGATTGACATCATTGTGGTGAGACTGAGCTGGTATCTTCATCATATTGATGGAGGTAATTATTGTCACATGTTATATTGATGAACTTCATAACTAGGCCTTGTTTTGTGCTAATACCTAGTGTATACTTGCAAATGCACTAAGACGCTTCTTGTTCCATAAAATCATATTTTTTATTTATTTTAACCCCCTCAGTGCCACGCACCGATCAGATCGGCTCTCGCTGCTCGTGCCAAAGCCAATTCATTCGGCGCGCTGTTCATCTTATATTTGTAGATTTCTGTAGGCATATGTCCGTGATTATTTCATACTGTTGGAAAGGTGAGGTTTCCAGCTTGCCTGTGCGGTGTCTACTTTTTTCCTTCGAAGTCCGTTATGCGATAGGTTTGAGTTTGTATTCACGTCCTCCCTTTGTGTTCCCCAAATCACGCGCGTTCCCGCCAAAATTGTGGTGCAGTTGTTTTCTTCTTGTTGAAGTTATCTGCCTACAGATGTATCTAAGAACTTTCTACAGCTGGAAATTTGGTGTTTCTTCGAATATGACTCTTACGTCTCCTTAACCCCCTTAGCGTGTACGGCGCAACGGTGCGCCCACTAGCCTGCTACGTTCACAGTGTGTGCGGCGCAAGGGTGCGCCGTCGAAATTGAAACGCCCGCTACGTGGACTTCGTAATAGTTATTTATTTGGTCGTAAGATGGCAGGAAGAAGCAACTTTTGGCTACACTTCGAGCTACTTATTATTGCCAGGAGGTGTCGCATATCTTTACAGTCATTTATTTTTCAGATCTCTGCACACGTGTTCCCGCTTTTGCGGACCATGAGTTTGCTTGTAAACATGGCAGGTCGTGGCACAGTTATTGATGACAAAGAAATAGCTCATTTGCTCGATATTAGTGCCAACGAAAGTGATTCAGAGTGTGACAGCGATATAGAGGATGAGTTCGCTATAACTTCCAGTGAAGATAGTGACGCTGACGATGTAATTCGTGATAGAACGCCAAGAAATACGAACACATTGGGCGACTGTGATATTGTCCCAGTATTGATGTGCCGCTGACCAGGGATAACCAGGTTATTAATAGTTTATAATATTATGTTATATGTTGTTCTTATTGTGTGTGTTTTTGAAAACTTTTGCCAGTGCGTTTGGAAATTATAGCGAAATGCATATGATACCGCACTTACCATTGGGAGTAGGCTAGAAATAATGCACGTTGTGGGTGCAGCCCAGAGTTTCACAATATTATGTTTGAGGGGTTAATTTAGGCTCAAAACTGATTATTACACACACACAAAAAAATTAAAAATTGACCAATTATCAGAATAACCTCAATTAAAAAGGTTTAGATGCCGTATTTACTTTTATGAACATAATGTATGAATGAATGAGGTATGAATGATTCTATCGTTGGAAATGTGGTGTTTATGATTTCTTTTCGAATAGTCTGCATGACCATTGTAAATGGCTTGGCATTCTTGGCAAGTATTTCAGGAAATGGCTTGGCACTGAGTGGGATAATATCTTCCTCCACCTATTGGAGGACCTACACAAATATTGGTTTAACCTTTTAAGTGCTGAGTTAGCTATTTGTTATCTCAGTGCCGAGTTTTATCATTTGCATTTTAAAACACGCACAAGTTGTAATTTTTAACATATCAGGGGGGCTTGTGTTGTTTGAGTCTTCAGTCTTTTGACTGGTTTGATGCAGACCTCCGTGCCTCCCTGTCCTGAGCCAATCGTTTCATCTCTACATAGCTACCACGCCCTACAATCTGTTGAACATATTCTAACCTTGGTCTACCCCTACAGTTCTTGTGCTAGATATCCCTCAGTATGCCTTCCTACGGAGGGGAAGTAAAGCCGGTGGTCCCATGTCATAGATTTATGGTATGATAAAGAACCTTCCACTAATTACACTTGTGTGAAGCTAAATTATAGGTTATATTTGACTAACGCTCTTAGGTTCCAACGTTCGCCGCCAGGAGCCGACTGCGGTGGCATCTAGTAGCCAAGCCCGCAGCTAGGTGTCGTGGACGGTAGCATTTGATATCAAAAGTAGGAACTACTTGAAAGATTGTTCGTCTGCAGTCCTTCTTCCTGAATCACAGATAACACACACTAATACAGCCATCACAATTAACACGGTTATCAGACAGATTCTACACACACCCAAAGTACACGGGGCTACAAGTCCGCGTTGTTTCAGCCCCTAAATTGAGGAACCAACGAACCTTAACCTCGACCCTTACTTCCATAATTAAGTTTGTTATTCCTGGGTGTCTTAATATGTGTCCTACCAACCTATCTCTTCTCTTCATTAGCAGTCGCCAGAAACATCTCTCCTCTCCCAATCGTCTTAATCCCTCTTTGTTTGTAACCCTATCTTCCGGTCTGATCGTCATCATTTTCCTGTAACACCACATTTCAAACACTTCTATTCTCCTTTTTTCTGCTGCTTCAACAGTCCAAGTTTCACTTCCATAGAGTGCCACGCTCCAGACAAAGGCTTTTAAAGATGACTCCCTAATACCTAAATCTATATTCGATGTCAACAGATTCCTTTTCTGTAGAAACGCTTTCTTTGCCTGTGCTAACCTACTTTTTATGTCCTCTTTGCTTCGTCCATCACTGGTTATTTTGCTTCCTAAGTAACAGAAGTCTCCTACTTCCTTTAGTTTTTCACCTGTCATTTCGACGTCCATAGAGGTTTCTGATTTCTTTCGGCTGCATTCCAATATTTTTGTTTTACATTTGTTAATTTTCATCATGTGAATTCTTTCCTCAAGACAGAATCCATCATCATCATCATCGAAGTCCCACTCCAGTTACCCGGATGTGGTTTACAAGCCTCCTCCACACCTTTCTGTCCTTCCATTTTTCCTGTGCCATCACTTCTGCCACATCCAATCCAGCTTCTCCAGTCTTGCAAAATTTGGTCCAACTACCTTGTTCTCGGTCTTCCAACTGGTCTCTTTCCCTTGACTTCTCTTTCTAATTCCCTTCTTGCTACTCTTTCCTTACTTATTCTTTTTACATATCCAAACCAACGTAACTTTGCTTTCTGTATCTCATTCAAATCCTCTGGTGTGTCGGCCAAGATGACAATGTCATCAGTAGGGTTCGGTAGTTTAAGACCTAAAGAAGAACAAAATATGCAAGCATATATGCCCTGAAAACTAGCTAAATATGGCCTAAAAACCATAAAATATGACCTAAAAACTATGACATCCTATTGAAAGGCGGAAGCACACTATCGTCATGTTCCGTGACTTCATCGGAATCTAACTTGTCCAGAAAGATGTGCTAAAAGACGTCCGTAGAGGAGCGCCTTCTTGGAATCAGGTCTTCTAAACCTGCTATCTGCCTGTTCCGGGAAAAGAAAGAAAAATATATCTACTACACTATTCGGAAATCCTGTGTTTGAAAATCGACGAAGATAACACGTACCTTGTTAACGACACCTCAATTTAAACAAAAATGCTGAAATTATATCCAAATACGACCTTATATCACTAAAATTTGACCAAATATGACCAAAACAATAAAAATGGCCAAAATATGCATTTATAGGCAACATCAAATTGCTCTAAATGTGGTCAGGGACCCGTCATTCAAACTTATTTTTCAGATATCGGGTAAAATGAGCTCAGGAAAAAAATATGACTTTTCCTTAACATCCGAACCTTAGTCATCAGCATCTCAGTGTTGTATCAAAATGAATATTGGGGTTTGAGGGCTTTGTGGTGTTTATTACAGTTGACTTACAATATTGTAAATGATACATCAAATGAAGTGCAACTCAAACAGTTTGTCCTACAAGTGTCAATGTGAGCACCACTCATCACACTGCACACATCGAGCTATTGTTGCAACAACTGCTTCAATCCTGTTTCTTAAGTCGGTTAGGTCAGCCGGTAGCGGAGGCACATACATATGATCCTGGAACTGCTAATTCACGACTAACTCTCCGAATTGATTTCTTGGGGCTACACGTGGAAAAACTCTCTCACTCGTACTTCAATCTTTGATGGTCGGCCGGTACTCTTCCCTTTACAAAGGCAGGCCTGTGTCTTCAAACTGATGATACCATCTACGGATGTTATTATCATTTGGAGGATTACAATGGAACTTAATACGGAACAGACATTGCACTGTAACTTTAGATTCAGTCCTTGTGAACTGTAAAACACAAAAAGCTTTCCGCTCCCTAGTCACCCCTTGGCTAATAGTGCTTCTAACGGAAGACGGAGGAACCAGTGCATGCACATGTGCATAGGTACAAACACTTGTAGCACAAACTGTCTGAGTTATTTATAACCATACGTTAACTGTAATAAATACTACAAAGCTTTGAAACCCCGATATTCATTTTGATACACCCTGTATTTCTCCTTGAATCTTTACTCCTACTTTGAAATTTCTCCAATTTCCTTCATTCCAGGTAAAATTATTTCCTAAAATCAGTAGGCAAGTATAGGCGGCAGCACGGCGGCCTCTCACCGCTGGATCCGTGGTTCAAATCCCGGTCACTCCATGTGAGATCTGTGCTGGACAAAACGGAGGCAGACAGGTTTTTCTCCGGCTACTCTGGTTTTCCCTGTCAAAATTTATTTTCCAGCAACACACTCCACTATCATTTCATTTCATCTGTCATTCATTTAATCATGTGCGTCAGGCCTCGGCAGCCGGCACAGTTCTTATCCTCGCTGCTAGATGGGGGCTTCATTCATTCCATTCCTGACTTGGTCGGAGACTGGAAGCAGGCTGTGGATTTTCATTTTTTCAGTATAGATCCCTCCTGTGGCACTCACAAGCGACCGATCGTGAAAAATGAGCATTCAAATGAAAGAGAATATACATTACCAGTGACACTTTGCACTCTAATTTCTTAAATCTCTATAATTTCTTTAAAAAATGACTTTTAAAAAACTGTACGAAGTGTGCGATTTGCAAATACTGTTGCTGTCTGAAAATACGCGACACCATTGCTGTTCAGTTCGTATTTTGGCCGTAGGGACGCCTGAAACGTAAATAGTGTTCTGTAATCATTCGGTTCAAATAAAAACATAACAACTTTTCTTCTTAAGTCTCTTATTATAAACCTTTTGGGGAAAGTGTGACTCATGAACATGCGAGATTTCTCGCACAGGTCCGCTAGTATTCTTTGATCCGAAATCACAACGGCGTGAAGAATTTGCTTGTTATTCCACCAAATGAACTCCAACTGTAGAGGACAGAGGCCTGTTAGTTATTTCTGGAAACAAAAAATCTAAACTCGAGTAGTACTACATAATGCCCAACAGATGGCAGAACATGCCAGAGATAGCCTCGGCACTCCAAAGCGAATGGGGAATATATATAAAAAGAGTTCTTGTGCACCGTTTATAGCCAGGCAGACGATGCACTCAACGGGTTAATAAACTTGAAATATACCGTATTTACTTGCGTATGCTGTGTACCTCTTTTTTCTCTCCAAAAAAATCACGTCTAAAATGTAGAATGTGCATCATACGAGGTGCATTCTTCTTCTTCTGTCGTTTAGGCCAACTGTGGGATCTGGAGCTTTATTTTTGCCCAATATTCCTTCATTCTATCGCTCTACATTCTCCTCCTTTCTTCAGTCTATGGTGCCTGGATCCATGATGTAGGATGACTCTTAAAACCTGTGAAATTCTTAATTTTGGCTTTGTATGCTTCCCTGTTGCTGACTTCAGCTTCATATGTTGCCATTTCTTCTACGTTCTTCTTCACCTCCTGATACCAGCGAGTTGTGGATTTCCTGGTCGCAATGAATTTCATTATACGGTTAATTAATCTACCTGGGTCCATTCTGTATATATGTCCAAAGATCATTGCCCTTCTTTTCTTTTTAAGAGCGTTAAAAATCCCTCAGTATGCCTTCCTTCGGAGGGGAAGTAAAGACGGCGGTCCCATGTCATAGATTTATGGCATGTTAAAGAACCTTCCACTAATTGCACCTGTGTGAAGCTAAATTGGATAGGTTAAGAATGTAAACAACGCTCATAGGTTTCTACATTCATTGCCAAGAGGCGTCCAGTAGCTAAGTTCTGAACTTGGCCTAGTAGTCGTTGACGGTGGTGTTTGGCGGCAAAAGTAGGAACTATTTGAAAAATTCTAAGTTGCAGTACTTAAATTAAAAAAACAGATAACACACACTAATACAGTCATCACAATTAACACCGGTTATCAGACAGATTCTACACACACCCAAAGTACCAACCAACCTTATTTTCGGGATGGTGTCTTGAGATTTTACCCAATCTGAGGTATAATTCTTGGTCCCCTTTTATTGTATACTACCCATCTTCTGTTCTTTTAGGTCCAAGTATCTTGCTAAGAATCTTTCTCTCTATTAGCTCCAACTTTTTAATCATTCCTTTCTTTGTCAGACACATTTAGGTACATGTATAGCTTCCGGACGAATTAATGTCTGGTAGTGTTGATCGAGACGGTCTTCTTGTTGTAAGTGTTCCAGGTTAATTTGTATGCCAAGTTTAACTTGTTAATTCTCGAGGTGTATTCTAATTATACCACCTCCGACTTTTTTTTTTCTCAGGACTGGAGGCAGATAGAAACATGTGGATTCTTTTAAACTACTTGTGCGTGACAGATATAGCAGCATTGTACGGCACTCGCAACGGCAATAGCAAAAGTTAGGACTGTTTTGGATACTTAAAATAGCGACATTTTCAATACAAGAACAGCGTGTAATCAGTTTTATATAAATCATTTTCGTTCTCAACCCCTGGCAGTGGGCTGTTTTTATCTTCATGCTTTCATTTCATTAGGGGCTGATGACTTAGATGTTAGGTCCATTAAAACAATGTGTGTTTGAGTCTTCAGTCTTTTGACTGGTTTGATGCAGCTCTCCATGCCTCCCTGTCCTGAGCTAATCGTTTCATCTCTACATAGCTACCACACCCTACGTCCGAGGCAATCTGTTTAACATATTCTAACCTTGGTTTGCCCCTTCAGTTCTTGTCCTCAACCCTTCCTTCCATAACTAAGCTTGCTATTCCTGGGTGTCTTAGTATGTGTCCTACCAACCTATCTCTTCTCTTCATTAGCAGTCGCCAGAAACATCTCTCCTCTCCCACTCGTTTTAATACCTCTTCGTTTGTAACCCTATCTACCCATCTGATCTTCATCATTCTCCTGTAACACCACATTTCAAATGCTACAATTCTTCTCTTTTCTGCTGCACCAATAGTCCAAGTTTCACGTCCATAGAGCGCCACGCTCCAGACAAAGGCTTTCAAAAATTACTTCCTAATACCTAAATCTATATTCGATGTCAACAGATTCCTTTTTTGTAGAAATGCTTTCCTTGCCTGAGCCAACCTACTTTTTATGTCCTCTTTGCTTCCTCCATCACTGGTTATTTTGCTTCCTAAGTAACAGAAGTCTCCTACTTCTTTCAGCCTTACATCTGCCAATTTGATGTCCATAGAGGTTTCTGATTTATTTCGTCTGCATTCCAGTATTTTTGTTTTATATTTATTAATTTTCATCATGTATTCTTTCCGTAAGACAGAGTCCATACCATTCAAAAACTCATTTAAATCCTCAGGCGTGTCGGCCAAGATGACGATGTCATCAGCAAATCTCAGAGTTGATATTATTTCTCCTTGAATCTTCACTCCCACTTTAAATTTTTCTCCAATTTCCTTCATTGCTTGTTCAATGTAAAGATTAAAACAATAATTATCATCAACATCATCTGATACGTGAGTCAAAGTGTTTGCTACTCTGGAAAATGGGGAATACTCAGGGAATTTTTAAATCCTGGAAAACTCAGGGAATTATCAGGGTATTTTAATGACACTCGGAATTTTAGTTTTACAAGGCCCTTGAATAATTGGATATTAAGCATTAAACTATTGTTAGGGAAAAAGTATATCCTGGTGATGATTGTTGTAGATGTATGTTCGTACTGACGTTAAATCAGTAAGCTCGCATTTCTTGCAAGATAGAGCACACAAATTACATGTGTACACTGTGTATCTGTACACACATCAAAAAAAGTTTTGCATCACCTCGGTTCCCAGATCTCCGGCATATAGACGTTGACTGTGTATATTGTATCCAAGATACAGTCCCTTTGACTGTTCATAGATGTCACTAAAACTGCTCAAAGATGTAAACAACCATGCATGAGCAGGGCCTATTAGACGGAGGGGGTACGACAGCCGATCAGTTCCAGTCATTCCACCAGGACGAAGGTACGCTGCTCATGTTGTCTGTAGTTCTACCATGCCTAGAAGGTCAATACCGCAGTTCGATCGCGTCCGCATTGTTACTTTGTGTCAAGAAGGGCTCTCAACAAGGGAAGTTTCCAGGCGTCTCAGAGTGAACCAAAGCGATGTTGTTCGGACATGGAGGAGGTACAGAGATACAGGAACTGTCGATGACAGGCCTCGCTCAGGCCGCCCAAGGGCTACTACTGTAGTGGATGACCGCTACTTACGGATTGCCGCTCGGAGGAACCCTGACAGCAATGCCACCATGTTGAATAATGCGTTTCGTTCAGCCACAGGACGTCGTGTTTCAACTCAAACTGTGCGCAATAGGCTGCATGATGCGCAACTTCACTCCCGACGTCCATGGCGAGGTCCAGCTTTGCAACCCCGACACCATGCAGCGCGGTACAGATGGCCCCAACAACATGCTGAATGGACCCCACGGAATTGGCATCGCGTTCTCTTCACCGATGAGTGTCGCATATGCCTTCAACCAGACAATCGTCGGAGACGTGTTTGGAGGCACCCTGGTCAGGCTGAACGTCTTAGACACACTGTCCAGCGAGTGCAGCAAGGTGGTGGTTCCCTGATGTTTTGGGGTGGCATTATGTGGGGCCGACGTACGCCACTGGTGGTCATGGAAGGCTCCGAAACGGCTTTACGATACCTGAATGACATCCTCCGACCCATAGTGCAACCATATCGGCAGAATATTGGAGAGGCATTTGTCTTCATGGACGACAATTCTCGACCTCATCGTGCACATCTTGTGAATGCGTTCCTTCAAGATAACGACATCGCTCGACTACAGTGGCCAGCATGTTCGCCAGACATGAACCCTATCGAACATGCCTGGGATATGTTGAAAAGGGCTGTTTATGGACGTCTTGACCCACCAACCACTCTGAGAGATTTACGCCGAATTGTCGTTGAGGAGTGGGACAATTTGGACCAACAGTGTCTTGATGAACTTGTGGATAGTATGCCACGGCGAATACAGGCATGCATCAATGCAAGAGGACGTGCTACTGGGTATTAGAGGTAGTGGTGTGTACTGCAATCTGGACCACAAATGCTGAAAGTCTAGCTGTATGATGGTACAACATGCAATGTGTGGGTCTCATGAGCAATAAAACGAGCTGAAATGTTGTTTGTGTTGATCTCTATTCCCTTGGTATTTAACGGTTCCGGAACTCTTGGAACCGAGGTGATGCAAAACTTTTTTTGATGTGTGTATATAAATATGAATGATTTCTGTGAGCATTACTATTCGTATTGACGAGCTACTTCCAATACTCGCAAGTACAATAGTTTTTCTGGATGAAAAATTTAGAAATTGGCAAAACATAGGGTTTTTTTCTTTTCTAACTTTGCCATGCAACACTTTATTGTTCAAGCACTTTTTGTAATGCTCTTTAACCTCGATGTTAGGCCCCTTAAAACAACAATTATCATCATCATTATGAAATGCTCTTTTACAAACTCTGGTTGGTTCGTTCTTCAGTTTAGGGGCTGCGACAACGCGGTCATGTAGCCTCGTGTATTTTGGGTGTGTGTAGAATCTGTCTGATAACTGGTGTTAATTGTGATGGCTGTATTAGTGTGTGTATCTGTTTTTTTAATTTAAGTACAGACTGCAAGTTAGAATTTTTCAAATAGTTCCTACTTTTGTCGCCAAATGCCACCGTCAACGACTACTAGTTCAGAACTTAGCTACCAGACACCACCGCAGTCGGCTCTTGGCAACGAACGTAGAAACCTAAGAGTGTTGTTTACATTCTTAACCTATCCAATTTAGCTTCACATATGTGTAATTAGTGGAAGGTTCTTTAACATGCCATTAAATCTATGACATGGGACCTCCGGCTTTACTTCCCCTCCGAAGGAAGGCATACTGAGGTATTTTAACGCTCTTAAAATTTACAAACTATGTTTTTATATATATTATGGCTGCTACTATTACTCAGGAAATTTTCTGATTTATCCTGGAAAAATCAGGAAATTGTCAGGGAAATCTGTTAGTTAGTTTTGGTAGACACCCTGGGGTTTTTAGCTGCACAGAAAGCAACTCGCATATCAATTGTGCATACCTGAGGCTCGCCGACTGACCTCTGTACGACTGCAACCTGGGCTGACGAGCCAAAGACTGTGTTGAGCTGTGTAATGTTGTAGAATGTCTACAATGAACTTCTTTGGTGTCCTTGTTCTGTGAAGATAGTTTGAATGAGTTCCGCAAGTATCTACAATAGTATCCTCTTGATTTGTCTGCCCTCAGGTGACCGCTGTTTAAGGGGTGTGGATTTAACTTCCTTTCCCCTCCCTTGAAGCAGACTGATGACCAGAATCATAAATCAGTCAAAGGTCCTCTCAGAGCTGTATTTCTCCTTGAAAACAGTGCCTAGTCCTGTATCGCAAAGCTCTTCAGTCACGAGATGACATGACTACCTCTAACAAGTCCGAGTATACAAGAGACGAAATAAAGGCTGTTCTGACTGAACACCTAAGCATTCTGAGGCTATTTTGATAGATTCAATCAATGATCCGAGTGATGATGATTTGGCAGTGCTCTATATGGAGCTTAGTCACTCTAATGACGGTGCCTTTACACACACAACTAAGGTATGGCTTGTTATTGTTTTATCAAGTTATGAAGCTTTTAAAATATGGTACTGTTTATAAAGGTTTTAATGAAATTGGCAAGAATATCAAAATTCATTATGGATCTGTATTGACGACCCGGTCGGAGACTGGAAGCAGGCTGTGGATTTTCATTCATTGACGACAATATATGTTTTCGAAACTCGCAGTGTGATAGTGCCGAAATGTTATGCCCGTTGCTCACGGTAAAATTTTCCTTCAAATTTATTGTACAATAATTTAATTTTATAAAATTTCTGTTGCTCACGGTCAAATTCAAGTTTTATAAAACCTTTGATAAAACATTCCATAAAATAGGACATGTTCTATTCTGTAAAATTAATTTTGCGAAACGAACCAATCAGGGAGCTGACATGACGATGATGCTGGTGCCACGTGGTGAGAAGATAGTGAAGCTCGCTTGTAAACAAACACTTCGAAAATGGCAGGCTCCGGCTGGACTAAGGAAGCTGTTAGTGTTTTACTGGACGTGTACCAGAAATATCCGTGTTTGTATGAGGTTAAAACGCCCATATACCACAATAGAAATACAAGAAGGAAGGCAGAAATCTCCTTCATTCTTAGAAAATTGCTATATGAATTCTGATCTAACCTCAACTCATTTTTGACCAAGGAGCGCATTCCTCTACCTTCTTCTCTTTTTATCCATTCCCGAGTCCAGCACTTCCTAGCATTTCTTTTCTTCCCATTTACCACCGTATAATTGTAGCTAAAGCAGCAATTTTTGCTTTGCTTGTTGGGGCCATACTCTCAAACCAATGTGTGTTGAACAGCTGATTCTTGGTTTAGAAGTTTATCGGTAGATGGCGATCCTGATACATCCACGGATTTTATAAAATAATTTTACCGTGAACAACACAGCTTGCTTTCGTCAAATTTTTATAAAATTAGTTGTACAATAAATTTTAAGAAACATTTTACCGTGAGCAACGGGCATTAGATTTCTCCTTGCTGAAACTATCAGTAATGCTGTTCCATTCTCCATGGATCTTAATATCAACTTCCTGTCATTGCGGAGCATTGAGATTACTGTTAATAAAGTGGCTATTCATATTCTGACCATCCTTGTCACTTGAGATGAGTCCAGGTTGTTAAAATAGAAAAGAAGAAGAAGCATGCTCGCGATCATGATCCACCGTTGAATCCAAACCACAGGACGTGGAAATTCACGTTGAAAATCTCACATACAGTATATTGACCAGGAATCGAAACCGGTATACCTTGGTGAGAGGCAAACAGCTTAACCGCTGCGCCACCACGGCCCTAAAATAGAAAAGAATATGATGTAGCTTTTATGATTTATTGATTGCAAGTATTACTGTTGATTTATTTCTGTGTCACATTGACCATTCTTGTGGTGTAGCTTGTCACCACCGCCCCCTCCTCCGAAGGTCCTGGTTCGATTCCCATCTTCTTAAAAAAATTAAAATCCAGGCTGAGGGCTGGAACGGGGTACACTCTGCCTCATGAGGCAAAACTGGGAAGAGGAGGGTTTGATTCCCACTTCAGCAATTCAGGAAATGGTTTTCCATTGTTTTCCCCACTTCTACTCTAAGCATATGTTGGGATGGTTCCTAACTTAAGGCCACTGCTGCTTCCTTCTCAATCCTCACATGAATTACAAATCGTCGTCGGCTGTAACTCGATTCCGAGTAAACATACTTCTTCCTGCATAAAGCTTTTCAGACCAGCTTGTGGATGTGTTTCTGATGACTAAACAGGCCAATTCTGGCATAAAACATGCGCCCACATAAATTGCACTCAATGGTCGGGGGAGGGCGGGGTTGCAATTGACGAAGCTTTCTTGCTTGTCGCTTGGCCTCTTCATGTCTGCGACGTTCCTCCTCAAAGAAGTTGACAGCAGTCGATGTAGTGTTCCACCACAGTAAACGGTCCGCAGCAGATGTTTCCCATAAGTGGATGTCATGCTGTGTTTTAACTGGTCTTTAAAACGCTTCAAAGGGGCCCCATGAGGTCTAGTGCCGGAGCAAAGTTCACCATAAAGGAATTGACATGGAAGCCTGGTATCACTCATACGGTGAACATGGCCTAACCATCTCAGTTGATGAGCGATGATAGTTGTCTCAATGCTATTAAGATGCACTGCAGTGTTGGTCACGTAGTCCTCCCACTTGATATTCAAAATGTATCTCATCTATTGTTCGTGGAAGCGCTCAAGTTTCTTGATATCACGGCGATAGAGTGTCCAAGTTTCACAGCCATACAAATACACACACTACTATAGATACCACAATAACACAGGTTAATAATCCTCAATTTCCCTTTTCCAGCATAAGCCAGGTCGGAACAAATATAACACCCTTCATTTCACTCTGTCTGTCCACCATCCTTCCTCAACCAATGAACTCCAGGTTCCGTTCTCACACACTGTCCTTCACCAAATCCATCCACCGTACTCGAGGTCTTCCTCGTCCTCTCTTTCCAGTCATCCGTCTCTCCACTTGTTTCAGCATTCTTTCATCATTCATCCTTTTCACGTGTCCATACCATCTCAATCTGTTCTGCTCCAGCTTATCATTCAGCTTCTGTACATTCACTTCATTCCTCACTCTATCTCTCCTAGTCTTCTGTACCATACTCCTCAGGAATTTCATTTTGGCTGCCTGTATTCTACTTTCATCTCTCCTGGTCATCGGCCAAGTTTCTGCTCCATACATCATTATTGGTAAGTGATAGGTCTTGTACATCACTTCTTTAGCCTTCAGTGGTATGTCTTTATCCCAATTTAAACTTCGAAACTGATGATAGTTTGTCTTAGAACAAGAATAACGCAGGTTATCAGGCAAAAATTCCACACCCAACCAAATACATGGGGCTAAATAACCACGATGTCTAAGCCGCTCAAATGTAACAACAACTCGCTGTCACTTTGGATGATTGGCTTGTGCTTTTATATGATTTTCTCATGACTTATATTTCGGTTTGTTAAATCACCAAATCAAGTGGAATAAGTGAATAAAAGAAGTGCATTATAGTACATTATGCGTAAGCCTCCGTGGCTTAGGCGGCAGCACGCCGGCCTCTCACCACTGGGTCCGTGGTTCAAATCCCGGTCACTCCATGTGAGATCTGTGCTGGACAAAACAGAGGCAGACAGGTTTTTCTCCGGGTTCTCCGGTTTTCCCTGTCAAAATTTCATTCCAGCAACACTCTCCACTATCATTTCATTTGTCATTCATTTAATCATTGCCTCAGAGGAGTGTGTCAGGCCTCGGCAGCCGGCACAGTTCATATCCTCGCCGCTAGATGGGGGCTTCATTCATTCCATTCCTGACCCGGTCGGAGACTGGAAGCAGGCTGTGGATTTTCATTCATTCATTATAGTACATTATGCAACGAGCCTATAATGGCAATAATTAAGACACGAGTATGTTTATAAAACGAGCGTATGAGAGTTTTATAATTTTTCATACGAGTGTCTTAATTAACATTATAGGCGAGTTGCATACGACTGTTTATGTTCGACGATAATTATAACTTTATTATATATTTTAACATAAATATTCATAAATATCTGTGGGATTCAGTTAATTCAGTTAGTGAACAGGGAGCGCTGGCTTTGCTGACTGAACAGAGCGCGGGTCAAGGCACTCCGAAAGCAGTGACCATTCACTTTGCTTACCAACACAGAAATATGTTGGATTTTGAGTGCATGCACGAAGGTATCCTTACCTAATTGGTCACACAACTGTTTCTTGAGCTCTGATTGGTGGGAGAAACTGTGTTATAATGAGCCTCATTATGATACAGTTTTCTGACACACAATGTTTACATTCCGACATCGTCGAACATAAATACATTTTCTAAACCCTGCATATACAACAACTTTTGAAACAAAAAATCATTGGACAGGAAAATAAGAATAGAACCATGGAAAATGGATTGGCAGGTTCAGGCGGAGGAAGTGATAAAAAGAAGAAAAGGACAAATGCATATCAAGAGCATGGACAATCTCCACAGTGAGACACACTGCCGCATTCAAGGTGGTAATCCATGGGGCATCAATCCAATCAATAGCCCTTCGATGCTCAAGTAATTTCCACCCCTGATGAGCTTGTTTTGACCTCCTGGTTTCATCAGGAGGGCTGCCAGCAATTAGATCTTCTACTGCTCAAAATCTTTGACAAGACTTTCTGTCTTAAAGTGAGTGGTGTAGGATGGACTGTAAACAGAAGTAATACAGGAAAAGATGACTGGGAAAGTAGAAAGATGTAGTCTGCATCACCTTAAATAAGTTGCTAACAATGTAACCTTATCATTCGTCTGCCAAAACCTGGTGATTTGTATGTACTATACCGGTAGGGATGAATCAGGGTTGTGTTCACTGTTGCCACTTGTGTTTGCAGTCGCTAAAACTCATGTTGAAGCATACGCTGGCGTCATTCCAGGTTCATCAATTTTCACGTCGTTAACCTGATGACGTAACAGTGTGTGTACTGTTATTACTCCTGTAAACCGAATGTCATGGGGAGAAAGTTAGTTATTGTTGTTTTAACGGGTGGAACTACGAGGTTATCTGCCCCTAGCGCAGCGAGAAATTCCAAGTTAAGTCTAACTAGCAGGTCGGAACGCGCAGGGCTGTCAAGTGGCCCGAGTGATCGTAAGTTGGGGATGTGCTTCCTAGCCTCTTTAAGGTGCTTCGTACATCCCTCAGGGGCTAGCAGCTAGGCATCCCGGTCAGGGTAGGAAGGGTTAGACAAAGGTTTGGCACTTACTTTTACCAGAGGAAAAAGCTTCCCTCGTTGTTTCGGCCGTCCTGGCAGAGGTGCGTTTGATGGGTAGTATTTCACTGGTTTCTATCCTTGCTGACACTTACGGGCACCTGGCGTCGGGAGAGACTTTTGCTCACCTGCACAAGCTTGATCCTTCCTCTAGCCTCTGAATAGAAGAACAGCCTCTTGGTACCGACCCGTTTCCCATGAAAGCGTCGCCCATTCGACCTACCGTTAAATTCTACAGAGGGAAGGAGACCTTCAGTAATCTGCCTCTCGCACAAGTGCCTACAGGACTAATACAATAACAATAACCCCTGAACTAAGGCCCATTAAGGGCCTAGGCCTACCAAGCAACCGCTGCCCAGTATTTGGTCTGCAGACAGTGGGGTGGCGCATGGTCAGCAAGTCGAATCCCCTCGGCTGCTAATCGTGGTTTTCGTGACCGGGGCGCTGCCTCATTGTCAGACAGTTACTCAATTATCCTCACGAGGCTGAGTGCACCCCGTTCCAGCCCTCACGTCAGTTTCTAAAATCCGTGACGGAGCCTGACGGATACTCAAACAAGCACAGTTCTTCTCCCTCTTGCCCAAGCCCTTTGGGATCAGTGATCTATCACACCTGGATACTCAAACTTGCACTAGTCTAAGCCCTCTAAAGCCAAACTATTTTTTGCATTCTCTTATCTTTGTTACAGGAATTACTCATTTCCCATGACGATGCCGGAAGGCGAAACTGATTGGAATGAATTTTAAATAAAGTGGAAGTACAACTGTATTTATTTGTGTGTAGTAAAATATATATTCCTCTCTCTTGTGCACTCCCTCTCATATGCGTCTTTTTTTACAAAAGATGAGTTGTTCTTTGTATGTTGTGTACCATTCACATTCCTCCTGTGTTGTTCTAGTCATATTTGATATATAAGGATGTAAATTATTTTTCTATGAGTAATGAGACTAACGAGACTGGCAACGACTGTAGCAAATTATTATTATATAAGATGTTTATATCTCAATTTTGTAGTAGTTTTTAATTACATTTGTACTCTATGCATGGATTGTGTAATAAACTTTTGGAGTGGTAACTCTTGTCTTTTTCTTGTCCCTTAACCTTATACAGTGAGAGCCTTCTCTACAGAACCGAACCTTGTAAGGGCCGCCTGTCAAGCAAGGCACTGGCGCTAGCAGCAGCATAGCGCCCAACTAGTTCAACACATTTACACTTTTAATGTATTGTTGTACCTTTAAGGACATATAATGTCCTTAAGAGATACATTCTTATATACCTACAAATCTACAACTAACTTGACACTCCAGACACCTATAATTGCCTACAAACATCTACAATTGCACCCCTATCATCTACGCCACCTACACCTATCTGCCCAAGACTCGACACTACTTCACCCTTAAAGCCACCCCAAAGTTGCAAGCAACAACAGCAGCAACACACTTCTTTTTTACACCAAGCTGGCAGAGCCAAACCACAGCTCTTGCCTAAGCGCTTGCTACATCCATCAACAAATACACAGGAACTGTTTACTAGAACAGCAATGTGGCAATTTAGCAACGGTCAGCACATCAAAACATTTAAATAGATCCCCCACTCAGAGGGAGATTGTCTGTTACCCCGTAGCGCTGCCCGATTGACAACCGACTCCAAGAGTACCAGGTTAGTGTATCTCAGGTGTCCTACACTCTGTTAACTCCTACCCTATTACCATACCTGTTCAATTTGTAACACACTGGATTCACATTGTTGAGCTATCCCTACATTCAGGGAAGCTAGTACAGAACACTAAATTGCAAGCCCTGCAGTAAACAATCACATTTATCATAATTTGCCTGTTTGTTTATTATTTCATTGCACACAGCCTGGTCCCCTTTCCACACATTGTAATTTACTGGCTCACCTATAAATTGCTGCATAGGCGCTACCAATTTGTTTACCGTCATTGGCATTGTCCTTCGCGCGGGCCACTTGCGTTCACTCTGTTATACTGCGTTATCAGCACTCTACTGCTTTACCCGCCATGCGCGTCATTGCTCCTTGCTCGCTAAACGTTACTTCCATCTAGGAATCGCCCCCTTTATTATAACCGCTAAATAATAGAGCTTCGCCTACTTCCCCGACACCTTCAGATTCTCTATCCCTCGCGGCTGGACCGACAGTTTAAATCACCCTTCACACACACACCCCCTAATTCTACCCTCCTAAAGGGTAAAACAGTATTTAACCTTCAATTAGTCGCGTGAAAAATATTACGTAATTAGTCGCGCACGGAAGAAACTCCCAGGTTTGAGAAATGGGTAGTACCTGTAAATAAAAACGGTAAAGATGGCGCGAATTGGCGGTCGTTTAAAACGTGTTTCAGTCATTATTTCGAAATAAATTTAATGTAATTAAATTATTTATAATTTACTTTGAATTGCGCATATGTTCCCAGCGAGACGTGTTTCCATTATTATAAATAACTTTCCTAGTTCGACTGTGTAAAGTTTCGGCACTCCCTAATTTAAAGCGAAACGGTGGCATTGCGGTACACTGAATATTATGCGTCTACTAGAAGACCAAAGTTATGATGAATGCATAGTTATATCGCTCAATAAACAATTTTGTTAATTACCGTACACTAGGATTTCACATTGCTTGTAATTTTTAGGTTAGGCCTAGCCCATGTCATTCGAGTTGCCTTCCACGAAGTAATGCCCTTGGCTTAGCCATTAAAGTCGCATTCAAAATGATCGTTTTACGAATGAAGTAGCGTTAGATAAATATTTCAGAACTTAAGGTTACCATATCTATAATAATCAGCATAACTTTTATGTGGCAAGGTAACTTGGATTTAAAAATTGCAAAATGGGACGACCTAGCTCTTGACTCCTTTTGCCTTCTTATAAATATTTCCTAACTAACCAACTGAGATGCTGCCAATGGAAATGGAAATGTAGGCCTATCATTGTGCAATATTATATGCTACACCAATAGCCTGTGCATGTCACTAATGATTTCCCCAGGATAGTCAATTGTGGGGCAGTGTATAGCCTCTTCTGAATTATTATTAAAAGAAAAGCGCACAATGTGCAAATACATATTTGAACATATGATCAATTATGCTAATGCCAGTCTTATTATTGAGGTTGTCCTCATTTTGCAGTTTTGTGTGTGGTACCTTTCACAATGATCGTTGCACAGGTCACATACAGTCTTCATTTGGTTGGTGCAAATTCTTGGTTTTGCAGAATCTATGGTGAAATCCATGGGTGGCGTAACGTGTTATTACGTGTCGTAGTTCGTAATTAGTTTGTTTCCACTCTTCCGTCATTATGGCATCTGTGGAGTAAAAGTTGGACCAAATGGCATTTCGTTTCTCATTTAAGGTTCGGCGTGCATTCTCATAGGCTTTGGTGTTAGGTAGGTAAAACTGTATTTTGATGTCGTCGATGAAGTAGTACTCCTTAGTTTATACATATGTCAACCTTGAAGGGGCAGACTTTCCAATGCCTAAAATCTTCTGAATTATGCAGTATGGTGCATCTACTTGTGCCAGGCTCCTCTTTCATCTTCCTGGCGATCTCCTTGGATCAATGGGGCAGAAGACCTCATTGTTCCACCCCTTTAAATAATAACTACAACTCCCTTGGTCATCTCTCATTTTCTTCAGACCTTCGAAGCCTAGGGAGTCTGTCATGGCCTTTCTCTTTACTCACCACCCCAATTTTTTTAAAGAGTCGAAATTCTTCCTTCTATAGCCTAACTCGACGCCAACAGGAAAGGGGGCCTCGATGTTACACTCCTTAAAACATTCATCCCCACCACCACCTGTCCAGCTACATAATTTTCAACATGAGCCCAAATCATTTAGATGGGATTCAAGTCGGGGTGGTACGATGGTAGACGCAAGATCGTGTGTCCATAGGTAGCAAGCAGTGTATCGATTTGATACGTCTCATAACGTGGTTTATGGGATTTAATCAAAGCGTACAGTTGAGGTTTTATCATCTCTGTAGAAAATGGAATACCCTTATCGGTCAACCAATCCTGCATAACTGTTTTTCGGGAAGATGATGTGGGTACGCACTCACATTGGACATTATGGTACGAGGCATTGTCAATCACGACTACAGAATTTGTTGGCAAATTGGGAATTAATTTTTCTGTCAGATATTTTTCGTTATTTCTATAGTTCATCTCATCGTGATAGTCCCCAGTTCTTTTGTTGGATTTTGAAAACCAACAAAGCATTTGGAAAGAAACATGCATCAGAACCGGCATATACCGCTATTAATCTTTGTCCTTTCGAGATAGGCGACTTCAGTCCATGAAGAGAACCGTCACTCCAAGCACTTGGCTTAGTGTGCGAACTATGCAAATATGTCTCATCAGTGTAAACAATAGGCCTACCTTGTTGTCGGTACCGCCTTATGCTCTGTAAGTACAGCATGCGTTATGTCAGGCTTCTCCATAAGTATTCTATGCATGTCTTCTGTCTTCCTCCATCTGAAGCCTAGGCCTCGAACTATCTTGCTTAATGTTCGTACGCCACCTTTAAAATTTATAACCTCAACCAGTTTCCTACGGATCTTTTCCAGCGTTGGCCTCTCACCTTTGCTATAGTGAAAATTATGAATCGTATGCCTTACCACGCATTTATCAAAATCGTCTAACTTACACTTCTTGGCAGATTTTGGTCTTCTCTTTCCAGGCGTTGAAAATGAATCCACTTCACCACTTTCAATTCTTTTGGCGCCTTGTATTATATTCCGCACCGACCTTTCTGACACACCTGATGCTTCAGCCACTTTATTTTGAACTGCGTATAAGTTCCCAGCGAGATGTGTTTCCTTTTTCATGAATTTATACACATTATAAATAACTTCACTAGTTCGACTGTGTAAAGTTTTGGCACTCCCTAATTTAAAGCGAAACGGTGGCATTGTGGTACACTGAATATTATACACAAATTTCAAGGCTTCAGGTATTCAACAAACACACTTTCAGCTACGTAATATACATAAAATAGTAATAATACACACGTGTGATGCCTCCTGCACTCTACGCTTGGTTTAAAGCTGTAGACCGTGTCTTGGAGCGAGCCGCATTGTTGAAGAATGGAGTGAGCAGTGAGCCCAGTAATCAGCATTCGGGGGACACACAGGAGCCCCGCAATGAGCATTGAAATACGCCAATTGATATTGGTCTCTGCTCATCGTTGAGTTTCGGCAAGCTCTTCTTGCGTCTGCTCTACTATTGTCATCGCACCAGGAGATGGAAGTTCAACACACTGTGACGGGGTGTGTGGGGGTCTTGCAGTACGTATGCGCGGCCCGCTTATTCTAAACCTAAATATATCGGCTTCCCGCATGCCAATGGTTATCACAGCAGATGACTCGCAGCCAGTGAAAAAGGAATGTGCTGTGTGAGTGAAGCAAGTAGTGGCCAACTTAATGTTTTTGGAATGTGCGATGCGCAGTGAGCGGGAAGACATCTGCAGTTCAATCCCAACTGCCATCTCCTGGCACGATATCAAAACCGTTCGCCTTGCGAATATAGTTTGCACGACTGTGCGGATAGCGGATAATATTTAGAGTAAATTTGCGGATAGATTTTAGAATACAATGTTGAACTGGATTTTTAGTTCTTACTAAGAACTGAGTCTTTCACGTTTCTTGTTATTTCCCTATTTGCTTTCGGTTGGGTTGTACGAGAATGAGAAGTGAGAGAAGCCAGTCATGGAAATACCCTCAATTATTGTTACCACAAAAAAAAAAAAAAAAGCTTTATACCTGCGCTTGCCTGCGTGGGTATATCCGATGACTAAGTAAGTGCTATAATTAGCCACCCTCTGTTTCACTTACCATTGCTCAGAGGGACAAAACTCGGTCGAAGGTGGATGAGAAAGTGGGTTGTGCTTACGTTATTGATGGTGCAAATACCAAGATCTCTTTGCCAGAGGCCTGTAGTGTGTTTACTGCGGAGCTCGTTGCCATCTATGAAGCTCTGCAGTTTGCACTACAGGATGCATGAATCCACTTTCTCGTGTGCACCGACTCTTTGAGTTCGTTGCAGTCAATTGCTACTTGATTCCTGCAACACCCCCTAGTGCAGCGAATCCACGACCTACTAGCCGGGCTGTGTCACGCTGACACTCGAATCACCTTTCTGTGGCTTCCAAGCCACATGGGAATTGCGGGAAATGAGTTAGCGGATCAAGCTGCAAAAGAGGCGGGATCACTACCACCTCGAACAATGGAGGTACCCGCTAGAGATATTCGCTCTCAGTTACGCCTACAAGTTCTGGTATTTTGGGAGAGTCAGTGGATAGCTGACCCACTGCCCAGTAAACTGAGAACGATCAAGGGAACTACATCGTGGCCCACATTTTAACCGAGTGTGTGGATCTTACTGACTTACGAAGAAACCTTGGTTTGCAGATGACACTCAAACTTATATTAGCCGATGACGCGGTGGTTTGTTCGTTTTTGAATGATAATTTTTTGTTTTTTCATAATTTTTGTTTATTTTTATAATTATTATTTTTATTTAATATTTTGTTTTATTAAATTTAGGTCTATGAATTGGTCATAGCTAACACCTTATTCAATAACCACAATAGAAGAATATACACATGGATGAGACCAGGAGATACAGGGCGTTACCAAATCGACTTCATTATGGTCAAGCAGAGGTTTCGAAACCAGATTTTGGATTGTAAAACATATCCTGGTGCTGACATAAACTCTGATCACAATCTGGTTGTAATGAAATGCAGATTAAAGTTGAAGAAACTGAAGAAAAGTCAAAAGCCAAAAAGGTGGGCAATAGACAGACTGAAAGAGAAGGATGTAAACGAAAGATTCAAGAAGAGTATAAAGGAAGGACTAATGAAAAACCCTAAACAAACTTCAATTGCAGACGAATGGGCACTTTTGAAGAATGAAATAACAAAATCCGCAGAAGAAAACATTGGTAGGAAAGAAAGAATAGGTAGAAAACCGTGGATCACTCAGGATATACTAGAATTGATGGATGAAAGGCGGAAACACAAGAATCTAAGAGATGAAAAGGGGAAAGCAGAATACAGACGTCTGAGAAATGAGGTTAACAAGAAGTGCAAGGAAGCGAAAGAAGAATGGTTGAAAGAGAAATGTGCAGGTATAGAAAATTGTCTGAAATTAGGAAAAGTAGACACAGCTTATCGAAGGATTAAGAATACTTTTGGGGAAAAGAAGACTAAGTGCTGTAATATTAAGGACACAAATGGAAAGCCTCTAACAGATAGGGAAGAAAAGGTTGAGAGATGGAAAGCTTACATAGAGAGTTTGTATAAGGGAAAGGAGATTGAGAATCATGTAATGGAAAGGGAGGAGCAAATTGATGAGGATGCGAAAGGAGATTTAATATTGAGATCAGAATTTGATAGAGCTTTGGAAGACTTAAGCAGGAACAAAGCACCAGGCATAGATGATATACCGATTGAGTTGCTACGCTGCATAGGAGATGAAGGTCTGATCAGGTTATTTCACTTGGTGTGTAGGATTTATGAGACAGGTGAGGTACCCCCTGATTTCAAGAAGAATGTAATCATCCCTATACCAAAGAAAGTGGGAGCTGACAGATGTGAAGATTACCGTACAATCAGCTTGATTACTCATGCTTCAAAGATCCTGTCTAGAATAATTTACAAGAGGATTGAAAGCCAGATAGAAACGGAGTTGGGTGAAGACCAGTTTGGTTTCAGGAGAAATGTAGGAACAAGGGACGCTGTACTAAGTCTTAGGCTGATTTTAGAAGGTAGAATAAGGAAAGATAAGAGAACGTTCATGGCTTTTGTAGACTTAGAAAAGGCTTTTGATAACGTTGATTGGACTAAATTGTTTGACATTTTGAAATCAATTGGAATAAAGTACAGGGATAGGAGGGTCATACACAATCTGTACAGAAACCAGACAGCAGTCATTCGAGTTGAAGGACTTGAGAGAGAAGCTGGTATTCAGAAAGGTGTAAGGCAAGGCTGCAACTTATCACCCATACTTTTCAATCTTTACATTGAACACGCAATGAAGGAAATTAGGGAAAAATTTAAAGTGGGGGTGAAGATTCAAGGAGAAATAATTTCAACTCTGAGATTTGCTGATGACATAGTCATCTTGGCCGACAAGCCTGAGGATTTGAATGAGTTTTTGAATGGTATGGACTCCGTCTTACAGAAACAATTCATGATGAAAATTAATAAATGTAAAACAAAAATACTGGAATGCAGCCGAAATAAATCAGAAACCTCTATGGAGATCAAATTGGCTGGTGAAAAGCTGAAGGAAGTAGGAGACTTCTGTTACTTAGGAAGCAGAATAACCAGTGATGGACGAAGCAAAGAGGATATTAAAAGTAGGTTGGCTCAGGCAAAGAAAGCATTTCTACAAAAAAGGAATCTGCTGACATCGAATATAGATTTAGGTATTAGGAAGTCATTTTTGAAAGCCTTTGTCTGGAGCGTGGCGCTCTATGGAAGTGAAACTTGGACTATTGGTGCAGCAGAAAAGAGGAGAATTGAAGCATTTGAAATGTGGTGTTACAGGAGAATGATGAAGATCAGATGGGTAGATAGGGTTACAAACAAAGAGGTATTAAGACGAGTGGGAGAGGAGAGATGTTTCTGGCGACTGCTAATGAAGAGAAGAGATAGGTTGGTAGGACACATACTAAGACACCCAGGAATAGCAAGCTTAGTTATGGAAGGAAGGGTCGAGGACAAAAACTGTAGGGGTAGACCAAGGTTAGAATATGTTAAACAGATTGCCTCCGATGTAGGGTGTCGGAGCTATGTAGAGATGAAACGATTAGCTCAGGACAGGGAGGCATGGAGAGCTGCATCAAACCAGTCAAAAGACTGAAGACTCAAACAACAACAGGTCTTTTCAAATTTAGGTGTCCACCTCTAAATTTTAAATTCAATTCCAAATTTGTATTCATTAATCTGTGTTACGAGGGGCAGATGACCTCGTAGTTCCACCCCTTAAAACACACGGGCAATTGAGTATTCCATAACCCAGGCCTCGCCAACTCAGGTGCTTAGCGAGCACTGGCCGGCAACTGGAAAAGCACGGTGCTCTGCTGTAAGAGAGGAACTTGTAGTAGCAGCGCTTAGCGAGGCGAGAGTCGTGTTGTTTATTTGTAAATTGGGAGAATTGTCCCAATTTCCTTCTTGAAGCTGACTTTTAAAAAGCACAAGCTGCAATTTGAAACTTTCAATACGGTCACACATAGTACTGATTAATTTATTTTTGCTTTGCAAAGAGTATTTAAATACCCCGTGATGTATTTCATGAAAGCGAGGTCAGTGATCCATTGCTCATCATCCAAGTCTAACTGTGGAGAAAGAGGGGTGGGAAGGGAAAAGCACCGGGGCGCGCAAGCACCAAGTGCTCGGGTTGGCATGGCGCATGCACAGTTGAGTATTTTATAGACATTTAATATATTGGTTGTGCGTCGGCTCTGAGAAGCTTGAGTCCCGCAAACTAAGTACAGCAGGCCTACACTCTGATTGTGACCTGACAAAAAATTCTGTATGCTTTGTTTTTAGAATTCTCACTAACATTTACACTCCACGCATGAATGAAATGTACAAAGTAGTCAGTAAAATCAAAATCCCCTTCCCTACGCCTTACAACTGTAGGAACATAAAAGCGCTACCATGGTACTCGAGAGTTTATCCAGGAATTATTTTCACAAACATAGATAGAGTCCCTTCTGTATAAATTTCTTGCCATTGTTGTGGTCTAGAAGTATGTATTGAGATTGTTTGATTCCCAGCTCTGGAATATCATACAATGAGCTTCATAAGGACAACTGAGAAGAGGTTGGTATGATTCTTATTACAGTTAAGTACAGAATTTAGTGGCAGTGTATTCTGAGTGGGTCATGGCATCCTTGTTCATATCGCATAATACCATAATTACAAGAACTTCAGCACATAACAGTCAGGGCCAAAATAAATATGTATAATTGGAGTGAATATGAATAGAGTACACACAGTGGGAGGAATGGAAGACAAATGAAACTATTTGTATACTTAGTTAAAATGCACCTTAGAGAAAGAAAATAGGCTAGTGTCCAAATTATTTTTCATGAGAAACATAATAGAATTTGTTACCACCCGGCCAAGTACAGATATTTGTTACCATGCTGAGGTAGGGCCTATGTACACCAACAACAAAAATGGGGGAAAATGTTTGTAGACCGAAGACATAACATGCAGTATTTTTTCGTAACGACGTACTGTAAGTAAGATGCATTCACAAATCTGCGACTTATTATGGAGTATGGTATAATAGTAAGGGTTTTCCACCATAGTTGGCCTACATAGCACAGAACATAACCAAATAAATTTAATCATCAATTCAATACTCGTGTGATTACGACTTTCAAAGCAATACTACGTCTTCGTAGGCTTGATCCTACTTTATCAAACTTGATATTCGGTCATACACACATGTACAACAACACTTTAAAGAAAATCACACATTCCAGAAAATCTTGCAGGATAAGAACGTATTCAATTGGAGCCATTTTGATTATCGAAGCAACGCAGCAAAGCAAAGTAGCAAAGTAAAACTACGCTGCACGAAGGGGTAAATCGCAGCCAGCAGCAGAGAGTGCAGCATGAATAAAAGAACGCGCTGCGCGCGACACTGCTGAATCGCTGCGCGTTCCGCTTTAAAAAAAAACGCACCCAATTTGTTTTTAAAACAATTTTTATTTGTACAACTGACTATTTTAAACATGTGAAAATTCTATAATTATTATTTGGAAGTAAAAAAGTTTTATTTGTTTTGGTTAAGTTATTTCTTTTAATAACTAAGTCAAAAACAAACTATAAAAAGTTTTAAACTACAAAACTTTAAACATGAAAAATAAAGTTTGTGTTTCTATTCAAATCAAAAATAGGGATTGGCTGTTGAACTGGATGTACATCTGGCACTGGATGTGGCTGTTCTTCATCTTCAGATTGTTCCGTGCTCGTATTGTGGTCAGAAACTTCTAAATTGTCTACAACCTCACTACCGTCAGAAAAGATGTCATCTTCGTCTGACATTGGCTCCAATAACAGAGAATTAAATCTGCTTTCTTCTCTAGGATCCTTTATGAAGTAAAACACACCCAAAATTACATATAACTAAACGATATTATCTAAAAAAGTATACACGCACTTAGTCGCACACGGGACTTTCTACCGTTAACTTTGGCAGCACAAATAGTCACGCACGGAAGATCAGACCAGGTCATTCAGCAAATCGTTGTTGACAAGCACGCCTCGTGCCGAACACTGACAATAATAGAAGTGAAATGTGCAGAAGGGAAGGGGGGAGAGCTGCTGGGTCAGCCAACCCGCCACCACCTCAAACCGGTACAGTCTGGGCAAAACAAATAGGACCCGGGAGAAAATCCCGTGACGCGACTAATTGAAGGTTAATAATCATTATTAATAACTTGAATTTCAGAGTAATTGCTGGAAATGCTGTCCATCATTTTCTAAACATACTGTAATAGTTTTTTTAAAAATAAGAATGGGTGCCCCTAAGTTGTGGCTGCTAAATGTAATAGGTAGGGTAAATATCATAACCAACAACAATCCCCACCGTTGTACTGACAAATGTAATATGATTATAATTGTGGTACTACTCTTATTAAACTCCACTGTTGATTATATAAATGTGAAGACTATAGTAATAAGAACAAGAAGTTCCGTGACGAACAAAAGAGCCTACTTTTCTTAAAATTTAAGATTAATGCCAATGATTAATCTATATGAATCTATCTAGAATAATGACGAAATTAAGTTGGTAATATCGACATTTCTAATTATTTCGAAATACTGTATACCTGGCATAATGTAGCCTAATAGAGCACTACAGTTGGCAGCCCTGGTGACTGAATATATTCTTATTTCCATCTCTTAAGGTACAGAATACAAAATTTGGTTGGAGTCCAATGAATTGGCAACTCCAGCTATCTGATATGACATCTAGCGGTAAAAATGAGAAACTTACCAAGTAGGGTACATTTGTCACGTGGTGACTGTTTGTATATGGTTTCTTGTATTGGTAAACCTTAGATCATGTATTTCTGTATTTATGCTCGAAGTGGTAAACAGATCGTGATAATTTGTTCGTGTCTTTATACATAAGTAATAAGTTTTACTCGTTGATAGAGTGAAAAATGAGTAAAAGCAAAGTGTATTGCTCAGTTTACGGCTGTAAGTCGATGTATAAGAGGGCTGCGGATATACCTTTTCATCACTTTCCAAAATATGCAAATTGCAATAGCCGAAATGTGATGATACCTAATAATACCGAATAATAATACCTTTCCACCCCGGGAAGGATCTAACACTTGTCGAGGTAGACAGACAGAAGACCTGCGACGTAAAGCCAGCGAAGGTTATTCAGTTTAAAAACAGCTGTTACGATGGGCGCGCTGGTAAGATTGAAGTTACTTGAATAATTAATTAAATAATTAATTATTGGCTGCTTGGTAGGGAGAAGGGATGAGTTTAACTTGTATTAAAACTCGTGGGGCGACAGGAATTGCTTGATTTGGATGGTTAAAAGGTGGGTTTGGTGTTGAATATTTGAATGGTAGCGGAATCACTCATTCTACAGTGCCCACGGGGAGGCAAATTAGGCCTATATGACTCGTAGTGGAATAGCTCGAATATCGAAGAACTTAGCGATTACGAGGTGTAGGCTTGGCGGAAAGGCTGGCGGATCATCAGTTTGACATCAATTCACGATATAAGTCGGAGCTTGGAACAGTGGCGTCTGGTTTGCGTGGATGCTAGTCTCGGAATGATAAAAGTAGCACAGCTTCGGTGTGTTATTTATTTGTTTATGTACCGTATTTCTCTATTTGAATGTCCTCGGCGTTGACTCAGGATCGACATTCCATTATATTGCGCATAATAGTACCGAAATAATGTCCGAAGTGTAGCCCTGTGTAAATTTGAATCAGCTGATCTACATCAACCATAAAAACTGATGCTTGATAATATGCAAATGACACCAAAAAATCCAGTGGAACACACAAATTAGATCACGTGTATCGCACAGTTATACATATATACAATTAAAAATAACACTGCCATTACTTTAGAGACCACATTTACTGATTATAACCGAAAAATAAAGAGTGTTCCATATCAAAAGCGTGTTATTGATAATTTTAAACCCTACTTATCCAGACCGACCGCAGCGCCCCAAGTGTTAGTTTGAGTTGCCAATAGCATGGACGTTACATGCAGTTTAACATTGGATCTAACAGCGCGCCTAAAATCATGTTGGCAACAGTGTCATGCATGTATTGGTCAGAAATAATCTGAAATAATATGATCTATTGTTGTGCCAATTTTGAATTAAATCCATTAGTTAGTATAGAAGTTACATGCATTATAAAATTGGACCTATCAGCAGGCTTAGAATCATGTTGGCAGCACTGACGTGCTATATGTGTGCAAAGTTTAGAGCTATTGGCTTGCTTCCTCCTGATATATTGATATTAGGGTAACAAAAATAGACACAGCACATATTAACAGTTGGCAGCCCTGGTTGCTCTTAAGAATACGCATAGTCATATCTGTTATGGTACACATAGCACATACGAAATTTGGTTGAAATCCAAATGATAGTATGGAAGTTACATGTATTTAAAGTTGGACCTCTCAGCAGGCTTAGAATCATGTTGGTAGCACTGACGTATATAAGTTACTCCAAATTAATACAGAATGTCAGGTACTATACGTGTACATAGTTTAAAGCTGTCGGCTTGCATACTTTCTGATATATTGGTATTTGGATAAAAGAAATTAAGAGCATTTATTAACAGTTGGCAGCACTGGTGGTTCTTAAGAATACGCTCAGTCATATTTGGTTATGTACTCATAGTACATACGAAATTTGGTTGAATTCCAATTGATAGTGTAGAAGTTATATGCATTTAAAATTTGGACCTATCAGCAGGCTTATAATCATTTTGGCAGCACTGCCATGTATGGCCTCCTGGAAATTAAATTGCAATATTATTACCTATGCGTGTACCAATTTTGAAATAGCTCCCATTGATACCTTCCAAGATATCCAACATGGACCTCAAATTTCAATTGCGATTTTTCAGCAGTTGGTAGCACTGACATCATTTTCAAATATGGCCGTGAGATATTCAGGTATAGATCTTTACTCCTACCAAATTTTGTTTCGATTGCTCCAGCCGTTTAGGAGTTGATAGAGGGGGGACACACACACAGACAGACACACATTTGCCCGATCTCATAAGTCTACATTTTCCTCATTTTTGCAAAATGTGAAAAGTAGGCTAAAAATATCTGGGTGGGTGCCAACTCATAGACTATATGAAATCTATGAGTATTAAAATATCTTGTTCAAATAAAGAGCACAAGTCCTCTACAATCTCATGGCATGGAGTATTTTTAAATACCAACCAGGACACCATCAGTGAGGAAAGCAAGTTTAGATATATACTGTAATATACCATCAATGCATGAGAATGTTACTTACAGTTTGAGGGGGAAAGCTGGATATCATATAAAAGATACCTTTATTGCTGTAGTAATGGAATATGATTTCCAAGGTTTTTCTTTATTAAACGTATTCTTTTTGGAAGGAGCAATGTCATGACCAGTAATAATAAGCAGTCAAGATACCGTCGTTTCGTGAATTAGAATCTTCCAATTTTTATATAAGCACATACATATCTATATATGGCCAACGGCCTAGCCGTGTTGAAACACTGGATCCCATGAGAACTCGGCAGTTAAGCAACATTGGGTGCAGTCGGAACTTGGATGGTATGCCAGTTCTAGGCACTGCACGCTGTTGGCCAACATAAGGTGGAGCGGAAAGGCCCTGGCCACCCTACCACACGTAAATTCCGGCTGGGGGTAGCCTCATCGGAGGCTTGGACCTGCCTTCGGGCAGAATACCAATTTTAAAAATATCAATATATCGTATCCTCAATTTTCTCTTTTATGATTATCAGCATCCATTGTTTACCTTCTTATGTCTGTCTAACGTTCTCGCTTGCTGGGCCCAAGGTTGCAGGTTCGTATCCTGGCACAGTCAGCTGGCATTTGAGGGTGCGCAAATGCGAGGGAGCCGTGTCCGTAGATTTACTGGCACGTTAACCCTTTCGTTCACGAATTAATTCCAATGATCAGAAAAATCTGATATTTTGAGAGTAGGACAATATAACCGAAAGAGGCTTGATTACAAATTTTCAAAAAGTTATTTGCCATAGTTTGTGAATTACAGGATGTGTACAATTGTACACATAATTACTTAACGGTTGCACTTCAAAAAAGTTTTTTTTTTTTTTTTTTTTTTTTTACAGTATATTATATAGGAATGTATTTCCAACATTATCCTCCAGTACTGTTGTTACACATGATCTATCGTTCATGGAACGCTTCAAAACAATTCCTTTCCTTATTCAGGCACAGGAAAACACCGCGCTTTTTGCACTTCCATCGAGATTTCCCCGCACATGTTTCAAATTTACAGCGGCCAGGAAGTTTTCTTTCGCTGTGCTTAGGCAGGTGGTTCATTCCATCGTAGCGAACCTCGGGTATTGGTCTACTTTCAACATTCCTCCGTTTGTTAGAGGGTGGCTCGTCACAATCTGAGTCATTACTGGAAGGGCGGCCTCTCTTATTGCGACTCACATTCTGGTCTTGTTTCACAAGGGCTTCCGCAATTCTGAGCCGAAAATGGAGAAGATCTAAAGTTTTCTTTCTTGGTATGCCCAATTTAGCGGCATCCCTCTGGTATTCCAGCCAACTATTCACAATGGCTTGGAAAATCATTTTTAGTGTCCATTTACGGCTCTTCATTGCAATTCTGTACAAACTAATGAGGAAATCGAGTTTATCAACTCCACCCATTGAAAAGTTGTACAGTTTTATCACCTGAGGTCTAGGTACCTGAATGTACCTCCCTAATTTCTTATCCCACCGTCCGACAAGGTCTGATTCGCCTGTGCCCACAAAATTTGATGCTATATTTACTGGTCTGTTGTCCTGCCATTTGACAACAACAACATTACCATCACGACTGCTCACTTGATCAAAATAGCCTCTCTCCTTTTGTTTTAAGTCTTTATCTGATATCAGAGGGGGGTTTGCCATTCTGTTTAGCCTCACAGTACCAGCAGCTGCAATGCCCTTCATCTTTAGCGCTTCGAACAAATTGTAGGTTGAAAAGTAATTGTCGAAATACAGTTGGTGGCTTGAACTATCTGAAAGTCTTTCGGACAAATGAAGAACAATTGAGGCACCATGACCAAATTTCTTTATCAGTGATTGTGTTACTTCAGTTGTAGATCCTTGATAAACTATCAGACCGTAAAATATACCACTTCTTTCACAGAGCAAGAATATTTTTATACTCCATGGATTGGGCTTCCCTTTTATGTACTGTTTGACAGACATTTGTCCTTTGAAAGGTACAACTTGCTCGTCAACGCAAACCTCACGTTCTAATTTCAAATCTCTGCATCGACTCAACAATGAGTCGTAAATCGGTCGAACTTTCCAAAGTTTATCCGTGCATCCTTCTGGTTTTTCCAAGTTGTTTACACAGTGCAATAGGTTTCGCAGCTTGAAAAATCTATTCACTGGCATACTGTCAGTAAATATTGTTTTAGATCCCTTATTGGGGGGTAGTTGGATCTAAAACGGAAGAGTTATTGTGTTTATTTATAAGGAAGTGCCTAAAAGGGGGTAGCTTCCCGTAGTCGGGCAAGCTGACCAGTGTAGAGTGTTGTTTAGTGTTAGGATGCTAGGGGGTGCTCCTATAAAGGACGTAGGTGTATTTTAGGGGATGGAGCTTGGTGTCCAGGTCAACGTGCTAGTCGTCCAGCTGGCTGGCTGGTTATGTAATCGCTGTGCACGCGTCAGCTTTATGGCGCGCGCGGCTCCCAGCAGTCGGGTCTATACGGGAATGATACTTGCGCTAGCAAGTGTCTGGCTACTGTACGTCACGTCTAATCGTGACGGAGGATTCAGGATGGACTTTAGGACGTAAAGAGGCGTGTAAAACAGTAATACAAGTGTAGTGTACTGACCAAGTGTTTATTGGTCAGTAATATGGAATTATGAGTCCCTTTTAGGGGATGTAGTAAATGTCACAATGTAAGAGTACAAACTTGTGTATACAATTTGTGGATAAAGGTTACAAAGTATAGGACTCTGAACACTGCTGACTCACCTGATGATAACAGCGATAGCCTCCGGCCGACGCACTGTAAGACTGGTAATTGAGAGAGGGACTGCCCTCCTTAAGGCTCCCTTTATAGTCTCCGGCGTTGTGCTGTCAGCATTCCGCTGCATAGATGCCCTAGTTAATTATGTGTCGCTGTTTGTGGTAGTGATGCAAGTATTGGGTAAGCTTTCCAGACTGGTTAGCTGCCCTTGCGGTGTTAATAGATGTTGTTCTGGACTTACAAGATTTGCCAGTTAGGGGTAGTTTGAATAGATGATGGGGGGATGGCCTCCAGGGGGTGAAGACCCCTGGGGGTTGTACAAGCCTCTTCCCCTATTTAGTTCGCGTCTCCGCGAACGGGAACGGAACTTGAGGTTGGGATGTTGATGTAGTAGATATAGTTGATGTAGTTGTTCTTGGGTCTTCCCTGTATCTCCTGTTGGTGTCCTCTTCGGCGTCGTATGATGTGGTGATGTCGTGTTGATGTGTAGGTGTGAGATAAGCTCGTGTTCAGAGGGGTGGGTTATGGGATAGACATATATATATATAACATTGACATTGGCATAGACATTGCATGAAAATAAATCGATATTGACATATTGAAAGTTTGAAGAAAAAAAAACATGGTTCTGATAGTTATTCGGTACATTGTTGTGCAGGGAGGAAAAAAAACCAGGGCTGGACGGATGATTGCGTCGTCCGGCCCTATCTTAGGGAAAAAGTGCTCCCTGCAATGAGAAAGGTAGAAGAAATAGACAAAAATGGGTGTTCCAGGGTATAATTTAAGGGAAATATTCAAAATGCATTTATTGATTTGGGATAAAACGGAACACCCTGACAAATGGGGAAGTTAGAAGAAAGAAAAATGAAAGAAAACAAATCATAGACATTGTGTACATGTGCTTTTAACAAACAAACAAAAAAGTATACCGTTTAATGTGCTATGTTGCGATGTTCATATGTTAACATTTAGGAATATTATTGATCACCTCCGCAGTCAATGTGAGGGTGCGAAGTATTATATATATTGATTTCTAGTGGAATACTTGCCCGTGGGCGCATGGATTTGTATTAAGTTACCCTTTAAAATTATCAATTACAATGATCTTATATCTAACTTAAGCGCGCTAATCTCTTATGATTCTAGTTTTTGTTACCTCGCGTGCACGCTACCCCTTTGTACGTATGCTTGCCGTCTCACGGCTAATCCTGTACGGCCACTTCCTGGTATGGTTTAGTGGTCGTACCGCTTGAAATGTATCCTTAATCCTTAATCTGTGAAGCATTCCCTGTGGGTGAATGCTTTCACACTTGACAATGAGAGTCGCCGCCACAGTCGGTTGCGCCCTCATTGCCGTAATTTGCGCCGCATTTTTGACGCCTTATGTGTTTTCTTGTTTATGTTGATCTGCCAGCGAGCCTGATACCCCACAGGTATCAGCCGTGCTGTGCAGATTTTTAGAGTGTAGCTGTAAAAGTGTGGTGAGCCTGTAAGTGAAGATGAATATTAAATATAAATTAGTGCGCACAGGTGTAATACAATAATAAGACGGCATTAATAGCATGCTGCTGCTATATGGCAGCAAAATCATAGTCCCCAGTGCCATATTCCTGGTGACGATGGCTGAAAAAAAATGGAGAGGTTAATAAAACATTTAAATATTGCCTATTTTCTATGCCGCTTCCTGTGGTAGTGTGTCCACAGTCTGAAGCTCTTTTACCTGTGAAACAAAAATGGCATGGTTAGTGCTAATCGATGTGTGGCCGGGCTTACCCTATACGGTGCCGTAATGCCGTTTCCTACGCTCACTGCGTTTATATATATACTCTGATTAATCTATTTAATCTACTTAATGTATCATCATGTATTCTAATGTATTATAATGTATTCTAGTGTATTCTAATGTATTATAATGTATTGTAGTGTATTATAATGTATTATAATGTATTGTCGGACTTACCCTGATGACGGGTTTGTCGGCCATCAGGTGCCGAAATATTCTACCTTAATCTAAAAAGAAATTTCCTTAATTTAAAAAAAAAATGCCTTAATTGTAAAACTATGCTGTATATACAAGCCGAGTAGACCTTATTCTAAAGCCGAAATGTGCTGTGCCCAATTTTAGCAACAGCGCTTGTTGAATTTGCTTACATCTAAGTGACCTTAGAAATGGCACTGTGACTTAAGTACTAAAATTTAGATGGAGGCTGTCCGTTCGATTTCTCTCGCGGTGGTTCCCTTGTAGTACATTATTGGGACCGGAACCCAACAATGCCTCGTAGTCCCCTCCGTCTTAATCCTAATTGTCGACGTCTATTCTAGGTCTTACTAACTAGTACTAATCTAGTCACAGGCGGATTACGGTGCCACAAAGCAAACCGTCTCGCCCGCTGTATCATCCAGCTCGTTGCCGTTGTTTTTCATACGTTGTCGTAGTTGGGTCGCCCACTTGACCCCTGTGAGTTGCTCGCTATGCTACCCATTTAATGCCCTAGGCTGCCCGATGCGTCGCCATTTATATGGGCATTGGACATCGTCCAATGGCATAATGTTATCTTCGCCTTCATTGGCAATCGTAGTATGCTTTTCGCAGTATAATAATCTCTTCGCCTTTATCGGCCGCAGTAGTATGCTCTTCGCAGTATAATAATCTCTTCGCCTTTATCGGCCGCAGTAGTATGCTTTTCGCAGTAATATTTCACTCCCGTGCATAGGAGTCTTGCTTCCCGCTGTAGAAGCCGTACTTACTTACATTTACCTAAGAGTCTAGTCCTAGTTTGGTCGTCCCTAGGGTCAACTCCTGGGGCCGGCGTGGAGCGAGCTATTTCTCCCACCATCCTCAGAAAGTCTTCCCTGCAGGTCTTGGCTTCGATGACCGTGGCACATAGTGGGTGTAGCATCCCTTCTTCCTAGGGGCAGTTGAGGTGCACCTAGGATTCCAGAGCTTGCCCGGCCAGGCCACGAGTGCCTCAACCTTACGTGGTTCGTCTGTTTGGTCTAGTCGTTAAGTTAACTAGGGTAGGCTCAACATCGCCTTACCCGCTCTCAAAGTGTGGTGCCTTTGGCCTTAGGCTTGTGCCGCTATCACCAATCAGAGTGTTATCAGAGTCCTTTTCATATAGGAAATGTAGGCGTAACCCGTGTAAATAATTTATTTTGTGTAAAATGTAAAATATTTCAAGTGTTGTGGGGTTGTAGAGCTTCTAAGTGCATAGACTACTTTAGGTCTACTATTGCTACGTCGGCTGTCCAGCGATAATGCTCTGTTAACCTTCATGGAGGTGTTAGTAGGGTCTATGGTGTTAGGTACCCTGTTATTAGAATCTGGGGGTAGTTATTCGTAGAGTGGGCTGAAAGCATGGTAGGAAGAGGTTGCGCATCTTTGGGCTCAAATAAATGGTGGCCTTGAGCCGGTAATGCTGCTAGGATTGCTCTTACAATGAGTGGACGGGGAAGGTAATTCCCGGGATTGCAAAAATATAAAAATTCCATGCAGGTTTGATAGTAATAACCCTTGGTAAATGGATGGGATATTCCATGCACGTATCTGGATATGAGGCATCCGCACTCATGTACGGATAGGTGTAGGGTGAGGAGTAATAATAATATATCCCTGTCATGCGGGAGTATTTAATTAACAAAAAATGGTTAATATATGATTGTGGCCTCATCTCTCATTTGGAGATGCGCATTATGCTTAATTGATGTTTGCCGACCCACCCCTAATACTTAGGTGGTAGCATTGAGATCCAAGGCGTAGTAAGCCCTCTTTTTAAACGCACGAAGTCTATCAACCCCTATGTATACTTTGTAATGTAGTGTAGCTGTTTTCATCGTGTTCATGTGTCTGCGTTGGTTGATGTTGGACGTGGGAAGGTTATTGGAAAGGAGTATGGTATTCAAAATGGTAGCCTTTGGGTGGTATGTCGGTAATCCCGCTGGGATTATCCACCTATGCTTCAGTCGTTCTCCCTTTGTCCATGTCTGCTCGCTATCCGCTTCTTGGGATAGTAAAGCGTCGTGACGCTGTGACGTCACGACTTAATCTGGTCTGCCATTTGTAGTGTGAATGTGGCCAGTGGTCGTAGTGCGACTGGCCATGTCCTAATCGCCTGGAATGATTTCTTTTAGAAATAAAATCGCGAAAGGAAGTTATTAGGGGGGAGGTCTTGTTTCCTCAGAGCCCCTGTCTGTGTTCGCTCCTGATTAGTGGGCGCGTGTGTGTGTGACTATGTTCCGCTACACCACGCGGACGGTTGGTCTGTTATAGGCTAAGTCCTAATATGTATCGCGTGTATGGGCAGGAGGTGCCCGTGCCCTGTCAACGTCTATGAGAACGTGCTCCTATGGGCCCAAGATAAGTTCCGGTCTGTCACGTCTGTCCATTGCTAAATGTCACAATTGTTTTTGCAGTGTTAAAAAAAATGTGTGGCATTATGATTGCTTTGCGTTTGTGATTTCACGGTCACTGCCGATATAACAATAGTGCCTGTCGGCAGCAGTGTTGCGATATGGTGGCCTCTGCAAGTCAGCGGTTTGTATGTGTAATGGCAGGCTCGGACGTTATGTATGTCAGCTGCCGGCACGTGCTTTCTTGCACGTATGCGAGTGTTGTCACTGTTCTAGATTCCGGGCGGACAAATGTAGCAATTTGTCCTATTTAGCTAGTACTGTTGTGTGGCCACTATTCCATAAGACCTTTGTCTTACGAAATTTCTATACCTGTGTCTGGGAAATAAATTTTCCATGTCAGGTGTAATTGCAATTTTATGCCTGGCCTTTGGCCGAAGGAAATGTGGTATTATCTGGTTCTGTAGTTGTATGGGCCAATTTCGGTGTGATTGGAAGCCTGGATAGATGTTTTCCATGGTGTCCAATTTTGGCTGGGATTTGGACCCGTGATCTATGTAATTCTATGTGTTCTGTGTCTGCGTTGTGTTTCAGGGATTGAGGTGTCCTCAGTGTGGTTTTTGCTTGTGTCTCTCGTACCAAAAATACCGTTGGTTAGTTAGTTTTTGGTACGAGTTTGGTGTGTGATCATGGGTTCGGACCCGGCTTACTGTAGAGACTTGTTATGGCGCTATCCGTGCCGTATATATTATGGCACATGTACCGTGCATTTGAAATGCGCAGATGAGAATACGCATTCCTGTGAAGAGTTTGTGTATTTTTGAATTCCCCTCGTAGTGTAATTTGGGGAGTTAAGAGGTCTTTGGATCTGACGTGAATGATTGCGTTTGTTCCTGTCCACTTGGAGCTGGCTTAGTCCGTTTGTATGCGTGAAGGTCGGCCAGTCACGCGGGCCTTATCGCTGACAGTGGTAGTGTAGAATTACAATGTCGTGCGCACTTATTTGTTTATGTTCTGACCATGCTCTTGTTTCCGGCACGTGTACTTGTGGACTTGATTGCTGTCTCTTGTAATTGCGGGCAGGCTCTCCGTAATGCAAAAGAACCTTCCATGAACTACCTTTGTGTTCCCAAGTTTTGTGTTAACTAGTAACGTGGGTCAAATATATCCCTATCCATGGTACAAAATGTCGTTATACACGAGTGTCTCCGGGCCGCTAGTCGCGTGTTTGGTGACTAGGTGCCGGAGGCGATTTTGTTGTTTTTCATTTATGACCATCTGTTAGTGGAACTGTCCCAATCTGTTTTAGCTTCCTACTTTTCTATCCTGCAACTGGATAGCTACCCGACCTGACATTCCTGGTATTCAGAAGGTTGCGGGTTTTGAGACCGTCTTTACCCAGAGTAATTGTTTCTGGTGCCATTCTAGGCTGTGTCTCCGGGACAGTTTGGTAGTGTATTGCTGTCATGTTGCAATGGAAATTGACTGTGTGACTTCCAAAAATATGTAGGGTTTCCCAAAGTCTGGGATTTTCATCCTATGGTGTGGTTGCGTTTTAGCTTGCGTGTTGTTATGGAGGTGAGAGAAAGTCATGTTATAGGCAGTGTAATGTGTCACGTATGCCTATGGATTAAATACATACAGTTCAACTTGGCCACCGTCCTTTCTCCGGATTAATGCGTGAGGCAGAAAAAATGAGTTATGCCCCGCTCCGAATTAAGAGAGCACTTCGGAAAAAAATAGAGAAACTATATTGTATCTCGCCTGCCCACTGCCTTGTGCTTATTAAGGCGGGTTGCCTGGCGGCGATAGTCTGTAAAAATTGTGTCGTAAACAATATCAAAAATGTTTAAAAATGAGAAGTAGGACCTGAGTGTAGTATCCGCCCATTAGGTGACGTTAGTACGGCAGTACTCTAGTTACGTCTCAGGGGAATCTACCGACACTGTCTAGTACACATTGGGAAGGCTATTGCAAGACGTATTTGATACGTGTGTATCCACGTCACGAGCAAAGCCAGTGCACTGTGGGAGTCGAAACTCCACTCCAAAGCAATAATAACCTTACCTTGGCATTTGAATATACAATTTTCATAAGAAAATATGCATTGTCCGTTGAGCCATAATATATTTAAACACAAATAGTGCTAAATGTTGCGGCATAACTCAACAAGATGACAGTGTCTCGCCCAGGTGTGCTATTGGGCTCCTCAGTTGGTTAAATCACACCTCACCAAATGTTTTGAAAAATAGTTTGCGATTCTTAATTCTTGCCTCGATTAGGGCCTTCGCCCGTCACAAGAGAATCTGTCAAACTGTGGGACCGGAACATAGGACACTTAGTTATTTCTACCTAGAAAGACCCGTCTAAGCTCTATGCTGTGATTTGATGCTTAAACTGTGTTCAGAATAGCTCTTTCCGGTCTTAAGCCGCGTGGCTCGCCTGATTGGCTTCCGCTTGGCTTTGGATATTAGAAACTTTACGCTATCCAAGTTATAATATAGACCAACCATGTTCAATAACCATGGATGGCCTGAGAAAAAAAATGCTAGGGGCCCAAAAAAAAACAACCAAGAAGAATTTAGAATTATATACTGTTGGTTTAGCCATGTTGCACTGCATATACATGAAAAAAAATGTGCCGTTTATGTTTGTGAGTCTCTGTGTGTCTATTGCCGTAATTCTCACGTGTAACCGAGCTTACGTGTATCCCTAATATAGGTTCAAGTGATATTAGCTTATTTTTGTGTCCCTGGTGGAAGTCGTTACTCCCGCCCGAGCGTCCTTGCTCGGAAAGGTGAAGACTTCCGCCCTGTTACGAGATTATAGGCCCCTGAAATCCACTGAGGTGCTCCTTTGCTATTTTCCGGCGGAATTTCTAGCAAAGTAAGCCTGGGCCTACTTCCACCGTAACGTCTGTCTGCTGGTCTGAGTGTGCCTGTAATCGAGGGCCTAATTGCGCTCTGCGCTACCCTAGTAGAGTTTACGGGGGTGTGTGTATTTTTTGACTGAGTGGTTTTGTGGGGTAGGTAATAACACCTTTCCTATACCCCGTGTACCCTGTGTTAGTGCCTGGTCACAATGTGCGGGCTTGTATTGTGCATCCTGAGGGCCTGAATGCAACACCCTCTTATGCATTCGGACCTGGGGTACGAATGCCGGTGTTCGCCTCTGTTCTGGCAAACTTGCCCTTTGAACTGGCGGTAAAGGCCGCTTAATTGCCTGTCTCTGCCCTGGCAATGTGGTGGCGTGTAGCCTGACCGCTTTCTGGCCTGTGACCACGATAGACTCCTGCCATTGTGTTTGCCTATCTGTGTGGGTGTGTGTAGGCGCAATGTGCTGTAGGGCGGGCTCTACGTCCTCAGCCCATGACGTGGTTACGTCCCGTTGTCTCCCTGTCATGTCATGTGTGTCTGAGGGTCCTGGCTTCAACTCCCTCTCGTTCGTCCGTTCCGAGGGGGTTGGCCTAGGTTCTCCTGCCCGGTGGTGTATTCTTTGAATACACGGTACCTGAGATATAATGTCTACTGCTCCTTGCATGTTCATTTCTTTCTTCCTCTTTGTCAAACACCAACAGTGATCATTTGTTTTCTCCTTTATGTGCAAATCTCTTATATTTTGTATGAGTCTGTTCCAGATATATATTCTGTGACCCACCTAGCGTCATATAACAACGAATCTCTGAAGCTCTTCAACTCTTCCTCGCGCAAGAGGAATTCCATATCCATTTGGCTACCAGATACTGTTGTCAACTCTTTGAAGACCAGCTCAGCAAAAGAAGATTATTATTTTTTCTTTAAAGTTGGTTATGCTGATATGTATACCTTTTGTTTCCTACCCCCACTCTCTCCCCTTCCTAGGACCTTCCGTGCTTCGTTGAGCTGCTCTCACTTCTCCGTCTGCAGTCGACTCGTTCAGTCAAAGCTCCGCTCGAGCTTGCCTCCTCAAACCAAGAGGCTCACCCTCTTTTACGCCATGTTGGCTAAGTAATCATCAACGGAAACTTCGACTTCAACATGAAATCAAGATAAGTACCATTTTTAAAAAGTTTTAACCTCATCTTCATGGTTTTAACTTCCAAGTGCTTTTAATTATAATTTATAGACAATGTGAAATTATTTACTTTGGGGCAATAATCATTCTTCGTGGGATTTGCCATGTTGAGCTTTTGCTTGTATGAGCCAACCTTACTAAAAAAGAGCTTTTCTTAAGCTATTCAAAGAGAAATATTCTCGCTACGTGGGATATTATCTAATACCCGCTGTCTATAATTATAAAGCTATTTCCTCCGTTGGATTTTCTCAACCCCATTTTTCTGCTAAGGTCGTTCTGGAACCTTCGAGATCTTGTACTCTATCTGCGAGTCTTGTCGTCAAGTGTTTTTCGCTCACTTGGGACAATGATATTTAAAATGAGGAATCTTCCTTACAAATTTTTGTAATAGCTAACTTTCTTCCACCGCTGGAACCTCTGGAACATTCTATGGCGCATTTGATTGTAAATCACAACTTTTTCAAGAAATAGACTCTCACCTATATAGTGCAATCAGTTCTTTCCATAATTGCAATAACTTTCTTTTTTATGAACTTTAGTGTTTCTATAGTGAACTTTGCATCAATCTTTACAGACTATAGTGATAATCAGTGCTTGCTCCACGTTTCTACCGCGTCGCGATCGTCCGGTTATATTTAAATACGGCCATGAACATTGATCCTATATCCCAATGATCTTTCCTTAACCTTCTACTAACAACCATTATTTATAAAATTGTAACTTTCTATAAGGTGTTACTCACGAAGTGCCCTTCCAACTTTGCTAGTTTAACATTAATTAAATTCTGCATAATTGCTTGTGTGATACAAGTTTTAAATCACGTTGTCCCTTTCCTATACTCAGGGAGAACATTTCTTTAAACTCTTGAGCGAGTCATGTTCAGGTTTCACGAAATGGAAACTGTCCCATTTGGCGAGTGATTCCTGCTCAAACTTGGGAAGTCCAAAACTTTCCTTTTCACTTTCTTCAGGTTTCACAGTAAGTGACCTGTCCTCCTTTGTATAATTCTCATATAATAATTCTGTATAAATATAAGAAGTTGTAGGAACTTCTATCTTATTTTTCATGTTGTTATTATTGTCATTTTCAAAATTGTCATTTTCTCTAGAACATTCTCTCAAGAATTTCTTAAGGTACACTTTTGTACTCCAATTCACGTTCAAGCTTTAATTATTTCATTGTTTATCGGTTTAAATCTTATAAAGATTTTAGAAACATGTAAGGTTTGAAACCTTGTAAATTGTCAATTGCCTGGAGCAACTGTTTAATGTTGAGAGGTCTGCGACCCTATTTGTTAAAAAGTTCAAATGAACTATGTTTGTCCAAATTATATTACATGCTTGTTAATTTCCTCAAACTTCTTTGCATTGTTTAATAAATTAAATATTTGTTTTTGGATTCATCATTTCTCTGATACTACAGTTAGGCAGGATCCTGGCTTTCCTAGCTCTTCCTAGGTTTATGCCCTCGTTCATATACAATAAATCGTTTGCTCTCAGTCTTGTCAGACCATCACCCTTCCCTATAGTACTTTTATTCGTGCTTGGAAGGAAATACACTAAAGCCTTTCTCTGGCAAACTGCCCAAGTCTTAGCTGCGGTTCCCGTCAGCTTCGACCAAGCTCGTACCCACTTTAGGTATCCGAGCACTGATTTTCGGTGGCAACCACCTTTAAGTGTGTTTAAAACTAAACTTATTAATTTTGTGGGACTCTCCTCCTATTTTTCTATCCTTTTTCTCCAATCCCAAATCTACTTCCTTTCTTAATCATCTTCCCTTGGTGGGTGGGTTATTCCTCAGCCTATAATCTACCCAAAATTTGGTACCAGAAACCCGGGAGAGCCTATTTTTTCTTTTCTCTTTTTAAAATAGTGTCATTTGACAACACTTTGCAAATTTTTAATATCTCCTTTGGATCTTTCAGCTATATCTACGTCATGCAAAGCCTGTGAACGGGAAAGAGGCCACTCCTGTCTCCTTTGGGGTGTCCTGTTCTTTCTACTCTCTCGCTGTTGCCAACTTGACAGCATCTCCAAGGTTCTACAGTTTCGTGAGTTGTATTTCAATTTATTCTCTTTGTCATGGCTCCTGCTGAAAAAGATGAAACTCTCATTGCTAGACGTTCTTCCTATAAAGGGCAACTCACTAGATTCCGAAATTTTATCAACAAGTTAAATCCCGCCGAGTGTTATTTAGATATCTTAACACATCGCCTTAAGTTGTACGAACGGTCTTATGATTATTATGACCAAATTCAAACCGAAATTGAATCCGCTTGTCCAGAACTGCAATCGGATCGGGACGAGGTCGAACCCTTGTACTTTGAAGGAATTGCAAAGGCCCACCAACTGATCCGCAATATCTCAGAACCGGACACTAGGGTCATCAATCCGGCCCAGTTAGCACCCGCTTCAGTTCACAAGAACAAACCGAAACCGTTACTTCCCAAGATAAGCCTACCGCACTTCTCAGGCAAGGAAGGTGAATGGTATTCTTTTTACGAACTTTACTGCTCCCTAATTCATGAAAATATCGAGATCCCAGACATACATAAATTTTACTTCCTCCGTACGTCTTTGGAATCTGAGGCCTTGGCCTTGGTGGAGTCACTGCCTTTAAGCGCAGACAACTACCACATCGCCTTTAATCTCCTTAAAGAGAGATATGGCAATTTACGTTTGAGTGTCGCTCGACACATCCGCTGTCTCTTTAACCTACCATCCGTCAAACCTAATGACGTCACATCTTTAAGAGACCTCTTAGATTCTATGCAGTTAAATGTCAGAGCGTTATACCAACTAAAACAGCCTGTCCAAACATGGGACACCATACTTATTCACCTAGCTACATCAAGATTCGATTTTTCGACACTGAAGGCCTGGGAGATCGAACTCGCCTGCAACAAGGAACATTCGTTCGAACACCTTATCTCGTTTCTCAACAGTCGATGTCAATTCCTTACAGCACTCGCATTTCAGTGCGAAAAAGTCGAAACGAATCCTCAGTGTCAAATTTTTGAAAAGAAACTTGCTTCTTCAAAGGGACATCAGCCCCCATTTGTCGAGAACAAGCAAACCCGTTCTTCTTTCAATCATTCAAGAGAAGATATCAAGCCGCTCAACAAATCGTTAAAATGCACGCTCTGTAAAAAGCTTCACACATTGTATTTGTGCAAATCCTTTAAAGAATTGTCTGTCGAAGATCGAAGGAAGTTTGTCTTGAATAGCAAACATTGTTTCAACTGCTTATCACCTAAGCATTCTTCTTCGAACTGTACGTCATCAAATCTCTGTTTCCATTGTAAAAAACCGCATAATTCTTTATTGCACGTTCACGATAAATCGAGGTCATCAGTACCTGCCTCTTCAAGCTCCATGCAGAGCAACTCCGATCAAACTAATGCTTCTTCCTGCATTTCCAACGCCGACACTTCTCATAGTGCGCAAACCCTGTTGACCACTGTACAATTTGAAATCCAAGATAAATTTGGAAATTGGTTGCGAACCCGTGGTCTTCTCGATTCCGCTTCAACGCACAACTTTGTTTCGCAATCGTTGATTAAAAAACTAGGTCTTTCGTCATCGCCTACTTCTATCAATGTGACCGGCATTGACAATTTGAAAACTCAAGTCTTGCAGTCTTCAAAATTGAAAATCAGAGACGTTTGCCAAAGAAACACCAATCTTAATTTAAACTGTCTCATTCTTACCAGTATTGGCAAGGACACTCCAAGTCACTCTATTAATACCTCCGGATTAAAGATTCCTTCGCACTTAAGGTTAGCTGATCCTCAGTTTATTGCTCAAGGTCCCATTGATGTACTTTTCAGTGCCAATGTTTTTTGGAAGTGCCTTCGCAAACAAACACGCAAGTTATCCTCAACCGTGGTCGCCAGAGACACCGATTTTGGTTGGGTTATTACTGGTGAAATCAAACATACCAGTGTTCAAACCAAAGCGCAATGTCATTTCGTTACAGCTGACATAAATCCCATTTCTGAAAAAGAGAACGCTCATGTTTCAGATCTCAATATTTTTGAAAAACCCTTGTCGAAACGATGTCTTATCGTGAACAACTGCGCTATCTCTGTAAGTTGTTTAAATGGTTTTTCCTTCTTCCCGCACAAGATGGCCATTCAAGTTCGCCTTGCTTTGTGTTATTTCGTCTACCTTCTCCTGTCATTTTTTATAGCAGTTAATTGCTTAAACTCTCTATTAAAAACTATCTTCCCCTTGTGTAAAACCATGGCTATCAGTCACCATCACTTTGCTGTACGCTATGTTTCACTTCTTTCGCTATGTAGAAGGATGGCCACGGCCGGCTCCTCCCTCCTTCCTCACAATTGGAAGTCGCTTTTGAAACCGCTTGAAACTCTGAATTCTATAGCATCTAGAATAACTATTCTTATGCATAACCTTCTTCTCAATGTCCCAGCTTGTCTTCTTTGCTCGGAAGAATTAAGCTTCTTTTTGTTGAAAATTGTCCGATTTCGTGATCCTCTCAATTATGCGAAATTGATTTCCTACTTTATTTCATATAGCTTTAAATTGCTTGTTCACGTCCAAGTTACGATTGACTGCATTCCGTTCAACCTGAATATCTGCTTTAAGTTACAGCTGACTCAACTAGTGTGTGTGCACTTTGAACTGCTTGTTTTTCAGACTTGTTTGTATACCAGTCTGAGGAATGCCAAGTTGTTGTTTATTTCCTGTACGCTTGACACAGTTCAAAGCAAGTTTCTCTTATCTCAACTCTGGCTGATTGCCAACCATTGTCTGGCGAGCCGCTACCGTAATCTCGGAAGCCGCTCACCTATTTCCCAAAATAAACTTGTTCCGCTTAAGGACTCTGTCAGCTATTTATATGTCTTATCTCGTTGTACTATGTGTGTCAAGGCCGTGCTTGTTCACGTCTCTCACTTACTTATGCTCGTATTCTATAACTGCGTCGATCCCTGTTTCAAAACTTCGTTGCGTATTTCTCACGCGCTCATGTATTTCACTTTGCTTGCATATTTTGCGATCTTAATGTTCATTGATGAACAAACTTGTTTTTTCTCGACGTCACATTCAATGTGTTTTTGTATTCATACTTGTCATGTCTCGTTTTTCGCTGACTTAAGTATTTTTCTGAGTAACCCCTTTGATACTCATTATAACTTGAGGTCATTGTTTATAGCTACTAGTTTGTTACCTATGGCGTTCTTGCTTTCTACTCGCATAGTTTCTTTGTTTATTTGGTATATTCTTGTCCTGAATAGATGTACTTGTTTGTTTAAACTTGTTAATTCTCCTTTTGCATTGTATCGCAATCTTTACTAGTGCTTTATTTCCCTCAGCTTCTAGTTATTTCGTGATTGAAAGTGTTGTTAATTCTCGCCTTTTAACTCCGCTTTCCAATGACCCTGATAACCTCCTTCCACTTACACCTGGTCGCTTCTTTACACGCACTTCTCTCTCTACCCCTCCTCCCCTTCCTAATTCTTACAGGGATTTTGATTTCCCTATTGTTTGGCGTAAACTTGAAGCCCTCCGTAATTCTTTTTGGAAGAGGTGGAACTTGGAATATTTAACTTCCTTGCAAGGGAGACAGAAGTGGTTTCTTTCCAGTCCCGACATTAAAGTGGGAGACTTGGTCTTAGTTAGGGATGTTTCACCCCCCCCTAGTCTGGCCCTTTGGAAAGGTGACCGAGTGTTACCCTGGAAGAGATAGGAGAGTCAGGGTATTCAGAGTCTTGACCAATAATGGTCAGATCACAAGACTACTTTTCGGCAATTGTTTATTACTGTACTTGTTTTTCTTGCTCGCTGTTGGTGTCTGTCCCGCCAGTATGGTGTATTCTTTGAATACACGGTACCTGAGATATAATGTCTACTGCTCCTTGCATGTTCATTTCTTTCTTCCTCTTTGTCAAACACCAACAGTGATCATTTGTTTTCTCCTTTATGTGCAAATCTCTTATATTTTGTATGAGTCTGTTCCAGATATATATTCTGTGACCCACCTAGCGTCATATAACAACGAATCTCTGAAGCTCTTCAACTCTTCCTCGCGCAAGAGGAATTCCATATCCATTTGGCTACCAGATACTGTTGTCAACTCTTTGAAGACCAGCTCAGCAAAAGAAGATTATTATTTTTTCTTTAAAGTTGGTTATGCTGATATGTATACCTTTTGTTTCCTACCCCCACTCTCTCCCCTTCCTAGGACCTTCCGTGCTTCGTTGAGCTGCTCTCACTTCTCCGTCTGCAGTCGACTCGTTCAGTCAAAGCTCCGCTCGAGCTTGCCTCCTCAAACCAAGAGGCTCACCCTCTTTTACGCCATGTTGGCTAAGTAATCATCAACGGAAACTTCGACTTCAACATGAAATCAAGATAAGTACCATTTTAAAAAAGTTTTAACCTCATCTTCATGGTTTTAACTTCCAAGTGCTTTTAATTATAATTTATAGACAGTGTGAAATTATTTACTTTGGGGCAATAATCATTCTTCGTGGGATTTGCCATGTTGAGCTTTTGCTTGTATGAGCCAACCTTACTAAAAAGAGCTTTTCTTAAGCTATTCAAAGAGAAATATTCTCGCTACGTGGGATATTATCTAATACCCGCTGTCTATAATTATAAAGCTATTTCCTCCGTTGGATTTTCTCAACCCCATTTTTCTGCTAAGGTCGTTCTGGAACCTTCGAGATCTTGTACTCTATCTGCGAGTCTTGTCGTCAAGTGTTTTTCGCTCACTTGGGACAATGATATTTAAAATGAGGAATCTTCCTTACAAATTTTTGTAATAGCTAACTTTCTTCCACCGCTGGAACCTCTGGAACATTCTATGGCGCATTTGATTGTAAATCACAACTTTTTCAAGAAATAGACTCTCACATATATAGTGCAATCAGTTCTTTCCATAATTGCAATAACTTTCTTTTTTATGAACTTTAGTGTTTCTATAGTGAACTTTGCATCAATCTTTACAGACTATAGTGATAATCAGTGCTTGCTCCACGATTCTACCGCGTCGCGATCGTCCGGTTATATTTAAATACGGCCATGAACATTGATCCTATATCCCAATGATCTTTCCTTAACCTTCTACTAACAACCATTATTTATAAAATTGTAACTTTCTATAAGGTGTTACTCACGAAGTGCCCTTCCAACTTTGCTAGTTTAACATTAATTAAATTCTGCATAATTGCTTGTGTGATACAAGTTTTAAATCACGTTGTCCCTTTCCTATACTCAGGGAGAACATTTCTTTAAACTCTTGAGCGAGTCATGTTCAGGTTTCACGAAATGGAAACTGTCCCATTTGGCGAGTGATTCCTGCTCAAACTTGGGAAGTCCAAAACTTTCCTTTTCACTTTCTTCAGGTTTCACAGTAAGTGACCTGTCCTCCTTTGTATAATTCTCATATAATAATTCTGTATAAATATAAGAAGTTGTAGGAACTTCTATCTTATTTTTCATGTTGTTATTATTGTCATTTTCAAAATTGTCATTTTCTCTAGAACATTCTCTCAAGAATTTCTTAAGGTACACTTTTGTACTCCAATTCACGTTCAAGCTTTAATTATTTCATTGTTTATCGGTTTAAATCTTATAAAGATTTTAGAAACATGTAAGGTTTGAAACCTTGTAAATTGTCAATTGCCTGGAGCAACTGTTTAATGTTGAGAGGTCTGCGACCCTATTTGTTAAAAAGTTCAAATGAACTATGTTTGTCCAAATTATATTACATGCTTGTTAATTTCCTCAAACTTCTTTGCATTGTTTAATAAATTAAATATTTGTTTTTGGATTCATCATTTCTCTGATACTACAGTTAGGCAGGATCCTGGCTTTCCTAGCTCTTCCTAGGTTTATGCCCTTGTTCATATACAATAAATCGTTTGCTCTCAGTCTTGTCAGACCATCACCCTTCCCTATAGTACTTTTATTCGTGCTTGGAAGGAAATACACTAAAGCCTTTCTCTGGCAAACTGCCCAAGTCTTAGCTGCGGTTCCCGTCAGCTTCGACCAAGCTCGTACCCACTTTAGGTATCCGAGCACTGATTTTCGGTGGCAACCACCTTTAAGTGTGTTTAAAACTAAACTTATTAATTTTGTGGGACTCTCCTCCTATTTTTCTATCCTTTTCTCCAATCCCAAATCTACTTCCTTTTCTTAATCATCTTCCCTTGGTGGGTGGGTTATTCCTCAGCCTATAATCTACCCACCCGGTTTGGCAAAATTGCCTTCCGAACCGGCGCTAAGGGATGTGTAATGGTATAACCTTGTCCCCGCAGTGTATTGGAGTCTAACCTGGCCGTCTTCTGGACTGTGGCCATGGTGACCTCCTTCCCATGTGTGGCAGTACATGGTGAGAGGGACATCCTCGCAAATTGCCGAGTTAGCGTATCTACGCTTATGTCCTCTCTCTCGGCTGGGCTGGCGGCCCTGCCACGAACTCAAAAATGGCCTAGTGAGCCCGGAGTTCCTTATGTTCGCCCCAAATTTGGGCGTACTGCCTGTTGAGGCTCATGGCCTGCTGGTAAACTGTTGTATCAATGTGCTTGTGCTCTGTATAGTTCTGTGGCCGCTAGTTGGAGAAACGCTTGTTCACGAATTAACTCCCTGTACTGAGTGTGTAAAATCGTGTAGTGCACCCTCATCCTCTCGAGGGTTGCATTGTCTATTACGGGACCATGCGTGGTGATCAATCGGTCGTGTATTCTGTGTCTTTGGATATGGATCCTATTGAGGTGTTCGTGTATGTGCCTCAAGTGCTTATGTGCGCATCTTAATTGCGCTGTCCTACCCTCTGACGGAGTGTATGGCTGTTTGCCCTGTATTGCCCCAATTTTTGTTTGGAGTGCCCGTATCTGTGTTTGCCGGCTTTGTATGTGCCTCTGGCATCTGTGCAATAATGCTAATAATATTGGTGTACCCCTACTGCCTCTATGGCTTACAATCTCTGTTGTTTCTGCATGAGGTGCCATTCTACGTTAAGGGTGAGTGTACGGAGAAATGTGTACGCAATTTCTGACTCTTTCCAGGGGGTGGGGGTGGATATGGGAGAAAAAATTCCCTGTGTAGCTAGCGCAAAGCAAAAAAAAAACTGCTTTCTGTCTGAGAAGAAAAAAAAAATTTCAGTCTCGCTTGGCTATATGCGGTACGGGCCGTTTTGACCACGGGAACTCGTTGTATGAGTTCTATTTTACTGTGCGTGGTACCCGGCGCCTCCACCATCTGTTTTAGATCCCTTATTGGGGGGGTAGTTGGATCTAAAACGGAAGAGTTATTGTGTTAATTTATAAGGAAGTGCCTAAAAGGGGGTAGCTTCCCGTAGTCGGGCAAGCTGACCAGTGTAGAGTGTTGTTTAGTGTTAGGATGCTAGGGGGTGCTCCTATAAAGGACGTAGGTGTATTTTAGGGGATGGAGCTTAGTGTCCAGGTCAACGTGCTAGTCGTCCAGCTGGCTGGCTGGTTATGTAATCGCTGTGCACGCGTCAGCTTTATGGCGCGCGCGGCTCCCAGCAGTCGGGTCTATACGGGAATACAATGATACTTGCGCTAGCAAGTGTCTGGCTACTGTACGTCACGTCTAAACGTGACGGAGGATTCAGGATGGACTTTAGGACGTAAAGAGGCGTGTAAAACAGTAATACTAGTGTAGTGTACTGACCAAGTGTTTATTGGTCAGTAATATGGAATTATGAGTCCCTTTTAGGGGATGTAGTAAATGTCACAATGTAAGAGTACAAACTTGTGTATACAATTTGTGGGTAAAGGTTACAAAGTATAGGACTCTGAACACTGCTGACTCACCTGATGATAACAGCGATAGCCTCCGGCCGACGCACTGTAAGACTGGTAATTGAGAGAGGGACTGCCCTCCTTAAGGCTCCCTTTATAGTCTCCGGCGTTGTGCTGTCAGCATTCCGCTGCATAGATGCCCTAGTTAATTATGTGTCGCTGTTTGTGGTAGTGATGCAAGTATTGGGTAAGCTTTCCAGACTGGTTAGCTGCCCTTGCGGTGTTAATAGATGTTGTTCTGGACTTACAAGATTTGCCAGTTAGGGGTATTTTGAATAGATGATGAGGGGATGGCCTCCAGGGGGTGCAGACCCCTGGGGGTTGTACAATATGGACATATGTAAAGAAGTATCCCAGTACATCCTCAATCGCGGAAATCCTAGGGATCCAGCAAATATGTGTAAACCAATAATCGTACTGATTTCGGTAAGGTTTGTGGATCCAAATCGAGATTCTCCCTTTTGAAGTGCATAAATATTAGTTTTGTCCACAAATAATTCAAATAATGATAGTGGAATGTATTTGTAAAAGTATGTTACTGGGTATGGACAGGGCCGTGGAGAGCGGTGACGGGCCCTGGGGCTGGAATCTCCCGGGCCCCCCTCTATAACCAAACTCTGTAAAATTAATTTATAATCTTCGTAAATTTGCACAAACTGATTCTGCGCAACTTTTTTGCACAAAATCTTCATCACGAAATCAATTACAACAACATAAAAATCAGCAAGCAATAATAATAATAATAATAATAATAATAATAATAATAGCATGCTGAACCGCTATGCCCAAGTTCGCGGGTTTAAGTCCGCCCGAAATCGTCGGACTTTTACGAGCGTTAAAATCCATCAGTATACCTTTATTCGGAGGGGAAGTAAAACCGGTGGGCCTGTGGTTTAGAAGGCCGTGTATATGAGTGGTGAGCGACACTTTTGTCCCCAGTGTGCGCACTTGAATGCAATAACACAGGAGACAGACAGTCCCGCGACAAAAATCACACCAGCTGTTGCGACTGTCCAGACATATTTTTGTTTCATCCGATGACTGTAGTTGCACCATCGTACATTCATTTCCACTATAATTGGTAGTGTGTAGCCAACATTAGTAGGTTATTTAGTTAGAAACACTCTATCAAGTTCCAACGTTTGCCGCTGGGTGTCAGTGACAGTGGCGTATGGTAGGCTAGCTAAAGTTGGAACTACTTGGAATTGAACTTGTTGTGGAGCCTACGGGCATTCAATTTAAATGTCCTGATATGACCATTGGCTACAATAAATGCTGTGTAATATAGGCCTACTGTATTAATAATATTTCAATTATATATTCTAGCCTATATTTATTATCATAAGCAGAGCGTGAATTACTATCAATATAAATAAGTTAATGCTGGTATGTAAAATTTACAACAGTGAAACTGGAGGAATGCATGCAAAATTATTTGCAAATTCAATGTTTATACATGACAAGCGCGTACCAATGCATTATTTTCAATTAACAAAAATAAATATCTCGAGTAAAGCCATCGAAAACTAGGTAATAATTTTCATTAGATTCACTAAGTTATACTGTTTAGTATTGGCGTTTGACAGATCTAAATTCGTCCCGATGAAGTAACACTGTAAGCATGCACAGTGTTCAGATTTAAAGTTCTGCAGATCCTCTTTGATATCAATAATTTTAGCTTTTCAGTGATACTCGTAAAAGCAATATGCTCGTTTGTCGTACACAAATTTGAAAACAATTGCATTGTACATTCATTTCCTCCTCAATTATATCCCAAATTAATTAAAAATATATGATTTACTTCAGATATAGATTGTTGGACAGAGTTCTACACGCACAGAAAGTAGAAAGGACTGATGACCACGACTTCTTAAGACCCAAAAAAATCAACAGGAAGTTCAGTTCAGTGAACTGCATGTTAAAAGAGGTGGAAGGGGTATACTGTACATAAAGACTATCTATGACTGGTGACCATCGGGGGGGATTTAAGCCAAGATTATTGGGGAGTGGACACACCGGGGATCTGGGGGTATGGAATATCACCAAGCTCAGAGTGACATATGACGTAATCTCTTTTCATAATGAAAACATGATTTTTACACAAAGTCAAGACGTATTTTTAAATAGTTTCACATACAGGTTTTTATGTTGACGTTCTTAAAACTTGCTGCCCTTGAAGAATCACGCCCTTGGGTCTAAGCCTAAACACTGATAAGTGTTTTGGTTCAATGGCGATCACACATCATTGTACATTAAACAAAGTAAAATATATTTTCATAATTAACCACGGGTATACTCATACGTAAGTCAAGTTATTTATTATGTGCTATCAGTAGATTGCAGCTGATCAGTGAAGGTTTTCACAAAAGAAAAAAAATGTGAATTTGAACTATATTTTGTAATTTGCAATTATTGGACTTCTTATAATTTAAAAAAGTCCTCTCGGCACGCCGGAAGGCGGAGGTAGATTTCACCGGACAAACTTGGGGATAGGCGAAAATATGCAGAATATGCAGGTTTTCGTAGAAGGATCAGACCTCATTTATTGCGAGAAGATATTTTATAATTGGAGCTTAATTAACTTTGTTTTTCGTCATTTTATGCTTATTTTAAACATTTTATTGTCTTATGGGAACGGTAACCTTCTTGTCATTTGGGGTCCATTTTTATACTTGTGGTCACACTGTCCTTATGCAAGGTTTCGACACTGATGTATGACTATGTAACGGTCTGTTACTTCTTCACGCAAAATTATATCTCCCGCAGAGATTTTGGTTGGTTGCTCAGTTTAGGGGCTGCGACAACGCGGTCATGTAACCCCGTGTACTTAGGGATGGCTGTATTAGTCTGTAATTCAGGTAAGGACTGCAGACGGTCAATTTCAAGCAGTAGTTCCTAATGTTGGTACCAGGTACTACCATCAACGACACCTAGCTGTGAACTTGGCTACTAGATGCCACCGCAACCAGCAATTCGCAACGAACGTAGGAACTTCCCCTCCAAAGGAAAGCATACTGAGGGATTTTTAGCGCTCTTAGAAAATCCGACGACTTCGGCCGGCTTTGAACTCGCGACCTTGGGCATAGACATTCAGCATGCTACCAGTTACGTCACCGAAGCCGCTTCACACTTAGTCAGATGAAAATCTGAATCTGATCTCGTGCAAGTGCGTTATCTTGGCAACGTCTGATGGCTCATCCCTCATCAATTTAGTAGTGTTGCCATGGCAACCACTGATAGCTCTTGGCATTTTCTTATAATTCCGAAATCATTTTTCTCATCCCTTGGCATAATGGTGGGTCATATCAAAAATTCTTTCAGACAAAAGTTTTAGGTAATTATTAGGGGAATATTGTCCATTTTGTACGGTTTTGATATTGTGCCTATTAAGAGAAATATGATTAATGTTTCCCGAAAACCCCACTTTTTCCCACCCCTTTGGTCAATGGTTGGTGCTATAAAAAAAACTCTTCAAACATAAATTTTTGGGCTTTATCCGACACATAGTATGAACGTTGAACGGATTCGATATGTCACATATTAAGAGAGTTGTAGCAATATTTCACTTTTTCGAAAAAAAGCCCCCCATTTTCACCCCCTTCGACCGATTTAGCCCAGTAACGAACTCGACCGAAATTTTATAGGTATACATATTCGGTAAAAAATTCAAAGTGATTGATGCAAAATTACGGCAGTTATCGTGTCCACAAGAAACTGATATATATACATACATAAATTATATATAAACTTTTGAACTGACGGTGTTTTTGGGGTCTGGGGGATGTGAAACGCGAAGATATGTCGAAATTTTCCGGAAGTCGAAACATGGTACCCATTGCAATAGTTAGCTTTCTAATGAAATCTACCTCTGGTTGGTTCCTCAGTTTAGGGGCTGCGACAACGCGGTCATCTAACCCCGTGTACTTTGGGTGAGTGTAGAATCTGTCTGATAAACATTCAGCATTCAGCATGCTACCAGTTACGTCACCGAAGCCGCTTCCCAGTCAGATGGAAATACTGTATTTGTCTTAATTCAGGTAAGGACTGCAGACGGTCAATTTCAAGCAGTAGTTCCTAATGTTGCTACCAGGTACTACCATCAACGACACCTAGCTGTGAACTTGGCTACTAGATGCCACCCCAACCAGCAACTCGCAACGAACTTTGGAACTTCCCCTCCAAAGGAAAGCATACTGAGGGATTTTAGCGCTCTTAGAAAATCCGACGACTTCGGCCGGTTTTGAAACCGCGACCTTGGGCATAGACATTCAGCATGCTACCAGTTACGTCACCGAAGCCGCTTCCCACTTAGTCAGATGGAAATACTGAATCTGATCTCGTGCAAGTGTGTTGTCATGGCAACAATGATGGCTCATCCCTCATCAATTTAGTAGTGTTGCCATGGCAACCTCTGATAGCTCTTGGCATTTTCTTATAATTCCGAAATCATTTTTCTCATCCCTTGGAGTAATGGTGGGTCATATCAAAAATTCTTTCAGACAAAAGTTTTAGGTAATTATTAGGGGAATATTGTCCATTTTGTACGGTTTTGATATTGTGCCTATTAAGAGAGATATGATTAATGTTTCCCGAAAAACCCACTTTTTCCCACTCCTTTGGTCAAGGGTTGGTGCTATAAAAAACTCTTCAAACATAAATTTTTTGGCTTTATCCGACACATAGTATGAACGTTGAACGGATTCGATATGTCACATATTAAGAGAGTTATAGCAATATTTCACTTTTTCGAAAAAAAAAACCCATTTTCACCCCCTTTGACAGATTTAGCCCAGTAACGAACTCGACCGAGATTTTATAGGTATACATATTCGGTAAAAAATTCAAAGTGATTGGTGCAAAATTACGGCAGTTATCGTGTCCACAAGAAACTGATATACATATTGAACCCGCTGAGCTATGGTTCATGTGATATTTTTGTGACGGCATAATTATTATGGGATGTAGTACTTTTGAACATACCCAGAATACCACGTGGAGCGGAGAGCTCATGCTATACTCTTTGAAGTAGCGTTCAATTGCATTTTTTACTTTGGAGGTCTTGTTAATAATTTTTATCCTTTCACAAGACTCAGAATATTCTAATTCGTCATTCTGTATTATTGAATCATTTTGGTGAATGATTATTACGTTTTTGGTAAGGTATAACACTTGCAGATACGCAAGGAGCTATGAAAGTAGTCGCTCAATGACTTCGTTTTGGCGACCTACTTCCGAGTGAAAGTCAGTGACGACTACATCTGGAGATCTGACGCCAGACAGGCGTGTTTCGAGTAGCCTATCCGTCCGTCGCGACGTGGACATTATAAATATTTTTGTGCTCAAGTGAGCATCCGACTGCATCGTGTGTTGAAAATAACTATACTAACGTTGTCACACATCGTGGACATATTATTGTTCTACGAAAGGCCATATTAGGCAATATTTTCTACAAACTGTAATTGGTGCCATACGCCAGATATTTTTCCCACGTGTAAGTGGAAGGGCAAAGTGCCACGCCGAAAATATAAGAGTTATCGTCTGATAATTATGCCAAGACGACGTGATTATTACTGCCAACGATCACGACATTATTGCTACGGAAATTCTGAATTGAAAATATCAATTTTATCGCGGATGCCACGTGATTGATAAAACGTGATACAATTGCACGTGCTAACAAGCAAAGCATCGCATCGTGTTGAATCTTGAGGATCAACAGGCTGAAAACTACAAAATACTGTGGAGAACACTATTATTTGCATCGTCCACAATAATCACGCCAAAACGCCGAGAGGTACGAGATATTTCGACATTTTCGACATCATGCAAGACATTGAACTTTTCCACGCCATGGTGAAGAAGACGATTATGGGCTAATACCATTCCGGTATGAGGGAGACGTCGTGATGGAGACCACCAGCTTGATGGAACGTCAGGATGCCGAGGACGCAGACGAAGGAACGTGGATGCCGACTTCCAGGCACATTCCAGACCTTTTTGGGAGACCATCATCCGGAGGCGAACGAACCCTGGTTGCTTGGGAGGTCCAGATTGGTGAATCCGTGGAGGACAGGACCATGCTGGAGAGCCAAGCAGTGTTTTTCGCGACCCTGGTCGATGAATGTCTGAGCCGATGTGAGAGCTACCAAAAGTCGTGAGTTTGGGCACCCTTTCTTTTGTAATAGTCCACGGTGGTATATTTAGATATCGTAGTTTTTTTTGGTGAATCAACCGCACTTATGTGTCAGCCATTTGCTAGGTAGGGTTGTAATTAGTATAATTGTTGTTTATTTCAGTCATTGTGAGTCACCCTGTGGGGTAGACCAGTTTTGGTTAACCCTGGTGCCGTCCTGATGGACGTCGTACCACGTTATAGCCGACCCACTGCCAAACATGACTGTAATCATTTGCAGCTATTTTGCTCAGCCATGTGTAGGATATTTATCCGTGGTTTCATTCAGATGTCATCGTCACTTTATTTAACTGCAATCTTTGCAACCAGTCTGTTGAGACTTATGACCTCGTTAGATAGGTCGTATCGTTAGGAAACCAACTGTAGTTTCCAGTTTTATAAAAAAATATGCCGTATTTTCATTTTTGAAAGCGCTCAGAAGCCAATTTATAGTCAAATACTGACAGATTTATTATTTTGGAGAAAGTGTAGATGTCAAGCATCGAACTAAGTGCACTATCGCATCATTATGCAGGTCTAGAGTTGCAGATCTGTGCCTTATTTATCAATTTGTTACTACTTTGTTTCTGTCATGAGGACACAGGTGTTAATGTTATACTGAGAACTTAATAAGTGTTATATCTTAGATGAGCAAAGAAGCTCGTGAGACATGCTGTTATGTCTGTGATTTACTATTCTTTGAAATGAAGGACTGCGATACTTTATTGTACAGTTAAATTGTAACGTGTTTAGCACACGGATTCTATAAGGTTTTTGAACCAAGCATATGCTAAGAATGACAAGGCCAAATATTACGGTATTATATAATGTTAAAACTAGCCGGCCTTGCCTGTTGAAAAATGTGGTCAGTGAAGGACTGCAATTTGTGAAGTTGTCACCAATAAACTGGTTTGTTGACCCAGTAACCTTGAAAACAAATGCTTGAAAGCGAGACAGAACTACGATAACATAGGACAGAATGTTGATTTCATTCATCTCTTTCTTTCAATGCAGCTATTGCTCATGAAACCCAGTGTTTCTTACTGTATTTTTGTTCATTTGTTTTTCTTGGATTTTCATACTGTTAGTTAGATATTTTGCTGCGAGGAATGTCATTTCGACATGTCCAGGGTTGTCAGGCTTCTTTATGCATTGTTGGCGATCCTCTTGAGAGAGGCAAATTATAATGAAGGCAATTTGGTTATTAAATGCGAGGTTTTTGCCGCAGGTAACCCATGATATTATGTGCCTTGAGTGAGTAAGACGTGCCATTGTTGTAAGTCGCGCATCTGTTGTTGTTATGAGGCATTATTATGAGAGTTGTTGAAAGCGAGGTATGTACCGCTGATAACTCGTGTTATTGTGAGTCCGAGCCGAGTTTGCTCGTTGAGTTTTCCGACTATTGAGTCGATGTTTTGCTGCGGGAGAATGATCTTTAGAAGACTACTCCTTGTCAGGCCTTTGTCAGAATACGCCATAAACCTACGGAAGGAACATAAACCGACATAATAAACATCATCCGCATAATTGTTTTAAACAAGATCTAACTAACATATTATTTCCATTTAAACTTTGACATTCTTACATTTGAACCTGCTGACATGGCCGTGCAGATGAAGGGATTTCCTTTATTGGAAACGACGAAGACTGTAGACATTTTTGTTGTGACCTGTCGCACACATGAACCATTAGTTCATAGTGTGTGGAGCGCATGCCATGTGATTGTCAGACGTGGTTTTAACTACGCTATCACCGACATTACTATCAAGCTATATGACAATGGTTTACAAAGAGTTAACCATGGGGCAGGAAGGCATTATAATAAAAACTGTGTTGTACTATAATTATTGATGTCATGAAACTGTATTTTTCCCCATGTTACCTTTATTGCGTGCTATTTAGCACATGATTGTTGATTAGATTAATTGTTTTTAAATGGCTGTACACTTAGCTTTGTATTGTAACTGTTTTGCTATTACGGACGTCACCGCCGTAACTTTGAATGTTAACTGATAGGACTTAGCTAGAAAAGTTAAATGTAAATGTGGAAATGGTACCACCATAACTTAGCTTTGCTTTGCTCCTTCTCTTAAATGTAACTTCATATTAGCTTGATCATGTAACTTGTATTAGGGATTTTGCGTCGTACCATTTACCCAGCGTTGTTGCTGTTGCTTACTTATTGTGTATTAGATCTTTCGCGAGGGTTAATGTAACTTCATTGTTAGGGACTTGAACTTTTATTATCATTAACTTTTAGCTTGCGGATTAGCCGAATATAACCCTCCGAACTAGTATAGGGGTTTGTGGAAATCTACAATAAATTTTCACGGTGTTTTACATAAGCCTGGATGTTTAATTTCACAGTCTAGTTTTTGAGGTGAACCTTTCCTTAGGCCGTCTTTGACCATCGCAACCATGTACCACGCTCCCCGTGGACTATGGAACCTCGTGCCGCATTGGCCTATTGTTAGGAAGTTCACCTGTTTCTCACGGCAAACTTTTAAAGGTCCGACGGGGGAGTTGTTAGGAGAGTCATCGCGGTTGTTGGCTATCCCGACAGCTTTACCGGAGGACTTCTGAAGGTCACTCACAAATATGTGCCGTTGCCACCCGGCTGACGGTCACAATATATATACACATACATAAATTATATATAAACTTTTGAACTGATGGTGGTTTTGGGGTCTGGGGGATGTGAAACGCGAAGATATGTCGAAATTTTCCGGAAGTCGAAACATGGGACCCATTGCAATAGTTAGCTTTCTAATGAAATCTACCTAATATTGCTTTGCATTAAGCAAACCTAGAGCCAGGTTCTCCTAAAAATCCCCAATCCTATGACAGGTGACCATCGGGGGCGGATTTAAGCCAAGATTATGGGGGAGTGGACACACCGGGGATCTTACTTACTTTTACTTACTTAATTCCTGCCGCTCCTTCCGGAGCATAGGGCCTTGGCGAAATTTCTCCACGCAGTACGGTTCCTGGCCATTCTCTTCACTTGACTCCAGTTCTTGTCCACCCCTGCAATTTCATTTTCGATCGTCCTCTTCCAGGTCTTCTTAGGTCGACCTCGCTTCCTGGCACCTTGAGGATTCCAGTCTAGCGCCGCCCTCTCAATAGCTCCGTCCGGCTTCCTTAGTGTGTGACCAATCCAGCGCCATTTCCTCTCCTTGATCTGGATGCTAATCGGTTGTTGATTGGTGATGGTCCAAAGATCTTCATTTGAGATTATGTCCGGCCACCTCACATTCATGATGCGACGCAGACATCTGTTAATGAACACCTGTAGCTGGTTGTTGATCGGTTTTGTGACTTTCCATGTTTCACAACCGTAGAGAAGAATCGACTTTACGTTGCTATTGAAAAGGCGGAGCTTGGTCTTCCTGGAAATGTTTCTATTTCTCCAGATGGGGTAGAGCTGGACAAAGGCACCATTTGCCTTCCTGATACGGCTTCGAACATCTTCCTCTGCTCCCCCATCATTTGTGACTATACTTCCAAGGTAGAGGAAGGACTCAACTCGCTCTTTGTCCTTTCCGTTGACTGTCAAACTAGTCGTGATGTCAGAATTTATCCTCATCTCTTTGGTCTTGTTGGCGTTGATCATCAGTCCTGCACGTTCTGCTTCTCTCTGCAACCTCCCCAGCTTATCTTCAATGTCTCGGTACCGTTGTGCCATAAGACAAATGTCGTCTGCGAAATCCAGATCTTCAAGCCTGTCATTTATACCCCATTGAATACCCCTCTTCCGTCTTCCCATTACCTTCTTCATCACACTATCCAGGACCAACAGGAACAGAGTGGGGGAAAGGACACACCCCTGTCTCACTCCGGAACTGACCTTTATCTTTTCTGTTAATTTGCCTTCGTGAAGAACCTGGCACTCATACCCTTTGTACATCTCTTCCATGATTCTGATGATCTTTGTTGGAATTTTATATTCCTCGAGGGTCTTCCACATGATTCTTTGATTTACGGAGTCGAAGGCTTTCTCGAATTCAACAAATGTGAGGTAAAGGGTATTCCGCCACTCCACACTGTGCTCCAGGATGATTCGGAGAGTGTTGATGAGATCCACACAGCTGCGATGTTGTCGAAATCCAGCCTGTTCCTTCCGAAGCCTTTTTTCTACGCAGTCTTTTATACGATTCAGGATGACTCTCGCCAGCACTTTGCTTGGAATGGACAGCAAGGTGATACCCCTCCAGTTGTTACAGTTTGTGGTGTCCCCTTTCTTCGGCAACTTGACTATCAACCCCTTCTTCCAGTCAGTTGGTATTTTCTCCTCCTTCCAGATCTTCTCCAACAGCGGGTGCAGCAGATCGATCGTAATATCCAGGTCTGCTTTCAGTACTTCCGCTGGGATATTATCCAGACCTGGTGCCTTCCCGCATTTCATCGGCTTCAACGCTGTCCGTAATTCGCCCCGAGTTGGGGGGTCGAGGCTGATGCTTGGGTCACTTTCTGCTTCCTCTTCATCTTCTCCTCGCTGCTTACTTTCTGGTCCTCTATCTCTATTAAGAACCTCCGCAAAGTGTTCTCTCCATCTTGTCAGCTGCTGTTCACACGTCGTGAGGATCTCGCCCGTCTTGCTCTTCACAGGCCTAGTTTTATTAAAACCTTTCTTTGAAAGCATCTTTGTGATGCCATAGAGCTCCTTAACGTCCCCCCTTCTTGCCGCTTCTTCTGCTTTCTCCGCCTGCTCATCAATCCACCTCCTATGATCCTTCCGAACACTCCTCTTTACCTCCCTGTTTGCTGTTGAATACTTTGCTTGTGTGAGAGCCTTCTGCTGCCTAGTCTTGCAGGTGTTGAGCTTGGCCTTAATCTCCTTCCTATAATTTATCTTGTCCCAGGTCTGATCGGATATCCATTCTTTCCGCAGGTAGTTCTTGTACCCCAGCTGCATCTCACTGGTTTCCACGAAGATATTCTTTACCTCGCTCCACACAGTCTCCACGTCCTTCTCTGTCTCGGAGTCCAACACCTGGAATTTATTTCTGAGCTCCAGTTTAAATTGGTCCAATCTCTGCTGGTTCTTAAGCTTGCCCAGATCAAACTTGTTGTGCCGAGTGTTAAACTTTCGGCGGACTGCGACGATCTTCATGCGGAAGTTGGCAACCACAAGATGATGGTCACTACCAACGTCCGCTCCTCTCTTGTTCCTAACGTCTTCCAAGCTTCTTCTGAACCTTCTGCTCACCGCGATGTGATCAATTTGATTTTCTGACCGGGGATCTAGGGGTATGGAATATCACCAAGCTCAGAGTGGGGTCCGGGGTCTACAGCAAGTCTGTAGATCAGAGGTTCGAATCCCGGTGCTGACAGTGGCTATCCTGAGTGTGGGTTTTCACACTCCCTCCAGACAAATGCCGGGATAGTACCTTATTTCAAGTCCAGGTACACCTACCCTACTCTAATTATAGTAATAGTAACGCATTCCCACATTTCCCAGTCGGCAACTAAGAATACGCCATGCGATTGATCATGTCACATAGGCCATAGCACATCACAGTGTATACTCTTCTTTTCGTCCAGCAGTGGGTGGTTTTAAGAGGGTCTAAGGTTCTACTCTCCAAGACAAATAGTAACAACAATGTTGCCAATACACCTCTCTAATTATACAACAACCACTAGCCTCCCCTTCAGTCTACACAATTCACACGTGTCTTGGTTTTCTATTTTGTTCGCTGTTTGAGAATCTTATAATTTACTTCATTTTCAGTATTTGTGAAAATTACTGCTTTGCAGTCAACTTCATTCAATAATGTGGAGGCCTTCAGAAACAAACCCGAAAATTAACGCGTCTGCAAATACTGAATTATAGGCTATCTACAGTAGCCTACTAGTTAATGCTAACGATTCCCAACTGAGCGCCAATGGTTCATTGCCCGCCAGTGATACTAGACCTACTAGCTACCAAGTGCACGGGTTAAATGTCGCAAGCCCCGAAATGAATTAACGGTAACGACAAATATGCCTATTATTACAGTAACTGTTGATACCAGTCAGTAAGCCGAATCCCGCAATCCTGCCGTGGCCTCTTCAGGACCCGGAGTCATCTCCAAGTCATAGATAAAGAGAGCAACGCATTTTATGTTTAACGGTACTAAAATGTTCAAGCGTATCATGAAAGGGCGTGATTCGCAAGGGAAAATACCTTTTCTCGTCCTGAAAAATAAGTGTTTTGCAGATCGATGCTGCTCTTCGGAATAAACGGCATAGAAATGTCCAATAATAATAATAATAACAGCCACTGCACCACCTCAAAACAAAATTGTATTTATATTAATATTCGACAATACCTCATCTTAATTTTATCCTAAATTAAGCAGAGTTCAAATACTTGGTCTTAGAAAAATCTGCACGGTTGCCTACATGCAATATATTAATTTCTCCATCGCCATGCATACCTCTAACGTTACTTATTGTTGTTTTAAGGGGCGGAACAGCTACGGTAGGCCATATGTCCTTACCACTGATGTCCCATGAGAGGAATTGGAAAACAAAGTTGAGTGGTTCATGGCCCTAGCTTAATTGTCATTTAACTCCTGGTTAATTAAACACTCGGTCCAGAAAAATACTGGAATATTACCTTAGTTTCAGTCTTTGGATACACTTCCCAACTCTAGTACCAATAGTAATATAGGTTTTCAATAAATCCCTTAATCAGAAATGATTTGTGCACGAACCCAAATAACTAGGATTGTTTATCGTATTGAATGAACCAGTTAATGTGTTCGGCGGTCGTGCCTCCAACTTCGGGCCTATGTGGGATTTTACTTCAGGCCCGAAACTTCCACTAAACCCGGCCTCCCGGTAGCTGGATTACAGAAGTGCGCCACAACTCCCAGCCTGCACCTAAGCATACAGATTATTCAAATGTTAGCATTGTTTTCTCAATTCAGTGTACGAGAAGATGAACAGTTTCGCATGCATGTCTTCTGTCTACGTTTGACAAAAGAATCATCCCACCCTTTCGCAAGTTATTTATCCAGCAATGATAATTTTTCACATAGTGCAAAAGTGAATTACTAGGGAACAATGACCTCACTCTTCTGCCCCTTAAATCAACTATAAAGTGAATTACTGTGTGGACGCTACTTTACCATTTAATTAAAACTACGGAACAGGAGACCAAGCCGTCGTAACTTTCAACAAGGTATATTACTGAAAATATAGTAGCCTATTTATGATTGACAAACCTTTCTCGGAGATGTTGGGAGTCGTTTTACTTTCTCAATTGCCACTGCTGCACCGGAATAATTCCTTTTAATTGATTATTTACGAAAATAATGCTTTTAGCATTGTCTTCATTTCACTATGGACGCCATTTTGGACACTACGTCATACGTCATGTGACACCCAAAAACGAACATCTGAGTACGTTAACAACATGTCCAATACAAAATTCACCATATGACACGTAAAATTTGAAATTGTTACAAATTTCCACTAAGTTAAGCACTGTCTTGCGGAAAATTACTGCTAGTACCATAAGCAAGGGGGTCTGGGGCGTAAACCCCAGGTTAGGTTTGTTTTTGTATGTAAAACATTAATAAGATATAATTTATGTCCGCTACTAGGTTAGGCACTGCCTGGTCGAAAATTACTGCTAGTACCACAAGCAAGGGGGTCTAGGGCGTAAGCCCCAGGTTAGGTCTGTTTTTGTATGTAAAACATTATAAATACATAAATAAACACTGAAAATTGGCGCAATTTTTCATTACATTACTTTATCGACGCTCTTTTGTTTACTCGTTCTATACCCGATGTGAAATAGTACCAAATGCGTGGGGTTGGCATTCCTGACTTAGTAAGCAAGATGGCTACAAAAGACTTCATTTCTGCTACATAAGTCGTGTATCTATTTGGGATGGCTGGGTGGGTTTATGGCAGCGGACGAGTCAACATCTACACACATCAAAAAAAGTTTTGCATCACCTCGGTTCCAAGAGTTCCGGAACCTTTAAATACAAAGGGAATAGAGATCAACACAAACAACATTTCAGCTCGTTTTATTGCTCATGAGACCCACACATTGCATGTTGTACCATCATACAGCTAGACTTTCAGCATTTGTGGTCCAGATTGCAGTACACACCACTACCTCTAATACCCAGTAGCACGTCCTCTTGCATTGATGCATGCCTGTATTCGTCGTGGCATACTATCCACAAGTTCATCAAGACACTGTTGGTCCAAATTGTCCCACTCCTCAACGACAATTCGGCGTAAATCTCTCAGAGTGGTTGGTGGGTCAAGACGTCCATAAACAGCCCTTTTCAACATATCCCAGGCATGTTCGATAGGGTTCATGTCTGGCGAACATGCTGGCCACTGTAGTCGAGCGATGTCGTTATCTTGAAGGAACGCATTCACAAGATGTGCACGATGAGGTCGAGAATTGTCGTCCATGAAGACAAATGCCTCTCCAATATTCTGCCGATATGGTTGCACTATGGGTCGGAGGATGTCATTCAGGTATCGTAAAGCCGTTTCGGAGCCTTCCATGACCACCAGTGGCGTACGTCGGCCCCACATAATGCCACCCCAAAACATCAGGGAACCACCACCTTGCTGCACTCGCTGGACAGTGTGTCTAAGACGTTCAGCCTGACCAGGGTGCCTCCAAACACGTCTCCGACGATTGTCTGGTTGAAGGCATATGCGACACTCATCGGTGAAGAGAACGTGATGCCAATTCTGTGGGGTCCATTCAGCATGTTGTTGGGCCCATCTGTACCGCGCTGCATGGTGTCGGGGTTGCAAAGCTGGACCTCGCCATGGACGTCGGGAGTGAAGTTGCGCATCATGCAGCCTATTGCGCACAGTTTGAGTTGAAACACGACGTCCTGTGGCTGAACGAAACGCATTATTCAACATGGTGGCATTGCTGTCAGGGTTCCTCCGAGCGGCAATCCGTAAGTAGCGGTCATCCACTACAGTAGTAGCCCTTGGGCGGCCTGAGCGAGGCCTGTCATCGACAGTTCCTGTATCTCTGTACCTCCTCCATGTCCGAACAACATCGCTTTGGTTCACTCTGAGACGCCTGGAAACTTCCCTTGTTGAGAGCCCTTCTTGACACAAAGTAACAATGCGGACGCGATCGAACTGCGGTATTGACCTTCTAGGCATGGTAGAACTACAGACAACATGAGCAGCGTACCTTCGTCCTGGTGGAATGACTGGAACTGATCGGCTGTCGTACCCCCTCCGTCTAATAGGCCCTGCTCATGCATGGTTGTTTACATCTTTGAGCAGTTTTAGTGACATCTATGAACAGTCAAAGGGACTGTATCTTGGATACAATATACACAGTCAACGTCTATATGCCGGAGATCTGGGAACCGAGGTGATGCAAAACTTTTTTTGATGTGTGTATTATTTTAACATCTCCGGATACTATTACTAAATGTACTTCGGCAAATTTAATTACCTAAATTTTTTTATACCTTTGGTCTCCTGTTCTGTAGTCCTGTAGGATTGGTGCATAAGCCGAATAAGCAAAATTTAGAATAATGGAATGCTCTCTCTGTCTTCAGGTATATTCTGAGAACAATACATAGAGGAACCCCGTCGCCTAAGATGACCGCTTTGAAACAGTTGTTCTTCCCACAAGCGCTTTGTAGAGGAAAATATTGTCCACTTGAAACAACAAGTTTCTCAATCCTTGTAACATTGTTCACAGACAGTTCATTGCATTCACTAAATGATTGTCAGTAGCAAATTCAAGTCACATACAGGCAATAATAAACCAATGCCCGATCTGGCCCATCCTCCTAGGACGCCGGCCCCCCCTGGGAGGGCGGGCCCCGGGGCACCAGCCCTGCCTGACCCCCCTCTCGTCGGGCCTGGGCATGGAAGATCAGTAATAGCATCTCCTATGTCATCAACATCATCCCACTGCGGTATATTATCCTGAAATAGCACACTGCGACGCCACTGAATGTCTTTCTTCATTGTGAGGTTCATCCATGTGTATTCGTCTTCTGGAAGAACATCAGCAATGTCGGTATCTCCAGTTTCATCACGGTCTCTTGCATCAATAGGCTGATCATCATCACTCTCCCCTTCAAAAAAAAAAAAAGGATAATGTACATAGGATCATGATCGCTTTACATGGGTATTTTACAACAAAAGAATCATACATACGGTTAGCTTCAGCTTTCTGCAGTAAATCTTCCTCCCTCTCATCATCATCCTCACTGTCAAGGCCCTCCAAGTCAGACAAATCCCCGTTTTCGATCAAATTTAGAATATCATTCGCTTCAAGATCTGAAAAGTTAGCATATATTCAGTTGTTAATAAGCATAATGCATAGGTAGCAATTGAAAATAAATAAATATTCAGATGTAAAGCCATGCAATTCAAAATATTGACCCCCTCCTAGAATGCAAATCTAAGTTATGTTTTCTGTCTGTTAGCTCCCTTGTGACACAATGTCTACAATTGGACACATGCTATTTCAAACACTAAGAAATGCAATCCTGTTCCATATTAGAGACAAATATTTAGCAAACACAAAGACTTTGACATCTGTAGTAAGTTGCAACATAAATATTTTGGTGTTTTGTTGTATACAACAATAGAAAATACAATATACATAGTAGCTTACCTCCCTCTCTTCTCCTGGTGGCCGCCATGACTGGATTGTTTATCTTGTGTTTATGAGTCTTGGAACCAGAGGGAAGCACATTACCCATCAGTTTGTTCAAAGAGCTCGAGAGTAAGATATAACACTCATAAAAGTTCTTACCAAATGAAGGTTCAATAGATCCAAGGAGTTTAATATGATGTGTACAATTTTACACACCATGAACGAAAGGGTTAAAGATCCCCTTCGGGTCAAAATTCCGGCACCCCGGCGTCTCTAAAAGCCAGTGTAGTTAAAAGGGACGTAAAACCAATAACATTCAATTCCTTCTTATGTCTCTCTCTCTGGCTTCCTAAGGCCAGCCACTTCCTCTATTACTAGTTCCTCCTCTATTGAATACTAAGATTAGCACTCCAATATGCTAAGTTCAAGATATCACCACCAAAGCGCTACTAAGTACCTTCGTCATACCATAGAGCAAACATCACTCACATTGCTTCTTGAAATGCTACAATACGTTGCACCGACGCAGGACCTTTCGGTACACTAGCTGCGATTCATCCACCATAAGTAAAAATCGCACGGCGCTGAAATTTACGAACACATTTCTTGGAGTCATTCTGGACAGAACCCTTAGCTTCAAACATCACTTATCAGGAACAGCTGCCAAGATCAATACTAGGAATAATATCTTGCAGAAACTTTGTGGGACTACATGGGGCTCATCAGCAATAACATTGAGAATCTCTGCTCTTGGTCTGGTGTACTGTACCCTGTAGCAGAATACTGTGCCGCAGTCTGGATCAACAGCGCTTACACAAGGCTTGTTGATGTTCAACTTAACCAAACCATGCGCATTATAACGGGCACTTTAAAGAATACACCTACATTCTGGCTTCCAATCCTGAGTCACATTGAGCCTCCTTCCCTGAGACGAGATTGTTCGCTTGTGCGTGAATTCACGAAAATAACTCGCTAGTCCTGAGCTCCCTATTCATGAAGACATTCCTGCCATCAATATAAAGAGACTCCGTTCCCGTCATCCTCCATTACAAACTTGTCAAGTCAATAACAATAAATACAATATAAGTGAACGATTGACTAAATTATGGCAAACCAGTGCTACAAAGGAGCAACTCATTTGGACCACTCTGAATAGGATACGAACTAATTGTGGTAGATGCGCCGATTCTCTACATAAATGGGGGATGACATCTTCCTCGCGCTGTGATTGTGGTGCTACCGTCGAACGGTTCAGCACATTGTCCAAGCGGGCCCCTTACGAGCATTCCGTGGTGACCTGCAGGAGTTCCTCTTCGCAACAAACAAGACAATTGAATACATCACAAATCTGGATGTCTGTTTGTAACTCAGTGTATAGATTATGTAAATATGTATATAGACTGTAATTACCTTTGTGCAATGTTTTTCCAAAAGCTAAATAAATAAATAAATAAACTGTAAGACATCTTCTTGAGAAGATAAGTTTCCACTAGGAAGATTCAATGTTTTGTTAAATACCTGGGTTAGGTACGAGATAGACTACAGTACTTCACTAAAAGCCGTAATTATCTCAACTAAGGAATCTAGCCAGCTGCGAATGCAATAAATGCAATGACAGCTTTCAGAGCTTCCCACCCCGCTCTTGTGTATTCGGCAAATGCTAGTCAACTGGCGCTTACTAATCACTCTCCGCCTGTCACACAGGCCGGCGAAGCTCTGTTCTCACTGTAGAAAGAGGTGATGTTGTGGATCTCTGCTGACTATGACATATTATAAAAATCTTCCAATTTATTTATTTCTCGTGTCGGAAACATACAAATGTACAGTTGCTATACAGATGCATAAAAGGGTCAAACTCTCTAATTATATAACACATGCCCAATACTGAGCAACATCCAAGGCGCTCGGAGTGGCTAACAGAAGATCTTCCTCTGCACAAGATGAAGGGCACAGAGGGCAATGAAGCATGTGTCTTGTGGTTTGTTCTTGTCCACATTCGCAAGACGTGTCACATGTACTGAGGTCCCATCTCCTCAGATTGTCTCGGGATCTTCCAACTTCTGATCGTAACCTGTTTAGGGATTTCCACACCAACCAGCTTTCGTTGTGTCCGGGTGGTAGTTCTTCGGCTACTGGCATCCAACCGCAGGGATGAGGGGTCGACTTCTTCCATATCTCCAGCCTTGCCTTCTCCGGTGAAACGGTAAGCATCTCAGATGTCCTCAGGAAGCTCTTTCGGGACCTCAGCCGTTGCGGAGGAGAATTATATCCATGCAGTGGGTGGGCGCTGTTCTCTTCCACTCTCAGCCTCCCCCTGTTGGCAGCCACCTCTCTGCGTACACAAAGTGGTGCTATTCCAGCCAGATAGTAGAGCAAAACTCAGTACATGTTTCGAACAACAGTCGATTTTGATGTTCCTCTCCTTAAAATAACAATAACTAACTGACTTTCACAGCTGAAGTTACCGGTAATATTGTTAGCTGTAGAGTATTAAACTGCAGATACTCCATCCTACATCTCTTGTCCCCTGACAGTCACTCCCACTACACAGAGGTCATAAAGATGAACAAGCACCCCAACAATTTCTACCGTTACATCGCACCAATGTCTCGAAAAGAACATTAAATGGTCTTCTAGAAACTGCTCCAGCAGCTAGAGGCTCCTTATGCGGTTCAACTCTACCAAATAAGTAGATAGACACCAAAATTACTAATGGAGATCGATTTTACACGTTTCATCTTAATGTCGTCAATTTCTGATTTCCAGCTTAGGCCGGGTCAGAGAAAATATAACACCCCTCCACTTTACTCTGTCTGTCCACCATCCGTCCTCAACCACTCAACTCCACTCCAGGTTCCGTTCTCTCACACTGTCCTTCACCTAATCTGTTGTAACTTTGGTGGTTTTATACTTTGTTTATCAAGTATGCGGTTCTGTATATATAAGGTGCTGCCACCTGCCCTTTTATGCTATAGTTTGTCTAAAGCCCGCGCCATGTTCGCACATGTTTAGTTAGTGCGGTTCCGCTATTTCTCAGGACAAACTTGCTGTCGGTGGGAAAGATCACCGACCGCGGCCATGAGGTAATTTTTGACAAGGAAGGTGCAGTCGTCATGAACGAAAAAGGAGAAGTCTTGATGCGATCTGAGAGGAAGAATAACCTATATTACGTCAGTGAGAGTCAAGAACGAGCAAATATGTCTGCATCACCCAAAATAATTGACCAAAAATTGCTACACCGTCGGCTCGGATATGTCAACGTGGGCGACATCTTGGTAGCTGTGAGAAAAGGGAGGGTTTCTGGCGTTGAGCTGAGAAATCCATCGACGACTCTGGACTGTAGAGTCTGCCTCAAGGGGAAGCTGTCCAGGACTCAGTTTCCAAAGAAATCTGATCGACGGACGGAGCTACTCGATTTGACCCACACGGACGTGTGTGGACCAATGCCGACTCCATCTATGGGAGGTTCAAGGTACCTCTTGGAATTCATCGACGATCACTCTCATTGGTGTGAAGTGAGATTTCTGAAGGCAAAATCAGAGGTCTACGAAGCTACCGACGAGTACGTTACCAGGATGGAGAATCAGAAAGGAAAACTAGTAAAGGTGATCCAGTCTGACAACGGCAGGGAATACCTGAATCGAGAGTTCGACAACTACCTGAAGAAGCGTGGAATCACAAGACGCCTCACAGTCCCTCACAACCCTGAACAAAACGGGAAGTCGGAGAGGATGAATAGGACTTTGATGGAGACTGCCAGGCGCATGTTGTTCGACGCTGGATTACCTCACCGCTTCTGGGCGGAAGCAGTGAATACTGCAAATTACATCCGTAATCGCCTGCCATCAAAAAGTATCGGAGGCAAAACACCGTACGAATTGTGGACAGGAGAGATTCCTGACGTCTCACAATTCAGAACGTTTGGAAGCAAGGTTTACTTCCTGGACAGGGATCCCGGAAGAGGGAAACTGGATCAACGAGGCAGAGAAGGCGTGTTCATGGGTTACTCCGAAGAAACCAAGGGCTTTCGCATATACTCCCCTGACAAAGACAAAGTTTTGATTAGCCGAGATGTAAAATTCTTCGAGAAGGAAAAGCCACTGGCAGAGACTAGGATGGAGCGCCCGGAATCCTCGAAGCAAGATATTTGTTGGGAGCTGTTCTTTGCCGAACCACCGCCACAATCACCAAGAGAAAAAGATCAACCAGCTGTCACGGAGGAACCCGAAATCGGAGAAGATGATGAACCTTTCCTCGGTTTCGATGTGACGCCAGTGGATGATCATGATAGAACGACTGTCGAAACATCCGATACTACGCCTCAATTGATACTAGGACCTGGTTGACCCAAGATACTGCGAACTGGAAAAAGGGGAAGACCGAAGAAACTTTTTCAAACAAATCTCCAAGATGTGGAGGAGCAAGAAGAAGACAAAGAGATTTTTCTAGCAGAGATTCCATTCAAGGAGGCAATAACAGGACCACACTCTAACGAGTGGCATGGTGCCATGGTCATGGAAATGGAATCTATCCTGAGAAACAATACATGGGTGCTGGTGGATCCTCCCCGTGATGCCAAAGTCATCGGATGCCAGATGGTGCTGCGCTACAAACTAAAACCTGATGGAACACTTGAGAAGAGGAAGGCCAGGCTGGTAGCTCAAGGTTTCAACCAGGAGTATGGAATCAACTATTTTGACACGTTCGCACCGGTGGCGCGAATGGAATCAATTCGACTGATGGTTTGTCTCGCTGCCAAGCTCGGTGTAAAAATCAGACAGTACGATATCACAACGGCTTATATGTATGGTGACCTAGACGAGGAAATATTCATGAAACAACCGAATAACTTCAGGGAGATGCTAGAGAGCATTGCGACGTCTGGAACTGACGACGAAACCAAGGAGAATGCCAAGAACATGCTTCGCCAGTTGCAGGGAGGCGACAAGGTCTGCTTACTACAAAAATCACCGTATGGATTGAAACAGGCCGGTAGAAACTGGTATGCCAAGCTGCATGAAGTCTTGAGGAAGTGCGGTGCCAAACCAACCGCATCGGATCCGTGTCTATTCCAAATTGGTTCCGGAAATAACATAACTTTGATTGCCGTTTATGTTGACGACATGATGGTGCTATCAAAATTCAAAAAGACGATCGCCGAAATTTCCAGAGTACTGAGTGAAAATTTCAAGGTCAAGGACTTAGGATTGGCCAAACACTTCCTAGGCATTGAACTAATCCAGGAGACCGGATGTATATCCATGCAACAGCAAGGTTACATTGAAGAGCTTCTCCAACGCTACGAGATGGCCGACTGCAAACCTGTAGTCACACCACTCGACCCTGGAACGAAGTTGAGCAAAAATGAGAATCCCAGTACTGACGAGTTGAAGTTGCCTTACCGCGAATTGGTAGGCGCGCTGACATATCTGTCGACAACTACACGCCCGGACATTTCGTTCGATGTCAGCTACCTGGGACAGTTCAACAATTGCTTCGGAGTCGAACATTGGAAACTGCCAAGAGAGTGCTGCGGTACTTGAAGGGGACTTCGAACATCGGGCTGATCTACGAAGCAGACACCGAACCAATCCAAGGATTCGTCGACGCCGACTGGGGAAGCTGCCAAGAAGATAGGAGGTCCTACACGGGGTACGTGTTCCTGCTCGGCGGATGCCCTATATCGTGGGACTCGAAAAAAAAAAGAACCGTGGCCCTTAGCACCACGGAGGCCGAGTACATGGCGTTGTCAGAGTGCGCCAAGGAAGCTGTGTACTTACGCCGATTTCTGCTCGAGTTAGGCTTCAAAGACTTAGCCACTATGTTCATATTTTGTGATAATCGAAGTGCAATTAATTTGGCAAAGAACGCGATGTATCACAGTAGAAGCAAACATATTGATATCAAACATCACTTTGTTCGTGAAGTCTTTGAGTGTAAATTTTTGTTTTGAAGTAGGCTATATCTCTACAAACGATCAAGTTGCTGACTTTCTCACGAAGAGTTTAATTCGAATGAAACATGAAAGTTGCTTGAAGTTTGCTGGTTTGGAGAGTGTAAAGATTGTATGAACCTCTACTTGAGGGGAAGTGTTGTAACTTTGGTGGTTTTGTACTTTGTTTATCAAGTATGCTGTTCTGTATATGTAAGGTGCTGCCACCTGCCCTTTTATGCTTCAGTTTGTCTAAAGCCCGCGCCATGTTCGCACATGTTTAGTTAGTGCGGTTCCGCTATTTCCATCCATGTACATCAGTTCGTTATTATTATTAAACTCACATCAGTTCGCTTTGCTTATACATCTCTGGTTTCCTTATATCCTCTTACAAAATCCATCCACCGTACTTTCCAGTCATCCATCTCTCCATCACTTGTTTCAGCATTCCTTCATCATTCATCCTTTTCACATGTCCATACCATCTCAATCTGTTCTGCTCCAGCTTTTCATTCAGCTTCTGTACATTCACTTTATTTCTCACTCTATCTCTCCTTAGTCTTCTGTACCAGACTCCTCAGGAATTTCATTTCGGCTGCCCATATTCTACTCTCCTCGTCATTTGGCAAGTTTCTGCTCCACTCGTCGTTATTGGTAAGTAATAGGTCTTGTACATCACTTCTTTATCCTTCATCCCACCTTTCCGCTTCTCTTCAAACTAATACGCAAACATTGAGAAAATGTGTATGAGGAAGGTTCAAAATCATGTTTAGATCTTTGTGCCACTCCAAAGACTGGCACACATTTCTGCCCCTGCCCGCGGCTACCCGGGCGGCTTTCTACGTGACTTGTGTTTCACTCATATTTGAATGTCCCGCCGCTGACGCTGCCCTCCCCTTTCCCGACAAATGAACTGTTCCGGCTCTACAAATGGACTATCCCGGGCTGGTTAAACTACGTCTTGGGGCCTCCTCTGACGCTATTGGCCCGGCCGGTTCAAATGAACCAATGGCGCGATCCCGCGCACAGTGACTTGCACATTGAATAAGCCTGGCCCGGCCTGCCAACTGAATTGTCCTTGTGGTTGGGCCAGCGAGGTGTTCTCCGTGACTCTGTGGACCTGCTGCTGTTGGTAGTGTCTACTTCCAAAAGTCTCCGTAAGGCGCGCGCGACTGTTGTCGTCCGTCAGGTGGCGTGCTCTGTAACGCGTCTCTTCCCACAAGCTCCTGAACCATGCAGCGGACAAGAGTGTTCTCGTCCGAGCTCTTCGGGCTCGGCATTTCTATACAAGCCATGTGGCCTGCCATCGCAACTAAGGTAAAGCGTCTGATCTTTTCTGCAATAACCATTGTGAATTCCATTACTACATAATGATTATCAACTCACAGTGTCGCCGTGAGGAAAACAAACCGATTCAAGATTAATTGACTTATCTATCTAAAACTTTGAACTAGTATGAACTGCAAGGCACATAGCCAATGGCAGCTTGCCTTCACAACCAGGTTCTCTTGTATCGAACAACATCGACAGAACTCTTAAGCCGTGTGTGGTATAATTTAATTTAATTATGATTGTTTAGTTCTGAATTATATTTTGAATGCTATATTTTGGAGGGCAAATTAGGATAGGTGGACAATGGGCGCATTGCCTTTTAAATGTGGCCTACAATTGCAAACGGCTTACCTCATGGTCAGGTGGCCGCCAACAATTGAATTATGTGGACAACGGTCACGGTAGTTGTTGTGTTGGAGCATTTCGCTCAGGGCCAGTAGTTAGCCTTTAGTCTATTCTTATTTGATCTAAATTTCTTATTTCCGGTACCTTCTGTTTTGCTGTACCATGTTTTACCTTGTTTTGAGTTTCCGCTCTTGGGTTCTCCCAAAATGCCTCCTGGCATTTCATTTTCGTTTCAATAATTATACTTTCACATTTAGGTTGTATTCTTGCCTTAAGCCCATTTGCAGGGACAACATCTCTTGCTATCCAAGGAATATGTTTTTATACTAAAGTTGTAATTGCCACCCGTGACCGTAGATTCACAAGACCACGTGGGGTCTAGGTTACAGCTAGGAGTGTTTCTTTATTTATGCCAGTGTTTGTTTTCCACATGTCGTTGTATTTTCCTTATTTTTCTCAATACATTTTCCATTTACGTATTTTATAACCCATGGGCATTCGTCTACCATCTGATTTGCATTACCCAGACCCACGCCTTGGTATCACGAGGCCCAAATCCACATCCCGGGTATCCTACCCGCCTGGCTGCTCATTCCTTGCGAATGGTTGCCAGAGTACGGCGTTTGAGAGTGTGTGAAGATGGGGTCATACAGTAACGTTGGTAACTTCATTAAGTCTTATTTACACCGCACAGTAAGTGTGTAGCGAGAGCGTGGTTTGATTCCCGCGTCTCCTACTTCGTGCCAAATGTCGTACAGTAAGTGGTAGCAGAGCGTGGTTGTCGATTTTGTCTGGTTTGCTACCGCTGGTGGTAGATGGAAGCCACGTGGCAATATTATCGACTCTGCCCTGATATTTATCAGGATGAAAACACTGAAGTGTGGAATCCCTTTTTTGTAATTATAACTTCCTACCATGGGCAAATAAGTAAAATTTGTGTTAAAGTTTCATGTGGAAAATTAAACCGTTAGACTTAAGGTGTTGTAAAATTCAATTGTTTGACTTTTTTGGTTTTTCATTTCATGCTACTGTCATGGAGCGACACGTACCAGATCCAAAGTATTTGGATCATGAAGAAATCCAATTTGAATTGGAGATCAGGAATTTGGAGGTCCCCGCGAGCACGGAGGTGGCTCGAGCAGTTCTGAAACCTGCCCTTAAGGATCCTGTGGTGTTGCCTGAGCTGTCCGAGGCAGAATTTGCAATTGGTGAGTCACAGATTTTCCATAGAGTAGAAGTTTGTGCAAATCTCATTAATTTGTTTTTGCTCGATGATTATGGTACGTCTGCCCAATATAAAAAGTTGCGTGCTCGTCTGCAGTACTTGTTCACTCGTTGCGAAGATGTTTTATCTGTTTCGTCTCATCGTTCTGACGAGGAACTAGCCAATATTTTTGAAATTCAGCGCATGATAGCCGAATGTGCAAATAAAGTTTTCGATGAAAATTCTAGTGGTTGTAATGGTGCAGAAGCACTCCGTGCAGTCGGTGTAGACAGTGATGAAATAAGGCTCCCTACCAGTGAAGGTGATAATCAGCCTTATGTTCCAACATGTACCGCTAATCTGTTAGATGCAATTAGATTGAGTTGTGAAGTTTCAAATAATTCTAGTATGTTTCAATCTGTTGACCACAATAATGTCTTTCCGGTTTCTACTAAAAATAGTACTACTGTAGATAGCAATAGTACAGGGTTGCCAGTAATTTCCTTGGCTGAAGTAGACGTTGCTAATCATTTTCCTTTCCCTCGTGTGGATCATTCTGCTTATGTTTATCGTGAAAGAGCTGCTGTAGGCAGGTCACGTGTCATGTCAGGGTTGCCAGCCAGTAGTGTCGATGCTGGTGGCAACGCAAGTGTTGTCAGATTGTCTACACAATACCTTCAGGTCAATGAGAGAAAACCAGTCGATAGTGTTTTAGCGACTGAGTTTAGCCGGTTAAATTTTAACCAAGTATTATCGTCCGACGCAAATTTGGTTGAAGTGTCAAACGCTTCATGGATAAATAATTTGGGTACTAATTCTAGTTTTCATGTACCAGTGTCCGTTCATTCTGTTTCTGCTGTAAACAATTCTAACGGTGATGTCAATTGTAATTCTTCCGTTGTCGAAAATTTGCAACCGAGTGCTAGAGAGTTGTTCATGTCAACTGAAAAGCCTCGTTCCGCGTGTAGCACAACTCCTGTGTACACCACAAGTAACTCCAATGGTGGAGTAACGTATTCTTATTCTAGTGCCTTTTCTCGTCCTGCCTGTTCTGTTCTTACGCCCAGTACGAGGGGTGTTCAAGAAGTCAATCTCCACAGTCGGAGCATGTATCCTACTCCGGGACGAAGTGCTCCCCAAGACGTTCCTAGTAGTAACCATCCCCCTTCGTTAGGTATCAAACCTTTTAATTTCCGTTGGCCTAAAGATAATGTTTGGTGCAACAAGAACAGATTTTCTTCTCGTGTAGAGCCTCAAGGTCGGGATTTCAATAGCCCGAGTGATGATAGTGGACCTGTTCGTGGCGAACAGAGAGATCCGGGTTCTAGTCATTCAGTTTTTTCTAACCGTAATTTTGGGAACCTCGCCCACCCTCTATCTGATTGTGTAGCTAAGTTGAAGCATATGAATACTGATACCACCGATGGTATTATTCATTTTCTGCGTGAGTTGGTGGAAATTTATGAGTATGCTGCTGTATTTGGTGTGAGTTATACTCAGGTGTACCAACTTATGTTCCCGTTCACTTCTGGTATGATGAGAAGTATGGTTGTCGAGGCTATGTCCCGTAACACGGGTATCGAAGTGTTCTGTGAGCAAGTAATGTCAAATTTCATTCCGTGTAGAAAGATGGGTACTGTAATTCAGCGTCATTTGTATCGTGTACAGAAGTATGGTGAATCGTTGGATGTGTACATGCAGGATATGTTAAAGCTAGCTAAGATGTTTTCTGTTAACTTCACCGAGCAAGAGATGGTGGAACACATTTTGGATGGTGTGACGCCAGAATATCGTTCATTTTTATGCTTAGGGTCTCGCCCGAGCACTATTGCTCAATTGTGTGCTTTTGCCGTACGTGGAGAGTCCGTACGCCAGTCTGACTATGGTAGAGGTTCTGTTGATCAACCCTCACAATTTAATTCATACAAACCGCAAGGTTCTTCTAATCGTTGGAACAATGCTCGTTCCCAGGGTAGCCAAGGTAATCGGGGAAATCGTAGGCCTCAAGTTTCGGGAGGTCGATGGTCGAGTAATCAGCCTCAGAGTAGTCCTGTTCGTAATGAAGAAGTCAGGAGCTCTGGAAATTTTAATTCTGGAAGGAATGTCCGCTTCCAAGGTCTTTCAAATGGTAGAGGTGATGTCAGACACCAAGAAGCTACTAACCGTGACGAAGGTTCAAACCGTCAAGAAGCTCGAGGTCGAGTGAATAGCAGTTCTGTGAAATGTAACGCCTGTGGTCGTTTCGGTCATTCAGACCGCATGTGTAATGCTCCTCCGCAATGACATCCGGAAACCGGGCATCGTGATGGGATACCGATGTCATCAGCTGTCAATGCAAACGATAATAGAATCGGAGGTTGTTCGAAGGTTTCTGTGAGTTCCTTATTACCTGCACCTATTGCTGGCATTTTGATCAATGATGCCAACGTTAAAGCCTTGTTGGATTCTGGCAGTGCTGCGTCACTGATGAGTGAGGAATGGTATAGGGCCATGAAAGGCATGTGCAAATTTCCCCCTCTCTCGAAAATTGATGTTCGTTTAGTTTCAGCTAATAATTCTCAACTAACAGTTCTAGGGGTTGTCAAGTTAAAGGTTAAGATTCATAATTTTGCGTGGAAGTTTCCGTTTTGGATCGTGTCCAATTTGTCTTGCCCTGTGATTTTAGGCGCAAATTTCTTCTCGCATTCCGGTTTGTCGCTGGACATTAAAAGAGAAACCTTTTGGTTTAATTTCTGTCCGCAGTTGAAATTAAAGTTTTCTGCTACTGAGAGGTATGATGTTGGCACCAGTGCGGTGGACATCAGCGATGAAGACGTTCCCGAGTTGTCAAGTAGTGTCAACGACCTGGATCTTAGTGGTCTTTCTGATGGTCAAGCAGCGATTATACGTGATTTGTGTTCTCGTTTTCCGGAAGTTTTTACCGACAAGTTAGGTGTCACTGATTTGATCTCTTACAAGATTGTCATGTCAGACAATATTCCAGTTAGGCATCCTCCCTACCGACTTAGTCCACCTAAGATGAAAGAACTTAAGAAGATAATTGATCAGATGTTGGCTGATGGAGTTATTCGCCCCTCTATTTCTTCATACTCATCGCCTATGTTTCTAGTGCCCAAACCGAATGGTGGTTTTAGAACCGTTGTAGATTACCGAAGGCTCAATAAGAAGGTGGCGATGGAATCTATCCCCCTTCCTGATCTTCACTCATGCTTTTCGTGGTTCAAGGATGCTAAGTACTACAGTCTTATCGATTTGAACCAGGCATACTATCAGGTTCCCTTAGCCGAGGAGAGTAAGCATCTTACCGCCTTCGCGACGGATTGGAATCTCTTTGAATTTAATAGGCTTCCCTTTGGCCTCACTATTGGAGGCGCTGTGTTAAGCAGATTGTTGGATAGGGTTTTCGCTGGCATTAAGTTTGAGTATCTGTACCACTATTTGGACGATGTCGTAGTGTACAGTAAGACATTTGAAGATCATGTTCGTCATCTTCGTGAAGTGTTCGAGCGTTTGAAGAACGCTGGGCTAACTGTGAAGCTTTCTAAGGTGTTTTTCGCTAAACCTCAAATTTCCTTTCTGGGGCATGTTATTTCGGCCGCTGGTGTGTCGATCGACAGCTCTCGCACCCAGGGCATTCGTGACTTCAAGAGACCCGTCAATGTCAAGGGCGTGGCTCGCTTCGTTGGCATGGCCAACTTCTTTCGAAAATTTATCCCTGATTTCGCTAGTAAGGCTATGCCCTTGAATAAACTACGTCAGAAGAAGGTTCTGTTTGAGTGGGGTGAGTCTCAACAGGCCGCCTTCGATGAGCTAAAAGAAGCTTTGTGTAATGCCCCAGTTCTCGCTGTTCCTGATTTCAGCAAGAAATTTATTGTACAGACTGATGCCTCTTTAGGCGCCGTTGCAGCTGTTCTCTTACAGGAATGTGACGAGGGTCGTCGTCCTATTGCCTTCGCTTCGAGGACCTTGACTGCTCCCGAGTCTCGCTATTCTGTATATGAGCTCGAAGGCCTCGCTGTCATGTTCGGCTTGGAAACGTTTAGGATGTATGTCGAACATGTGCCGTTCGAATTGGAGACCGATAACCAAGCCCTGAGCTGGGTCTTGGCCAGACCGAGGAACACTGGGCGTATCGCTCGGTGGGCGACTCGTATTTCATCTTTCAATTTCACCGTTCGACACATAAAAGGGACAGACAATGTCATTGCAGATTCGCTTAGTAGGATGTACGAAGAATCTCCCCTTAAGAGACCGGAACCTGCTCCTGTGGAACCGGATGTTGTTGGTGTTTGTTCCGCTCAACACATGTTAAGCAATTCTCCCCTTTTGTTTAAGGATATAGTCATTCATCAGAAGGAAGATCAAGAGTTAAAATTAATTATTTCCAAATTAGATGCTGGTGAGGTTGTAAAATCTTACTTTCTCAGGTCAGGCGTGTTATGCTGTGTTGCCAGGCATGACAAGAAGCCGAAAGTCGTCTTGCCTGTCCAATTAGTGGATGCAATGTTAAGATATTTCCATGAGTCACCAGTGGGTGGTCATTTAGGAGTCTTCAAAACTCGCCAACAGGTAAAGCAATCCTTTACTTGGAAGTATATGGACCGAGATATTAAAAGATTTGTTTTGGGTTGTCGTAGTTGCAACGTGAGCAAACCTGCTGTCAACAGTAGAATGGGATTTCTAGCGTCTGAACCCGTGTTGCGACCTATGGAGAGGTTGTATATTGACTTCGTCGGGCCTTTTCCGAGATCCAGGTTAGGTAACCGCTTCGCGCTAGTCTGTGTCGACGGATTCTCGAGATTTTGCTGGATTTTTCCCACCAAGATGAGCAACACTGCTGCCGTCATTAAATGTTTGAAAGTCATTTTTACTTCATTTGGTCCCTGTCAGTACCTCATTTCCGACAATGCTCGTACCTTTACTTCTAATCAGTTCCGTAACTTCTGTTTCGAGTATTCAATTTCTCATGTTACGACTACTCCGTATTATCCTAATCCTAGTTTGGCCGAGAGGGTCAATAGGAATTTGAGAGCCGCGTTAATCGCGTATCATCGGGACAATCATGCAAAATGGGATTCCTCATTGCATTGGTTGGCCTATGCTTTCAATACTGCTGAGCACGAAAGTCATGGTAAAACCCCATTTTCCTTGATGCACGCATTCGTGCCAAATTCTCCGTTGTCTAACCTTTGGTCTCTTAACGAACTTCTTCCCGATCAGCCTAGTCCTGAGCGCGTCCGTGAAATTTGGAAGGAAGCTCAGCGTGCTATCAAGATATCTCACGACAAGTTGGCCCAGAGGTACAATCAAGGTCGTGGTCAGAATAAATTTAAAGTTGACGATCTTGTGTATGTCAAAAACTTTTGGAGGAAAACTCCTGGTCACCAAGTAAGTGGTAAGCTCATGCCAAAATTCCGTGGTCCGTATAGAATCTTATCCTTTCCTACCGATGTTACTGTCCTATTGGAGGACAATGAAAGAAGGCGCATTTTTCGCACCCACTTGTCATATTGTAAACGTGCTGGTGAACGTGAGGCAGAAGAAGCCGAGGAAGCAGAGAACGCAGAACGTGATGTGTAGTGTGAGTTGTAGTAGCTTTTCCTGTGCTGTGATTTGGCAACAGTGATTTCTTATTGTATTTTGGTGTCGTGTAGAGCTCGTGGAGTCGGGAGTGGTGCTGTCTTCGTATGACGCTGTGTCGACAGACGTGGAGTTGAAGTTGTGCTTCTGTCGTGTTCAATTGCAGTGATTGTGCAATATCTCCACAAGTACATCGTGAGTCAGTTTTCGCCGAGGAGAAATTTCGTCTAGTGATAGGCATAAAGGGTCTTCTGGTTTTTCTTTTCAAGTTTTCATTCTTGTTAGCGGGACCTGCTTGAGGTCTTTCTATGCCCCTGTGGCCTATTTCTTCGTTCTGTTTTGGAGGTGTCAAGGTGAACATGGATATGTTCTGAGTCGTAGTACTCTTGTTCTGGTGTGTGTGTGGATATCAGGGATTACTGCATTTGCTCGCAGCCCTGGTGTCAGACCCTTTCCTCGTTGAATTTTGTCTGTGCGCTGTCTGTAGCGTAGAGTGTTAAGGACTGTTGTTTAGTTCCTTGTGCGGGGTGCACATCGTGTAGTGGTGACTGTACCTGTTACGTTGCGGTGGTGATGAAGGTTGCCCTGCATTTGCTCGCAGGCGCCTTGGTGTCGTAGAAGATGACACGTTGGGTCGAATTGATGAGGTCTCTGTTCCTTGAGTCACTGTTCCTGTCATCGTATTGGTAAGTTGTAAAAGTTGTAGAGAAGAGTGTGTTCCTGTTCTATTCTCTGCGTTCCGTGTAGGTGTGTTTCCTGTTCTGCGTTCCGTGTAGGTGTGTGCCTGTTCTGCGTTCCGTTTACAAGAGGGCATTTGATGTGTAAGTAACGTAATGTAAAAGGTAAATTGTAAATGTAAATGTTGGAAATTTGTTGACACCAGTTGTGATCTGTGTGGTGACAAGGTAACTGTTTCTTGTTCTCCCCTGTATTGTGAGAGCTGAGCCATTCCTGTGGTCGTGGGTTCCCCTAGATTTCTTTCGTGCGACCCCATCTCAGTATTTTATCACTACGGTGAAAATGTATAAAGATTTTCCATTTATTCAATATAGCATTGTAACATTAGGATTTTGGTTGGGGACCAGTTCTGTGTAGTTACTAACTCCAGTGAAGTGGAGGTAACAAAAGTTCAAGAGAACGCTGTCCAGTGTTTCTTCCCAATTTAGTGACTTAACATTAACGTAATTCTGCTAAACCTAAAGTCTGCGTGTGCATTGTGTGTGCATCGCCCCTATGAAAGTGAAGGTGATCTCGTATCACTAAGGCAAGTGAATTGCCAAGTCCTTGTTTGCACAGTGAAAGTCCTAACATGTGCTACGGAAGTTGCTCAAGCTCTCGCCCTGGTCCCTCTCAGGCCAGTGGCATTCTTCGACCCCGCTGGTGAAGAAGCCAACCCAGCCTTGTGTTGCGTCTCTGCGTGCTGTGTCTGCTCTTGTCCTTGGCTGTTTCAGTGGTGGCCCAGTGTGAGGGTAGCGCTCCTCACACCTGGAGATGGTGGTGGCCTGCGCTAAGGTCACTGTCATGACGTCGTCTTCCATCTGACGGGGATCCTGATGCCTGCTGGTCGGTGCGGTTGGTGACCCTTCCCTGATGTCGACCCTGGATGCTGAACGACTGGAGTGGTACTATGGTGATGCTGGAGGGGTACTATGGTGGTCATCTGGTGTGGTGGTATGGTGCTGTTGGTGTTCCTTCTTGCCAAGCCTGAGGTCTTCACGACATCGCTAGTTGGGCACTTCTTCCTTCCTGCTGTTTCGACTTCCTGGTGCAGTGAGTGACGCATGAACAAACATTATTTTGCCTGTGGGCGAACCAAGCCATCCTCAAGAGAACTTACAGGGGGGAGCCTCTTCCTGTTGGCTCACCCCAACTGTCAGCTTTATGAGGGGGAGGCTGTGCCACTCCAAAGACTGGCACACATTTCTGCCCCTGCCCGCGGCTACCCGGGCGGCTTTCTACGTGACTTGTGTTTCACTCATATTTGAATGTCCCGCCGCTGACGCTGCCCTCCCCTTTCCCGACAAATGAACTGTTCCGGCTCTACAAATGGACTATCCCGGGCTGGTTAAACTACGTCTTGGGGCCTCCTCTGACGCTATTGGCCCGGTCGGTTCAAATGAACCAATGGCGCGATCCCGCGCACAGTGACTTGCACATTGAATAAGCCTGGCCCGGCCTGCCAACTGAATTGTCCTTGTGGTTGGGCCAGCGAGGTGTTCTCCGTGACTCTGTGGACCTGCTGCTGTTGGTAGTGTCTACTTCCAAAAGTCTCCGTAAGGCGCGCGCGACTGTTGTCGCCCGTCAGGTGGCGTGCTCTGTAACGCGTCTCTTCCCACAAGCTCCTGAACCATGCAGCGGACAAGAGTGTTCTCGTCCGAGCTCTTCGGGCTCGGCATTTCAATACAAGACATGTGGCCTGCCATCGCAACTAAGGTAAAGCGTCTGATCTTTTCTGCAATAACCCTTGTGAATTCCATTACTACATAATGATTATCAACTCACAGTGTCGCCGTGGGGAAAACAAACCGATTCAAGATTAATTGACTTATCTATCTAAAACTTTGAACTAGTATGAACTGCAAGGCACATAGCCAATGGCGGCTTGCCTTCACAACCAGGTTCTCTTGTATCGAACAACATCGACAGAACTCTTAAGCCGTGTGTGGTATAATTTAATTATGATTGTTTAGTTCTGAATTATATTTTGAATGTTATATTTTGGAGGGCAAATTAGGATAGGTGGACAATGGGCGCATTGCCTTTTGAATGTGGCCTACAATTGCAAACGGCTTACCTCATGGTCAGGTGGCCGCCAACAATTGAATTATGTGGACAACGGTCACGGTAGTTGTTGTGTTGGAGCATTTCGCTCAGGGCCAGTAGTTAGCCTTTAGTCTATTCTTATTTGATCTAAATTTCTTATTTCCGGTACCTTCTGTTTTGCTGTACCATGTTTTACCTTGTTTTGAGTTTCCGCTCTTGGGTTCTCCCAAAATGCCTCCTGGCATTTCATTTTCGTTTCAATAATTATACTTTCACATTTAGGTTGTATTCTTGCCTTAAGCCCATTTGCAGGGACAACATCTCTTGCTATCCAAGGAATATGTTTTTATACTAAAGTTGTAATTGCCACCCGTGACCGTAGATTCACAAGACCACGTGGGGTCTAGGTTACAGCTAGGAGTGTTTCTTTATTTATGCCAGTGTTTGTTTTCCACATGTCGTTGTATTTTCCTTATTTTTCTCAATACATTTTCCATTTACGTATTTTATAACCCATGGGCATTCGTCTACCATCTGATTTGCATTATCCAGATCCACGCCTTGGTATCACGAGGCCCAAATCCACATCCCGGGTATCCTACCCGCCTGGCTGCTCATTCCTTGCGAATGGTTGCCAGAGTACGGCGTTTGAGAGTGTGTGAAGATGGGGTCATACAGTAACGTTGGTAACTTCATTAAGTCTTATTTACACCGCACAGTAAGTGTGTAGCGAGAGCGTGGTTTGATTCCCGCGTCTCCTACTTCGTGCCAAATGTCGTACAATCTTCATCATCATCATCATCATCAGTTTATCTGCGTTATGGCAGGTTTCCTCATGGTCGGTCACTCCACCTTATCTGATCTTCAGCAGCACGTTTTCAGCTCATAAGATTTATCAATCTTGATGGAATCCAGCATCTGAAACCTTCTTCTTCCTAAAAGAAGGTACAGGGAGTTTAGTTTGTATGTAACGGAGACCCTCGCTTGCCCGCTCGCCCCTCGTTGCGCGCCTGCCTCCCGCCAGGCACGTTGCCGTTATGCGGCGCTCGCACGGCACTGGGTCATTGAGTATACGAATTTGTACATAAATTTGTACTTCATTGTGATCCTTGACCAATTTTTTGACGAACTGACTTACGGAGAGCGATTGTCAAATTACTTTCAACAAGATTCTGCCACTGCTCACACTGCTGAAGCATCCATGACAGAATTGCGTCGCATTTTCGGTACCTACGAGGATTATAAGTCAGAACATGTGGCCCCGCGAAGCCCAGACTATCACCATGCGTGTCAATGAAAATTTCCTTAGAAAATTCCAAAAATGTGTAGATGCAGGTGGAGGATATTTTCAACATCTTCTATGGCAATTATTATTATGTGTGCTTGTTATTTACATGCGATTCGTACGCATCGTTTTTAAAAATACTGTATATATGTTTATTTTGCATAAAACCGAGAATTTCGCATCTATTTCGCATAAATTGAAAATTTTTGTATTTTGAGCCAATTTCGCATTTTATCGCTAATTCGAAATCGCTAAATATCATTCATAAAGGTCATATAAGATGGAGGCAAACACACTGACAAAGTTTCAACATATTTCGCATTTATCGCAAATGCTAAAAACCACAAACTCTAGTCATAACATTCGATCTGCAACAGGCTTTGCCTACGCCAATGCTATAGTCTGGGACACATTAAATAAGTTACTAGAAAACCAACATGGCCGCCACATTTGGTGTTGCCAACCTACATCATTTAACACCAAAAAGTCAGCACACACATCCTTGTAACACGTACGCAAATGATCCAAACTACGTAAAGGCCCTTTACATTTTACATAAAGTTGTGAAGCAGTCCTTGCTCAAGTTAGGGACATCTTGGTCATCAGTCCTCAACATTCTAACTCTTAAGCAGTATTATGGTAGTGAAGTTAACTTAAATTAGCTCTTTTAGTTTGATTTTTAAAGCATCATATAAAATGCTTAAGAACAGAAACATTAATACTTACTGGAGGTTTTTTCCAGTTTTGCCGGGGAGCTAAAGATGAGCATGTTCATTTCTTCTTATCGGCTACATTTTTATAATTAGTCCAAAAATGCAGACCATTCTGTTTTAAGATGAGTGTTCAGAGAAGGATTTAGGAGTAGGAGAAAAATAGAATAGTGGGGTACATATTAGCTTATTATTTCTTTATTTTTGATAAGTACCATACTCATTTCTTGCATGTATAGGCCTACATATATGGAAGTAGAATTGAGACAAGCTATTGATAGCCTATTGGCAAATCCCTATTGAGATGCAAGAAGATGGTTGATCCAATGCTTAGGCCTAAATCCATTCGAACTAGTCGTGGATTTTAGGGGCATAAAACTGTAATGATTTATTCTTGGAATGGTAGAAAGCAGCAGTTGTTCGTTGAGTTTGGGACTTTGCGACATCATGGTCATGTAGATCTGTGTACTTGGACATGTGGAATTTGTCTCATAACCTGTGCTATTGTGATGGCTGTATTAGTGTGTGCATTTATTATTAAGATGAGGATTGGGAACGAGGCGGCCATGACCTTAAATTAGGAACCATCCCGGTATTTGCCTGGAGTAGAAGTGCGGAAACGAGTTCCAAGATGGCTAAGATGGGGAGCGAACCCTCCTCTTCTCAGTTTTGCCTCACGAGGCTTAGTGTGCCTTGTTCTATCCCTCAGACCAAAATTAAAATTTCTTGGCAGAGCCAAAAATCGAACCAGGACCAACTGCCAAAAAATTGCTAGCGGCACAGCGCGAGATGGTTGGTAGAATACTCTCCTGACCTTTCGTCACCTGGCACATTAAAAGCCACTTGCAGAAAATTCACTGAATTCACTGACAAATTGACTACAGTCCAGCCGCTGAGTGTCCGGCTCTGACGTTTGGCGATGCGATGGTGGGAGAAGAGGGGTAGAGAGAACAATATAGCCAACTTACGGCAATGAGAAGCTGTTAATAGAACCTTGAAACTTGCCATCATTTTAATTCTTCTCTAGCATCTTCACTATGTAACGTGGAAGTCCCACACCCTATTTGCAATTTTATGCATCATTGTGTTATTCCGACATTTTGCGGTTACAAAACCTAAATTCTTCGACCGCAGTGGATTTCCGCCTAGGTTGGCAAAGTCGCTTAAAACCATGAAGAATGTTGTCACCTGTACCAATCAGCGGTTTTCCCGGTAAGCCGGTCTCTAAATTCAGCTCGATGTTGCAAGGGCTCACTTCTGTTGCTCTTTGTGTTAGTGCAGGTTTGTTGTTTTATTGTCTTGTGTGTGCACACTTACCTGTTAACTGTGTGTAATTATATTACTTTAGTAATATGGTCAGTGGTTCGTCAGAATTCATTTAAAAACATGTGAAATATTTTTTGTAGTCCACGCTGTTTTATATTTCGCGGTACAGAACCGGCAACGCTGTCTCCCTCCCTCATGAGAAATGTCAGAGCCGGACACTTGACGGCTGTACTGTAGTTAAATACACGCGTTGAAAGGCAAGTTTTATCGACAGAGTAATACACAAACCGGCAAAAAAAGTGGAACAGTTAAAAATGTAATATAAATAGTATAAAATTAGCCATGAAATAGATGTAATCACATTTTAAAAGCTTTTCACGCATTAGAACACACATCTGAAACATCCGTGAATAGTAATTGATAATATGACATTTCTTAGGGTGGTTTATTACCACCAATTACCCAATCTTCGATGGCGGGAAGTGCACTGGAAGCATTTAAGGGTTATGAGTGTTGCCGCTCGCTTATTGTTGTTCTAGGAATAACAACTGGCATTTGTTGAACACGAGCAGTGGGCCTCTGTTCTCTTCACTGACGAGAGTCGCTTTAATCTTAGATCTCCTGATATAAGAGAAAGAGTGTGGAGAAGGCGCGGGAAGAGGTACAGCCCTGTTGCTTTCTCCTCCAGGACTCCATTTGGAGGTGGCTCTGTTATGGTGTGGGGTGGCATCAACATTATGGCCCGCACTGAGTTGGTGTGCATCGATCACGGGACACTCAATTCCCAAAGGCACATCGAAGAGATCCTGATGAACCATGTGATGCCCTATGCGCCTTTCATTGGTCAGAATTTCATGCTGGTGCAGGATAATGCCCTCATACTGCTCGCTGAGTTGTATAATATCTGCAGGAAGTGGGGATTCAAACCCTGGACTGGCTAGCTCGTAGTCCTGACTTAAACCCCATCGAGCACGTACGAGATATGCTTGGAAAGAAAGTCAGACAGTCAGTGTGACCCCACCACCTTGGCACAACTGAGAACATCGCTGCTGGAGGAATGGGATCGCATCCCGGCAAATGTCATTCGACGAGTTGTGAACAGTATGCCTGAGTGTTTACAAGCTGTCATAGACTCTAAGGGTGGAAACACTTGTTTTTAGTGACCAGTGGTGTTGTGCAGTGCAAACATTAACACTGTTTTGTTTGAAAAAAAAAGAAAAAAAACAGCCCAAAAGAACATTACTAAAAATAGAAAATTGTAAGTTTTGCAAAAATATGTAACGAAATTCGTGAGTTAAAGCGTTTTGTAAAACAGGTTTCAGAGAGAAATGGTACAAGACTGTTGAAAACTTGAATTTCACCCACTCAAGCAGGAAAGCATGGTCACTAATACGAAAACTGGATTCAACATCCTTACCCACAAGAAAGCATTCCGCTATCAACGTAGAATCCATAGCTGACCACCTTATTTCTACATCCAGGACAGAGAGAGACAAGAGGTTTAGCAGACAGGTCCGATTGGAATTCAACAAGTTAAAACGTGAAGTCCAACCTAACTTGTTTTATTCACGACCATTCTCATTAGAAGAGATACAACATGGTTTGCATGCCCTCCAGACTGGAAAAGCAGCGGGATTTGATGGTGTGTATCCGGAGTTTCTCAAGACATGTGGTCCAGCTACCAAACGATGGCTTGCAAACTTTTTCAGTTCCATTCTACAATCAGGACGTCTTCCACCGTCTTTCAAGAAGACCAAAATAATTGCAGTACTGAAGCCAGGAAAAGATCCAAAGCTACCCCAAAGTTACAGGCCAATTGCCTTACTCAGTGTCACCTACAAATTACTTGAAAGACTGTTACTGAATAGAATTGCTCCTGCAATTGAGCAAGAGATTCCTGTTGAACAAGCTGGATTCCGCTCAAAACGAGACTGCTCTGATCAAGTCCTTGTCTTAACTACATATCTAGAAATTGGCTTTGAGAAGAAACTTAAAAGTGTTTCTGCCTTTCTGGACCTCTCAGCGGCGTACGATACTGTCTGGAGAAAAGGACTTCTCCTCAAACTCATAAAGTCAGTCCCTTGTCTTAAAACAGTGACTCTCATCAGCAACATGTTAAGTAATAGACTATTCCAAGTTCACAATGAAAGTGCCAGAAGCAGGTTCCATACACTCAATAATGGTCTACCTCAGGGTTCAGTTTTATCCCCTATGCTATTTAACTTATACATTCATGATCTGCCAGAAACGGTATCCCGTAAATTCATCTATGCGGACGATATAAATCTTACAGTCCAGTGCACCACTTTTGATGAAGCAGAGGATTTACTGAGTGAAGACCTTAAGAAGATGAATGTTTATTTCAAAAAGTGGTGGCTTCAACCAAGTCCTTCTAAATCTGAGGTAACCACATTTCACCTTAACAACCTACAGGCGAACTACCAACCAAGAGTGAAGTTCGGGAACCAATATCTGAAGTACAACAGCTCCCCTAAGTACTTAGGAGTGATATTGGACAGGGCATTAACTTTCAGACAGCAAATTGCAAAAACAGCAGCAAAATTAAAAAGCCGTAATAACTTACTAAGTAGGTTAGCTGGAACATCATGGGGCGCTGATGCCAACACACTCAGGACTACTGCTTTGGCTGTCGTTTACTCTCCAGCTGAATACTGTGCAAGTGTATGGCTGAACAGCTCACATTGCCAACTGGTTGATATTCAACTCCGGCAGACAATGCGGATTATCTCTGGCACTCTACATTGCACTCCCTCACAGTGGCTACCTGTACTGTGTAATATTGTTCCTCCTCACATCAGGAGACAGCAAGTTCTTTCCCGCCCGTGGCACAGAATTATGAATAATGAAGTTCTCCTAATCCACCAAGACGTCAATCAACCTTCCACATCCAGGTTGAAATCACGGAAACCAGCCTACAAGACGGCTATGGAACTTACTTCAGCTCCATTTAACCCCCGAAATACACGGAAAGTTGAATGGTCTACCTCTCCTCCTCGTGGCCTAATTGAAGTACTTGATCCTACCATCAAACTACCTGGATTCCATCTCCCTCGAGCTGTCTGGTCCCGTCTGAACAGAATTCGATGTGGCACTGCTCGAACTAGATCAGCCTTACATCAGTGGGGTTGGATAGACTCGCCTCTTTGTGATTGTGGATATGAAGTGCAAACCATCAAGCATGTCGTGCAGGAATGCCCTCTATATATGTACTCTGGGAACTTAGAAGAGCTCCATGCAGCCACTCCACAAGCCCTTGAATGGATTCAAGACCTGGCAGCCCATATATGAAGGGTCCTAATGCTGTAAATTGTTTATTTGAAAATTTATATTTATTAAATACAGTACTGTCTTGTAAGCATCATACGCTAAATAATAATAAGTATTTTCTGTAGCCAACCATCTAAAATTTACATGAATAATGCAAATATTGGAAAACTGATACATATTAGTGGAATAAATTAAGAAATTACATAAGATAATAGCCCGTCTTCAAGCAAAAATGTTCAAGGCAAAACGACATACGTACCGTAATAGAGGTAACACTTCAGAAGTGATGAACCAAGTAGAATACTTAAATTAGCCTAAATACCTTGTGTAATGATGAATAATAATTTTGGAAATGATGTCCTAATAGATGTTTTCTGCTTCGCTGTCTCTAACCCACCCGCTATCCCCTTTACAACACGACTTATATACTGTAGGGAAATTTCAGATTAATTCTGTAACGTATCACTCTTTTCCTTTTCACTTTCACTTTGATAACATATCATTTTCATACCATATTTCATATTTTGGCGAAGGGGGGCATTATCAATTGTAACTACTAACCTTGATCACTTCTGCACCGGATATATGTGCTAAATCACTTAAACATGTGTTTTTATTTATTGTATATTTAACAACCGCAGCCATGTTCGACAGCATATTTAGTATGTGAAACTGCTGCAGCGATCACACTGACATCATCAGTTACCAACATATCCGATACAAAATAGGCCTAAATTAGACGACACATGTAATGTTGCAATTATGTGAAAAAAAGAAAGAATCGGGCTCTTCTTAGTTAGACGAAACCATTGGTCGCTACTAGGTTAGAAGACAGTCTGGACGAAAATTACTGATTGCACTACTGGGCGTAAGCCCCAGGTTAGGTTTGTTTTGTATGTATAACCGTATTTACCACTGTAATGAACGCTGATCGCAAGGATTCCATTGGTTTGGATGAAAATTATTGATGCGTGTCTACCCAAACTGTGCGTGACAAAAACCAGGGGTGGTGTTTGTATGACATAACGACCTAACAATTATTGGTCAGCCATCACAGCACTTTTCGATAAACGAAAACAAGCCATGAAATTAAGATTCATGCAATTAACCTACAAATCCATGTCACAAATCATAGTGTTCACAGCTGGTAGGAGAAACACAACAAGCAACTACGGAGTGTCACTACTCCGAAGTAACTTATGTAATGTCGCTAAGATACAAGAGTTGAACATTTTATCGCTAAAGGGTATTATTTACATGTTTCAGCAGTGCCAACATTATTGTTTGGCACGGGTCTTGCCTCTTAGTTCGAGCGTGGTGAACCCGGAATAAGGCTTTACATACAAACCTAACCTGGGGCTTATACCCCAGATCCCCTTGCTTGTATTAAAAGCAGTAATTTTCATCCCCAGTCACCTGGCCTAGTAGCGGCCAATGGTTTCGTCCAGACAGTCATCTATTCTAGAGTTGTACTTTTAGAGATGTGTTCTGACAGTTCGGCGGATAAGCCATTGAGCTGAAGGAAGCGGGTAATCTTGAGAACCACTGGATGGATTTTGATGCGGTTTGCACTGTTCTCGAGGAAGGTAATTCTAGAAAGAATATTAATTTATGACCAAAGGAAGCCGATTTTGTATCCCACATGTTGGCAACAATGTGTGCGCATCGGTGTGTGCCTCTAGAGTGCGCCTTGTTGACAGTTGAACGAGATGCAAGCGCTGTTGGAACATGGCAGCCGTTTTTAAAGAGCAATAAATAAAAACTCATATTTATGCACTTATGCACATATAATGAAGTGCAGTAGTGACCAGGGTTCCTAATTTCAATACGTAATATCAGCCAGAAGATGAAACAAGGACACAAGGTATGTAAAAGTCACATTCATGTCCGATGCAAATGTATAAGTCGCATTCTACTTTCATTCAGAATTAATAATACAAGTAGCCTCGGCTATAGATGCGAGCAATATTTATAACATATTGCAACCAGTGGCTTCGTCCGAACTGTGTCATCTAATCAAGTAGCAAACAGTGACTTTGTCTCACCCAACATTACATCATTCAGTGGAGCAGTAATTTATGTCGAGAACTAAAAGAGAGCTATGAGATATTGTTGGTATTCTCTGAAAATATGCACATGTGATTCAAGCGCAGTGCATATCCCATTCACATGTGAGTATATGGCTCTTCACAATTATGATTGATTCATGTTGCACAACCCTTGAAGTTCGTTGAAGGGCACCACACTACTCTGTCGCAACCATGACTGAAACAAATAAAAATAGGCCTAATATAAATATTTTATCTGCCTACTACTAAGTAGGCTATAGATCAGTATTGCCAAGTACATAAGTTATAAGCTACATAACTTAAATAATCACCAATACATTCACTACCACTAACAGAGTGTGAATCATAGACTAGGTCTACTTCCGAGTTTAAGAGTTACATGTGCAATGTATTATAATATTATGGCTGACGGCATTTGGAAGTCGATAATAAGATACATAACAATATTACAAGGCGAATTGAACCTAAGAATATATTCCCGAGAGAGAACTTACATAGGCTATATTTTAGGTTATGTTTGAATTAGGCTTATATGGAAAATGCAGTCAGAAGACTATTTCAAAATTTCCAAAGACCATTAAGGTTCTTTATTACGTTATTTGTGCTCTGACTGAATATAAAAATAAATAAAACAACGATTAAATGACTTTGTACTTTTAATTGTTTAGGTCTAGGCTAGGCCTACTTACTCAAATCTTAGTGATCTTCGTAGAGTTTCTCCAATCATCTCTAATCTTGTTCTCGTGTTTTTTAGGCGTCATGATGAAATCTAAATAAGAATTTATTCAAAAATTAATTAAATAAAAGCTTAGAAACATCTCAAGACTAGTGGATTTGACACACACATATAAAGAATCTATAATAACTGTAAAAACTGTTTTAATCGATGTATATTAGTAGTACTTACCTTGTACAACTTGTTACAACTTCATTAGACTTGAAATTCCAAAGAAAACTGTGAAATTATTCAAATAATAAGTCATTAGTGTAAGTCGTAATTATAATGTTGGCTGACTTTGTGAAAAATGCATTCTGGGAGTTATCGCCAGACCCTTGTCGGCAACTGTGTGGTACAAAATTTTACTGGTATTACGGTCTGTGGAGATGGCGAGATTTTAAGCAGGGTTGGCGACAATGTGCTCGCACCTGAAAACAACTTAACTTCAAGAAATGCAACCATAAAGCAACATTTACGTAGGCATAGGGGACGGCTGGTAATGTTGCCTACTCTGTCTTGATCTAGTAACTTACTTAAGCTGGCCCGGACTATATCTACAGGTTTGACATTTTTTTATAAACTAAAGCTCTGGACTTACAACTCTAGGGAAACTGGCCAGGGATGCTTTTATGTTTGGGATGAAACAGTGGCGAAAAGAGGATCAGATTAAATTGTCATCTGCCTCTAAGTATTATGAATGTAATGACGTGCATGATGAAACATAAGTTACTATTTCTGACTGCCGCTGCGGGCAAAATAAAAATTGGAATATACGGCACTTGGGTTTTGGGTGTGGTTCTTTTATACGGAACGATTCCAAAATGTTTAACATCATTTTCCACTACCTGGTCACGCAATGTTACTCAGTGACAGATAATTTGCTGTTGAGCCCTATATCTGACGGCATGAAGAGTAGGTCTGTTCTCTAAAATACTGGATTGGGATACTGGAAATGGTTTAGATCGAGCACAGTCAAGCTCAGAAGAGAATACAGCACTTTGACTTTATTGTTCTGCGGTTTTCAAAAGCAGAGTCATTCAGAATGTCAGTTTCAACACAGCTATCCCAAAAACAGTAAATCTCCAACGGGGTAAAAGTGAATTTGACCTCGGTGATGTTGACTTTCCGCCAAAATACACACAACTTTTAACAGCATCAGCTCCAAAATTTAATGACCTGATGACATGCTTGTCATGGATACCACCAGTCTATATGCATTTCTATGAGAAACTGCAGTGTAGCAGAAAAAAAATTCTCTTTTTCTGGACGAATCTCTGGGACAGGATCAAGATCTTAAATGACATGATTGATTGTGTTCTAACATTATGGTATAGTGTGTTAGCGTTGCATTATTACTTAATTTAAACTTCTATTTAGAAACAAAATATGATTCTCTCTTTGGTTGATTTAATCATTTTACAGTTTGATATAAACAATGATAACACACATCAAAGTTGAAAAATACACTAAAATATATTACAAGTATTTCTTCATGATCTGTGATATTTAAGTAAATATAAGATAGTCAAAGAAAGTAATGCAAATAACAATGTGAACCCTGTCTAGAGTGTACTATCTGATATTTTCCAACTTTGACGTCTCAATATCTCGAAACTCTTTAATTGCGGGTTGCCATTATTTACTGCCGAGGTCTTCGATTCATAACGGCTAAAAGGGTCTTTGGCTATATTCAGTGTATGGCAGTATGGACCAATATGCAATCCCAGAACACACAGTATCATATTGCCCATTCAAGATTTGAGTGCCGTTGAGCATTGCCGCCCCCCCCACCCCTTATATACGCCCCTGGTCTAAACAAATACGGACTGTGCCATCTCCCTTCGGCACGGTGATCAAAGAATTAACACATGGACTGTTGGAGTGCTCAATAATGCCATCTTCAAGCATCTGGTTAATTTGTGCCTCAACTGCACTCTGATAAGCAAAAGGTACAGGATATCTATGTCCTGTGAATACTGATCTATCAATAACGTTCAACGAATGCGTATAGCAATTGGCCTTACCAATGCGATCCTCAAAAACTCTCATATTACACAATAACACATCATAGAGCAGAACACACTGTTCTTCCTCTATATTTCCCTGAAATGCAGCATCACGTAACGAGTCCTCTAGACTACCGTTCGTAATCACACTGCCCACAAAACTTGGAGAATCCCGCTCTACGGCTGGCGATATCTCATTCAAAGTACAAATCACACCTACAACACTACTTCTCTGAACATTGTCGTTGAACGCTACTTCTACTTCAGAATCATCCCATTTAAATTTCAAACTTCCTACCTCATAACATAAGTTACCAGACACTCTACTTAGCCAATCTGAACCCAAAATAACACTGAATACTAAATTTGGAATTACAAGACAAATCTGCTTTTCTACATGATTATTAATATTAATGTCTACTAAAACTTGCTTAGAAATTACTTTAGACCTCTTCCCAACAGCTGTAATAACAAAAGTGCTTTTAATTGGCATCTCCTCAAAATTTATTCCAGTTCCTTTCATTTTATCGTAAAATGCACTACTTATGCAACTCTTCATGCAACCACTATAAATTAAAACATCCGTGTACGCCTCGGACACGTTATGTTTAACAATGGGGCTCTTACTAGCCACCTCCTGAATAATACCTTCATCATTTAGTTCACGTAATAATTCACTTCTTACATTTAGGTCATAGGGTTCCTGTATAAGTGTATGGAGCGGGCACGTTACAGACTGAGATTCTGACCTTACATCGCAGCCTGGTTCGCGTTTTAAGTACCGCTACTGCTTGGTGTAGTACTACTCACTACTGCACTGGTCTGGTTGTTCTGGGCTGTGTTAACGGTATTTCTCTGTTCGTTATTACCATTGGGCAGATCCCTTCCTTGACCCCTGTTCTGGTTATAATAATAATAATTATTATAATTCCTCCCTTGGTTACCCCTGAAATCATTATTTCGGCCTTGATTTCCCCTGAAATCATTATTTCTACCTTGGTACTGCCTACCATCTCCATTTTCTCTGTACTGATTTTGCTGGTTGTTATTATGATTTTGGTTCCCCCTATTTTGGATATTGGCTCCTTCGCCACTGTTCCCCTGAACATCCTGATTCCTATTCTCATTAGGCCTATTATTATGGTTCCCCTGGTTCCTACTGAAATTCTCCTCGTAACCACCTCTTCCCAGATTATCGAATGTACTTAATAGATTTTCCACTTGCGAAATAGATTTAACATTTTGGATACAGGCAGCTTCTTTGATTCTATATGGAAAATGTCTTAGTAATAGCCTTACTACATCACTCTCCTCCCTCAAACCATCCAGATATTTACACGTCAATACCTGTCCTAAAATGTATTCTGTCATAGTGTAACTTCCTATCGGGTTATATTTCCCACACACAATTCCCCCACGATGCTGAGACTGAATTACCTCATTCCGAAACTTTTCACAAAACTTGACTTTGAAATCCGAAATGTCCACAAAATTGTCTCTATAGACAGCAAACCAGTTCCTCGTCTCCCCTACAAACGCCTGCTCTAAAATCTCAACTACCTGACACCACTCAATACTACCATCTCCCAACCTCTCCTTGAATGTGTTTTCTATAGCGATCATAAATTCCATGGGACACCCCTGTCGATTGCTGAATTTCCCTAACTCTATCTCCCTGTGTGTGCTATTAACATAAACTGGCCTACTCTGACTATTTTCCTGCCTAATTCTAGCTTTCAACTTCTGTTCTAATTCAGCAATTTTTTCCTCAGCTTTTCTCTCAATACTAGTTACAGTTAACCTAATGCTCCCTTCCGATGCTTCAACTTTATCACGTAACTTAGCTTGTTTCTCCTGAATCGTATTAATGCTTTCCTTATTCCTCTCCCTTAAATCATTAACTTCAGAAACTATTTCTGCATGAACTTTATCAATTCTTCCCCCCCCCCCCCCCCCCCCCCAGCTGTTCTTTATCCTCTTTGGTTGCTACCTGAATTTTGTCAATTTCTCCCCCCAATTGCTTTTTAACCTGCTTTGTTTCTAGTTGAACTAATTCTTTCAAATTCTCAGCCTGTGTACTGATTCTACTTTCCAGCTCCTCCTGTACTTTTCCTAATTTTCTGTCTACATCTGCAATAATCTCTTTAGCTTTTTCTTCCATCACCCCTCTGATTTCTCCTCTAATCTGCTCAAATTTCTTATCTAATTTTAGATTGTTCTCTTCAAATTTCTCATTTAATTTTGTATCTAGTTTTTCGCTCAGCGCTTCCGTATTCTCTTTACTTTCCCTACTGTTTTGTTCAAGTTTAGCATTATTCTGTTCAATTTTAGCGTTTAAAGCGTGTGCGCTAATTTTATTTTGTTGCATGAACTGAAGAAGCAAACTCTCTAACCCTGCTTGACTGTTATGATTACCCCCTCAATATCGGGATTTACCTCCGACATCCCTGTGCTGCTTCCATTCTCAAGACTAGCCATACTGCTCGTATCTTCACTATCCAACTGGTGACCACTACGCAACTTCATGTCTTTCTCAACATCACCCATGCTGATACTCACTGATAAATAAAAGACCCCCAAAATACAGGCACAGAATTAGATACCCTTCTCCTTCCACAAATTTTATTAGGTTTTCGGTTCCACGTTGCCGGCGACAAATGTAACGCTTTTACTGGGGTGAGTGATGCTAAACCACAACAAGTCCCACCTTTTTGCGGGCAAGTGTAACTGTTTCACTAGTGTCCCCACTGTTGGGTGACAAATTAACGTTTATTCTGACTAAGATAAGTCGTATTAATGGGCGCCAAGACCTCAACACTACGTTGAAATCTAAATTTATATTTATAAACACCTAGCTCGAGCAGAACACATTTAAGAATCTTGACACTCAGACCGTGGTATGATTGGATCATTAACCCAACTAACAATTGTATCCGGAGAAGGAATTAGGTCTATATCTAGTGCTACCTACTGAAAGCAAAGATTGCATAGTATAAGAAATGAATTTATTATATATAAAAACAAGTAGTGGCAAATTTTAATAATGATAATAATAATTTAAAATGGAGCATAACGATTTTAATTTTACCACTGGAAAATTACTTGACGTTGGAGACGGATGAGTTTTTGAATTTACTATTATTTCCAACCTAAGATGTTACTGAAATTCTGATTCTGAGACCATGAAAAGAGAGAGATTACGTAGTTCTGCGTCAGTCGCGCTTACCATTGGAAATAGCAGTAGCATTTCCCTCGTACGTGATGAATCAAGAGAGCTTCCATCAGCCTCTTGAACTTCGCCATCTTCTTCGTTTCTTGCGGAGATCTGTGTTAAAATGATGAAGTTAAATGCTTAATATTGGTGGATCCAAAATCCGTTAGCCACCTACGCTGACTCCCTGTTCACAAGAGCTCGCGTATATCTCATGACTAATTTGTCAGTTGAGAGTAGCAGTACTGAAATGTTTGCCATCGAACACGAGTACGAATTCCATAGACTATGTAAAAATACAATGTTCAAGTTACGGTCCGAACACAACGGAACCTACGAAACGAGCGTCCACCTCGGACAAGTTTTACAATGTTAATGGTCCCCTCTTCACTGCACGCGCTCACTATATGCACTCGCCGGCCGTTCCCCTCCAGTGTACCACCTCCCTGTGGTCCGGTCTCCTCTGATTGGCTGTGACCCCACGCGAGACTCCCGTCATTAAGTTCTTTGCACACTGTAAATTTTCCGTTCCACTCCAATTCACCTTTTCTTGAAACTGCCAGTTGTAAATGTTCCTCGGTTGCATCATCGCTTCACGACAAGATTATTCCTGTAGCCGAATTCCCGATGACTCATCTCTCTCTCCATAAGCCCTTAACTGAATAAAATTCGACAATTCCGCGATCAAATAATTTACTGTGATAATGTCGATCGGAATAATCCGATTGATAGTGCTTTCTATAAAATCGAAAACCTATCTGTATAGTTATAATCTTTAAAGAAAAAGCTCCAAAAACATTAATAATAATAATAAGTTAAATGAAAATCATCTTGGCTGAATAAGTTGCCGCGTAAACAAACATTAAATAGCTTCCATCTGACTTATGTCAGTGGCGTAAATACCCTTCGAAAAACAGGTTACAGTATCATAACTTGTATTATATGGAATAATAGTAGGATTTTCAGGATTTAAATCAACGTTGCCGACGTAAAACCCTCTTAAATATGGACAATATGGTGCCCATTTTTATGATCATTTAAAGGAATATCGTTTTCTTTCCAATTTTCAATTTCAATCTTACAGAATATAGAACCTTATCACCATGACCAGTATAATAAAATCCTGCTGATGCTAAACAAAATTCGTTTGGACAGGGAAGAGGCCAATTTTGAAAAGTTTTAAGTCTTTCATATTCAGATTTTAATTCCATGCTAGGAGAAATATTGTTTACGTAAGGGCAAGAAAGAGCCCTTTTCTTATGGTCTTCAAACGGATCATCATCTTCTTCCCAATAACTAAGTTGCAGATTACAGAAAGCCCACCTGACCATATCCTTATATCCATAATAGTAAAATGCTGCAGCTGCTAACCATGCAGTGTTCGTAAAACTGTCTGAAGACCAGTTCTTAAATGTTTTTAGCCGATCTCTTTCATATTTTAAATTCATTTCTTTATGACTCAATATCATTTGCATTAACTGTTTTCTGGAATACTTTACACAATTAAAATACTTCATGATGCTGCTTTTCTTCACAAAAAAGATGTTCACCGCAAATGTGAACTGATATGAATCAACAAAACACACTGGCTAATATGCATGATTTGCGTGTGTTGGGTTGGCCGAGCGGTCTAAGGCGTTAGACTTAAGATCTAATTTTCAGAAATTGAAAGCGGGGGTTCGAATCCCTCACCTGACAATATTATTTTATATACATGTGGAGTGAGGAGGTATTTGATCATTAAAAACTTTAATATGAAGTGGTACAAAGACCTTTTCTTCTTTATTCATTTAGAAATACAATTAATACAATTTTATTTCTCTTGTATGAGTGTTGAAGTAATCTCATTCTTTTAGTTGTCCTGATGAGTGTGTGTTGAGATGATCTTGTTCTTTTAGTTGTCCAGATGTTTATTTTCTGTAGACAAAAAATATACACTGTGTTAAAAAAGCAAACAAAAACAAAATATGTATAGGTGTCAACATCACTAGTAGATTTAATTAATTACCTTTTATGGATAGCGATTACAGTTATCACATTTGCAGCGAAGATGAAACAGTTGAAATTTTCTTTTTAGATGATCCGGTAGATGTTCCCACTCCAGACGAATTCGTTGTGGCTCATATATAGTCAGTATGTTTATAGGAAAGTAGTTCCAATCAAACTTATTAAAACCTTGAAGTCCATTGTTTCGAAACTTGTTTATTATTGAACACACGATTTTCATGATGCCATCAGAAGAATTTAACCAATGTTGAACAGCATTGACATTAAATTTAGCACAACTATTGCTTCCCATTGCAAGAGATGGTAAATGTTTAGGACAATCTGTAGGTAAACGTAGGCTATGCTTCAACATTAGATCCGACATTCCATCAATCGTATTAAGATCGATTAATGACCCAGGGAAAAGTGTTTTTAGTGTAAACAAAGAAAATTCATGTGGCAAATTATATACAACTAAATATTCATATTTATTTTAATAGAGTCAAAAAAAAGAAGAAAGAGTTTTTTCACAATACGCTGCGACCCATGTGAACACAGGACTGAATGAAGGTATATTGCTGTTATTTAACATACAGTAAGCAAGTTCCAAACTGCCGTTTGGTAGCTTGCGAATGTCTGCAACTATTGGCTGCTTCTTATTCCACGTGTCGGCATCAGTAGAAGGAGAGTTTGTTGTTGTCAATTCCATGATTGCAACTAAAGTAAGAATACTTGTTTACTTGCTTGCTTATAACTTAGCAAATAATGGTTTAGATAATTACTTCATTAGTTAATGGTCTGTAAGATATTTGACGATCATGAATAAGAACACAATAAAGAGTTGTATCTTCAGGTATATTCTCACTTGTCTCGATTTCAATTCGCACATCAACTGAAGATGTCTTCACTGCTTCCACTTGCTCGAGGCAATTAATTACAATAATCGGACAATGAGACTTAAATTCATCTCGTGAAACGTGAGTCTCTGAACGAAAATCGTCGATCTGATAATATACATTACGAAATTTAACAAACATGTCATACAATTCGCTGTAGTCATTTATAGCAATTTCAGAAGTTGGCATTTCATAGGGATAAAAAATTGAATTAAAAAAACTCTTATAGATTTAATGTTACAATGGTCAAAATAGGAAGAGCACGTATTTAGTACATTTCTTTTAGTTTGAAATCCTAATAAAAATTGACGTGGTTTTTGAGTTTCAGAAGTTGTCATTACAGTCCAACTATATTTAATTGTTATAGGAAGAGAAGGCAAGACATGAACATCCCATGCTCGAAAACCAACCTGAATGGGAATATTTTTCTGCATTAGTTTTCATCTTTTAATTTGTTCTTGGTCCGATATTAATAAAACAGGAATTTTTAGATAAACTTTAAATAACTTGACCTTAGAAAGATCATTTTCGGTTGCAGATTGCAACGCACGTGCGTCACTCGACGATCGGATAAGTATTAGCTCATGCTTGCAGTTTAAAATCGGCTTTCCATAATCCTCTGCTAAACCTAACAGGTTGCTTAAAGGAAGTATTACATGAAAACGTTTTGTGATACTATCAAAAATATTTGCTTCACTTGCTGCTGTTGTTAAAGAGGGAAAATAACCAGCATTTTGTAAAGCTGTATACTCGTTTTTTGAATATGATGCAAAGGTTTTTATAGAACTTGTTATACCTAGATGGCGTGTACGATCAATTTCTTTACCATTTAACGTAACGCGAATTTCGCTAAAAAGATTAGCCCCAAAATTTTGGTCAGGATGTGCTGTAGTAGTAGCAGCCGGATTTATGTTAGAAGTAATAATTTGTCCTTCTAAGTGAAGAACACCTTCTGATAATAAAACTATGTTTTCTTCATTTTGAATTGTTATTCGAATTTCATCAATATTTTCGAATTTATTAGCTGAATAAGGTTGATAAACTCTTTCTTCTCGGCGCACAACTCTGTTGTCAACCTCTCTTTTATCCGATATGTTAAACATGTTAAACATGTTAACAGCTTCAAATATAGATAGAAACTAAATAAGATTAACAATTGCATATATATTTATATTGAAATTAAAGTACACGATAGCCTAAAGACTGTCAGAAATATTTGTTGTTACTATATAACTGTTTCTTAGATTTTAAGGTGCGATGGGGTTGTTTTTTTTTTTTAGAAATTTTATCTGATTGATTTATATTTCTTTTTCGAATCGGAGTCGACTTTTTTTTTCAAACTTTGAGTATTATATAGTATAACCATATTTGTGAATATTTTCTAGTAAGCTTACTCAAGTAGAATGAAAATATAACAGTATTTCATTACTTTATATAGCCAGATATCGTGCTGGACGAATAATTAATTCTGCAGTTAAATCTTCATCTTGCAAATCAATGAGCTGTTGAAGTTGATCTTCAAGTTGCACAGATACATGTTGAATAACCTTGCTGTTCATAGGCAAAAAAATAATTGTTGTTGGTTGTACAACAATCGGATAACCAGCAGGAACATGAGCTTTAAAATTATATAAAGAGTGTGTTGGTTTACGGTTCAAATAAGAACTCGTACCAAGCACAAGGTTGCAACATACTCGAATACTATTAACATTGTTAATTTTAATCATATATTCAGAATGATGAGTTGTGTTTGCCTCGAACTTTTTATGAGAAAATCCTAACAAATCTGCAATAGAATCTGCAACACCAAAATCTATAGCAAAGTTTTTCGAATGTAGTTTACAATTTGAGAACACTTTATCATAATTAATATAAATATATGAAGGAAATTTGTCTTTTTCTCCTAATAAATGTGCTAGTAATAATTCATTAATCTTTGCACTTAATTGTTGAAACGTATAGCTAGCATCGGGTAGAATTAAAATTGTTGTATCCACATCGTTCATCTTTATAGCTAAAACGTTATTATTTTCGCTAATTTTTACTTCACTTTCGATTCTATTTCGATCAATCTCAATTTCTTTTTTATTCACTTTAGGGTAAACTTTCTTTTCAATACCTAAAGCCTCTGCTACACTGTTGACTACACTGAAATCAATATTAAACGGAGAAGACAAAACCAGATGGTTGCGTCCTTTTCCGTTTATATCCTCTTCCAAATAAAGATTTGTTTTTTTGTAAATGATTTGTTATAAGTTTCGACAATGAGTGATAACTAAGTAAATCATCAAAATTGTTGAGGCTAGATCTTCAAATTCATAAATACCTGGTGGTACCACTAAATCAATTAATAAAAAAAATAGTAAAATGAATGCGAAATTTATTATTTCGGTTGGTAACATTTCGAATAGAATTAGATGCATACAATCCTGCAAGTCCTATTTCAAAAAACTCTGCTCCTACAAGATGAATCGGGTTCTCCAATGTAACATCAATCTTTGAGCCTTTACCTTCAAGAGTTATCAGTCTTTCGAAAGCCATCTTTGAATTGTTTAAAGACGGACTGTGTTTCCCTTATTTATACAATACAAGAAGACTAAACATAAATGTCCACAAACCGAAGAAGTAATTGATTGATATGAATGAAAATTATATTGTAGATAGCAATTTTTAAGATATGTTAAAATTTCTAATGACGGTCTTAAATTACCGATACTATCAAAATAATGCACGTATTTACCTCGTTTACTGAAAGCCACCCAATGTGAACCAGATTTAACCATCGGTTCAAGGTTAACAATACAGTTTTCTTATTTTCGAGGATGTCTTGGTAACGTATCTCGCATAAAGACTCCTCTAAAATTTGGAATCTATAATTGATGTGCGTATTTAGCTAAATCGAAATTACTTAATGCTTTATTTGGTATTTGGTTAATTATCTTTTGTATGCAGGAGAATTTAAATAAATGCCTTGACCTGCTTTTCCTCGCATTGCTTCTCTTATTCGATTGTGTCTTTTCATTTCTTTTAATTCTCCTTGTGCAGCTTTCGCTTTGTTTATAGCAGACGCTACCCCGGCTGCTCCGCCTGCTAGAACCCCCAAGCCCGACAAGGCTGCAAATATCGGAAGTAGGGGTAAAATACCACCTTGCTTTTTCGATGTTCTTTCTTTTTAATCTTTTCTTAATTTTCGTTTACCTCCTCCAAGCTTAACTTAGCTTTCATTGTGCCACTGACTCTTAGTGCAGCCGCTCTCTCTCCTAATGATGCGTCACGAGATTTTACACGAGACCAAGCTTTTGAAGCTAAAATTTCATCAGCCTCTCTTCTTTTGTTTGAACCTTTATGATTTGCGTAAGCAATGTCTTGCTCTTTGCACGCTTTATCTAATATATTTATTCCTGGATCACCACGGCTCAATCGCTTTTATAATTTTGTTCCTGGTCCACAATATTCATATCCCGGGATGTGTAATTCCACGGGTAAATTATCAATAGTTTTATTAAGTACACGACTAATTAATGATCCACTTCCTGATCGTTTATATTGAGTGGTGGAGTTGCTCCTCTTACAACGCACCATTACTAAATGATATAAGTAATATAATATAATTATATATATATATATATATTTCAGGAAAATGGGAATGGTGGGGGGAGATGTAAATAATACACAAAATTCGTTTTTTTTTTCATAAGCAAAGGAACACACAAAAATAGTATTATTATTATCAGAATAAAAGTATGTGTGAAAGAAATAAAGTAAGCAAGAGAGATGAAGTGCTTTAATTTCTAATTAGTTTCTATTCATTTTTCTCTGAAAACGGTAAAGTAACAAATCCGTTTTCAGTTATGTGTCTTTTGTCATCGTTTTATGAAATTGCCAACTTATTTTGCCGAACAGTAAATACAGAATGAGATTTTGAAATTATACAAACTTGAACTTTGTTGACTTGATCTCTGTTATAATGACACTTTCGATACTCATCAATATTCATAGTTTTACTCACACTCTTCTTAATGCCTTTAGCTATTCATTTCATCACACAATTTTATTGCATACATTTTGGGTCTTAACCCCACAAATTCTTTAACAATCCTTCCAGCATGTTCATCTTTCATTAAACCAATCTCACCTTTATTTTGTCTCACAATGCCAAAAGGATTGTTTGTTTCATAGTTTCCAGTATCAAACAAATTTGAATGCTGTTTTATGAACTCATAAATATCATAATAGGATAAATATATAAAACTATCAGTGTCTGTGTATAACAACCTCACATTTGATTCAGGATTTGCTAAAATAACATTGTAATGAAAGTCATTCATTTTACATTTAGACAAATCTAACATAGATGCACCAACATATACTGGTTGATTGTGAAAAATCTTTAGTCTGCTCATCTCAATGGCCATACATTGTTCACCGAATATAATTCTATGTTTAAAATTAGCCTTAGCCATGCCATTTGGTAACCCATTTGATGTCCCTTAACTTCCTCACATTCATCAGTGAACGACCGAAAATTGCATTATTCATCAATTTATTTAAAAAAATAAAAATCATTTTTGCTTGTTTGCGTTTCTCTGTGTTCACATCAATATATGGTTTTAGCCATTGATTCTGATTGAATTCAATTATTCTGTGAATACGATCTAATTTCGTTCCTAGTTGAATACATTGCTTTAACATTCTATAATGCAAAACATAACGTTCTTTAATATTAAGGGTAGCCATTAGCTTTGTCAGCTTTTCTGGACATAGAGGGTAATCTGAATGTTTGTCATGTAAATCTTGAGGATAACTCAAATCTATTCCAAAATATATCCAATTTCTGAAGTATAATCAGTAGTTAAAACATCAAACCCTTCAACATTTGCAACCCATTTAAAGCCACCTGTTGGAAGATATTCCATCATAGCATATCCATATAAATTATTAACATCAAAGTGCATTATGTAGGACTCTTGTTTTTTCTCATCATAAGTATTCATATACTTATTATTAGCAATCGCATGTCGTGTTATATACTGAACATTACCTCTCGAATCGATCGTTCAAAAAAGTGTAACATATCAATATCTTGAAGCAATTCAAGTTGAACATTGGTTATCCTTTTCATTGCACACCAAGACATGGATGGAGCAGTGTAAAAATGAGCTGCATCAACGCCATAAGATTCCTTGCCATTCGATCTAAAATTTTCAAAGACATCCGCCAAAAGAAGTGTGTCAACTTTTGAATACAAATCGGCGTATTATCCTAATGTTTGACAGGTAAACGTTTCCCACACCGACTGAGCAAACTCATACTCCTCAGTCGATATTGTTTGATTATAAAGACTGCTATAAAACTTAGATATTTCAGGTAATTTAGTTTCGTTAAGTACATCCATACTTGTGACGAATTCATGTGGAAACACGCCTTTTCTCGCAGTAAGTCGAAACTGTGCATCATCATTAAAATAACATCTAGTTATTTGCTTTGAATCTTCACTTAACGAAGATGAACATCGATCTAGTGAAAAGGACAAGAAATTATATGTATCGATAAATCTTAACTGAATGAATCCATTCTAAACCTGTACATACTTTGTAAATACTTTATAACATTCCATATTCATTGCTAACAAACTTATATGACCAGGATTATGCAACACCTCTCCATCGTGTTTCTCACAAATGTCTTTAATTATATGTCCATCATAGGCCGTTAGATTATGAAATGCTATAGGCAGAACCTTTGTTACTTTGTAATTTAAATTACAACTATTGTGTGCGCTTCCTCTATATTTTCCAGTTATGTGACAATGATCGCGTACTTCGAGTTCATTATCTGCAATCGGTTTCTCGCAAATATGACAAATTTTACTAAACAAATATAATCTTTCTTCATTTTCCGTCATCTTTAACATCGGTTTAGCCGATAAATAATATGTTTGAAGTTTATCTACAATACTATGAAGTTCCTTTACAAACAATTCTATGCAATTATTTCCCCTAAAGAGTTTAAAACTGCACAAATCACTATCAAAATTACAATGAAGGTATAAAGAAATGCTGTAAGGAATATGTTTATGTGTTAATGTAGAGTTAGGAATGTCACTATTTGGAAAACAAGAGGAAACAGGAGACAAAACGCATTCAGTGTCTGCGTAAATTATAAATGGAACTGTATCTTTAAATTTAATTTCTGTAAAATTAACAAATCTTTGTTCATCAGTTGGCAATATGCTTTTAAAACAGGAAACTGTTTAGAGTCCGCAAAGTGAACATTTAACTCATCCTCAAGAAAATAATATGACAAACAACGTCTACATACAGGGTGTATCTTAATTATACCGACAAAAAATCAGGAACTCTCTGTGTGTTATGTAAAAGACGATGCCGCAATCGGATTGGCGGAGAAAATTTTTCCCTCCGAGAAAATGAGGTTACTCTGTTACTTCCGGGCGCGCGATTCAAATCTACGAACTCGCCCTATTTGCTGAGCTAGAGAGCAAGCCGCTGGCCACCACTGTGCTTCAAGCAAGGGAAGGGAGTGTGATAGAAGGTGACAGAGATATGCTGGCGGGCATGTGCAAGTTTCCTCGATCGCCTCGACTTGCCGCATGCCCGCCAGCATATCTCTGTCTCCTTCTATCACACTCCCTTCCCTTGCCTGAAGCACAGCAGTGGCCAGCGGCTTGCTGCCTGGCTCGGCAAATACGGCGAGATCGTAGATTTGAATCACGCGCCCGAAAGTAACAAAGTAACCACATTTTCTCGGAGGGAAAAATTTTCTCCGCCAATCCGATTGCGGCATCGTCTTTTACATAAGACGCAGAGCGTCCCTGATTTTTGTGTCGGTATAATTAAAATACACCCTGTATATAAATCCGTGTCTTGGTGCTAGTGACGCTTAAACGCACAAGGTGAGCGATATTTCTAATTAAACAAAAGTGATAGCTTTCACTGTTTCCAATCTGCAACATCAATAAGTCCACACTCCTTTCATATACTTGATCTGATACATACAAAGGTACAATAGTAAATGTTTTTTCCCTTTTACTTCGTTTGTTCCCATACACACCCAATTGTTTTCATCATATTGTGCTCCATACACATTTACAGAAATATTGTTTTGATTTTCAAACTTATTTATATATTTCATTTGCATTGGATTTGGAATATCATCTAAATTTAAAACATCTCTGTAATTAGGATAGGAAGAAAGATGATTCGCGTTTCGAGTTTTTGGATACAACCCAGCAACCACACTCCATGCAAAACAAGCTTCCTTTGTATCATACAAATTCAGCACAGCATGTTTATTGGCTATTACGTCAGGCAATCTACTAGTATTGGACATTCCTACTTGAAATCCAACATATTTATTTATATTAATTCTCAAACTATGAATTTTTTCTAAAGCCCTCCCAGAACCGTTTGCTTCAAATTCGCTCATTTTTGTCAATGATATGATTATTATAAAATTCATTTAAATCAGTATACTCGAAAACTACTTTATTTTTGACAGCAAAATATTTTGTTTCTGATATGTCGCGAAGCACATACTGTGCACACAAAACTGAATTCACCTTTAAAGCTTGTACAGTTAACTCTTTCTTAACATACTTTGTAAACCAAATATTAGCATTTGATAAAAATTCGCGAGGATCCAAAAACTCATTCTTAACATTTGAAACTGCAAGTGTGTACACTCTAGAATTGAATGCCGTTTCGATTAACTCACAGCTTAAGAAATATTCATTCTTTATTTGAATTGTAATTTCTTCACAATTCACAGCTTGTTGCAATCTGTGCTCACTAATAACTCTCCAACATTCAATCAACTCATCACTGTTCTCAATCAAGTCCGTTTGAGTGTATTCCACGATTTGGTATGATATTGAAATAGCACCGTATAGTTCACTTCTAAAATTAAAAAACTTTCAAATGCATTGTCCAATTGGTTTCTTATATTTTCACTGTTATTATGTATTACAATATCAACCTTTCTACGTTTGCTAGGAGGTGTTGCCATTGTTGTCTAAGCAATTGTCCAATTTGCACTATTGTTAATACACCACCAGCAGTTGCTGTAACATCAGCTCACCATAAACCTATAATCTTTTAAAGTATATTCAAGCCATTGAGATAAATTACTGCCTGTAATCTCCAGTGAACAATGAATGGCTTCAAAGGGAAATTCGTCCTGAAGTTTACCAAGCAAATTGTTTCTATACTCATTCAATTTTGTTACTTCAAAACAAGTCATGGAAAATTCAATTTTGTAAACCTCATCAAATGTGTTGTATCCGAAGAAACAAATAAAATGTTCATCTTCACATAATTCTTGTAACAAATATCTAAGAACTGTTTCTGACACCTCTCGCTGAGTATCATCTGATTTGCTAACATTAGTAACGTAGACTGAAAATGTTGAATTCCACTCGAAGATGTCCATTTGTTAAAACAAGCTTCTTTCTCATTATGACTCACCTCATTATCATCTTCTCCTTTTCTTCAGACTGATGAAAGCATACACGATGATACTCTATTACCGGGTGCGATCGACGTTAGTTCCACTCAGAAAATTAACAGTTTTCCACTTCATTTTGCTGTTCCTTTTATTAGTTTTTAGATAATCTGAAAAAAAATAAACAAATTAAGAAATAATTAGCAACTAAATATATATCAATCGTTATATCAATCAATACATATAGTCCATATATATATACTCACCAAAAATGTACAGTTTTAAAACAACTTAATGTGAGCGGTTCTTCAACCCCAAATACACCAACATCAGTTTGCCTCTAAGTGAGTTTAGTTCATCAATCTCTGATGCGCTTAGTTTTGCAAATACTGCTAGTAGAAGTACAGTTGTTATTTCATCTTCAATGATAATGTCCACCACTATTTTTCTTCCAAATCTCGTCTCCACAGCCCGAATAATTTGGACCACATACGGTAAATCAATTATTAGTTCTGATAGTTTCTTATTAGAATACTCAACGCAAGTGGCTAAGTTATTGAACTTCGTTAGAATATCCATCACACACACAATTTGTTCCTCGTCGTTGACTTCCTTAATTTCTTTCACACACACTCTCTTCGCGCAAACGTAGAAGTTAAACTCATCCACGCACACATGCATTTATATATCCTTCACCCTCACCTACACTCAAGAAACCAAATGCTGCAAAACTAGCTTCTGACACAATCATCTCATTTTTTTATCACTATTACTTAAAGAAGTAAAAGATTACATTCTAACCCAATGACGTTAAAGGTCAACCACGTCTCACGCGAACACTGCAGACATATCACGTGATCGCTCGCACAGCTGCACACTTGCACGGGTATCAGATGACGTCAACACCCATTAATTTTTATCTCCATCGCATGAATAAGCCAAAGGTTATCTGCTTCAAGCGGTTAAAAGTCAACCTCTTCCCACGCTAACATGTGCACGTGCACATGCTCGCTCTAGTGTCGGATGACGGTTTTCATCCTAATAAACAACCCCCCATGATGTCAACACCCATTAATTTTTAATCACCACCGCTTAAACAAGCCAAAGGTTATCTGCTTCAAGCGGTTTAAGGTCAACCTCTCCCCACGCTAACACGTGCACGTGCTCGCTCTAAGGGCCCATGACGTCACCAAAAGGGCTATGACGTCATCGCGATTACGCAATATCCGGTCGTGGTGATGCAATATCCAAAGTCTTAAGTACTATACTACTCGTCAGCCTGCTTTGTTGACAGGTACAGTTGCGCGAGTAGGATATAACTCAGATCCAATACCCTGGTCATCGTTTAACAACTGTCCGTGGTGACATGAGCTCCTGAGACGCTTACATGACGCAATGCTGCTTAACTTATGTGCAGACCTCATTCCGGCATCACTGTGTCCCCCGCTGTACCACGCGGGGATCCTGCTACAATAATCAACAGACACTGGCGCAGCCTCGCTCAGCGGCAATCAAATGTTAAATGGGTAATAACATCTATGACAAGATGGCTGCAATGATAATTGTGCAGTTTATATGAAAATCCTAGCCCTAATGATCGGTCTAGGTTGTGAAGTTTCGGGTACGCTCCGTTTGCCCCGCTGCGCTGGTCTGTCTCGGTGTGTGTCAAAAGAGCGTGAAGAGGGATGGATGATCGGTTGCGGTCGTGAGTATTCGGGTCGCTTCGTTAGCCCCGCTGGGCTGTCTCTAAGCGCTAGTACAGCGCTTGAATCTCGTCCAACTGTCAACAAGGTGCACTCAACGGCACACACCGAGACGTACAGCCGTACACATTGTTGCCAGCATGTGAGATACAAAATCACTGTTGACAAAAAATAAAAAATAAAAAATGAATTGGACGCGTTAGGCTGCAACCATTATCAAAAACCATTGGATTTGGTTTAGACAAAACGAAGGTTAGAATGGTCGGTTTGAGGGCCTTGGCTGCGGGAAGCTAGCGGGGCACAGTTGAAAAAAATAAATATCTGGACGCGTTAGACTGTAACCATTGTAACCATTCTTAGCGAGAAGAAGTGATATTGGTTTTCATTTCTTCACTTTTTTAAACAAATAAGTTTACAACGTAGTCCTTTCTTTTTATCATTTCAAATGATCTTGTCGACTTCATCGTTATGCTTAGGTCTACCGTCATGCGTCACGGTTACAGCGTGTATGACGTCATCTGTTGTTCAGTGCATATGCACCGAGTCTGAGTTTACTCCTGGGGTCTGGCGTTATGCGAACGGAGACGGCGAGTGCGTGAAGTCATGCAGCCCCCACGCGGGAAGCCTAAGTTAAAAAGGGGTAATGGATTCTGTTGAGTAAGAGTTTACTCCTGGGGTCTGGCGTTATGTGAACGGAGACGGCGAGTGCGTGACGTCATGCAGCAGAGTGAAAAGAGTCCTGGGCCTTTCTAACATGTGTAGCATTTGTAGCATGCATCATTTGAAATGATATAAAGTCTAGTCTCTCAGACTGACTGTATATTTTCTTTGATATGAAGTTAGTTCCTAAAGCAGAGCGAGGAAGATCTGATTTGTTGAATGCATCATGTGTTCGTTAGAAATGACTTTCAAGGTCGTATTTTTATGAACTGCTACTGTCGTTGAACAGATCAAACAAATCGGTTTCGAAGCACTTCCCATTGTAAAGAGAAACTGTTCTTAGTTAAATCATCATCATCATATCAAATCCCAGCTACAGTCGCCCGGGTGCTGTTAACGAGTCCTCGCCACCTTTTTCTGTCCATGAGTCCTTTGTCTTCAAGATCATCCTTGATTTGGTCCATCCATTTCTCCTTGGTCTTCCTACTGATCTTTTTCCTGGGATAATCATGTTGAAGTAAGCTTTTGGTGTCTTCTCATCTCCCATTCTTTGAGGATGCCCATATCATCCTAATCGTTGCTTCTGCAAATATTTTGTAGCACTGATGTCTATGCCAGCCTTTGTCCTGTTTGTTTCATTTCGTACTTTGTCTCTCCTTGTCCTTTGAAGCATTGTTCGTATAAACTTCATTTCGGATGCCTGGATCCTACTTTCTTTTCTTCTGGACAGGGTGCATGTTTCTTCTCCGCAAGTCAGAATTGGGATAGGCCTATAGTATGTCGTAAACAGTACACAGTATGTTTACACTTCCTGGGCACTTTATTATCCCACAGTATTGTTCTAACTTGTTCATAGAAGGTGGCTGCATTACTAGTTCTATTTGTTACTTCACTGTTGCTGCTGTTGTTATCTTTACTCAGTGTGCTACCAAGATATTTAAATTGACCAACTATTTGTAGAGGCAGATTAATATTCAAGTAAATGGTTGCATTAGACAGTCCTGTTGTCATCACTTCTATCTTTGACTTATTTTCAACCCATATTCCTTGAACAGCTTGTCCCGTGCATACAGTTTTTCTTGTACTTCCCGGCACCTTCTCCCAAATCATGACGTCACCTCCAAAGACAAGGGCATTTGTTCAATACCATTTTATTATTTTATTCTCTTCAGGATTTTGTCCATCCCAGTGATGAATAGTAATGGAGACAATGAACTTCATCATAATCATCTCAATTAAATGCTGTCACCTACTTCACTTTTTTCTCTTTGACGAACCATGCTTGCTTAAAGCCATCTTGACTGGCTGCGTTGATCAGCGGTAACGTTCTCGCCTGCTGCTCCCAGGGTTGAAGGATCGAATCCTGGCGCAGTTAGCTGGCATTTGAGGGTGCAGAAATGCGAGGGAACCGTGCCAGTAGATTTACTGGCACGTTAAAGATCCCCTTCGGGGCAACATTCTCGCACCCTGGCGTCTCTGAAAGCCGCAGTAGTTAAAAGGGACGTAATACTAATAACATTAAAGCCATCTTAACTAACACAAGCTGCAGTAGATTGCACCAACCTGCAACCTCACAAAAAATATCGACAATTATTTAGAATTTCGTATGTAAAACTGCGCCATCTGTTGCAAAACAAGGAAATTAACTGTACTTGAAAATCGGCTTCTATGAATCGCCCAGCCTGATAGTGATCCTAAATAGGGCCCGGATATTGATGACATGTCATCTTTTTACTGAGCTGTCTAAAACAATGCTGTAGTACATACGTAGACAATGATTTAGTTGGAAAAAAATATTTACAGGAACTCACCTTATTAATTCAGCAATTTCCAAATGGACTCGTATTGGGTGTCAAAATCAGCGGCCTCGTGTTTCCGACAAGTTGTTTCATCAGCTGAACGTCTCCCCTTTCGTAGCCATGACTTGACATATGGTTGTGGGTTAAATAAATGCACAGGAGGTCCTACGCTGCTTATGAAAATAAGTCCGCTTGATCTTTCAACCAGCAGCCTATTTCTCTTTTCGGTGTGGATCTCATTCATGGTACTGAAAGCTCTTTCAGCTTCTGCTGAAGAGATGGGAATGGTCTGTACTGTCTTGATTAAAGGCATCAGCTCCACTGCAATTTCCTTGGTCTCGACATACTTTCTAAAAGCATTAATGTACCTCCTCTTGTCTCACATGTGGAAAAAGTCACAAAGGTTGCCGACACTCTCATCACCATAGCAGATATCCAAAGTAGAAGTGGAGGGCCAATTATTTTTGTATAGTACCTTTGAATCACTGATAACTTTTGTCATTCTCTCATGTCTCTGCCGACTAGAGCTGGAACCAAGATGAGATGCTGTGGACACATTTTCCATAAGCCTGTTATTTAAATTGTTCACAAAACTTCTGAAAAACTGCTTTCTGTCAATTTTTACAACTTTTTTAGAATCATGTAATTCTAAGTTTCTAAACTTTTTGTTTTCTGCTGCTTTAAGAACTGTTCTGTAGTATTCTCCAGAAGCTGAGTTACACATAGATTCAAACACTTTTATAGTGCGCTTGATTGCATTTTGAGCCTCTGTCAGACTTGTCTCTCTTTTCTGCAACTCTAATGACAAATCAGCTAACTCAACAAGAGCATCATACATAATTGCAATATTTTCTAGAAATTCTACACAAGTTAACATATCGTCTAGACCTTGGAATTTTGCCCTTTCTTTGGAGTCTCTCTGGTGGTCATTTTTGGCCTCACTAAAATGTTTTACTAGAGCACTGTAGTTTTCCCAGACAGCTTTTACATTTCTCTGGCTTGAAACTACCCATCTTATTGTAAATATTTTCCCAATCGTCTTAACTCTTTGTTCCAGCGAAGCAGCACAAATGTTGAGTTCCCTTTGATTTTTGGGAGACATGTTGTATAAAGAATACAATTTGTCAAAGAAAGAATGGAAATGGTTAACACCTGTAACTTCATTCCTTGTATCAGAAACGGCCAATTCCAAGCGATGGTTTAAACAGTGCCAGATTACTATATCAGGAAATAACTTTAAAAACTGTGCTCCAACTCCATTTTTTCTACCTAACATTACAGAGGCCCCATCACATGCTAGACCAACTAAATGTTCTGCCAGAAAGTTTTCATTCATCCCATATGAAGAAAGATTCTTCAATATCTCTCGAGTAATAACATCTGCTGTAGTTGATTCAAGTTCTATCAAGTCCCAGAAAAAGGAAACAACTTCAGAGTTATCTGAAAGAGCACATCTCAAACATAATACTAACACAGATTTTACACTAACTGTTGTTGATTCGTCAATCATAATACTGAATTTCCTCTGATTTTCTGTTATAGATTTTGCTATTTTATTTCTCATTTCCTGTGAAATGTGTTCAATAATATTAGCACAACTAAAATTTGTATGAAGAACTCGTCCCACATCTAAACCATTTAATTGTTGAAGTTCAACATAAGCCTGTAGGTCTACGAAGGGTCTATTTCTTTTCGCAATTGAGTATGCTGTTCGAAATACTCGAACGGTGGTTTCTAGGTGTTTGACATTCATAGTGTCCAAGCAACTTTCAAATATCTTTTTATTGGATTCAGATTTTTGTAACATAGCTTTTTTGTGAGATTCTGAATTTTTGTGCTCAAATATTTTTTTCCTAAGGCTTGTTTGTTGTTGATTAATATTATTTCCGTTGGGATGAACCTTGCATTCTACCCATACTTTCATTAGCTTAAGTCCTGCCCCTTTAGAAACTCCTAATCCTAATTTACTTTCCTCTTTACATATATTGCAGCCTAAATTTTTATTTCCTGCAAATAACCACTCGTTCTCTGACAAAAAATAACGGTACTGAGACTCGTTCCAACAGACTGGAAAATCTTGTTTTCGGTAGGTGGGTCCTTGAATTTCACAGTCGATGGTAGAAGGTGTAGAACCATAACCTAGATTCTCCCTTGAATCTGCATCACACGTTTCAGCAACATTTAACCCAGGGTCTATCTCTATACTCACGTCTTTAATGAAACTAATGTTCTCGGAACTCCATTCAGTTTCGTTTTTACTTGAGCCATCACACACCTTTTTAGTATTCTTTGATTCTTCATCTTCATCCCCAGCACGTTTTTTTGAACCCAGCCACTTAAGTAAACGCATTGTCACAAGTTGTGACTCACAACTCACTTTCACAGTCACTGGAAATCTTGAAAGGTACTACGGGGATACTGATGTTCATGAACTGCAGAGAGATTCCGTAATATCTGCTTCACAGCAACACATCGAGCAAAACATAAAATAGAACTTGGATTCACACAAACATAACGAGCGGAAGAAAGTTGTTGTCCTCACTTCCCGCTCTCCGTATCCAATAGCAGTGTAGCCAACCTTAGAGAACCAGAAAAACGCCAAGGAGTGTAAAAGCGACCGTATTTTATGAACATAAAACCGTAAGGTTCGATATTAGTCCGTTAGAGTACACCCGTGATGTTTCAGCGCAATGTATAGATTATAAACGATTTTCTTACTGAATGTAAAATTGTTACGTCATTCTAAAGCGGGAAGATATTTTCCGGAACGGCGTTCCGGCCCGTTCCGGTCCAACTAAACCACTGTACGTAGAAACTCGTCTCCAAATATGTCATTTTTATTTTGCATCTTTTTGCATTTTTTTGGTGCTATTTTTCTTCAGTCTGGTAGATTTTTTGTCTTATTTTATAGAAATCGGCCTTTTAAGGTCATATTTCTCCAATTTTGTCATGTCACAGCTTTATATGAGGGAGTTACGTCTCTCAGAGTTAAGAAGAAGCTAGTAGCTGATACAAGATATATTGAAATATTAAAATATTGATTCCATTTCCTTAATCATGCGGGTGGAAACTACTGTCGACCAAAATATTATGTGTACTCGAGTTTGAAGGTTGTTTGTGAAGTAACCAATAGACCTACAAAAAATCCAATGACATCATCATTTCCGTCGTTCTATTTTACGTTAGTTCATGTAGTTTTGGAATTTTAAATTTATATTTTAATATTTTTTACCGCAGTTGGAACACAAAAAGTGTCCGTTTTTAAGCTTGTTTCAACCATGCGTCACATTTAAGAATTATTATCTCATAAACGTTAGTTCATGTAGTTTTGGAATTTTAAATTTATATTTTAATATTTTTTACCGCAGTTGGAACACAAAAAGTGTCCGTTTTTAAGCTTGTTTCAACCATGCGTCACATTTAAGAATTATTATCTCATAAACCCGTCATCAGATCGAATCCAAATTTTAACACAATATACATTGGAATGTCGTATAACTGGTTTATTAATTTCAAAATTATGTGTGTCCAAGAAACAAAGTTGTTATCATTTTTGTAAGGTAACTTTTTCTCGGCTCGGGGTGGTTGCAAAATGTAGTTCTTGGTTGCGTTGTAATCCTTATACAACAAAAAGGTATGCTGTATGATTGTGAAATACGAAAAATTAATTCACTTATTTTATATAGGCTTGTATTTGTACGGGAAATTAAGACATGGTTCACCAGTTAGCCGCTCCGGTGAAAGCTGTACAACGTTGCCAAGATGGGCTCCATCACGCGTCATGGCGCGCCTCACTCGGAAGTGATGGGCTCCATATCAGCAACGCTGTCCAGCATTTCCCGGAGTGGCTAGCTGGTGAACCATGTCTTAATTCCCCGTACAAATACAAACCGATATAAAATAAGTGAATTAATTTACGTATTTCACAGTCATTCAGTATAACCTTTTGGTGCTTGCCACGGTGGGTGAGTGGTTATAGTGTCGGACTACCAACCCCAAGATTGCAGGTTCGCTCCTGGCCAAGGTAAGTGATTTTTGAAGGCGAAAAAAATCACGACACTCATGTCATACGTTGTTGGCATGTTAAAGAACCGATTTGAATTCAGTAGGCCATGTTCAATGGCAAAATTAATCTCGGGATTTTCCGTCAACACAAAGTTCTTCCATTCTCTACTTGAATGCGCTGTAGTGTCAAGGAGTTTAGATATCTAACATCCTTGAATTTCATAGCGTACAAAGGAACGACGAAATTCGACATGCAAGCTACCCTCTGGGTGTCAATTAACAAAGCTTGCACCAGGCACCCGAGGCCATACGATATTATTATTATTATTACCTTTTGGTGTATAAGGATTACAACGCAACCAAGAACTACATTTTCCAACCACCCCGTGCCGAGAAAAAGTTACCTTACAAAAATGTTAACAACTTTCGTTCTTGAACATACAAAATTTTGAAATTAATAAACCAGTTATACAACATTCCATATTGTGTTAAAATTTGGATTCGATCTGATGACGGGTTTGTGAGATAATAATTCTTAAATGTGACGCATGGTTGAAACACGCTTAAAAACGGGCACTTTTTGTGTTCCAACTGCGATAAAAAATATTAAAATATAAATTACAAATTCCAAAACCACATGAACTAACGTAAAATAGAACGATGAAAATGATGATGTTATTGGATTTTATGTAGTTCTATTGGTTATTCCACAAACAACCTTCAAACTCGAGTGCACATAATATTTTGGTCGACAGTAGTCTTGGCAACAATCGTGGCGAAATTGTTGCGAGTATTGCATCATAACTGGACAAAGACACCAGGTATAAAACATTATGCAAAATCTCGGACATTCTTTCTGCTGAAAACTACTGCATGGTTGGGATTGAGGAGGATTTAGCAGCAAACCCTCCTCACTTCAAGTACGCTCCGATCACATCAGTTGATGTTGAACACAGCTCTTCGAGATATAAAAACTTGTTGGCTGATAACCGCAGATCATTTATATACATTTGACATCTTCAGAATGACATTCGTAGTGCAGTGCAACTCAGACTAAAGTGAACATAAAGCTTTTGTTAAGTGCTAGAAATCTATTTTGATTGACTTTTTTAGTTTGAGCTTACGATGCCATTTTTGAAATATTGGTGAGTTTATTATTATAAGATCATTTTCTCCATTTTATAGTGCATTTTTTAAACTTTTTTACGGTATCAACATCCGAGCCCTAGTGATAAATAATTAATTTCGCATCGCATCTTAAGATATCCGTGGGCCAACCAAAATGTCTTGACGGGCCATTACTAAAGCCCTGCGCGGATGCGCAAATATTTTCGCCACGCGGATATAGTTTGCATTGCTGTGCGGATAGCGGATACGCTGCGGATAATGTTTCGAGTAAATTTGCGGATAGTCTTTAGAATACAAACTTACGATATGCCAATCTACAGCTTCATGCTTAAAAAAGAGGAATACTCCTATAGCCTATTGCGTACGAAATATTCAGGCATGTATTGCACTTACACACGAGAAGATCATTTTACTCATATGCTTTCAACTAGATTTTATTAAGTACCGTATGTTTGTAGTAGATGGTCTTGATATCTCATCATCAATTCTCACAGCCATTATTACTATACGTACGAGATATAATGCTGTCAATAAGCTTCTTAGTTCATCGTGGTGACATCATTAACATTCCTCGTGTCAGCTACTTCACCATCTAAGCTCTCCTCGAAGATCGGGATCCAGGTTTATCTGTAAATTTATTTCCAACTTGTCACTGAAGCACGTTGGCTGTGATATTGCAACATCAACTATGACATCATCTATGCGAACATGGATGGGTCCAGAAGCAGGATGATGACTGACTTGGAATTTCCGGCCAAGTGTCAAGAGATGTTCACGTAGTGAATGTTACCGCGACCGTGAGTATGAAAATCATTTCACCAACATGGATAAACTATATATTAAAATAAAACAAGGTGAATATTCAATAGCGCGTGAAACAAAGCCCAAGTCAACGATATGGCAGACATTTGGTTACGTTTTCAATGGAAACGGAAAGGTGAACGATATAGTGATGTTTTACCTGTATAAAAGTGTATTCATACTCAGGACACAAATCGGGCACATCAAACTTCCTGAGGCACAAGTGCGAAAGTAGCCAAAAAAGTATAGCCAATTTTTTGTCTAAAGCGGAGGTCAAGGAACCAGAAGTGTCATCCACCTTGAAGTCCCTTGGAGTGCCAACTTGAAGTTCCTTGCAATGAAGCAAATTGTCAGGAACGACTTTCTCCTCAAATGTCTAAATGTGTTGGTTTAACACGTTATGCTTGATCTAATAAATTAAACATAATATTGAAATATCAACGGATTTGGATAAAAGTCATGCGGATGCGGGGCGGATGCGGATAACAGGCGTGCGGATGCGGGGCGGATGCGGATAACAGTCGTGCGGATGCGGGGCGGATGCGGATAACAGTCGTGCGGATGCGGGGCGGATGCGGATAACAGTCGTGCGGATGCGGGGCGGATGCGGATAACAGTCGTGCGGATGCGGGGCGGATAACAGTCGTGCGGATGCGGGGCGGATGCGGATAACAGTCGTGCGGATGCGGGGCGGATGCGGATAACAGTCGTGCGGATGCGGGGCGGATGCGGATAACAGGCGTGCGGATGCGGGGCGGATGCGGATAACAGTCGTGCGGATGCGGGGCGGATGCGGATAACAGTCGTGCGGATGCGGGGCGGATGCGGATAACAGTCGTGCGGATGCGGGGAGGATGCGGATAACAGTCGTGCGGATGCGGGGCGGATGCGGATAACAGTCGTGCGGATGCGGGGAGGATGCGGATAACAGTCGTGCGGATGCGGGGCGGATGCGGATAACAGTCGTGCGGATGCGGGGAGGATGCGGATAACAGTCGTGCGGATGCGGGGCGGATGCGGATAACAGTCGTGCGGATGCGGGGAGGATGCGGATAACAGTCGTGCGGATGCGGGGCGGATGCGGATAACAGTCGTGCGGATGCGGGGAGGATGCGGATAACAGTCGTGCGGATGCGGGGCGGATGCGGATAACAGTCGTGCGGATGCGGGGAGGATGCGGATAACAGTCGTGCGGATGCGGGGCGGATGCGGATAACAGTCGTGCGGATGCGGGGAGGATGCGGATAACAGTCGTGCGGATGCGGGGCGGATGCGGATAACAGTCGTGCGGATGCGGGGAGGATGCGGATAACAGTCGTGCGGATGCGGGGCGGATGCGGATAACAGTCGTGCGGATGCGGATAACGTTTTGTTTATCCGCGCAGGGCTCTAGCCATTACCTAGCCCGCGGGTCTAGGGTTGGCCACTTCTGCCCTAGACAGTCCTGAAAATGGTTTTCGTGATTTCCAACTTTCACTACCAGGCAAATGCCGGAACGATTCCTTTCAACAGGTTCATGGCTGACCTCCTTCCAAAATCCCTTTCCTGAGCCTTAGACCTGTTGAAAGGAACCATCCCGGCATTTGCCTGCTGATGAAACAACGAAAACCATTGCCCGGACGGCCGAGGTGGGATTCGAACCCACGCTCTACCGATCCCGCTCTCGGCCACCGTGACTGGTAGTTTTCTACTACTTCTATTGCACAAATCTCTACTTAGTATAAACAAAGTCCCCGATTCTTGGATGTCACGGGTAATCTCGAGAACCACTGCATGGATTTTGATGCGGTTTTCACCATTCTGTAAAGGATACCTCGAGGAAGGTTTCTGTAGGAAATAGTTTATTTATGATCAAAGGAAGTCAAGCGGTAACGATTTCAGAGAAAAAGTTCAAAAAATATCCTGACGTCCGTGCGCTTTTTAAGCTTACGCTGGGCAAACCGTTAAAAATATCAATATACAATGAGTGTAAGAATTGTTCAGCATGAAAAGTTCTACAAAAACGTACCCGAGAGCACATCCCTATATTCAATATATCGTCCACTATAAGTGTTTTTAGATTGGTCGGAAGGGGGATTTGTGTTTCATGCATTTCGCCATTCTTAAATTACGTCTGACAAGAATTTGTTGCACATGCATCTCCGTGATAATATAGTTAACAGTGATTTTAACATATCATGCCGAGACGTAAAACGGATATAGATCGTAGTTCATTGACATCATAAAGAAGCGCTTATCACGTAATGCATTCACAACTGTTCCCGGGCGAAGCCGGGCCGGGTTGCTAGTGATTTAATAAGCAACAGAATTGCCGTTGAGATGCAGCAGTTTTCCTGGACACAGACTAGATAACTCAACATGCATTTTATTACATGTGGCAATCTTCCATCGGGGGTACAATATGATGATGATGATAATAATAATAATAATAATAATAATAATAATATCGTATGACCTCGGGTGTCTGGTGCAAGCTTTGATAATTGACACCCAGAGGGTAGCTTGCATGTCGAATTTCGTAGTTCCCTTGAACGCTATGAAAGTCAAGGAGGTTAGATATCTAAACTCCTTGACATTACAGCGCTTTCAAGTAGAGAATGGAGGAACTTTGTGTTGGCGGAAAATCCCGAGATTAATTTTGCCATTGAACACGGCCTACTGAATTCAAATGGGTTCTTTAACATGCCAACAACGTATGACATGAGTGTCGTGATTTTTGTCGCCTTTCAAAAATCACTTACCATGGTCAGGAGCGAACCTGCAATCTTGGGGTTGGTAGTCCGACACTATAACCACTCACCCACCGTGGCAAGCATGTTGTTGATGATGATGATGATGATGGTGGTTCTTGTTTTACGAGGCTTATCATCTAGTTCAAGCGTTCTCATCCTGGTGCTTCCGAGAGACACGGTGCTCTTTAAAGGAAATTGGGTGCTCTCGTCATTTTCTTTCTTTCTTAGTCGTTTTACCTTCCAGGGTTGGCTTTTCACTCGGTCTCAGCGAGGGATCCCACCTTTACTACCTCCAGGGCAGTGTCCTGGAGCTTGTCGGGGGATACAACAGGGGAGGTGGGACAAACACCTGCAAAGCGAACAGGTGCCTAAAGAGGGATTGGAAGGGAAGGGAAGATTGGGAGGGATAAGCAAGGAAGAGGCGGCCGTGGCCTTACGTTAGGCTCCATCCCGGCATTTGCCTGGAGACGAAGTAGGAAACCACGGAAAACCACTTCGAGGATGGCTGAGGTGGGAATCGAACCCCCTCTACCCAGGGCCGGATTTAAGAGTATGCCGCCTATAGGCTAAAGTCAATTTACCACCCCCTCTATAGTTCATATTTGTTTAATACATTTGTTTTTTACAACAAAAGGATTGAGTTCATCGGCCTTTTCATCTTTTTTGATCATTAAGATCATTCAGTTTAAATAAAACTGCAATTTTAATGGTTTACATAATAAATTATATAACGAAATTAGTTATCTACTTTTTTTTAACTTACCGGTACTTCTTTTAAGATTCGTTAAAAATGAAATAGGTTTCGAACTTAATTAATAAATTAATTTGTTCTTGGAGAAGGATTAAAACATATTTTTAAGTAACATGTATTCTTAAATTCGCACGGAAATAACGTCTGGAATACCTCATTCTAACTTTTGAATACATTGCCGCCCCTGAAAATTTGCCGCTCTAGGCTGCAGCCTACTTAGCCTCTAATCATTTGGACCACCCGAAGCCGAGTAGACCCCGTTACAGTCTTCATACCACTTTTCAAATTTCGTGGCAGAGCCGTAAATCGAACCTCGGACCTCCAGGGTGGCGGTTAAGCACTACACCACGGAGGCGACTGCTCTCGTCATACTCACGATAGCAAGCTCCTCTCAGATCCATTCTTCAATTCGAAATCTATTGCACGATTAGGAATAATAGTGTTTCATTACAAATTTTGACAGTCAGAAATTTTATCATTTTGTGTAACAGTATTAGCAGTTGCAGCATGCCTGGTGAGTGGTGAATCCTTAGCTATTTCAGAATTTCTGAGGAAGAGAGAGATAGGAACAGGAAATAAAGGCGTTTGTTTGTTGCATAATTATTATTACTTTTGATTCGTTGTGTCCAGGGGCGCTTTTGAATTTATTAGCCCAAAATCGCGGGTTCCAATCCAACCAAAGTCGTCGGATTTTTAAGAGCGTTAAAAATCCCTCAGTATGCCTTCCTTCGGAGGGGAAGTAAAGCCGGTGGTCTCATGTCATAGATTTATGGCATGTTAAAGAACCTTCAACTAATTACACCTGTGTGAAGCTAAATTGTATAGGTTAAGAATGTAAACAACGCTCTTACTGGTAGGTTCCTACGTTCGTTGCCAAGAGCCGACTGCGGTGGCATCTGGTAGCTAAGTTATGAACTAGTAGTCGTTGACGGTGGCGTTTGGCGGCAAAAGTAGGAACTATTTGAAAAATTCAAATGTCTGCAGTCCTTACTTGAATAAAAAAAACAGATAACACACACTAATACAGTGGGTGATACCGAGCTCCGCTAATGAGTTCTCTCCATGGGGGTCAATTAGGAAAATCCTAGCTTGCCACGGTGGGTGAGTGGTTATAGTGTCGGACTACCAACCCCAAGATTGCAGGTTCGCCCCTGGCCATGGTAAGTGATTTTTTGAAGGCGACAAAAATCACGATACTCATGTCATACGTTGTTGGCATGTTAAAGAACCCATTTGAATTCAGTAGGCCGTGTTCAATGGCAAAATTAATCTCGGGATTTTCCGCCAACACAAAGTTCCTCCATTCTCTACTTGAAAGCGCTGTAGTGTCAAGGAGTTTAGATATCTAACCTTCTTGACTTTCATAGCGTTCAAAGGAACGACGAAATTCGACATGCAAGCTACCCTCTGGGTGTCAATTAACAAAGCTTGCACCAGGCACCCGAGGCCATACGATATTATTATTATTATTATTATAGGAAAATCCTAACTGGGAAAGTTGCCTGAGGCGTGTTTCACTGCGCCCCACTCCAAACTGGACGTGAAGATAAATATATTTAGGGATGTGCTAACCTGCCCTGATCTTTACGGTGTTCGCCACTAATTACTCTTGTTTTCTCAAAGACGTATTCGTTACTACTCATTAGAAATATTTGGTATTATTCCAGATTCCTGGTTTTCTTTATCCTTGCACTTGATAAAGATAAGTTTCGGTTATTTTCTTTGTGTTTCACAGTTACTATTCAGATCTGCCCATTTTAATTTTTATGTTGTGGCTTCGTCAACATGCAAGTTATAGCCTGCACTGTGAGCTTTAAAACGATAACTTGGGAACCTAAATGCTTATATGTATTCTGCTACAAAATAAGGTGCACTCGTAAATGAATTCCTTGTTGGAACACATCCACTCTTGGCCCCGTTGTAACAACTCAAACTGACAACATTTATAGTTTCCTATAACTCTCAGTCCTGCACTTCTTTGACTCTACATAACATGTTAGCTGCACTGATTATATCTGCGGAGGGTCAAGGTGTACGCAGCTGTCAGTCAACTCATGGCTTAACAAACATTTCAGGGGAGGTCGCTTACCCCCACTCTCTTCCCAAACAAATTAGGGTGAGCTGAAAAGACTGCTTGGGTTTAACCTAATTAGCGGAGTTCGACCATCCCGAATACAGTCATCACAATTAACACCGGTTATCAGACAGATTCTACACACACCCAAAGTACACGGGGCTACATGACCGCGTTGTCGCAGCCCCTAAACTTAAGAACCAACCAACCGAACTTATTACCACGTATTCTTCTAACCCTTCCCAATATCTCTTCATCCTCTCGCTGTGTTCCCTTTTACACTGTTCTGTCCATCCTGTATTTTGTCCGGCGGGCTTCTGAGAAAATTTGTGTTTGTGAATTAAAGTTCTAAATTTTGTTCTGTCTTGAATGGTTTCTTCTTGATATTTATGTCTTCACTGATTTCTTTTAGCCCGATGTTTTGATTTTTCATTGGTAAGGCTAGGTTGGAAATGTTCTTTGTGAGCCTGCTATTATCCATTATACTGTCCGTAAATCTGTAACCACCGTTTCCTTATGGTATCTGTGTTTTTTTTCTTTAACTTGATAAACTTCATGTGATTTCTTTTTCATCCATATTCCATTTTCACACTTTGGTCCAAAGATTTTCGTGAGGAGTTTCCTTTCTTGTTTTTCGATCATTTTTATTCGATATTTTCCACCAATTATAATAGTTTCAGATGCATTTTATAGAGCTTCCGTTCTAACGACTTTGTTATAATGTTTCAATTTTGCCTTTGTTGATATGGGCTAGTTCTTTTATTGTATCTGTTCCAAGTAATACTGTATGCTCTTTGTAGTTTTGTAGTTCCTTCTCTGTTAGCTTGCTGATTTAACCCTGCTGGTGGGTAGATTATTAGCTTGGGAATAACCTAACCCCCAAGGGAAGATGATAAAGAAAAGGTAGTGGGTTTCGGACTGGAGAAAAAGGATGGAAAAATAGGAAGAAAGTCCAAAAGAAGTTATAATTTTCACTTTAAGTATACTCAAAGACAACTGCCACTGCAAATCCGCTCCCCGATACCTAAAGTGGGTGAGGACCTGGGCGAAGCTAACGGGAAACGCAGCTGGAACTTGGGCTGTTCTCGAGAAAGCTGCTTTAGGGTATTCCCTCTCAAGCATACATATGCCTACTATGGGGAAGGGTGATGGTCTGGCAGGACAAAGAGTAACTGATTTATTGTGTATATGTTCAAAGGAGTTTGTTTCTAAACAAGTAATTTGAAGAATGCCAATAATTTGAATCGGCTTCGAGATTTTTTGTTTTTGAAATTGTAAAATTTCTAAAGAGCGACCAAATGCTTCCAAGAAGGATAGGGATAAAGCAATTATACTTTTGGGAATAATTTTGGTTAGTGTACCAATAGTTGCATTTAGAAATGGCTAAGCTTTTACCCAGCAAGGTGCCGACTAAAAGTTTAGACAATGAGAAACACTTATATTTTGAAAAACCAACCATAAGTGTTGGAGAGAATCTCCACAAGCAGGAAGCTGGCGTAGCGAGCTATGCTTGCCTTACTGGCCAGTTAGAATTAGCTATTAAAGCTAAGAGAGACTTTACTAAGTTATAAACTAAGAGTTCTTGCTCAAATGCATCAAGTGGTGAAAGCCCTATCAATAGATTTATTTTCATAAATAGGAAGAGCCAAGGAAGACAGGATCTTGCCTAACCGTTATGTTAGAGAAATGATAAAGCCAAAATGAAACTTTGAATTTATTTAACAATGTTGGGTAGTAGTTTTGTAACAAATATATAATTTTGATAGCTCTGAACAATTGGGGTCACAGACCTCCGAAAACAACTAAAGCTTGCGCCAGGCAATTAACAATTCTTTTGGTTTCAAACCTTTTATATGCTTTAAAATCTTCGTAAGATTTTTGAAATGACGAAGATAAATAAATGAAAAATTTAAAGATAACTGACGTAATTAAAGTTAGACAATAAATCGAGTACAAGGTGTGTACTTTAAGAATTTCTAGGTAAATATCCTAGAAAGAGTAACAACTTCGAAAGTAACAACAACAAAAGCAGGAAGAATAAAATAGAAGTTTCTATAACTTCTTATATTATTACAGAAATACTTAGTTGGATTATACAAATAGGGCAGGTCACTTATTGTGAAACCTGAAGAGAAAAATCGAAAGGAAGTTTCTAAAACTCCTATGTTTAAGTAGGGATCACGAGACAAATGGGGCAAGTTTCCCTTTCGTGAAACCTAGAGGTAACTCACTTATGAGTTGAAAGAATTGTATTCCCTAGTTAGAAGGGAGAAACAATATAATTTAAGGCATGTACTAGACACGAAGTTTTACAGAAATTAATTCGTTGTACATAAAGCAAGAGAGGGAGGGCACTTATTGAGAGTGACACCTCATTGAAAAAAGACCTAAAGTAACAATTTTATTATTTTGGTTTGTTAGTAAAGGGTTTGGGAAAGATCAAATGGGATTGAGGAAAAGTGTTCATGGCCGTATTTATTGTACTCGGACGAGCGCGACGCGGATGAAAGGTGGAACAAGCACTGTTTTCACTATAGTCTGTTGATATAGATGAAAAGTTCACTGCAGTAGCACAAAACGTTTATGGCAAAGAAAGTTATTGCAATGGTGGAAAATAACTAGTTACACTAAATATGCGAGAGTCTATTGCTTGAGAAAGTTGTAGATTATAGTTGAATGCACAGAAAAATCCCAACGGGGGAAGAAAAAATTAGTTATTAATTTGCAGTTCATAAGGAAGATTCCTTAGTTTGAAAAAGTATTCCCATATGTGAGTGGAAAATACATGACAGTATGACTGGTAGATAGAGTGCAGATTCTGGAAGGTTCCAGAGCAATCATGACTGAAGAATTGGGCAAAAGTTAGTTCAGCGGTGGAACGAGCTAAGAATTTTATAGACAGTGGGCAATTTAATGGTATCCCACGTTGTGAGAAAATCTCTCATTTAATAAGCATAAGAAATGCTGCTTCCTTTTAAGATTGGCTTAGATAGACAAAAGCCCAACATAGAAAATCCCGCGAAGGATGATTATTGCCCCAAGTATAGAAATCTCACACTGCCTATAAAATGATCATTAAAAAGCATGTAGCTATTTAAAATCAATTAAAATAAGTTGAATAACGTAGAAGTTGTACTTAGCTTTGCTTCATGGCGAAGGCGATGTTCCCTTTGACGGTTAATGCTAAAATTCTAACATGGCGTGGAATTTAAAAGTTTGCCTCTCGAGTTGAGGAGGCGAGCTTTAGTGGAGCTCTAACTGACTGGGTCGACTTCCGACGTACAAGTGAGACACGCTCAACGAAGCACGGAGGGACCAGGGAAGGGAAAAGAGTGGGGGCAGGAGACAAAAGGAATACATATAAGAATAACCAACATTGAAACGTTAATTTCTCTTGATGAAATGATCATCAAAGAGTTGATAGCAGGCAACATTAGCGCAGCCTGAAGGGTGAAAAGTAGATGAAGTTCTCTTGATCACGGAGATGATAGCTGGCGATGGCGACGAGATCTGGTGGCCAGATTGATAAAGAAGTCCTCTTGTACAGGGAAGTATTGAGGAACTTCAGAGATTCGCTGCTAGATGACGCTAGGTGGGTCATGGAAGATATATATCTAGAACAGACTTACAGGTAATATGAGAGACATAACCAACAAGGAGAAAACAGAAGATCACTGTTGGTGTTTGAGAAAAAAGGAAGGGATGAACTATAGCAAAGAGAAGCAAAAGCTTGCTCTATCTTACCGTGTATTCCAAAGAATACACCAAGCAGGGAAGGGCAAACACCAACAGAGAACAAGACAAACAATTAAAAGTTTAAAGGTAATGGAGCAATTAAAGACAGTGGTCTTATGATATGACCATTAGTGGTCAAGATCTTGGCTACCCTAACTCTCCCATCCCTTCCAGGTTAACACTCGGTCACTCTACCAGAAATCCAGACCAAGGGAGGAGAAACATCCCTAACCAGGACCAAGTCCCCCACTCTGGTGTCGGGATTGGAAAGAATCCACTTCTGTCTCCGTTGTAGGGAAGTTAAGTATTCCAAATTCCACCTCTTCCAGAAAGAATTGCGGAGGTCTTCAAGTTTACGCCAAACAATAGGTAAATTAGAATCCCCGTAAGAGTTGGGGAGGAGGGGCAGAAAGAGAAGTGCCAATGAGGAAGTGACCAGGTGTGAGTGGAAGCAGGTCATCAGGGTCATTGGAAAGCGGAGTTTAAGGGCGAGAATTAACAACACCTTCAATCAGAACGGACAGCGAATTAAATTCTTCATAAGTCAGAATGCGATCACCTAAAACCTTTCTTAAGTGACGTTTAGTGAGCTTTACGCAGGATTCCCACCTACCACCGTGATGTGGAGCGTAGGGAGGTATAAAACGCCATTTGAAACCCTTTGAGTAGGAAAACTTAGAAATCTGTTCCATGGCGGGAGAAGATGTGAGAGCTTTCTTCCACAAGGAAGCTGCGCCTTGAAAAGTGGAAGCGTTATCAGAGAATATCTCCGAAGGAACACCACGCCTAGCAGCGAAGCGAGAGACAGCGGATAAAGAGTAAGAAGTAGAGGCATCCGTTACTAGTTCCAAATGGATCGCGCCAGTAACCATGCAAACAAAGAGAGAAACATAGAGCTCACCAAACAATTTGCGTTTAACTTCAGGGGAGTTGCGTTGATATTGGAACGGACCCATATAGTCCACACCAGTTAGAGCAAAAGGACGTATAGGAGAAGAGCGAAAGGAGGGCAGATCGCTCATTAATTGAGTATTGACTTTAGGTTTCGCTTTGAAGCAAGGAATGCACTTGTGAATTACAGACTAAACTTCATGAATTCCATTTATAATCCAGTACTTTTCCCTTAAGAGGCAAAGCAGTGTGCGTGTACCAACATGCAGATTGCGATAATGAAAGTCACGTATGATTAAGGAGGTTACGTGTTGTTTAGAAGGCAAAATAACAGGATGCTTTTTGTCCTCAGAAAGCAAAGATTGCGACAGCCTACCACCTACCCTGAGTAACCTATTGTCATCAAGGAACGGGGCTAAGGCACGAAGAGGACTGGATTTGGGAAGATCTTTTTTAGAGGAAAGTAAAGACAAGTCAGAAGAAAGGGCTTCTTGCTGTGTTAGTTGCAAAACCTTAATGGTAGCGAGATTCAATTCATGATTGGTAAGGTGTGGTTTGGGGAGAAGAGGTTGGTCAACCACAAGATATTTCCATCTAGGAAGATAGGCAACAATTCGAATTAATTTGTGAAAGGAAGAATAGCGGGACAACAAGGGATGAGAAACATTGGAAACAAGACACGAAGCAGTAAATTTAGATACTTTAGCGTCAGGCAAGTTGAAGTTTGTAGCTGGAGGTTTAGAAGGCCAACAAGAAAAGTCTCCTATTAACCACTAGGGCCCATGCCAGTACAACTGGGAAACTGTCAATTGAGAGGGTAAACATCCACGAGAAATGATGTCGGCAGGGTTGTCAGCGCTGGGCACATGCCTCCATTGACATCCCAAAGAAAGAGTTTGAATTTTGGAAACCCTGTTTGCAACAAAAGTTTGCCAATGAGAGGGGTTCTTGGCAATCCAAGAAAGGGTGAACATGGAATCGCTCCAGAGATAGATTTGCGAGAATTCGACTTTTAATACTTCCCGTAATTTTTCAACAAGTTCTGCGGCCATGAGTGCAGCACACAATTCAAGCCTAGGCAAAGTGATAGTTTTAAGAGGAGCCACCTTAGATTTGGCACAAACAAGGTTGGAAACTGAAGATCCATTTAAGGAACCGCGATAAACCAAATATGCACAGCAACCGTAAGCTTTTTGGAACTGTCCGCGAACACTTGAAGGAAAAAAGATGCATTAGGATGAGCGTTAATTAAATTCCTGGGGATTTCAATAAGGGAAAGATCAAGCAAATTGCTGCGAAAAGAGAGCCATCTGTTAAGAAAAGAAAGGGGAACAGTGTCGTCCCATTCACATTTGAGCGACCATAGCTCTTGCATGAAAAGTTTGGCTATCACAATAACCGGGGCCATGAATTGAAGCGGATCAAAAATTTTTGCAATTTCAGAGAGAATTTGTCTTTTTGTGTTAGGGAGCTCTTCTGCGAGTGAAACTTCTTAGATGAGAGTGTCAGTGCTAGTGCACCAATAAACTCCAAGAGTTTTTATGGATTCGGAGTTTCCACAAATTTCGACGGAGGAGGGATCTACATCTTCAATAGGAAACTGGGCGAGAAACTCATGGGAGTTGGAATTCCACTTGTGAAGTGGGAATCCTCCATTCTTTAGCAATGCCTGAAGTTCTAGTGACACGAAAGAAGCTTCCTCCAGAGTGGGGAAGGACTGCAAGTAATCGTCAACATAGAATGATGTAGTTAGTGCTTTGGAAGCTTTAGAATCAAATAAATGACCATCTTGAGAGGCTAACAAATGTAGGGATCGGATAGCAAGGAAAGCGGAAGGTTTTAAGCCATAAGTAACCGTCTTTAAGCGAAATACCTTAGTGGGCTTGCTGATTTCGTCGCGCCACAAGATTCTTTGGAGATCTCGTTGTTCAGGCTGAATTAAAACTTGACGGTACATCTGTTTTATATCCGCTATAACAGCTATGGGAAATAATCGAAAGTTTAAGAGTATAGCAGATAGATCTGACTGGATAGCAGGATCAGAGTAAAGAGTATCGTTAGGACTGTTGCCATTAACGTCAGGTGATGAACCATTGAAAACAACTCCTTTACAAGAGGGTTTTTCCACACGGGATGATGATTTAAGAAAACAGTTTCAGTTGGGGGGTGAAATTCGTCATCAGATTTGTTAACAACTTCCATATGATCTAAGCTTTCATACTCATCCATAAAATCAGTATACTGCTGTTTAACGAGAGGTTCTTTCTTGAATTTGCTCTCGATAGCAAAGATAGCTTTTCGAGCTTTGGGTTGAGAGTTAATAAGTTTAGGGGGATTATGTAATCTTGGCATCTGAACAATGAACCGGCCATCAGAAGAACGAGTGGTGGTGTTCAGAAAAAGTTGCTCACAGAATTCGTTTTCTGAAGAGGTCACGCAAGGAGAATCAACGCTTTCGAGCCTCCAGAACTGTTCCAAGTCAGTATTAGCGAAATAACATTGCGATGCGGGTTGGGGAGAATAATGGGGAAGTTGACCGGTGACGATCCATCCAAAATTAGTGTCTCTGGCAACCACGTTTGAGGATAACTTGCGAACCTGTTTACGAAGGCAATTCCAGAAAACATTGGCACTAATGAGTATGTCGATGGGGTTTTGTACATTGAACAGAGGATCGGCTAGCCTTAATTGCGAGGGAATGTTTAACCCTGAAATATCCACAGAGTGACTTGGAGTATCTTCTCCTATGCTATTGAGAATGAGACAATTCAATTTGAGAAAGTTGTTTCTGTGACAAATGTCTCTTATGGTTAGCTTTGAGAACTGTAAGGCTTGCGAGTTTGAGCTGTTAATGCCCGATACGTTAATAGAAGTGGGGTTTACAGGTAGGCCTAGTTTTCTAATCAAAGAATTAGACACAAAATCATGAGTTGCCGCTGAATCAAGAAGACCGCGTGCACGGACCCAGTTGCCAAGGTTATCCTGAACTTCGATTTGGACAGTAGACAAGAGTACTTGTTGGCCACTGCGTATGGACTTGGCATTTTGGATGTAAGACGAAGCATTGGAACTGTTAGCATTGTCACTTTTCCGAGAAGTAGATGCGGTCGATGACCTTGCTTGATCATGACGATGTAGTAAAGTGTGATGAGCTTTTTCACAATGGAAGCAAAGTCTTGTGGACTTGCAATTTGAAGCAGAATGCGTGGGTGCTAGGCAGTTGAAGCAATGTTTATTCTGGGAAACTAATTTTCTTCTGTCGTCGACTGACAGTTCTTTAAAAGATTTACATAGATATAAGGCGTGGGAATCTTTACAAAGTATGCACTTTAATGGTTCATTTAAACTCTTGCGGGGTTCGCTTAGAGCGTTTAAAACGAGAGAACTAGCAATACGGCGTTCACTAGACCTAGTTGGGTAACCAGTGGTGTTTGACTTGAGTTTAGATGAGCTGGACCCAGGTTTTTGGGTACTAGACGCTAAGCGTTCGCTTTTAGGGTTAAGAGACATTGATTCAAATTGAGAACTCGGGGATGAGGGTTCACTTTGATTAGCTAAAGCAGTTAAGAGTTGGCATCTAGCATTTATGAAAGTGACTAAATGCTCGTAAGAGTAATCGTCTTCTCGGGAAAGTTCAATCTCCCAAGCTTTTAGGGTAGCAACATCGACTTTAGAAACCACTAAATGTATTAAGAAAGTGTTCAGTGGGTTGATCCAATTGGGACAAAGCTTTAACGTGAAGTTGTGTAGCATCAATGAGAGTACGCATACTAGTGACGTCATTGTGCTGTGACGCGGGTAAGTTAAATAGAGCCTTCATATGGCGTTGAATACGTAACCGTGAATTACCGTATCTTTCTTTCAATAAGTTAAAGGCAATGGGGTAGTTTTCAGCACTTAATGGGAGTGCTTCAACTAACTGCAGAGCTTGACCTCGGAGGATAGTTCTCAAATAATGAAACTTGTAGATTACTTGAATGTCTTCATTGTCATGAACAAGAGAACAAAATAGTTCATAGAAAGAATCCCAAGTAGATTCGTCTCCAGAGAACTGGGGTAAATCAATCTTAGGTAGAATTGGTTTGGGCTTGTGAGTGCCATCGCGAGAAGAGATTTGTTGTTCGTGAAGGGAACCTAGAACAGACACGTCTTTTTTCTGTTCTTCTTCGAGTTGGCGTATTATTTTAAAAGCAGAACCTATACCTTCGTAATATTGGTTTTCTACTTCGACTCGATCTTCGGTTTGATTGAGCATACAAGTCTCAATTTCAGTTTGGATGTTACAATAATTTTCATATGAACGTTCGAAATCCTTTACACGATGTTTTAACAAATCTAATTGAGCTTCTGAGGGATCTAGCTCTTTGATGTATTTTCTGAATCGGGTAATTTGCCCTTTATAGGATGCTCGTTTAGAAGTAAGTTTTTCATCCTTATCCTTTTCTGTAGGAGCCATCACAAAATAGGTAAATTAAAGTATAACTTACGAAACTGTGGAACCTTGGAAATGCTGTCAGGCTGGCAGCAGCAAATAAGTTGAAAGAAAGGGACACACCAAAGGAGACAGGAGCGGCCTCTTTCCACTTCACAGGCTTTGCACGATGTAGTTATGGCTGAAAAATTCAAAGAAGATATTAATGATTTGCAAAATATTGTCAAATAACCCTTGACAAAATAGAAAATGTCATAAATGGACTCTCCCGGGTTTCGGCACCAAATTTTGGGTAGATTATTAGCTTGGGAATAACCTAACCCCCAAGGGAAGATGATAAAGAAAAGATAGTGGGTTTCGGACTGGAGAAAAAGGATGAAAAAATAGGAAGAGAGTCCAAAAGAAGTTATAATTTTCACTTTAAGTATACTCAAAGACAGCTGCCACTGCAAATCCGCTCTCCGATACCTAAAGTGGGTGAGGACCTGGGCGAAGCTAACGGGAAACGCAGCTGGAACTTGGGCTGTTCTCGAGAAAGCTGCTTTAGTGTATTCCCTCTCAAGCATACATATGACTACTATGGGGAAGGGTGATGGTCTGGCAGGACAAAGAGTAACTGATTTATTGTGTATCTGTTCAAAGGAGTTTGTTTCTAAACAAGTAATTTGAAGAATGCCAATAATTTGAATCGGCTTCGAGATTTTTTGTTTTTGAAATTGTAGAATTTCTAAAGAGCGACCAAATGCTTCCAAGAAGGATAGGGATAAAGCAATTATACTTTTGGGAATAATTTTGGTTAGTGTACCAATAGTTGCATTTAGAAATGGCTAAGCTTTTACCCAGCAAGGTGCCGACTAAAAGTTTAGACAATGAGAAACACTTATATTTTGAAAAACCAACCATAAGTGTTGGAGAGAATCTCCACAAGCAGGAAGCTGGCGTAGCGAGCTATGCTTGCCTTACTGGCCAGTTAGAATTAGCTATTAAAGCTAAGAGAGACTTTACTAAGTTATAAACTAAGAGTTCTTGCTCAAATGCATCAAGTGGTGAAAGCCCTATCAATAGATTTATTTGCATTAAGTGGGAAGAGTCAAGGAAGACAGGATCTTGCCTAACCGTTATGTTAGAGAAATGATAGAGCCAAAAAGAAATTTTGAATTTATTTAACAATGTTGGGTAGTAGTTTTGTACAAATATGTAATCTTGATTGCTATAAACAATTGGGGTCGCAGAACTCCGAAAACATCTAAAGCTTGCGCCAGGCAATTAACAATTCTTTGGTTTCAAACCTTTTATATGCTTTAAAATCTTCGTAAGATTTTTGAAATGACGTAGATAAATAAATGAAAAATTTAAAGATAACTGACGTAATTAAAGTTAGACGATAAATCAAGTACAAGGTGTGTACTTTAAGAGTTTCTAGGTAAATATCCTAGAAAGAGTAACAACTTCGAAAGTAACAACAACAAAAGCAGTAAGAATAAAATAGAAGTTTCTATAACTTCTTATATTATTACAGAAATACTTAGTTTAAGTAGGGATCACGAGACAAATGGGGCAAGTTTCCCTTTCGTGAAACCTAGAGATAACTCACTTATGAGTTGAAAGAATTGTATTCCCTAGTTAGAAGGAAGAACAATATAATTTAAGGCATGTACTAGACACGAAGTTTTACAGAAATTAATTCGATGTACATAAAGCAAGAGAGGGAGGGCACTTATTGAGAGTGACACCTCATTGAAAAAAGACCTAAAGTAACAATTTTATTATTTTGGTTTGTTAGTAAAGGGTTTGGGAAAGATCAAATGGGATTGAGGAAAAGTGTTCATGGCCTTATTTATTGTACTCGGACGAGCGCGACGCGGATGAAGCGTTGAACAAGCACTGTTTTCACTATAGTCTGTTGATATAGATGAAAAGTTCACTGCAGTAGCACAAAAAGTTTATGGCAAAGAAAGTTATTGCATTGGTGGAAAATAACTAGTTACACTAAATATGCGAGAGTCTATTGCTTGAGAAAGTTGTAGATTATAGTTGAATGCACAGAAAAATCCCAACGGAGTGGTGTATTCCTGGAATACACGGTAAGAGAGAATATAATTTTAATGCTCTTTGCATGTTTATTCCTTCCTCTTTATCAAACACCAACAGTGATCTTCTATGTTCTCTTTGATGGTCATGTCTCTTATGTCATTGTGAGTCTGTTCTAGATATATATCTTCCATGACCCACCTAGCGTCATCTAGCAGCGAATCTCTGAAGCCCCTCAATTCTTCCTGGTGCAAGAGGACTTCCTTTTCCATCTGGCCACAAGATCTCGTTGCCATCGCCAGCTATTATCTCCGTGATCAAGAGAACTTCGTCTACTTTTTCACCCACCAGCCTGTGCTAGTATCGCCTGCTATCAACTCTTTGAAGACCATTTCCTCAAGAGAATTTAAGTTTACAATATTGGTCATGCTTATATGTTCTCCTTTTGTCTCCTACCCCCACTCTTTTCCCTTCCTTGGACCCTCCGCGCTTCGCTGAGTGGGTCTCACTTGTAAGTCGGCAGTTGACTCGGTCAGTCAAGGCTCAACTAGAGCCAGTCTCCTCAAACCAAGAGGCACTCTCTACATTCTACGCCATGTTGGCACATTAAGTATTCGTCAAAGGGAACTTCACCTTCGACATGCAACCAAGATAAGTACAGACTTAAGGTTTTAACCTCATCTTCATCAGTTTTATTATCTACATGCTTTTATTGATCATTTTATAGACAGCGTGAGATTATTTATTTGGGGCGGTAATCATTCTTCGCGGAATTTGCCATGTTGGGCTTTTGTCTGTCTAAGCCAACCTTAATAGAAAGTAGCTTTTCTTAAGCTATTTAAATGAGAGATCTTCTCACAACGTGGGATATTATCTAATACCCGCTGTCCATAAAATATTAAGCTCGTTCCACCGCTGGATTAACTTTGGCCCCATTCTTCTATTAGGATTGTTCTGGAACCTTCCAGATTCTGTACTCTAGCTACAAGTCTTGCCGTCATGTATTTTTCACTCACTTGTGGGAATACTATTTAAAATGAGGAATCTTCCTTATAAATTACTGCAATAGCTAAATTTTCTTCCACCGTTGGAATGTTCTATGGCGCATTTAATTGTAATTCACAACTTTCTCAAGCAATAGACTCTCGCCTACCTAGTGCAACCAGTTATTTTTCATCATTGCAATAACTTTCTTTCCCATAAACTTTCGTGTTACTACAGTGAACCTTTCATCCATTCAACAAACTATAGTGAGAACTAATGCTTTTTCAACATTTCTACCGCGTCGCGATCGTCCGATTACCATAAATAAGGCCATGAACATTGATCCTAAATCCCAATTGATCTTTCCTAAACCTTCTACTAACAAACCATGTTAATAAAATTGTTACTTTAAGGTCTATTGCAATGAGGTGTCACTCTAAAGACGTGCCCTACCACCTTTGCTGATATCTCATTAATTAATTTCTGCATAACCACGTGTTTCATACACGGTTCAAGCTTACATTGTTTCTCCCTTATAATCAGGGAATACAATTCTTTCAACTCAGGAGTGAGTTATTTCTAGGTTTCACGAAAGGGAAACTTGCCCCATTAGTCTCGTGATTCCTAATTAAACATAGGAAGTCTAAAACATTCCTTTTGACTTTCTCTTCAGGTTTCACAGTAAGTGACCTGCCCTCTTTTGTATAATTGTAATAAAAGTAATTCTGCACAAATATAAGAAGTTATAGGAACTTCTATCTTATTCGTCATGTTTTTCTTATTGTTATTTTCGAAGTGGTTACTTTCTCTAGAATGTTTTCTCAGAAATTTCTTATAGTACACACATTGTACTCTATTTGTTGTTAAACTTTAATCACTTTAATTGTCTTTAAATTTTGAATTTTTATCTTCGCTATTTTAAATCCTTGCTAGGATTTTATAAAGGTTTGAAACCTAATAAATTGTTAATTGCCTGGAGCAAACTTTAAATGTTAGGAGGTCTGCGACCCCAAATTGTTACTAAAAATTGAAACTATATACTTGTCAAATTTATTAGACTTTTTTGCATTGTTAAATAAATTCAAACTTTCCTTTTCGACTCATCATTTCTCTATTACAACGGTTAGGCAAGATCCTGTCTTCCTTGGCTCTTCCTACTCAATGCCATTAAATCTATTGATAGGGCTTTCACCACTCGTTGCATTTGAGCAAGAACTCTTAGTGGTAATCTCGTTCAAGTTCCTCTTAGCTTTAATAGCTAATTCTAACTGGCCAGTAAGGCAAGTACAGCTCGCTACGCCAGCTACCTGCTTGTGGAGATCCTCTCCGAAAACTTATGGTTAGTTTTCCAAAAGACAAGTGTTTCTCTTTGTTTAAACTTTTAGCCGGCTCCTTGCTGAGTAAAAGCTTAGCCATTTCCAAATGCAACTATTGGTTCACTTACCAAAATTACTCCCCAAGGTATATTTTTTATCACAATCCTTCTTGGAAGCACTTGGTCGCTTTTTAGGAACTCCACAACTTCGAAAACTGGAAATATCAAAATCGATGCAAATTATTGGCATTCTTCGAATTACTTGGTCAAAAAAGAATTCCTTTGAACAGATCTACAATAAGTCTGTTACTACCTGTCTTGCCAGACCATCACCCTTCCCCATAGTACGCATATGCATGCTTGAGAGGGAATACTCTAAAGCCATTCTCTTGCAAACCGCCCAAGTCCTAGCTGCGGTTCCCGTTAGCTTCGACCAGGTCCTTACCCACTTTAGGTATAAGAGAGCGGATTTGCGGTGGCAACCGCCCTTGAGTGTATTTAAGGTTAAATTTACAACTTTTGTGGGACTCTCCTCCTATCTTTCTATCCTTTTTCTCCAGTCCAAAACCCACCTCCTTTTCTTTATCATCTTCCCTTGGTGGTTAGGTTATTCCTCAGCCAATAATCTACCCAAAATTTGGTGCCGAAACCCGGGAGAGTCCATTTGTCATTTTTTCTGTTTAAAAGATTATTTGACAATACCTTGCAAATTATTAATACCTGCTTTGAATCTTTCAGCTATAACTACATCGTGCAAAGCCTGTGAAGGGGAAAGAGGCCGCTCCTGTCTCCTTTGGTGTGTCCCTTTCTTTCAACTTATTCGCTGCTGCCAGCCTGACAGCATTTCCAAGGTTCCACAGTTTCGTGAGTTACATTTTAATCTATTTTTCTTGACATGGCTCCTACTGAAAAGGATAAGGATGAAAAACTTACTTCTAAACGAGCATCCTATAAAGGGCAAAGTACCCGATTCAGAAAGTACATAAAAGAGTTAGATCCCTCAGAAGCTCAATTAGACTTGTTGAAACATCGTGTAAGGGATTTTGAACGTTCTTATGAAAATTATTGCAACATCCAAACTGAAATAGAAACTTGTAAGCTCAATCAAACCGAAGATCGAGTCGAAGTAGAAAACCAATATTACGAAGGCATAGGTTCTGCTTTCAAAATAATACGCCAACTCGAAGAGGAGCAGAAAAAGGACACTTCTGTTCTTGGTTCCCTTCACGAACCACAAACTTCTTTCCGTGATGGTACTTACAAGCCCAAACCAATTTTACCTAAAATTGATTTACCCCATTTCTCTGGAGATGAATCTACTTGGGATTCTTTCTATGAATTATTTTGCTCCCTTGTTCATGACAATGAAGACATTCAAGTCATTTACAAGTTTCATTACTTGAGATCTATCCTCCGAGGTCAAGCTCTGCAGTTAGTTGAAGCACTCCCTTTAAGCGCCGAAAATTACCCCATTGCCTTTAACTTATTGAAGGAAAGATATGGCAATTTACGGTTACGTATTCAACGCCATATGAAGGCTCTATTCAACCTACCTGCGTCACAGCACAATGACGTCACTAGTTTGCGTACTCTAGTTGACACTACACAACTTCACGTTAAGGCTCTGTCCCAATTAGATCAACCTACTGAACACTGGGATACCTTCCTAATACATTTAGTGGTTTTTAAAGTTGATGCTGCTACCCTCAAAGCTTGGGAAATTGAACTTTCTAAAGAAGACGACTACTCTTACGAGCATTAATCACTTTCATAAATGCCAGATGCCAGCTCTTAACCGCTTTAGCTAATCAAAGTGAACCCTCATCTCCTAGTTCTAAATTTGAATTAATGTCTATCAAACCTAAAAGCGAACGCTTAGCGTCTAATACCCAAAAACACGGGTCCAGCTCATCTAAATTTAAATCAAACACTACTGGTTACCCAACTAGGTCTAGTGAACGTCGTGTTGCTAGCTCTATGGTTTTAAACACTCAAAGCGAACCCCGAAAGAGTTTAAACGAACCTTTAAAGTGCATACTTTGTAAAGATCCCCATGCCCTATACCTCTGTAAATCCTTTAAAGAAATGTCAGTCGACGACAGAAGGAAATTAGTTGCTCAAAACAAACATTGCTTCAACTGCCTAGCGCCCACGCATTCTGCTTCTAATTGCAAGTCCACAAGACTTTGCTACCATTGTGAAAAGGCTCATCACACGTTGCTACATCGTCATGATCAGGCAAGGTCATCGACAGCATCTACTTCTCCGAAAAATGATAGTGCTAACAATTCCAATGCTTCATCGTATATTCAAAATGCCAAGTCCATTCGTAGTGCCCAAGTATTGTTGTCTACTGTCCAAATCGAAGTTCAGGATAACTTTGGCAACTGGGTCCGTGCACGCGGTCTTCTTGATTCAGCGGCAACTCATGATTTTGTGTCTAATTCCTTGATTAGAAAACTAGGCTTACCTGTAAACCCCACTTCTATTAACGTGTCGGGCATCAACAGCTCAAAATCACAAGCTTTACAATTCTCAAAGCTAACCATAAGAGACATTTGTCACAGAAACAACCTTCTTAAATTGAATTGTCTAATTCATAATAGCATTGGAGAAGACACTCCAAGTCACTCTGTGGATATTTCAGGTTTAAATATTCCCTCGCATTTAAGGCTAGCCGATCCTCTGTTCAACATGCAAAACCCTATTGACATACTCTTTAGTGCCAATGTTTTCTGGAATTGCCTTCGTAAACAGGTTCGCAGGTTATCCTCAAACGTGGTCGCCAGAGACACTAACTTTGGATGGATCGTCACAGGTCAACTTCCCCATTATTCTCCCCAACCTGCATCGCAATGCTACTTTGCCAATACTGACCTGGAACAGTTCTGGAGGCTTGAAAGCGTTGATCCTCCTAACGTAACCTCTTCAGAAAATGAATTCTGTGAGCAACTTTTTTTGAACACCAACACTCGCTCTTCTGATGGCCGGTTCGTTGTTCAAATGCCAAGATTACATAATCCTCCCAAACTTATTAACTCTCAGCCCAAACCTCGAAAAGCTCTCTTTGCTATCGAGAGCAAATTCAAGAAAGAACCTCTTGTTAAACAGCATTACACTGATTTCATGGATGAGTATGGAAGCTTAGATCATATGGAAGTTGTTAACAAATCTGATGATGAATTGCACCCCCCTATTGAAGCGGTTTATTTAAATCATCATCCCGTGTGGAAAAACCCTCTTGTAAAAGATAAAATCCGAGTTGTTTTAAATGGTTCATCACCAGACGTTAATGGCAACAGCCTTAACGACACCATTTAGTCTGCTCCTGCTATTCAGTCAGATCTATCTGCTATACTCTTAAACTTTCGATTATTTCCCATAGCTGTTATAGCTGATATAAAACAGATGTACCGCCAAGTTTTAATTCAACCGGAACAACGAGATCTCCAAAGAATCTTGTGGCGTGATGAAATCAGTAAGCCCATTAAGGTATTTCGCTTAAAAACGGTTACTTATGGCTTAAAACCCTCTGCTTTCCTTGCTATCCGATCCCTACACTTGCTAGCCTCACAAGATGGTCATTTATTTAATTCCAAAGCTTCTGAAGCACTAACTACGTCATTCTATGTTGACGATTATTTGCAGTCCTTCCCCACTTTGGAGGAAGCTTCCTTTGTGTCTTTAGAACTTCAGGCATTGCTAAGGAATGGAGGTTTCCCACTTCATAAGTGCAATTCCAACTCCCCTGAGTTTCTCGCCCAGTTTCCCATCGAAGACGTAGATCCTTCTTCTGTCGAAATTTGTGGAAACTCCGAATCCATAAAAACTCTAGGAGTTCATTGGTGCACCAGCACTGACACTCTCATCTACAAAGTTTCGCTCCCTGAAGAGATCCCCAACACGAAACGACAAATTCTCTCTGAAATTGCAAAAATTTTTGATCCGCTTCAATTTCTTGCCCCAGTTATCGTTATAGCCAAACTCTTCATGCAAGAGCTGTGGTCGCTCAAATGGGAATGGGATGACACTGTTCCTCTTTCTTTTCTTAATCGTTGGCTCTCGTTTCGCAGCAATTTGCTGGATCTTTCCCTTATTGAAATTCCCAGGAATTTAATTAGCTCTCATTCTAATGCATCCTTTTTCCTTCATGTGTTCGCGGACAGTTCCGAAAAAGCTTACGGTTGCTGCGCATATGTGGTTTATCGTGGTTCATTAAATGGATCTTCAGTTTCCAACCTTGTTTGTGCCAAATCTAAGGTCGCTCCTCTTAAAACTATCACTTTGCCTAGGCTTGAATTGTGTGCTGCACTCATGGCCGCAGAACTTGTTAAGAAATTACGAGAAGTTTTAAAAGTCGAATTCTCGCAAATCTATCTCTGGAGCGATTCCATGATCACCCTTTCTTGGATCGCCAAGAACCCCTCTCACTGGCAAACTTTTGTTGCAAACAGTGTTTCCAAAAATCAAACTCTTTCTTCTGGATGTCAATGGAGGCATGTGCCCAGTGCTGATAACCCAGCCGATATTATCTCTCGTGGTTGTTTACCCTCTCAATTGGCAGCTTCCCAGTTGTACTGGCATGGGCCCTCGTGGTTAATCAAAGACTCTTCTTCATGGCCTTCTAAACCTCCAGCTACAAACTCCAACTTGCCTGACGCTAAAGTATCTCTACCTACCGCTTCGTGTCTGGTTTCCAACGCTTCTCATCCCTTGTTGTCCCGCTATTCTTCTTTTCATAAATTAATACGAATTGTCGCCTATCTCCTTAGATGGAAATATCTTGTGGTTGACCAACCTCTTCTCCCTAAACCACACCTTACCAATCATGAATTGAATCTCGCTACCATTAAGGTTTTACAACTGACACAGCAAGAAGCCTTTTCTTCTGAATTGTCTTTACTTTCTTCTAAAAGGGATCTTCCCAAATCCAGTCGTCTACGTGCTTTAGCCCCGTTCCTTGATGACGATAGGTTACTCAGGGTAGGTGGTAGGCTCGCTCAATCTTTGCTCTCTGAAGACAAAAAGCATCCCGTTATTTTGCCTTCCAAAGATCACGTAACTTCCTTAATTATACGTGACTTTCATTATCGCAATCTGCATGTTGGTACACGCACTCTGCTTTGCCTCTTAAGGGAAAAGTACTGGATTATAAATGGAATTCACGAAGTTTCCTCCGTAATTCACAAGTGCATTCCTTGTTTCAAAGCGAAACCTAAGGTCAATACTCAACTAATGAGCGATCTGCCTTCCTTTTGCTCTTCTCCTATACGCCCATTTGCTTTAACTGGTGTGGACTATATGGGTCCGTTCCAATATCAACGAAATTCCCCTGAAGCTAAACGCAAATTGTTTGGTAAGCTCTATGTTTCTCTCTTTGTTTGCATGGTTACTGGCGCAATCCACTTGGAACTAGTAACGAATGCTTCTACTTCTTACTTTTTATCAGCTGTCTCTCGCTTCACTGCTAGGCGTGGTGTTCCTTCAGAGATGTTCTCTGATAACGCTTCCACTTTTCAGGGCGCAGCTTCCCTGTGGAAGAAAGCTCTCACTTCCTCTCCTGCCATGGAACAAATTTCTAATTTTTCCTACTCAAAGGGTTTCAAATGGCGCTTTATACCTCCCTACGCTCCTCATCACGGTGGTAGGTGGGAATCTTGCGTAAAGCTCACTAAACGTCATTTATGAAAAGTCTTAGGTAATCGAATTCTGACTTATGAAGAATTCAATTCACTGTCCGTTCTGATTGAAGGTGTTGTTAATTCTCGCCCTTTAACTCCGCTTTCCAATGACCCTGATGACCTGCTTCCACTTACACCTGGTCACTTCCTTATCGGCACTTCTCTTTCTTCCCCTCCTCCTCTTCCCAATTCTTACAGGGATTCTAATTTACCTATCGTTTGGCGTAAACTTGAAGCCCTCCGTAATTCCTTTTGGAAGAGGTGGAACTTTGAATATTTAACTTCCCTGCAACGGAGACAGAAGTGGTTTCTTTCCAGTCCCGACATCAAAGTGGGGGACTTGGTCTTGGTTAGGGATGTTTCTCCTCCCCTGGTCTGGATTTCTGGTAGAGTGACCGAGTGTTATCCTGGAAGAGATGGGAGAGTCAGGGTGGTCAGAGTCTTGACCACTAATGGTCCGATCACAAGACCACTGTCTTTGATCGCTCTATTATCTTTAAATGTTTAACTGCTTATTTGTACTCTGTTGGTGTTTACTCCTCCCAGTATGGTGTATTCTTGGAATACACGGTAAGAGAGCATATAATTTTTAATGCTCTTTGCATGTTTATTCCTTCCTCTTTATCAAACACCAACAGTGATTTTCTCTTTGATGGTCATGTCTCTTATGTCATTGTGAGTCTGTTCTAGATATATATCTTCCATGACCCACCTAGCGTCATCTAGCAGCGAATCTCTGAAGCTCCTCAATTCTTCCTGGTGCAAGAGGACTTCCTTTTCCATCTGGCCACCAGATCTCGTTGCCATCGCCAGCTATTATCTCCGTGATCAAGAGAACTTCGTCTACTTTTTCACCCACCAGCCTGTGCTAGTATCGCCTGCTATCAACTCTTTGAAGCTTGCCACGGTGGGTGAGTGGATAGCGTGTCGGTCTACTAACCCCAAGATTGCAGGTTCGCCCCTGACCGTGGTAAGTGATTTTTGAAAGGCGGCAAAAATACGATACGCATGTCATACGATGTTGGCATGTCAAAGAACCCATTTGAATTCAGTAGGCCGAGTTCATAATGGCAAAATTAATCTCGGGAGTTTCCGCCAGCACAAAGTTCCTCATTTCTCTACTAGAAAGCGCTATTGTGTTCAAGGAGATTAGATATCTAACATCTAACCTCCTTGACTTTCATAGTCAAGGAATTACGAAATTCGACATGCAAGCTACCCTCTGGGTGTCAAATAGCAAAGTTTGCACCAGGCACCCGAGGCCATACGATATTATTATTATAACTCTTTGAAGACCATTTCCTCAAGAGAATTTAAGTTTACAATATTGGTCATGCTTATATGTTCGCCTTTTGTCTCCTACCCCCACTCTTTTCCCTTCCTTGGACCCTCCGCGCTTCGCTGAGTGGGTCTCACTTGTAAGTCGGCAGTTGACTCGGTCAGTCAAGGCTCAACTAGAGCCAGTCTCCTCAAACCAAGAGGCACTCTCTACATTCTACGCCATGTTGGCACATTAAGTATTCGTCAAAGGGAACTTCACCTTCGACATGCAACCAAGATAAGTACAGACTTAAGGTTTTAACCTCATCTTCATCAGTTTTATTATCTACATGCTTTTATTGATCATTTTATAGACAGCGTGAGATTATTTATTTGGGGCGGTAATCATTCTTCGCGGGATTTGCCATGTTGGGCTTTTGTCTGTCTAAGCCAACCTTAATAGAAAGTAGCTTTTCTTAAGCTAATTAAATGAGAGATCTTCTCACAACGTGGGATATTATCTAATACCCGCTGTCCATAAAATATTAAGCTCGTTCCACCGCTGGATTAACTTTGGCCCCATTCTTCTATTAGGATTGTTCTGGAACCTTCCAGATTCAGTACTCTAGCTACAAGTCTTGCCGTCATGTATTTTTCACTCACTTGTGGGAATACTATTTAAAATGAGGAATCTTCCTTATAAATTACTGCAATAGCTAAATTTTCTTCCACCGTTGGAATGTTCTATGGCGCATTTAATTGTAATTCACAACTTTCTCAAGCAATAGACTCTCGCCTACCTAGTGCAACCAGTTATTTTTCATCATTGCAATAACTTTCTTTCCCATAAACTTTCGTGTTACTACAGTGAACTTTTCATCCATTCAACAAACTATAGTGAGAACTAATGCTTTTTCGACATTTCTACCGCGTCGCGATCGTCCGATTACCATAAATAAGGCCATGAACATTGATCCTAAATCCCAATTGATCTTTCCTAAACCTTCTACTAACAAACCATGTTAATAAAATTGTTACTTTAAGGTCTATTGCAATGAGGTGTCACTCTAAACACGTGCCCTCCCACCTTTGCTTATTTCTCATTAATTAATTTCTGCATAACCACGTGTTTCATACACGGTTCAAGCTTACATTGTTTCTCCCTTATAATCAGGGAATACAATTCTTTCAACTCAGGAGAGAGTTATTTCTAGGTTTCACGAAAGGGAAACTTGCCCCATTAGTCTCGTGATTCCTAATTAAACATAGGAAGTCTAAAACATTCCTTTTGACTTTCTCTTCAGGTTTCACAGTAAGTGACCTGCCCTCTTTTGTATAATTGTAATAAAAGTAATTCTGCACAAATATAAGAAGTTATAGAACTTCTATCTTATTCTTCATGTTTTTCTTATTGTTATTTTCGAAGTGGTTACTTTCTCTAGAATGTTTTCTCAGAAATTTCTTATAGTACACACATTGTACTCTATTTGTTGTTAAACTTTAATCACCTTAATTGTCTTTAAATTTTGAATTTTTATCTTCGCTATTTTAAATCCTTGCTAGGATTTTATAAAGGTTTGAAACCTAATAAATTGTTAATTGCCTGGAGCAAACTTTAAATGTTAGGAGGTCTGCGACCCCAAATTGTTACTAAAAATTGAAACTATATACTTGTCAAATTTATTAGATTTTTTGCATTGTTAAATAAATTCAAACTTTCCTTTTCGACTCATCATTTCTCTAATACAACGGTTAGGCAAGATCCTGTCTTCCTTGGCTCTTCCTACTCAATGCCATTAAATCTATTGATAGGGCTTTCACCACTCGTTGCATTCGAGCAAGAACTCTTAGTGGTAATCTCGTTAAAGTTTCTCTTAGCTTTAATAGCTAATTCTAACTGGCCAGTAAGGCAAGTACAGCTCGCTACGCCAGCTACCTGCTTGTGGAGATCCTCTCCGAAAAATTATGGTTGATTTTCCAAAAGATAAGTGTTTCTCTTTGTCTAAACTTTTAGCCGGCTCCTTGCTGAGTAAAAGCTTAGCCATTTCCAAATGCAACTATTGGTTCACTTACCAAAATTACTCCCCAAGGTATAATTTTTTTTTATCACAATCCTTCTTGGAAGCACTTGGTCGCTTTTTAGGAACTCCACAACTTCGAAAACTGGAAATATCAAAATCGATGCAAATTATTGGCATTCTTCGAATTACTTGGTCAAAAAAGAATTCCTTTGAACAGATCTACAATAAGTCTGTTACTATCTGTCTTGCCAGACCATCACCCTTCCCCATAGTACGCATATGCATGCTTGAGAGGGAATACTCTAAAGCCATTCCCTTGCAAACCGCCCAAGTCCTAGCTGCGGTTCCCGTTAGCTTCGACCAGGTCCTTACCCACTTTAGGTATCAGAGAGCGGATTTGCGGTGGCAACCGCCCTTGAGTGTATTTAAGGTTAAATTTACAACTTTTGTGGGACTCTCCTCCTATCTTTCTATCCTTTTTCTCCAGTCCGAAACCCACCTCCTTTTCTTTATCATCTTCCCTTGGTGGTTAGGTTATTCCTCAGCCAATAATCTACCCTCGGAGGAAGAAAAAATTAGTTATTCATTTGCAGTTCATAAGGAAGATTCCTTAGTTTGAAAAAGTATTCCCATATGTGAGTGGAAAATACATGACAGTATGACTGGTAGATATAGTGCAGATTCTGGAAGGTTCCAGAGCAATCATGACTGAAGAATTGGGCAAAAGTTAGTCCAGCGGTGGAACGAGCTAAGTATTTTATAGACAGTGGGTAATTTATTGGTATCCCACGTTGTGAGAAAATCTCTCATTTAATAAGCATAGGAAATGCTGCTTCCTGTTAAGATTGGCTTAGATAGACAAAAGCCCAACATAGAAAATCCCGCCAAGGATGATTATTGCCCCAAGTATAGAAATCCCACACTGCCTATAAAATGATCATTAAAAAGCATGTAGCTATTTAAAATCAATTAAAATAAGTTGAAGAACGTAGAAGTAGTACTTAGCTTTGCTTCATGGCGAAGGCGATGTTCCCTTTGACGGTTGATGCTAAAATTCTAACATGGCGTAGAATTTAAAAGTTTGCCTCTCGAGTTGAGGAGGCGAGCTTTAGTGGAGCTCTAACTGACTGGGTCGACTTCCGACGTACAAGTGAGACACGCTCAACGAAGCACGGAGGGACCAGGGAAGGGAAAAGAGTCGGGGTAGGAGACAAAAGGAATACATATAAGAATAACCAACATTGAAACGTTAATTTCTCTTGATGAAATGATCTTCAAAGAGTTGATAGCAGGCAACACTAGCGCAGCCTGAAGGGTGAAAAAGTAGATGAAGTTCTCTTGATCACGGAGATGATAGCTGGCGATGGCGACGAGATCTGGTGGCCAGATTGATAAAGAAGTCCTCTTGTACAGGGAAGTATTGAGGAACTTCAGAGATTCGCTGCTAGATGACGCTAGATGGGTCATGGAAGATATATATCTAGAACAGACTTACAGGTAATATGAGAGACATAACCAACAAGGAGAAAACAGAAGATCACTGTTGGTGTTTGAGAAAAAAGGAAGGGATGAACTAGAGCAAAGAGAAGCAAAAGCTTGCTCTATCTTACCGTGTATTCCAAAGAATACACCAGCTGGCTCAATAGTATCACCTAAATATTTAAATTTGTCTACTTGAGCGATTATCATATTCAATCTAATGGTAATCGAGTACTTGGCATAGCATGAGGCCAGGGGAGGATTTAGGGGAGGGCGAGGAGGGCGACCGCCCAGGGCCCCGCACCGTGGATTGTTTTAAATGTAATTGATTAATTAATTATACTTTTCAAACTAATTTATCATTCATAATCTTTTTTCAGTGCAGCTATGGCCTCCCGTGACCGTTTAGCAAGTTTAGATTTCAGTGAAATTATGGAAGAATTCATCCGGGAAAAAAGTCACAAAGTAATATTTTAATATTTCATGGTTTATATAATCTTCTTCAAGGGGACTTAAAGGTTTCTTTCATATTATTAAAAAATGTACTTTAGTGTATTCAAAATATACTTACTTACTTATTCCATGGCGCTACAACCCGTGGTGGGTTTTGGCCTCTTGGACAACTGCTCTCCATGTTGGTCTATCCATCGCCTTGCTCCTCCATCCTCTCACTCCCATTGCGACGAGATCTGCAGTCACACCATCCAACCATCTCTTCTTAGGACGTCCTTTCCTCCTCCTGGAGAATAGTCTCCCTTTCAACATTCTCTTGGGCATCTGGCTCTCCGGCATCCTCTCTATATGTCCCAACCATTGGATTCTCTGTTCCTTTATAAACTTTACCATATCTTGTTTTCCAATCAAATCGTTTAGTTCATGGTTATATCGTATTATCCATCCATCTTCCTCTCTAACAGGGCCATATATTCTTCGCAGTATTTTCCTTTCTAAACACTTCACAGTATTCTCATCATCCATAGTTAATGTCCAAGCTTCAGAGCCATAGGTCACTACTGGTCTTATCATTGTCTTATATATCTTCATTAAGGGTTCTTAAAGGTTTCTTTCATATTATTAAAAAATGTACTGTTGTGTATTCAAAATATAGTAACCATTTTTTTATTATTATTACAAAACTATTTTCTATTTGATTTGATTTCTTTTATTTCCTATTGTTGTGGGCCCCACCTTATCATATCGCCCAGGGCCCCGCAAGACCTGGATCCGCCACAAAATTAGTGTCTCTGGCAACAACGTTTGAGGATAACTTACCTGTTTACGAAAGCAATTCCATAAAACATTGGCACTAAAGAGTATGTCAATGGGGCTTTGTACATTGAACAGAGGATCGGCTAACCTTAAATGCGAGGGAATGTTTAAACCTGAAATATCAACAGAGTGACTTGGAGTATCTTCTCATATGCTATTGAGAATGAGACAATTCATTTTGAGAAAGTTATTTCTGTGACAAGTGTCTCTTATGGGTTAGTTTTGAAAACTGTAAAGCTTGCGATTTTAAGCTATTAATGCCTGATACATTGATAAAAGTAGGATTTACAAGTAGGCCTAATTTTCTAATCAGAGAATGGGACACAGAATCATGAGTTGCCGCTGAATCAAGAAGACCGCGAGCACTGACCCAGTTGCCGAATTTGTCCTGGACTTCGACTTGAACAGTGGATAACAATACTTTAGCACTACGCAAAGACTTAGCGTTTTGAATGTAAGAAGACGCACTAGGATTGCTGGTATTATCACTTTTCTGAGAAGTAGATGCTGCTGATGATCTCAATTGATCATGACGATGCAGTAAAGTGTGATGCGGTTTTTCACAGTGGTAACAAAGTCTTGAAGACTTACAATTAGAATCAGCATGCTTGGGTGCTAGGCAGTTAAAGCAATGTTTATTCTGGGAAACTAATTTTCTTCTGTCGTCGACTGACAGTTCTTTAAAATATTTACACAGATACAAGGCGTGGGAATCCTTGCAAAGTATGCACTTTAATGGTTCATTTAAACTCTTACGGGGTTCGCTTTGGGGTTTAAGGCGAGAGAACTGTCAATACGGCGTTCACTAGACCTAGTTGGGTAACCAGTGGCGTTTGACTTTAGTTTAGACGAGCTGGACCCGGGTTTTTGGGTACTAGACGCTACGTGTTCGGTTTTAGATTTAAGAGACAGTAATTCAAGTTTAGAGCTAGGAGAAGAGGGTTCACTTTTATTAGCTAAAGCAGTTAAGAGTTGGCATCTAGCATTTATGAAGGTGACTAAATGCTCATACGAGTAATTGTCGTCTTTGGAAAGTTCCATTTCCCAAGTTTGAGGTTAGCAACATCGACTTTAGAAACAACTAAATGTATTAGGAAAGTGTCCCAATGTTCAGTGGGTTGATCTAATTGGGACAAAGCTTTAACGTGAAGTTGTGTTGTATCAATGAGGGTACGCAGACTAGTGACGTCATTGTGCTGTGACTCAGGCAAATTGAATAGAGCCTTCATGTGGCGTTGAATAAGTAGCCGTAAATTACCGTATCTTTCCTTCAATAAGTTAAAGGCAATGGGGTAGTTCTCGGCACTTAATGGGAATGCTTCAACTAACTGCAGGGCTTGACCTTGTAGAATAGATCGCAAATAATGAAACTTGTAAATGATTTGAATATCTTCATTTTCATAAACTAGAGAACAAAATAGTTCGTAAAAAGAATCCCAAGTAGATTCGTCTCCTGAGAAGTGGGGCAGATTAATTTTGGGAAGAATTGGTTTGGGCTTGTGAGTGCCCTCACGAGAAGAGGTTTGTTGTTCGTGAAGGGAACCAAGAACGGAACCATCCCTTTTCTGCTCCTCCTCAAGTTGGCGAATTATTTTAAAGGCGGAGGCTATACCGTCGTAGTATTGATTTTCTACCTCTACTCGATCACCAGTTTGCCTGTCGTCAGATCAGTTCCACTGCCACGTTGGAATTTCACCAAAGCCAACTGGTCAAAATTCACCAGCGAATTGGAACATAATATACAGTGGATCCCACCTAAAATAGGTAATTACGAGCGCTTCGCTGGACTAATTTGTGCTATTGCAAGGAAATATATCCCAAGAAGATACAGAAGGACCTATATTCCTGGTTGGAGTCCAAAATGCAATGAACTGTATGAGGAGTATAAACTCGCCAGTGATCCTGAAGTTGACAACGAACTACTACAGTTTTTAGACTCAGCTAGAAGAGAAAAATGGACCAACCTAATGGAAAATACGAATTTTCAACACTCCAGTCGAAAAGCATGGTCTCTTTTAAGGAAACTTGGTAGCAGCACTCCAAAATGCAGTTCCAAGTGCACCAAGATAAAGCCAGATGCGATAGCAAGCAGATTAGTTAGTCTGACAAGAAAACCTGCCGATACTGACAAGAAAGAGGCAAAAAGAATTCACTTAGAACTAAAATCTAATATGTTCCATGCAGAAACAACATCCCAGTTTACAGCTGATATAACGGCTGCTGAAGTTTCAACTGCGCTAAAAGAATTAAAATCAGGAAAAGCAGCTGGGTTGGATGGTCTTTATCCAGAATTCCTACAACGTTGTGGTCCTCGAACAATTGAATGGCTTGCTAAATTTTATAGCAACATCTTACGCGATGGTCAACTTCCACCAGCACTCAAAAGAACTAAAGTAGTTGCTGTACTCAAACCTGGGAAAAGTGGAGATGGTGCAGGAGATTACATGCCTATTGCCCTCCTGAGCGTCTGTTACAAGCTGCTGGAAAGAATAATATATAATAGAATCTCAATTACAGTTCTTGAGCACATACCAAATGAGCAAGCTGGCTTCAGACCAAAGCGCAGTTGTACCGACCAAGTGTTGGCCCTAACCACTCACATAGAGAGAGGATTTCAAGATCGAAAGAAGACCGTATCTGTGTTTCTGGACCTCACGGCAGCATACGATACAGTTTGGCGAAAAGGAATGATCCTCAAATTCCTGAAAATAATCCCTTGCAAGAAACTTGTCATCCTACTGAATAATATGCTGGTCAACAGAGTGATTGAAGTTCACCTAAATGGCAACGTAAGCAGATCTCACAAACTAAATGATGGATTACCACAAGGATCGGTCCTTGCCCCATTGCTGTTCAATATTTACACCGCAGACTTACCTCCTACTAGTGCTAGAAAGTTCGTATACGCTGACGATCTTACATTGACAGCTCAGTCCAACGACTTTGCAACAGCAGAAACCGTACTTACGGAAGATCTCTGCAGACTCGACAAGTTCTTCAAAACCTGGAGATTAAAACCAAACATAGCAAAAACAGAGGTCAGCTGCTTTCATCTGAGCAACAAACAAGCCAACTACATTCCTAGGGTTCAATTCCAGGGTCATCTACTGAAATTCAATCCTCATCCTAAATATTTAGGCGTCATCTTGGATCGATCCTTGACTTACAGTGAACATCTAGGCAAAACATCTGCTAAGATCAAAACCCGCAACAACATCCTGCACAAACTCACAGGAACGGGCTGGGGCCCAACAGCATCCACCCTCAGAACTTCAGCACTTGCCCTAGTGTATCCAGTAGCAGAATATTGCTGCCAAGTATGGCTTAACAGCGCCCATGCAAAGAAGACAGACGTACAGCTAAACGACACAATGAGGACTGTGTCAGGAACCATCCAATCTACACCTTTGGAATGGTTACCAGTACTCTCCAACATCCCACCTCCTCATCTTCGAAGACAAATGGCACTGAAGAGAGAATGGCTTAAATGTTGTGACAACCCTCTTCTGCCAATTCATCTAGACTGCTCACCTAAAGATCACAGGCTGAAATTCCGGAATCCTTCTTGGATACAAGGAAGGAAGTTGGTCCAAGAGCAGTTTCAAGTGAATGAAGCTTGGCGCAATGAGTGGCTGACTTCAAATCCAGACAGATTAGGTCTTATCTCGGATCCAGTCAAGCAGCCCCCTGGTTTCGACCTTCCCAGGAAAATCTGGACGTCGCTGAACCGTATAAGAACTCAACACGGTAGGTGTCAGTTCTGGAAGCACAAATGGAAAATTGCCGAGAATCCTTTCTGCAACTGTGCAGATGTGCCTCAGACCATCAGTCACATCGCTATGGATTGCCCACTCCGAAGGTTCAATGGTCCAATGAAGGAGATTCATCAAGCTAGTGATGAAGCTTTAGAATGGTTAGGGAAATTAGATATCCAGCTCTAACAAAACTGAGCTACTAGCAGATCAAGGTCTCAATCTGTATATATTTGTTCTGTAAATACTGTAGAATGTAAATAATTGTATATTGCAACTTCATGCCATACGAAATATATATATCAGTTTGATTGAGCATGCAGGTTTCGATTTCGGTTTGAATAGTACAATAGTTTTCATAAGAACGTTCATAGTCCTTTACGCGATGTTTTAACAAATCTATTGAGCTTCTGAGGGATCTAATTCCTTGATGTATTTTCGGAATCGGGTAAGTTGCCCTTTATAAGAAGCTCGTTTGGAAGTAAGTTTTTCATCCTTGCCGTCCTTATCTTTATCTGTGGAAGGCATGGTGAAATAGGTAAATTGAAGTATAACTTACGCAATTGAGGAACCTTGTAAAAGCTGTCAGACTGGCAGCAGCAAACAAGTTGAAAGGGAGAAATGCACCAAAGGAGACAGAAGCAACCCCTTTCCACCTCACCAGCTTTGCACTGCGAAGTTATAGCTGAAAAATTCAAAGTAAATATTAATGATTTGCAAAATATTGACAATTGGACTCTCCCGGGTTTCGGCACCAAATTTTGGGTAGGTTTTTGCTAAGAATTAACCTTACCCACAAGGGAAGATGAAGAGAGAAGTAAAGGGAAATGGGTTTCGGACAGAGGAACAAGTGTGGATAATAGGACGAAAGTCCAACATTAAATACAAACAATTTTTAAAGAAGAGTGTCACCGCAAAGCCCGTGAAATCACTCAAGTGAGTGGGGACCTGCACACAGCTAACAGGAAACGCAGCTAGAGCTTGGGCTATTTGCGAGCGAGAGGAGGTGGTACCTTCCCTTCCAAGCCAAGATTCGGCTACTATGGGGAAGGGTGGTGGTCTGGCGAAGAGAGAAATGATGAGTTTCCTATGTATCTTTTCAAAGGAGTTTGTTTTAAACAAACATTTTGAAGAATACAAATAGTTTGAATTGGCCGCGATGTTTTGATTCTTGAAATTGTAGAATTTCTAATAAGCGACCGAATGTTTCCATGAAGGATAGGGATAAAGCAATTATACCCTTGTGAATAATTTTGGTAAGAGCACCAATAGTTGCATTTAGGAATGGCTAAGATTTTACCCAGAAAAGCGCCGACTAAAAGTTTAGACAATGAGAAAAACTTAAATTTTGAAAACCAACCGTAAGTTGTAGAGAAAATCTCAACAAGCAGGAAGCTGGCGGAGCGAGCTATGCTTGCTTTACTAGCTAGTTAGAATTTGCTATCAAAGCTAAGAGGGGCTTTAATAAGTTTGTGACTAAGAGTTCTTGCTCAAATGCAACAAAAAGTGGAACCGTTATTAATTTTATTTGTGATGTTTTTAAATTCAAGCCCATAGGAGGAGTAGGGGAAGACAGGATCTTGCCTAATCGTTATTTTATAGAAAATGATAAAGGAAAAAGATAAATTTGGATTTATTTAACAATGAAAAAGTGTAATAAATTTGACACATATGTAATTTGATTTTATAAACCACTGGGGTCGCAGACCTCCTAAAATCATTTAAAGCTTGCACCAGGCAATTGACAATTTTTTGGTTTGGAACCTTTTATAAGCACTAAAATCTTCATGAGATTTTGAAATGGTGCTAAGATTAATAAATTGGAAATTTAAAGTTAATTAACGTAATTAAAGTTAAATAATAAATCAAGTACAAGATGTGTACTTTAAGGATTTCTAGATGGGCATCTTAGAAATATGAACAAATAACAACTTCGAAAGTAACAATAACAAAAAAACAGGGAGAAATGAAATATAAGTTTCTATAACTTCTTATATTGATACAGAATTATTTTTAGAGTTTATACAAATAGGGCAGGTCACTTATTGTGAAACCTGAAGAGAAAAATTAAAAGGAAGTGTCTAGAACTTCTATATTTAAACAGGATCACGAGGAAAAAATGGGGCCAGTTACCCTTTCGTGAAACCTGGATTAAAGAGATTAATGAAAGGTTTGGTACTTAGACAATAACCAATTCTTGTGCTAGCAAGAAAAGAAAATAGATTAATAAGCAGTTTCTAACAGTTTCTACAGAGTGAATAAGTTGTAAGTGGAGAAAGTTGGGAGGGCGCCAATGGTTTGGCGAGGTCTCGTTGCGAAATACATAGATTTAAAGATTAACCTTATTTGTTAGTAAGGAGTGGTTGAGGAAGAGGAAATAGGAACTTTGTAGAGAAAGTACTTGGCCTATTTTATTTATTTCGGACGAGCGTGACGCGGATGAGAAATCGAACGAGCACTTGGTGCATTCTTGGAATGCACGGTACCTGAGATTATAATTTTGAATGCTTTTGCACGTTCTTTCCTTCCTTTTTGTCAGACACCAACAGTGATCTTCTGTTCTCTCTTAGGGGTTCAGGTCTCTTATATTTTGTATGAGTCTGTTCCAGATATATATTCTGTGACCCACCTAGCGTCATATAACAACAAATCTCTGAAGCTCTTCAACTCTTCCTCGCGCAAGAGGAATTCCATATCCATTTGGCTACCAGATACTGTTGTCAACTCTTTGAAGACCAGCTCAGCAAAAGAAGATTATTGTGTTGTATTTAAGTTGGTTATGCTGATATGTATACCTTTTGTTTCCTACCCCCACTCTTTCCCCTTCCGTGGTCTCTCCGTGCTCCGTTGAGCTGCTCTCACTTCTCCGTCTGCAGTTGACTCGATCAGTCAAAGCTCCTCTCGAGCTAGCCTCAAACTAAGAGGCACACACTCTTCTACGCCATGTTGGCTAGATAGTCTTCATAAGGAACTTCACTTCGACATGCAACAAAGATAAGTACCATTTTTAAAAAGTTTTAACCTCATCTTCATGGTTTTAACTTCCAAGTGCTTTTAATTATAGGCAGTGTGAAATTATTTACTTTGTGGCAATAATCATTCTTCGTGGGTTTTGCCATGTTGAGCTTTTACTTGTATAAGCCAACCTTACTATAAAAGAGCTTTTCTTAAGCGATTCAAACGAGAAATCCTCTCGCTACGTGGGATATTATCTAATACCCGCTGCCTATAATTTTAAAACTATTTCCTCCGTTGGATTTTCTCAACCCCATTTTCTGCTAAGGTCGTTCTGGAACCTTCTAGAACTTGTTCTCTATCTGCGAGTCTTGTCGTCAAGTATTGTTCACGCACTGTGAAAATGCTAGTTAAAATGAGGAATCTTCCTTATAAATTTTTGCAATAGCTAACTGTCTTCCACCGCTGGAACCTCTGGAAAATTCTATGGTGCATTTAATTGTAAATTACAACTTTTTCAAGAAATAGACTCTCATCTACATAGTGCAATCAGTTCTTTCCATAATTGCAATAACTTTCTTTTTCATGAACTTTAGTGTTTCTATAGTGAACTTTGAATCCATCTTCATAGACTACAGTGATAAACAGTGCTTTCTCCACGTTTCTACCGCGTCGCGATCGTCCGCTTATATTCAAATAAGGCCATGAACATTTTCCTTAATTCCCATTTCTCTTTCCTAAACCTTTCACTAACAATCTGCAATAAACTTTTAATCTAGGTCTGTTTCAATAAGGTGTCATTCCAAGAAGTGCCCTTCCATTTTTGTTGGTTTATCATTAAGTATCTCTGTATAATCTTTGTGATACGTGTCTAGCACACGTTTCAAACTTACATTGTTCCTCCCTTCAAAATCAGGGAAAACAATTCTCTAAGCTCTTGAGCGAGTCATGTTCAGGTTTCACGAAATGGAAACTGCCCCATTTTTCTCATGATTCCTAATTAAACATAGGAAGTCTAGAAACTTCCTTTTCACTTTCTCCAGGTTTCACAGTAAGTGACCTGCCCTCTTTGTATAATTCTCATATATTAACTCTGTATAAATATAAGAAGTTGTAGGAACTTCCTTTTTGTTCTTTATGTTTTACATTTTGTTATCTTCGAAGTTGTTATTCTCGTTAGAATGTTCTTTCGGAGGTTTCGTATAGTACACTGCCTGTACTCCTGTAAATGTTAAAACTTTAATTATTCCATTTTGCCTATTTATGAAATCTTACCAAGATTTTTATACATGGTTTAAAAAACCTTAAAAATTGTCAATTGCCTGGAGCAACTGTTTGATGTTAAGAGGTCTGCGACCCTATTTGTTAAAAAGTTCAAATGAACTATGTTTATCCAAATTATATTGCACAATTGTTAATCTCCTCAAACTTCTTTGCATTGTTTAATAAATTAAATATTTGTTTTTGGATTCATCATTTCTCTGATATTACAGTTAGGCAGGATCCTGGCTTTCCTATCTCTTCCTAGGTTTATGCCCTCGTTCATATACAATAAATCTTTTGCTCTCAGTCTGGCCAGACCATCACCCTTCCCTATAGTACTTTCATTCGTGCTTGGGAGGAAACACACTAAAGCCTCTCTCTGGCAAACTGCCCAAGCCTTAGCTGCGGTTCCCGTTAGCCTCGACCAAGCTCGTAGCCACTTTAGGTATCCGAGCACATATTTGCGGTGGCAACCGCTTCTAAATGGATTAAAAGTCAAATTAATAACTTTTGTGGGACTCTCCTCCTATTCTTCTATCCTTCTTTTCCAATCCCAAATCTACTTCCTTCTCTTAATCATCTTCCCTTGGTGGGTGGGTTATTCCCTAGCCTATAATCTACCCAAAATTTGGTGCCGAAACCCGGGAGAGTCCATTTTTTATGTCCATTGTTTGTCAAGTGTCATTTGACAATACTTTGCAAATTTTTAATATCTCCTTTGGATCTTTCAGCTATATCTACGTCGTGCAAAGCCTGTGAACGGGAAAGAGGCCGCTCCTGTCTCCTTTGGTGTGTCCTGTTCTTTCGACCCATTCTCTGCTGCAAACCTGACAGCATCTCCAAGGTTCTACAGTTTCGTGAGTTGTATTTCAATTTATTCTTTTTGTCATGGCTCCTGCTGAAAAAGATGAAACTCTCATTGCTAGACGTTCTTCCTATAAAGGGCAACTCACTAGATTCCGAAATTTTATCAACAAATTAGATCCCGCCGAGTGTGATTTAGATATCTTAACACATCGTCTTAAGTTGTACGAACGGTCTTATGATTATTATGACCAAATTCAAACCGAGATTGAATCCGCTTGTCCAGACCTTCAATCGGATCGGGACGAGGTCGAACCCTTGTACTTTGAAGGAATTGCAAAGGCCCACCAATTGATCCGCAATATCTCAGAACCGGACACTAGGGTCATCAATCCGGCCCAGTTAGCACCCGCTTCAGTTCACAAGAACAAACCGAAACCGTTACTTCCCAAGATAAGCCTACCGCACTTCTCAGGCAAGGAAGGTGAATGGTATTCTTTTTACGAACTTTACTGCTCCCTAATTCATGAAAATATCGAGATCCCAGACATACATAAATTTTATTTCCTCCGTACGTCTTTGGAATCTGAGGCCTTGGCCTTGGTGGAGTCATTGCCTTTAAGCGCAGACAACTACCACATCGCCTTTAATCTCCTTAAAGAGAGATATGGCAATTTACGGTTGAGTGTCGCTCGTCACATCCGTTGTCTTTTCAACTTACCTGCCGTCAAACCTAATGACGTCACATCTTTAAGAGACCTCTTAGATTCTATGCAGTTAAATGTCAGAGCGTTATACCAGCTAAAACAGCCTGTCCAAACATGGGACACCATACTTATTCACCTAGCTACATCAAGATTCGATTTTTCGACACTGAAGGCCTGGGAGATCGAACTCGCTCGCAAGGAAGAATTTTCGTTCGAACACCTTATCTCGTTTCTCAACAGTCGATGTCAATTCCTTACAGCACTCGCATTTCAGTGCGAAAAAGTCGAAACGAATCCTCAGTGTCAAATTTTTGAAAAAAAAACTTGCTTCTTCAAAGGGACATCAGCCCCCATTTGTCGAAAACAAACAAACCCGTTCTTCTTTCAATCATTCAAGAGAAGATATCAGGCCGCGTAACAAGTCGTTAAAATGCACGCTCTGTAAAAAGCTTCACACCTTGTATTTGTGCAAATCCTTTAAAGAATTGTCTGTCGAAGATCGAAGAAAGTTGGTCTTGAATAGCAAACATTGTTTCAACTGCTTATCACCTAAGCATTCTTCTTCGAACTGTACGTCATCAAATCTCTGTTTTCATTGCAAAAAACCGCATCATTCTTTATTGCACGTTCACGATAAATCGAGGTCATCAGCACCTGCCTCTTTAAGCTCCTTGCAGAGCCGCTCCGAACAAACTAATGCTTCTTCCTGCATTTCCCACGCCGAAACTTTTCACAGTGCGCAAACCCTGTTGACCACTGTACAATTTGAAATCCAAGACAAATTTGGAAATTGGTCTCGAACCCGTGGTCTTCTCGATTCCGCTTCAACGCACAACTTTGTTTCGCAATCGTTGATTTAAAAACTAGGTCTTTCGTCATCGCCTACTTCTATCAATGTGACCGGCATTGACAATTTGAAAACTCAAGTCTTGCAGTCTTCAAAATTGAAAATCAGAGACGTTTGTCAAAGAAACACCAATCTTAATTTAAACTGTCTCATTCTTACCAGTATTGGTAAAGACACTCCAAGTCACTCCATTAATACTTCCGGTTTAAACATTCCCTCGCAATTAAGGTTAGCTGATCCTCAGTTTAATGCTCAAGGTCCCATTGATGTACTTTTCAGTGCCAATGTTTTTTGGAATTGCATTCGCAAACAAACACGCAAGTTATCTTCAACCGTGGTCGCCAGAGACACCGATTTTGGTTGGGTTATTACTGGTGAAATCAAACATACCAGTGTTCAAACCAAAGCACAATGTCATTTCGTTACAGCTGACATAAATCCCATTTCTGAAAAAGAGAACGCTCATGTTTCAAATCTCAATATTTTTGAAAACCACTTGTCGAAACGATGTCTTATCGTGAACAACTGCGCTAACCCTGTAAGTTGTTTAAATGGCTTTTCCTTCTTCCCGCACAAGATGGCCATTCAAGTTCGCCTTGCTTTGTGTTATTTCGTCTATCTTCTTATGTCATTTTTTATAGCAGTTAATTGCTTAAACTATTCCTCGAAAACTATCTTCCCCTTGTGTAAAACCATGGCTATCAGTCACCATCACTTTGCTGTACGCTATGTTTCACTTCTTTCGTTATGTAGAAGGATGGCCACGGCCGGCTCCTCCCCCCTTCCTCGCAATTGGAAGTCGCTCATGAAACCGATTGAAACTCTGAATTCTATAGCATCTAGAATAACTATTCTTATGCATAACCTTCTTCTCAATGTCCCAGCTTGTCTTCTTTGCTCGGAAGAATTAAGCTTCTTTTTGTTGAAAATTGTCCGATTTCGTGATCCTCTCAATTATGCGAAATTGATTTCCTACTTTATTTCATATAGCTTTAAATTGCTTTTTCACGTCCAAGTTACGATTGACTGCATGTCGTGTTACTCGTTCCGCTTTAAGTTACAGCTGATTCAGCTAGTGTGTGTGTACTCCGAACTGCTTGTTTTTCAAACCTGTTTGTTTACAAGCCTGAATAACGCCAAGTTGTTGTTTATTTCCTGTATGATTGCCAAAGGTCAAAGCAAGTTTCTCTTATCTCAACTCTGGCTGATTGCCAAGCATTGTCTGTCGAGTTGCTACCACAAGTACAGAAGCCGTTTACCTACTTCCCAAAATAAACTTGTTCCGCTTAAGGACTCTGTCAGCTATTTATATGTCTTATCTCGTTGTACTATGTGTGTCAAGGCCGTGCTTGTTTACGTCCCTTACTTACTCATGCTCGTATTTTATAACTGTTTCGATCCCTGTTTCAAAACTTCGTTGCGTATTTCTCACGCGTTCATGTATTGCAATTTGCTTACATATTTTGCGATCTTAATGTTCATTGATGAACAAACTTGTTTTTTCTCGACGTCACATTCGATGTGTTTTTGTATTCATATTTGTCCTGTCACGTTTTTCGCTGACTTAAGTATTTTTCTGAGTAAACCCTTTGATACTCATTATAACTTGAGGTCATTGTTTATGGCTACTAGTTTGTTACCTATGGCGTTCTTGCTTTCTACTCGCATAGTTCCTTTGTTTATTTGGTATATTCTTGTCCTGAATAGATGTACTTGTATCTATACGCTTTGTTTAAACTTGTTAATTCTCCTTTTGCATTGTATCGTAATCTTTACTAGTGCTTTATTTCCCTCAGCTTCTAGTTATTTCGTGATTGAAAGTGTCGTTAATTCTCACCTTTTAACTCCGCTTTCTAATGACCCTGATGACCTCCTTCCACTCACACCTGGTCACTGTCTTACACGCCCTTCTCTCTCTGCCCCTCCTCCCCTTCCCATTTCTTTCAGGGATTCTGATTTACCTATTGTTTGGTGTAAACTTGAAGCCCTCCGTAATTCCTTTTGGAAGAGGTGGAACTTGGAATATTTAACTTCCTTGCAGGGGAGACAGAAGTGGTTTCTTTCCAGTCCCGACATTCAAGTGGGAGACTTGGTCTTAGTTAGGGATGTTTCACCCCCCCCCTAGTCTGGCCCTTTGGAAAAGTGACCGAGTGTTGCCCTGGGAGAGATAGGAGAGTCAGGGTATTCAGAGTCGTGACCACTAATGGTCAGATCACAAGACCACTGCTCTTCAATTACTGTATTACTCTTAAATGTTTAATTGCTTATTTGTTCCCTGTTGGTGTCTGCCCCTCCCAGTATGGTGCATTCTTGGAATGCACGGTACCTGAGATTATAATTTTGAATGCTTTTGCACGTTCTTTCCTTCCTTTTTGTCAGACACCAACAGTGATCTTCTGTTCTCTCTTAGGGGTTCAGGTCTCTTATATTTTGTATGAGTCTGTTCCAGATATATATTCTGTGACCCACCTAGCGTCATATAACAACAAATCTCTGAAGCTCTTCAACTCTTCCTCGCGCAAGAGGAATTCCATATCCATTTGGCTACCAGATACTGTTGTCAACTCTTTGAAGACCAGCTCAGCAAAAGAAGATTATTTTGTTGTATTTAAGTTGGTTATGCTGATATGTATACCTTTTGTTTCCTACCCCCACTCTTTCCCCTTCCGTGGTCTCTCCGTGCTCCGTTGAGCTGCTCTCACTTCTCCGTCTGCAGTTGACTCGATCAGTCAAAGCTCCTCTCGAGCTAGCCTCAAACTAAGAGGCACACACTCTTCTACGCCATGTTGGCTAGATAGTCTTCATAAGGAACTTCACTTCGACATGCAACAAAGATAAGTACCATTTTTAAAAAGTTTTAACCTCATCTTCATGGTTTTAACTTCCAAGTGCTTTTAATTATAGGCAGTGTGAAATTATTTACTTTGTGGCAATAATCATTCTTCGTGGGTTTTGCCATGTTGAGCTTTTACTTGTATAAGCCAACCTTACTATAAAAGAGCTTTTCTTAAGCGATTCAAACGAGAAATCCTCTCGCTACGTGGGATATTATCTAATACCCGCTGCCTATAATTTTAAAACTATTTCCTCCGTTGGATTTTCTCAACCCCATTTTCTGCTAAGGTCGTTCTGGAACCTTCTAGAACTTGTTCTCTATCTGCGAGTCTTGTCGTCAAGTATTGTTCACGCACTGTGAAAATGCTAGTTAAAATGAGGAATCTTCCTTATAAATTTTTGCAATAGCTAACTGTCTTCCACCGCTGGAACCTCTGGAAAATTCTATGGCGCATTTAATTGTAAATTACAACTTTTTCAAGAAATAGACTCTCATCTACATAGTGCAATCAGTTCTTTCCATAATTGCAATAACTTTCTTTTTCATGAACTTTAGTGTTTCTATAGTGAACTTTGAATCCATCTTCATAGACTACAGTGATAAACAGTGCTTTCTCCACGTTTCTACCGCGTCGCGATCGTCCGCTTATATTCAAATAAGGCCATGAACATTTTCCTTAATTCCCATTTCTCTTTCCTAAACCTTTCACTAACAATCTGCAATAAACTTTTAATCTAGGTCTGTTTCAATAAGGTGTCATTCCAAGAAGTGCCCTTCCATTTTTGTTGGTTTATCATTAAGTATCTCTGTATAATCTTTGTGATACGTGTCTAGCACACGTTTCAAACTTACATTGTTCCTCCCTTCAAAATCAGGGAAAACAATTCTCTAAGCTCTTGAGCGAGTCATGTTCAGGTTTCACGAAATGGAATCTGCCCCATTTTTCTCATGATTCCTAATTAAACATAGGAAGTCTAGAAACTTCCTTTTCACTTTCTCCAGGTTTCACAGTAAGTGACCTGCCCTCTTTGTATAATTCTCATATATTAACTCTGTATAAATATAAGAAGTTGTAGGAACTTCTTTTTTGTTCTTTATGTTTTACATTTTGTTATCTTCGAAGTTGTTATTCTCGTTAGAATGTTCTTTCGGAGGTTTCGTATAGTACACTGCCTGTACTCCTGTAAATGTTAAAACTTTAATTATTCCATTTTGCCTATTTATGAAATCTTACCAAGATTTGTATACATGGTTTAAAAAACCTTAAAAATTGTCAATTGCCTGGAGCAACTGTTTGATGTTAAGAGGTCTGTGACCCTATTTGTTAAAAAGTTCAAATGAACTATGTTTATCCAAATTATATTGCACAATTGTTAATCTCCTCAAACTTCTTTGCATTGTTTAATAAATTAAATATTTGTTTTTGGATTCATCATTTCTCTGATATTACAGTTAGGCAGGATCCTGGCTTTCCTAGCTCTTCCTAGGTTTATGCCCTCGTTCATATACAATAAATCTTTTGCTCTCAGTCTGGCCAGACCATCACCCTTCCCTATAGTACTTTCATTCGTGCTTGGGAGGAAACACACTAAAGCCTCTCTCTGGCAAACTGCCCAAGCCTTAGCTGCGGTTCCCGTTAGCCTAGACCAAGCTCGTAGCCACTTTAGGTATCCGAGCACATATTTGCGGTGGCAACCGCTTCTAAATGGATTAAAAGTCAAATTAATAACTTTTGTGGGACTCTCCTCCTATTCTTCTATCCTTCTTTTCCAATCCCAAATCTACTTCCTTCTCTTAATCATCTTCCCTTGGTGGGTGGGTTATTCCCTAGCCTATAATCTACCCAGCACTGTTTCACTATAGTCTATTGGCGTGGCTGAAAAGTTCACTATTGTAGCACAGAAAGTTTATAAAAAGGAAAGTCATTGCGATGGTGAAAATTAACTAGTTGCACTAGATTTGCGAGAGTCGATTGCGTTGAAAAACGTGTAGGTTATAGTTAAATGCAGCAGACAAATTCCAACGGAGGAAGAAAAATTAGGTGTTGATTAGCTGTTCACAAGGAAAGTTCCATGGTTAGAAAAAAGTATTCCCATATGTGAGTGGAAAATACTAGAAGGTTTAACTTATAGATGAATTGTTTGGCATGGAAAATTCCAGAACAATCATAACTGTTGAAATTGGCAGAAAAAAAGTCCAGCGGTGGAACGAGCTAAGTATTCTACAGACAGTGGGTAATTTAACGATGTCCCACGTTGTGAGAAATTATCTCAGTTAATTTTCATAAGAAATGCTGCTTCATTTTAAGATTAGCTTAGATAGACAAAGCCCAACATCGAAAATCCCGCGAAGATGGTTATTGACCCACATTTAGCAATTTCACAGTGTCTGTAAATTGATGGTTAAGCATGTAGCTATTTAAAAGCAATTAAAATGAGTTGAAGAACGTTGAAGTAGTACTTAGCTCGTTTCTGATGAATGGCTATTCCTTGTTGACCGTTAGTTACGATCTGGACATGGCGTCCAATTTAAAAGTTTGTCTCTCGAGGAGAGGAGACGAGCTCTAGGTAAGCTCCGACTGGAAGTCTTGACGACTGTAGCACAAGTGAGGCCAGCTCAACGAAGCGCGGAGAGACCAGGGAAGGGAAAAGAGTGGGGGTAGGAGACAAAGGAACATACATAAGAATAACCAACTTTATACAAATTAATTCTCTTGATGAAATGGTCTTCAAAGAGTTGATGGCAGGCGTCACTAGCGAAGCCTGGTGGATGGAAAAGTAGACGAAGTCCTCTTGATCACGGAGATGATAACGGGCGATGGCGACGAGATCTGGTGGTCAGATTGGTAAGGAGTCCTCTTGTACATGGAAAAATTGAGGACCTTCAGAGATTTGCTGCTAGATGACACTAGGTGGGTCATGGAAGAAATATATCTAGAACAGACTCACAGGTAATATAAGCAAAGTATACCAACAAAGAGAAACCAGGAGATCACTGTTGGTGTTTGCGAAAAAAGGAAGTAATGAAATAAAGCAAAGAGAAGCATAAGCTTACTCTGTCTTACCGTGTATTCCAAAGAATACACCAGGAGTTAAACAGGAGTCCGGCACAAATAAGTGGAAGCTTTGCCGAACTCGGCTGGGGTCCCGTGGTCGTCAACCCTCGTCCCACCAGCTGTGAGCCCCTGGGGGGATCCTAATATAGCTTATTCGTGCAATTAAAAGACCACCTCGTGGTAGCGTACTGGTTAGCATTGTTGACTGCCACCCTCGAGGTTCCGGGTTCGATCCCCAAGAATTTAAAAGTCTTGGAATGGGGTCTCCTAGCAAAATGGGGACCTGCCTGATGCTATGGCAAGAGAAGGAGTGGAAAGAAACTGGCCACCCTACCACACGCAAACTCCGGCTCGGGACGCCTGGTTTGTGATCCCTTGACGAAGCCAAGGGCACTAATTCAGGCCGTCTACGTCCTTGGAGGGGATATGGCACTTTAGTTTTTAGTGCAATTATAACAATAATTTTAAGGGGTGGAACAGCGAGGTAATCTGCCGCTACTTTGAAATTGTGATCAAGATTAACCCTCTCATTTCATTTCCACCATATGGGCGTAACTTAATGGGAACTTGGGAGTGGGGGAAGAAGATAATAAATTGACGATGCCGGGGACATCAGTCTATAATAATAAATAAGCCATGTCAACACTAGTAAATGTAGCATATACGTTGTATTTGACATGTGGCGCAAATGTACGTTCTCCAAGAGGCTCACATCTAGTGGGACGTGGGCTGGCGACCACGGGACCCCGGCTGATACCAGCATTGCTTCCACTTACTTGTGCCGGGTTCCTCTTTGTCTTCTTTCCTGTCGACCTCTCCTGGTCAACTCTTGTTCTCTTCCGACCCCGACGGTATTAGGGTATGCAAGGCCTAGGGAATCTTTCACTTTCCCGCCTTAATTGGCCCTTGTCTCATCTTTCCTGATTCTTCGAGGAGTCAGCCTTCTTTTTCTTTTCATGTTATCTCCTGCCTTCTGCACAAGGCCCTAAAGGTGGCAGGGTGTACGTGTCCTCACCACTTCTGGATTCCCCTGGATAGTGCTACACCCTCAAGGGCTCACGGCTGGTGAGTTTGGGAGTTGGCGACCCCGAGAGATTCCTGAGCTGGGTCCTTTTTGTCCCCCTTTTTCCTCTGACCTAGGGGCGGGCCCTTTCCTCTTTTCCCCTTTCCTATCTGCCTTTCATGGCACTCTTTTTTTCCAAGTCCCTCAATTCTCATTCTTCGAGGGTTGAGGGCATTTATTTTCTTCCTGTCCTTTATTTGCCTTATCCTTTATTTGTTTACGATTTCTTCTTCTAGTCTGTAAGATTTTAGTTAGTATGAGTCATAGTTTTCATTCTCATCTCATCTTTCACTATTACCCAAACCATTAGGGGCTGATAACCTAGATGTTAGGCCCCTTAAAACAACAATTATCATCATCATCAAATGTACGTGCAAGCAATGGAATTCATGGTCGGTGTGGACGTGTTTGCTGCATCGAACGCACACAAATACTGTATTTTCACCGTAATCAATGCAAGCTACCTGCTTGTCGGTTTTTTCCTATGGCTCACGATCAGAAACTGTTTTTTAGTTTACAATTAGTCTAGTGAGGAATAAATGCACAGTCAAGCGGTATACTGGTATTTTGGATTGTTTAATACCGCCATCTGGTATGAGAAATACCGCTCCGGCTTAAAAGCTGATGGAAAGTCGTTCATTTTACCGACGATAGCACCCGTCAAACACTAAATAGCATTACGGTGAGTTTATTAAATTAATTATAATGGTATGGGTTTTATGCCCCTTTCAACTACTGCGGCTTTTAGAGACGCCAGGGTGCCCGAATTTTGCTCCGAAGGGGATCATTAACGTGCCAGTATATCTACTGACACGGTTCCCTCGCATTTGCGCAACCTCAAATGCCAGCTGACTGCGCCAGGATTCGATCCCGCAACCTTGGGCACATCAAGCGAGAATGTTACCGCTAAGCTACGCATTAAGGTTAGAGTATGGAACACATTAATGGCTAAAGAAACAAATGCCAGAACTGGTATAAAAATCTATTAATCTTTAAATTCATAAAACTGTTTTCAGAAAATGTTAATTAGCGAGTTGTTAAAAAGTTTTGTTGTTTATTTATTAAAAAACGTTTAAGCGTTTATTTAATTAAAAGTTTTTCCAAAGTTATCAGAAAGATTTGTATGTGGACTTCAACATGGCAACAGGCAATGATTGAGCAAAGACGCATGGCGCACAACCTAAACGTCATGTACAGATGTTTGAGTTTTCAGTGGAAATATTGGTAGTGAATTCCAAATTCAACACGCGTTTTGGAGAGCTTTCATATTCGTCGATAATCACGCATCTTATTACTCCTTATTTGTACCTAGAAGTTTATCTTTGCGACTGATTATGTTTGGTGCCGATTTCGCGCGACACTTATACACAGTTCGAGTACAGCTTCAGGCCTTCAGAGACTTCAGATCAGAGCGGCAGTTGGGCAGTCGCCTTCAGAGTCTCCAGGTGTAATGATCTTGAAGGCTACTTGGAAAGGTAAGCGAACACTTTTTATTATCACATCCATTGGACTATTCGTTCTTTCTGCTTGCGTACGCTTTGCCGGTAATATTTTTCTACACTGAAAGTGCTTCTATAATCCTACACAGTAGTCTACGTATAATAAATAGCCTATTACGAGTAGGCTACCGGTGGTATTTTATCGTGTTATATTTTTTGAAAATAATTCTGGAGTGTCAGTAAAAACGAGAATAAGTTAATAAGAACTTTTCAGTACAAGCAAATAACTGTTCGTTGTATAATTTGTTTAAAACAACTTATTTTCAGTTCACAATACATGTATACAGTGTGTCTAATGTAGGATTCTTAAGGAAATTGTCATTTGACGACTGAGAGGGACGTGTCCACTTTTTTCCGATCTCCGCATAATTCATTAGACAGGCCCGGATAGTTAAGTGTTTGAATATGTTTTATTTAACTAAATATTTTCATTTATTTACATACTTTTTCCGTTTTATAAATAAATACATAATCTGGCGTATATAATCATAAATATTATTTCCTATATTTGGATATTAGATGACTGCTGCCCAAATTTCTAGGCAATTCCAGTAATTAGCTTCTCTATTTCGGGAATATTCCCTTGTCTCTATATTGTAGTAATAGTTCAAGACAGGAATTCCCCGGTCATTAAGTATCGCAGGGGGGTTGGAGTCAACAGTCCCATTAAGCCACCAATAGTCCTTACCTTGACAGGAAATTTTACTTGAAATTACAGTGGTCTGCGAAACTTCTGAGTATTGATGGAGTGCTATGAAAGTTTTTGAAGTGACCTTTTTTCCCAGCTCTTTTTAATTAAATTCGAATGCAGCACATCCATGATTTCGTATCGCGTATCTGCAGTAAGTCGGCCTATTGTAGGATTCAGAAACTGAGCCAAGCGGGGACATTTGTACTGTAGACAGGATTATGGATTATTTAAGCAGCTACACGTTTCAACTACATTTCGAGTAACTGTGGGACATAACTGATACAAATTTAAGAACATATTTTGGAAACTTCACTTATTTTCCACTTTTAAGCACATATTTCATATACATATTTCTGAAAATTTAAGCTGGTAATTATCCGGGCCCTGTTCATTAGAAATGGTATTCGGTTTAATTTTGGTTTTCATTCGTCAAAAAACACATTACAATACCGTACTGGAAATTTTCATTTCAGTGTAGGCCTATAATGTGTACAAAGTGGAATATAAAAGTAATTCGTAATGGAAGAGCTGGTTATAATTTAGGATTAGAAGGCGGGGGAGTCTCATTTTGATCGTCTGATGGGGCAAACTCTTGCAATACAGAGAAACTCGTGGCATGTCTAATTCCCCGACTACTTTCTCAGATTAACAGTAAGATCCACAGCTGTCAACGCCTATAAATTTTCATTAATCACCTCTCTCCCATTTTTTTAACGTATAGTTCAAATCCGTGGTTGGATGACAATCCTGTCTTAGTCTTAACAAATGGGAAGCTCTCGGATATTAAATTTAAGTAATGTCTTGTAGAAGCTATTTAGATGGGATGCAAAAAGTTAAAATGTCCGAGACACGAACCCACAACCTTCCGCTCACCAATTTTGAAATGGCATTAGTCTTAGCTTTGCTGGTGGAAGCTTAGACGATATTTCTGTATACTAGGGTGGCCACTTTTACTCGTTCTATAATGTTATGAGATTACTGTAGGGTTGAATATATTTCGTCTAAGGCTGCTTCAATCACAGCAACTGCAGAAGGACCCATGTTTGGGGACCTGGAAAGTAGGGTTCATAAATTCGTAATTAAAGTTTAGTGACATCGGATTTTTAATCGAGTAGATTCGTTGAAAATGAAATTTCGCACCTCATTAGTTATAATAACAACCCTGGTCTAGACCTACCAAGCGACTGCTGCCCAGCCACATGACCTGCAGATATTGGGGCGACGCGTGATCAGCGCGTCGGGTCCCCTCGGCCGTTAATATTGGCTTTCGTGACCAGGACGCTGTCTCACTCTCAGACTGCTACTAGATTATCCTCACGAGGCTGAGTGCACCTCGTTCCAGCCCTCACGCCAGATTCTAAAATCCCTGACGGGGCCGGGAATTGAACTCAGGGCCTCCCGGTGAGACGCAGACACGCTACCCCCAACACCATGAAGGGGCTGGCATCTCATTAGTTATTTTGGAAAATGTATTATCGGGTTGACTGCCAATTCCGGAATAAGTGAGATATGTTGCTGAAAATTTGTTTTTTTAAAGCATAGTGTATGTAATAATTAATTAGGTTGATTAAAATGTTGTGCTTGAACAGCCCAAAGAGAACGACGGAAATGATGTTATTGGATTTTATGTAGGTCTATTGGTTACTTCACAAACAACCTTCAAACTAGAGTACACATAATATTTTGGTCGACAGTAGTTACCAACATGTCCGATACAAAATACACCAGACGACACACGTGACGTGCTTTAACATCCCAAAGAGAACCTCCTATTGAAGGGGAAACTAATGCGTAACGGCAGCACATTTTACACATTCACGGCATAACAGCAGGTCTTGCTCAGCGCTCACCCTAGAACACAAACCCTAATTTGGTAGTACATAAACACAACCCCTCGTAAAATGTACGACTATTTATTTCCATGGCGAATAAAATGTAATTGCACACAAAATATAATATAAGAAGCGCGTATTAACATGTAAGTTATTTTATAGAGTGTTAACTCCTAGGTTTTCAAGTCCCTGGTGTCTCATTTTCAGCAGTTAGTGCGAAGATTTGCTCTGTGTTCCTTGCAATATGCGCGGTGACATTCGCTGCAGTATGTTGTCATTCGCCTTTTCTGAGCAGGACAGATGTGACAAACATTTCTTACCACTTATTTCATTCAGAATAGTGCTGTAATTTAACGTCGTTACAGAACTTACCTTGCTAACTTTAGCATACGTAGTCACAAATCGTCGTAAATTTTACGACGCAAGGGTCTTCAATTTGAAATCAATAGGCTCACTCTAAAGGTACGTCCACACCAAGATGTTTTCGTTAACTTTGTTAATGAACACTGTTCATGAACATTTTTGACTGTTCATAAACAAAATAGCGTGTTCATTAACTTTTCGAGCATGTTCATGAACAAAATCTCTTTAACTTTTGTGAATGAAACTTTTCATTAACTTTTCGTGTTTTCATTAACATTTTGGTTCGCGCATGCGCAAAGACGCAATTAAGGTTGTAAATTCGTAGCGCGGAATATGATGATCTTTTACTTCTCTAAAAATCGACTATCGAATCGCAAGTGACTCGTATATTGCACGGAATTATGAAATACGAGGAAGCACATGTGAATATTAATTAACTTAATTCTAAACGCCTTTCCAATATTTTTCTTTTCCACACCTTGCGTCTGCGCTTTTCTCTAATTTTGTACTAACTAAAATAATAAAAGATGCAGCTGGAAGTACTTTCTTCTTCCTGACCCTATCCATTATAACCTCACAAACAGTTTATTTAATGTTGAAGATGTTTGTTAACAAAAGTTTAGTAAACATGTTGAGAAATGTTTTCATTAACATTGTTCATTAACTTTGGTGTGGACTAGCCTTAACAATGCACGCACACAGACGAAGCTCGCGGTATTGTAGGAAGCTACAGCAACGTGGCGAGAAAAGCCTAGCAGATAGAGCCGTGTTGCCAAGTATACGTCGTAAAAATTACGAGGGTTTGTGTTCTAGGGTTTGATGATATTGTTCTTTTAAGAGGCGGAACAGCGAGGTCATCTGCCCCTTAAGGCCAGTTTCTGACGACCTTCACCACTACTTCGAGTAAACCCGCAGTTGTGAGTCCTACAGAATATACACAACCCCAGGGGCGCACAACTTGTGAGGGCGACCACGTGGCCCCAGCTGAGTCCGGCATTGTTTACACTTGTGACGGGTTCCTCTGTTGACCTCCCTTGGTCAACTCTTCTCTTCAGACCCCGATAGTATTAGGGTATCAGAGGACTCGAAGAGTATTTAGTTTTCCCTTCTTAATTGGCTCTGACCCTAACTTTGTAATGGGTATTAGTGCCCCATGTTGGTAGCGACAAATGTAACAGTTTCGCTAGCCCACACTGTTGGGTGAGAAATGTAACTGTTTACCTTTGCCTAAGCTATGTTGTTTTAATGGGCGCCAAGACCTCAATGCAATGTTGAAATCTAAATTTATATTTAACAACGTCTAGCTCTGGCAGAACACATTCAAGACTCTATTCACTCAGATCGTGGTATGATTTGATCATTAACCCAACAAACAATTGTATCAGGAGAAGGAATTGGTCTATATCTAATGCTACCTACTGAAAGCAAAGATTGCATTGTAAAAGAAATGAATTTATTATATAAAACAAGTATAGCAAAATTAATAATAATAAGTTTAACATTTAAATTGGAGCGTTGTGATTTGAATATTACCGATAGAAAATTACGTGAAAACGGAGTCTGATAAATTGATTTTACTCTTATTTCCAAGCTATGAAGTTACTGAATTATGAAATATAAAACAAAGAAAAATGAGAGATTGCGTATTTCTGCGTCATTAGCGCTTACCCCTGGAAATTGCCAAAGCATTTCCCTCGTTCTTGATGATGCTGTGTGCTTCCCACAGTCTCCTGGACGTCGCCATCTTCTTCGTTATATGTTGATATTCTGGTAGATTAGATAATTCTATGGTCCGTACATCGGACCCAAACTCTCGTAAAACCGCACTGGTTACGTTTTACAAAAGTTCGTCGCTAACTCCACTGAACATCGGAGCGACACGCACTTGCGACCGTACACTGCAAGTTCTACACAGATTCTCCTTAACTCCACCGAACATCGGAGCCACTCGCACGCGCACCCATACTCGTCAATTATTTCACAGATTGTCCTTCTCTCACGGCGCGTCGAACGATATATTCACCTGTCGGTTCCCCCACTCCAGTCTCAACTTCCAGCTTACGTTGTCTCCGCTGATTGGCTGAGCACGCCGCCAGTTCCCCTCCTCTGCCTCATTACACTCGGCGCGCGAGAGTACCGTTTCGACAATTCGCCTTTTCTAGACCTTGCGACCCAAGATTGCGTCATGCTTCTCGACAGGAATCAGCTTGTATTTGAAATCCCAGTGAGTCACGTCTCTCGATATACCCTAACTGACAAAATCCGTAAAATTCCGTAATCAGATAATTTTCTATGATATCGTCGTTCGTAATAATTTGCTTGATAGCGTTTTCTAATACATAGAAAACCTATCTGAATGCTAATAATTTTTATAAAATGCTCCGAAAATATCTAAATAATAATTATAATAAATTAATAATAATAATAAATTAACATGAAAAATTCTCTTGGCTGAACAATTTGCCGCGTAAATAAATATAGAATGGCTTCCTACTGACTTATGCCAGTTGCATAAAACCCCTCGAAAAACACGTTACAACTTTTCTGCTCCCCTCATTCTTCAAAGGTTCAGAAGTCAGAAGTTGTGCCGGGTGTGTGCTGGATGAAGAGGCTGTGTTCGCAAACTATTGCAAAAATTGTTGCTGATGTAACGATTTTATTATTGGCGATCAGTCTCAGCGCATTCTCCTCAACAACCAACTTGAGTATGAAAGTCTCTGAAAGGTGGCTTCGGTGGCGTAGTTGGTAGCATGCTGAGCTTCTATGCCCAAGATCGCGGGTTCAAACCTGACCGAAGACAGTCTGTTTTTTTGAGAGCGTTAAAATCCATCAGTATGCCTTCCTGTGGAGGGGAAGTAAAGCCGGCGGGGCGGTCCCATATCATAGATTTATGGCACGAAAAAGAACCTTCCACTAACTACACTTGTGTGAGGCCAAAAATTTGTAGGTCAGATTGATAACGCTATATTAGTTCCACCGTTCGTCGCCAGGTGCTGGCTGCGATGGCATCTAGTAGCGAAATCCCCAGCTAAGTGTCGTGGACGCTAGCATTTGGTAGCAAAAGTAGGAACTAATTGAAAATTGATCGTCTGCAGTCCATCTAACTGAATCACAGATAACACTAAAACAGCCATCACAATTAACACCGGTTATCAGACAGATTCTACACACACCCAAAGTACACGGGGCCACATGACCGCGTTGTCGCAGCCCCTAAACTAAGGAACCAACCAAAGTCTCTGAATTTGACTACGCTGGTCATGTTATTAAACAAGAGTTTAGTGCTTTTCAGTCGGTCAACACGAATGTACCCAAAAGAGATGGGTTATGCCCTAATCCTGAAATGAATTACATGAGATTAATAAAACACTAGGATGACCAGTTTCGATCGTCAAGCGATCATCATCAGATCCATTACACTTAGGCTACGAAATCTATGTTTGAAATACAGGTGAAAATATTTACAATATGTACAATTATTTAGTTGCAGTATTGGTACTGAAACTGTCAGTGTATGCTAAATGCAGTATATATGTTAGGTGAATTGCTAAATGGTGATAGCTATCCGGAGATTGTACTTTAGAGAGATTATATGGTTGTAAACTATGGTTAAACTATAAAATTTTTGGCTAACTACTTATCTGATTGTCTTCCGTATTACAGCTACTCGCAGTTTTCGTGCTCACTGAAACTCGCTGTGCGGTCGACTGCGGTGGTTATCTTAACGACTGGTTTTTCCCTGCCTCCTCCCCCTGTCCCTACGTGCTGTGGGGAGTGATATCGATGTGTTTATGTGAGGTGTTGCCAACCTAGATAAGATGTATGTTATTGAATGAGGTGGGTCTACAATTATTAAAGACCGTGGATTAGCCCTCGCCACGCGTGGAGCATAACCCATTCGAACTAAGCGTTGACGGTCTTATGAGGACGTCCCGGCACCTTTAATACTGCCGCGAATATGGGCCTTGGTTTATTGCAGAAGAAAAGTACATCGTACACCTGATCCAGATAACATTTACCTATTAAAAACCCCCTAATTTCCCCCCCTTTTTTATCTAGCTTGGCTGTGTCGCTAAATTGTGTTTTGTTTCCGACAGGGTGTGTTTTTTAGTAGCGTGAAGAGGGGTGAGCTCTCCACGAACGTGTGTTCATTTAGATTGTTGGGATTGTTTCGTTTGGCTAGGTGTATCTCGATTGCTTCCTTTATGTCAAGAGCTCTGCCTTTCGATTCGTGATGGATTATTTTAAGGTCCGACTCTATGTTGGTAAAGCTGTGCCCTGCGTCACACATATGTTCGCACACGGCTGAATGTGTTCCGTATCTTATCGCATCACGCAGTTTCAGTACCAATACTGCAACTAAATAATTGTACATATTGTAAATATTTTCACCTGTATTTCAAACATAGATTTCGTAGCCTAAGTGTAATGGATCTGATGATGATCGCTTGACGATCGAAACTGGTCATCCTAGTGTTTTATTAATCTCATGTAATTTATTTCAGGATTAGGGCATAACCCATCTCTTTTGGGTACATTCGTGTTGACCGACTGAAAAGCACTAAACTCTTGTTTACTAAGGCAACACTGAAAATATGGCTTCAAACACCACAACTGGTCATGTTATTAACATAATTAATGTTATTAGTTTTACGTCCCATTTAACAACTGCGGGTTTTAGAGACGCTGGGGTGCCGGAATTTTGCCCCTAAGGGGATCTTCAACGTGCCAGTAATTCAGATACGGCTCCGTCGTATTTGCGCACCCTCAAATGCCAACTGACTGCGCCAGGATTCGATCCTGCAACCTTGTGGACAGCAGACGAGAAAGTTACCGCTGAGCCACGCAGCCAGCCTTGTCATGTTGAACTTCACGTATAAGCCAATTGTTTATTGATTATTTGTTTAGAGTATGTAGCAATGAGTCTAACCACGCCGTTGATTATGGCAATGGAAGTATTATTTGCAATTGAATAATTTTAGCGGCTCCGTTGATGCAGGACACTTAGTGTTCTCGAACGCGACGTTTATTTGGGGATAACTTGCTGGATTAGCACGGCTCAAAATATGGGATGAAGCCTTATTGGCAAATATTAATGCATTAGTGTGTTGAATAGTCTTCTAAAAGATATTATCGGTAACGACATTCCCTTTGGTGGGAAAGCTATTGTTTTTGGAGTGGTTGGTTGGTTGATTGGTTCCTCAGTTTAGGGGCCGCGACAACACGGTCATGTAGCCCCATGTACTGTGGGTGTGTGTAGAATCTGTCAGATAACCGGTGTCATTGTGATGGCTGTATTAGTGTGTGTTATCTGTTCTTAAATCGAGTAACTGCAGACATTCGATTTTAAGTAGTTCCAACTTTTGCTACCAAACTTCACCGTCAACGACCAACTAGTTCTGAACTTGGTTACTAGATGCCACCGCAGTCGGCTCCTGGCGACGAACGTTGGACCCTAAGAGCGTTCGTCAAATATAACCTGTAATTTAGCTTCACACAAGTGTACATAGTGGAAGGTTATTTTACATGTCATAAATCTATGACATGGGACCGCCAGCCGGCTTTACTTCCCCTCCGAAGGAAGCCATACTGAGGGATTTTAACGCTCTTTAGAAATCAGACTACTTCGGCCGGGTTTGAATCCGCGATCTTGGGCATAGAAGCTGAGCGTGCTACCAACTACGCCACTGATTCTCGCCGAACAATGATTCACAATACTGTTACGTGCCACCCCCCCCTAGTGGCACTTTTGTTAACTGGATTACGGTGGGAAGAAGGCACAACACCAATTACTGCTTAAAGAAATAATTAACTTTATTGTGGCCAGAAAGATACACTCCTCAACAGCAAATACAAGCAATTATTACCTTACTCCAGTTTCCTCACGTCGAGAATACTTCCCCTTTCACTTGTCAACAGACCACAGTTAATCCTCTCGCTAACGAGTCCGGTCCCGTACGCTGGCTAGAAATAGCTGCACTAGGTCTGTCACTCACTGTTTTGCAACTCACCACAATGACCTCTCTCGCACTGAGTAAGCACACTCGCTCAAAACACAGGCAGTCCCCTGTAAGCTCCTCACTCCCTTCGCTGTCAAGAGAATCAGCTTCACTAGGGGTTTCGCAAGTCACCACACTTCTGTCGCTCAGGATAAGCGCTCGCACTCGCTCATAAAACACAACCACCACCACTGCTTGACAGGTCGCACTTATATAGCAGGCCGGTGACTCAATAAATGCTTCTAGATCCATTCAGGGTTCACGGCTTCCTGAGGTTTCCATCGCTGGCACAGTCACGAATATTCTGGACCATCCCTTTGTCCTAGTAGCCCTGTTGCATAAGGCGTACGCAATACACGAGGCAGGGCACAGCCCAGCCCTGGGGCAGTTATGACTCATGCGGCGAGCGATGACACAAACTCACAGCCGTATCAATACCGTACTCTCCTCTCTGGCCGTTCTTCAGGAAATGTCGCTTATAAAAACATGCGGTCAAAACAAGAAAAATTGATTTTTCCGTTGGTTGCTACAAATTGGTACGGCGACTCCCCCTCCGTGCAATGGCGGTACCAGGGGTGTGCAAAGTGAGCGGCTGCACAGGACCCTGCAGGGTAGCACGGTAAGAAGAGAGTCGCGAGACGGTAGAGGCTGCAAGATCATGAAGTTGCTCTTTTTCAAGGAGTAAAACTTGACAGAAGGAATGGAAGTTTTTGAAAAATCCTATTATATATAATACGCTAAGGTGTATGTTTCACAAAACTCAATCTCCTAAACCGGAGGGAGTTAGAAGGTGTGGTTTGTACCAAAATCTTCCAAATTGTCTAAATAGTACAGGAAAAATATTGCATTTCTTGAAAAGTGAGGGGAAATATATGTATTTGTTTATAAAGTGCTTTTAAACTAATAAACAAGACGATAGCGCCTGGCAGAACGGTGTCGCGTGCAGCCCGCATAGCACTAGCACCGGGCGGGTAGTCTATACTCATGGGGCGCACACATTTAAACACACATTTAAAAGAATATTCAAACAGAATTATCCGCAGCAGTGACGAATTGCAGTCTCATTTCATAAATATCAACAAGTTGTTTTAAAAGTGCGTTTAAACAAATAAACATACCCGCATAACAGTGAAGCTGGGCGGGTGGTTAATGAACATGCGAGATTTCTCGCACTGGTCAGCTAGTTAAAAAGTGACAAGTCAGTCTGAAAGACTAGACTTTGTATCATTTTAAATGCTAGAAATGCTGAAAAATCCTGGAAAGGCTGGAGACTTCTCGCTTCGCTCGAAGACAAACACTCTTGACATGTTAGAAATTTATCTCCATAATACTTATCTTGCTTATCTTGTTTCAAATTACTCGCGAACGACAAGTGCAAACCAAGGGCAAAGCAAGGTCCAGCGTGGGGGATGCCGCACGCTCACCAGAGCGCGCGGGGACGTGCCCCTTCCATCCAGTCTAAAAACACTTATAGTGGCCGATGTATTGAAGATAGAGATATGCTCTCGCGGACTTTTTTTGTAGAACTGTTCATGCTGACCAATTCTTACGCTCATAGTATACTGATATTTTTAACGGTTTGTCCAGCGTAAGCTTCAGAAGCGCACGGACGCCAAGTTTGTTTTCGACTTTTTCACTGAAATCGTTACTGCTTGGCTTCCTTTGATCATACATAAATTATTTTCTACAGAATCTTTCCTCGAGATATCCTTTACAGAATGGTGAAAACCGCATCAAAATCCATCCAGTGGTTCTCGAGATTACCCGTGACATCCAAGAATCGGGGATTTTTGTCTTATACTAACGAAGTAGAGATTGTCGGTGGAACACGTCACACACCTCAGTGCATCTGAGTACATTTCGTCCCGGCACCGTAACGTAACGCCAGATCCCAGCGTAACGACGAAATCGACAAGATCATTTAAAATGATAAAATATTATCACATGTAATAATCGAGGTAGAAGAAAAAAAAAATTAAATGGAATTGTAACGGCTTTGAAGTTTATGGCTTAAATCGCGGAGTGTAAACAATGCTGGGGCCACGTGGTCGTCCCACAAGTTGCGAGCCCTTGGGGTTGTGTATATTCTGTAGGAATCACAACTGTGGGTTTACTCGAAGTACTGGTGAAGGTCGTCAGTAACTGGCCTTAAGGGGCATATGAACTCGCTGTTCCGCCCCTTAAAAGAACAATATCATCAAACTGGCCTTAAAAGCGCTGAGCCAAGACCTGCTGTTATGCCGTGAACGTGTAAAATGGACTGCCGTTTACGCATTAGTTCCCCCTTCAATAGAACGTTCTCTTCGGGATGTCAAAGCACGTCACGTGTGTCGTGTGGTGTATTCTGTATCGGACATGTTGGGTAACTAGCAGGGGAGTATATACAGTTTTTTTTTTTTTTTTTTTTTTTTTTTTTTTTTTTGCGGAGGGCTGACTATCCTGGAAAAATAGTGCGTATTCTCAGGGGATTGTTACTGCAAAATACCCACAAATATCAACCAATATCTTAGAGTATATAACTTGGTGTAATTATTTTAGATACGAGTTAATTGTAAAATTCTAAGTTTATATAGCCTACAATTACTGGCAATTACAGTTGTAATATACAACACAACACTAAATATTTTTTTATACTTACCGGTAATGATTTTTTTATTATGGCCTATGGAATATGAACGGCAAATATCTAAATATTTGCCTTTGAACCCGTCGGATTTTTTAAGAGCGTTAAAAAACCCTCAGTATGCCTTCCTTCGGAGGGGAAGTAAAGCCGGTGGTCCCATGTCATAGATTTATGGCATGTTAAAGAACCTTTCACTAATTACACCTGTGTGAAGCTAAATTGTATAGGTTAGGAATGTAAACAACGCTCTTAGGTTTCTACGTTCGTTGCCAAGAGCCGACAGCGGTGGCGTCTAGTAGCTTAAGTTCTGAACTAGGCCTAGTAGTCGTTAACGATGGCGTTTGGCGGCAAAAGTAGGAACTATTTGAAACATTCAAAGTTGCGGTCCTTACTTGAATTTAAAAAAAGATACACACTAATACTGCCATCACAATTAACACCGGTTATCAGACAGATTCTACACCCACCCAAAGTACACGGGGCTACATGACCGCGTTGTCGCAGCCCCTAAACTGAGGAACGAACCAACCATAAATTTATTAAGCAGAAAGAGTTTTTTTTTTTTTTTTTTACAAATTGTTAATTTATTTCTCAAATGTACTGTAGGCCTACTGTGGAATTCTCAGTTTTGCCTCACAAGGCTGAGTGTACCCCGTTCGAGCACTCAGACCAGAATAAAAATTTCTAGGCAAGGCCTGAAATCGAATTCGGACCTCCAGGGCGGCAGCCAAGAATGCTAGCCACTACACCACGAGGTAGTCTAATTTCAATTTTAATATTGTTTATAACTTAGTCAATAAGTTAAAAAAGTCTCCGTGGCTTAGGCAGCAGCACGCCGGCCTCTCACCGCTGGGTCCGTGGTTCAAATCCCGGTCACTTCATGTGAGATCTGTGCTGGACAAAACGGAGGCAGACAGGTTTTTCTCCGGGTACTCTGCCTTTCCCTGTCAACATTTTCATTCCAGCAACACTCTATCATGTCATTTGTCATTCATTTAATCATTGCCCCAGAGGAGTGCGTCAGGCCTCGGCAGCCGGCACAGTTCATATCCTCGCCGCTAGATGGGGGGCTTCATTCATTCCATTCCTGACCCGGTCGGAGACGGGAAGCAGGCTGTGGATTTTCAACAGGTGTCAAAATAAAGTAATAAGTGAATTTAATTAGTTCACTGTATTACTGTCAAACAAATAGCACTATGACATTTGCAGATACTTAATGTAAGTTAATAATTAATTATACTTTAATAAGATTAGGGTAACTTACAACCAAATGTACAATTATTTTATGCTTTTACCAAAGCAACACATTTGACTACCAGACGCCACTGTCACTCAGCGGCGAACGTTGGAACTTGATAGAGCGTTTCTAAACCAAATAATCTAAAAAATTTAGCTACACACTACTTCCACTAGGGGCAGATGACCTCGTAGTTCCGCCCCTTAAAACAATAAGCATAGGGACACTACCTCCCTGGATATAAAATGAAAATCCACAGCCTGCTTCCCGTCTCCGACCGGGTCAGGAATGGAATGAATGAAGCCCCCATCTAGCGGCGAGGATATGAACTGTGCCGGCTGCCGAGGCCTGACGCACTCCTCTGGGGCAATGATTAAATGAATGACAGATGAAATGAAATGATAGTGGAGAGTGTTGCTGGAATGAAATGTTGACAGGAAAAACCGGAGTACCCGGAGAAAAACCTGTCTGCCTCCGTTTTGTCCAGTACAGATCTCACATGGAGTGACCGGGATTTGAACCACGGACCCAGTGGTGAGAGGCCGGCGTGCTGCCGCCTAAGCCACGGAGGCACTAGATTGAATTCATAACAAAACCAAAACTTTCTAAAGCCGTTAATAATTCACTCAAGTGGTTAAATAATTAGAGCAGATAAATAAACCCATTAATTAATATAAACTTAGCCTAGTGGAGATGGGATCGCCAGATCTGATGAATAGAAATGCTATCAGGAATATTGTTCACACAAGGGGATTTGAGGAAGATCAGAAGAAACCAACAGGACGTGCATGGTCGGAGGAACAGGAAAACTAGAATCCATGCATATAAAGAGCTATTGGGCAAGGAAGAAGGCTCAACATACGTTGATGCCGCGTGGTCCTAAGTAACCCATCCGCGAGAAGAAGAATGTATTTTCACGTAAGACAGCGACAGTTACTACAGGCCTGGCGACAAGTTTTCTAGTGCATGCTAATTTTTTTTCTCATTATCGTTTTACCCTTTTCTCACGGACTAAGTGAGGGATCCCACCTCTACCGCCATTGAGGGCAGTGTCCTGGAGCTCGAGACTCGTGAGTCGGGGGATACAACTGGGGACTAGCACTTCGCCCAGGCGGCCTCACCTGCAAAGCCAACAGGGGCCTGATGAGGGGGTGGGAAGAGTGGGAGGGATAGGTAAGGAAGAGGGAAGGAGGCGGCCGTGGCCTTACGTTAGGCACCATCCTGGCGCTTGCCACGGTGAGTGAGTGGTTATCGAGTCGAATTACTAACCCCAAGCTTGCAGGTTCACTCCTGGCCGTGGTAAGTGATATTTGAAAGGCGGCAAAAATGACGACACGCATGTCATACGATGTTGGCATATTAAAGAACCCATTTGAATTCAGTAGGCCGTGTTCATGATGGCAAAATTAATCTCGGGATTTTCTGCCAACACAAAGCTCCTCATTTCTCTACCAGAAAGCGCTATAAAGTCAAGGTGCTTAGATATCTAAACTCTTGACTTCCATAGTGCCTCAAGAAACAACGAAATTCGACATGCAAGCTGCTCTCTGGGTGTCAAATAACAAAGCTTGCACCCGGCACCCAAGGCCATACGATATATATTAAAAAAATATAACCATCCCGGCATGTGCCCGAAGACGAAGAGGAAAACCATGGAAAACCACCTCGATGATGGCTGAGGTGGGAATCGAACCCTCTCTACTTATTTGTACCACCCGAGGCCTAGTATACCCCGTTCCAGTCCTCATAGGCTACTACTCTACAAATTTCGTGGCAGAGCCGGGAATCGAACCTCGGACCTCTGGGGTGGCAGCAAACCATGCTGACCGCTACGCTACGGAGGCGACCGTGAATAGAATACCTACATTAATATTTGGCATTTGTAGCTTTTCAGTCGGTCAACACTAATATGCCCAATGAATGGGCAGGGTACTTGAGTATTAATACAGTACAGTATGTAAATACACTCCTGAAAGTTGGGCCTGTTTCATAAAACTCACTGATAGGTAATATTAGCTAATAATATTAGTACTCATAATAATTTTTATTAGTTACCCAAATTCTGTTTCATAAAGAATCATGAGGACTGATAAAATTGTCTACTCTGCCACGAAATTTGAAAAGTGGTATGAGGACTGGAACGGGGTCTACTCAGCCTCGGGTGGTCCAAATGAGTAGAGGGGGTTCGATTCCCACCTCAGCCATCCTCGAAGTGGGTTTCCGTGGTTTCCCACTTCGTCTTCAGGCATATGCCGGGATGGTACTGCCCCCGTAATTGAATTATGTAGAGACCACGGTGGCTATATTTGAAATTATAATGAGAGTTATGGCTGTCATAGTTATGACGTGGGTAGTCATGACGTAAGCACGGATGACGTAAATGTTATGCCAGCAGGCTACTTGAGCTGAGATTCTCAGTGACGTCAGTTTTTAGTCCAGAATGTTCCAAGATTTACGACGCAGTCGCAGGAAACGAGGAATTCTGATGAGGAAGAAACTATGCTATTGGAGGAGAGGCATGAACCAATGAACGATAGTTTAAAGGAAGACGGAGATTGCTGAAACTATGGTATTTTTATTACTTTTGGAATGCAGAATTGTGGAAATCCATTTGCAGAAAAGGCATTGATTTGGAATTTTGGTGAAATTTATTTTCAGTTTTTGAATTTTGAAAATCCGTCATGTATTAACGAAGTTGGAACTTTTAGCGATGACGTAGTATCACGCTCTGGAAGGGATGGAAACGCCCCTCGAGAAGTTAATAAAAGGGCTTGCGCAGAAGAGAGGAGCTCTCTTTCGTTCTCTGATCATTCTGAGATCTCATTCTCAGATCATCGAAGTCTATTGTGAAAGTTCTTTTCTTATACATTCATTATAGTGAGACGTCGAAGTGAACAGCAGTGAAAAGAATCGTCTTTATAACGCGTGGCGAGGCCACTATATTAACGAGATCCAAGTCAAACTAGGTGAAGTTGAAACGGACCTTAGAAAGCTTCTACAAGTTTAGCTTCGAACAGTTAGCGGTCACCGATAAGCTAATTGTATTGTGCAGTGCTACATGCAGTTATAGAGGAAAGCTGAACAATTTCAACCGATTAGTTTAAAAGATATTAGCAGTTTTATACGACTGACAAAAGTGATTATCTCGCCACAAGAAAAGCACTTTTGTATAGCCAGAATCAACGCAAGGCTGACGCTGCGAGTGGAATAGAAAGACTTCAGATTGCTTGGTTACAGAACGATACAGTATAATGGAGCAATTGAATACGGCAGTTTGTTCTTCTGACACTACAACCGAAGAGCAGATGGAAGGCTAAAAGGGCTTATTGCAATTGGGACATACTTCAACGGAGTAAGATAGCGACATGGAACTTCGCTAATTGCTATTCCACACAAGCGAACATGCGGTGAATACCATCTACACCCATGTTTCGTAATTAAAGGCTGAATACCATCGAACAGCCATAGAAACAATTTCATACTCTGAATATGAATAATTTCTTCGGAAATTTCTACAAAACTTCATGACGATTGTCTACTGGAACTTCAGGGAATTTTTCAAGAGAGGTCAGGGATATCCCGACTCACAAAGAAGATTATTGCCGGAAGGATGTCTATTCGTCTTCGAGGAGCAGAGCGATTTCCGGAGAAGGAAGCAGTTCGATTCTCCGAGGGTGCTATTTCCTATTTCGAGGATGGAGCTCAACTTTAACATGGTGAAATGGATCCATCAGCAGTCTTCTTTGGGGAATTTTCCTCTGGAACGTCAATCGGCAGATAAGGTAGTCGTGAACGTTTATTGTATTTGAGTTTACTAATAATGTTTGAGCAACCATTTTTCCCATATTTTTTATCATCATGTTTTTTGCCCTATTTTCTTGTTGAGATTCTTATTCTCAGTACACCTTGTTGAGTTTTGCATTTCTCGACGATTTATTAAGATATTATGTCATGGGCATAGTTAACGATTTTGAATCAGTTGAGACTGATATTTAGATTTTTCAGTAATTAATATGTTTGTAGTCACGATTTGACTGTAAGTTAATGATTTTAATGGCAGATTTAAATTCAGACAGCGTGTTATTTTATTAAAGTAATTCAACCCCAGTTTAATTACTTTGAACAATTTTCTGTCATCATCAAGAAGGAAGAACATTTAAATGATTTTAGAGCGTTAAAATCTCTTACGTTGTCGACGATCTTGGAAATACTAATCGTTATTTGTATTGATTGCAACACAGACATTTATCGTCAGTTATGAATGAACATTGCATTATAGACACTTTTGTGAAAGATTAACCTTAATAATGAATTTTTGAATGCATTAAAGTCAAGTACTTTTGTTAGGAGTTTTTCTCAATTAGAGAATTATAGAACGATGTTTGCATTCCCCAGTCTAATTGGATTCTATTCGATTACTTTGCATTTTAGTCGCACTTTATTTGAAGATAGTATTTTCATACTACAATTTTTTTTAAGATGTTAATCTTAAATTTTGATAGACCATACAGGCGTATATAAGCGTATTCACTATTAAATTTGTTTGTGATTGGCAAGTTTTGACATCATTTCGGTTCATGAATGAAATCCACGAAGGTTAAATAGAAAAACAGTTTTGAAACAAGTAATGATTATTAAATTTTTTTTAAGTGGAACTATGAATGTATAATCGCTAGTGCAGCGCGTGTTGAAAGTCGCTGAGATATAATGCCCTTGAATATGAAGGAAGTTCCCACAGGAATAAATGTTAAAGAATTATTTGTGGAAGTTTTGTAAGTTATGTGGAAGTTTTTAATGCCATATAGATTAATATATGATGATTTTGGGCATATTTTTAATGCAGATTGTGCATTAACTTGTTAGCGAAGGATTTTCCGCTGGAGTAAGATTGTCATAGTTCGTTGAAAATTAATCAAGTGAGTTACTGTTATAATTAACACGAGTTTTGAAAGAATTTGAGATAAGATTTTGAATGAAGGTTGCCGTCACAAATCATTATTAAAACCTTTATTAAACCAGATTGTGACATTAACATGTATAACTAACCTTCATTGGTCGATTATATTAAACAGGATTATAAAATTATCAACCGAATGAACATGTGGTTAATGTATTTATTAAATTAATAATTTAAACAATTTAAATGTTAATATTGTAAATAATTGCTGTAAATATTTTTGAAAATAATATGGAACGAGAGTGATGTTAAAGGCGTGCTTATAATATTTTTATTGTCTTTGACAAATATTATAAACAATTTCTAATTGTTATAAATAATTTATGTGATTTTGTTATAAACATTTAAGAGCTAATTAAACATTTGGATTGAAGTTAACAAGTTTAAGAAATTAACATAATGATCCAATAGGATGTGAGCAAAGTACTTGAAAGATTTGCGTAAATATAATGCGAGTTGTCTTGTGGACATTTAAAAGCTTGAGAGTGCAGGCTGTATTCTTACGTAACATAGCATGTGAGAAGGGAGTGCATTTGACCAGTATGCAACAGGCTGAAGGTAGCCCGCAGCTGTGCCAACATATGGTTCTCAGAGAGTGAGGTCGTACACACTTTGGCCTTGCGACTATAAATACCATTCTCATGTTTATTAAAAGGAAACCAAATGCTCTATATATGTCACACCCTGACGTCCTTTTCCAATCCAATAGTGTTATGAATATTACGTTATTTGAAGCTCTTGGGAGCTAAAATGTTTTATATCATGTTGTATGATAATTTTTGCAAGTCCTACTGGAGGACGTAGTCAGATTGACTTGGGCTACTGATAGCCACGTTGTTTTTGTTGTGTTAGTAAAATCATACCCTTTATTAGAAATAAAGCTTTTGTACAGTTCAAAGTTCTCGTCTTCGTTTTGGTTCATTTTTAAATGTCATGGTGGAGGTTATTGTGTGAACAGACTTTTAGTGATCCTGTTGTCAACTCAAACCCCGAGATAATTAAGAGGTAAGTAACGGTAAGTATGAACCCCCGTCTATTTTGGTGTGTTCCACAATGATTTCCTGTGAACTTCTGTGCTCTTATCTCGATAGTATCTGTCAGTGCCATTTTCATTGATGTAACTGTGCCGGTGCGATTGATAATTGGCAATCCGATTGAGGGGGCGGATATCTGACAGCCTACTATCCAGGTAAACGGGGACAGTACTGAGCCAGTATTTAGCTGAATACTTGAACCCTGATACGACAGCGAGACGTATTTTGAAAATATTGTTTGGCATTAATTTGGCTGCAGGCTGGGGGAGCTATACACTCATCTTTCACTTAGGAGATAGATAGGCAATCCCGCCATGCTCTTGATCACGTGGACAGGACATGCTCACTAACTTATTCCTGCAACTGTCTGATGCATATATAAAATGATAATCGACAGAGTTCGATTGTCAACCTCGATACAGGAGAGATGCATCATGGGTAGACTGCCAGCTGGGGCATCTACGAGCAGTTCTGATTTGACACACACTTGAGTTTTGTGACACACGCAGTGAACATGCTATCGCCTCAGTAAGAAAGTTTCGTTAATCACGCAGTCATACGAGTGTACTCTACTCGCGGCGCGGAGCGAACGGGCGGATTGCTACATAGCAATATGCGGTTGTTCGTACTTCTGGCGTGTTTGGCATAACCCAGAGAGTAGATATACGCGAGTGAGCTTAGTTATTGCATGGACTTGTCAGTACAAACTTCACGATGAAGAAATCTACTACAAATATGGTTGAAATGCAGGACAGCATTAGTATTATCAAGAACAATACGACTGGACTTTATTGTGAGAATATAGCTGCTGCAGCAATGTTGGGCTAAGCAGATCGTACAGGAATGTAATGCGGAGGCAGGATTGATCATTTGGAGTGACAACCTTATAAATACTACAATGAAGAAAAAGAAACGATGGGGAGCGTTCGTTCTGATCCAGTGGTTTTGAAGTACAGGAGAATGAAGAAACGACTCCAAATGAACGAAACTACTTTACTGATAACGTCGAGGGAGCCTTGTACAAGTAATATGTAGGAACTCAGTTTCGTAGACAGTGGTTTTCGAGTTAGGAGGAAGTGGGTTCGACGACTTCCAGCTCCAGCCATGGACTACTCAGGGGTGAGGGTTCAGTTCCTGAAAGGAATGTATATTCCTTTATTTTCTTCAATCTCAACCAGAACATCGTCCAAGTTAGCTGGAAAACTTTTCTTTCTTGTAGACAGTAGATTTTGTCACTTTTAGTTCGATACTTTTCACCAATATTTTATTAAATAGTATGAAATTCATTCGAAGACTAGATTTGGTTCCTTTTATCATTTCTGTCGGAGAGTGTAATTTATTGTGTGGTTAACAGTAAACGTAATGCTATTTAGAGCATTACTTGTTTTTTTTTTTTGTTGAAAATTTTTGGAAATAAAACCAAGCATTGAATTTTGTTGGGAAGATATCTGCAGCATAATTAGGACCAAGACGACGATATCTTTGTATAAGAATAGCAATTAGGAAGAAGATGGCCACACACACGTGCACTTGAACTATTCCAAAAATAGTTCAGTGATACTCTTCGTTTGGACTTATGACATTCTAGTAGAAATTCTTTCTTTTAGAAATTATAGTTCATTTTCATCATTATTTTCCATGGGTATTGAATTATAGAAATCGTCCAGCGAGAACAATTGTGAATTGATTATCAAGGCATTTGTAGCCTACTTTCATATTTCTTTTGAATAGAGATTTTTTTAAAACTGAAACTTCAGTTCGTTCAGCCTTCAGCTTGTGTTATTTTAACTCGTTTTTGGTAGGCTCTTGGCTAGATCATAGTTTGATTTAATGGTTTGCGTGTATCTATTGATATGATAATAGACTCCTTTCCATGGTGTAAGTCTCACGTGTTTTCTTCTGAGTAGTTGAGCCATTTTTCGAGTTTGGATAGGCGAAACTGAACCGACTATTTTACTAGTGTCTATCTACGATTTTTTTTATATATAAATTATTATGGAAATAATTATATATATATATTGGAATAGTGAACTAAATTAACAGTTCAAGCAAGTATAACAGAATTTGTCATAGACTTAAATGACGATAATTTATGGAAGTAGATAATACAATTTATCTAATAAATTGTTGCATCATGTTTAGTGAAGTTGGGAAAGAGGTACTCTGTGACACTTCTATATTCGTCTACGATAAGGCATGATATTTTCAGAGTAATTTTTGAAAGGTTTTAAGTTTAATTACGTTTGGGAAAAATGCTTGACAGTTTTGGAAAGCTGAATTGTTGTATTGCAATTTAATGAATACGAATTTATTGTGTTAATGAAGCGAATATTTGACATCATTGGATGGTCAATATTAATATTGTATAATGTACTCGAAGTCTTATGTGAAGACATTAACGTAGTCATTTCGTTTTGTCAGAGTGAAATGAGCTTTTGAGCTACCACCAATTTGGATAGGAAGTTGTAGTAAACGTGAATTGGAATCACGAATGTTTCTCTTAAATGCCAGTTTTAATTCAAGTAACCCTACGTTTTTATTCTTGCCTATTGAGATTTGCCGGATATGAATTGCTTATATCATGACACACATATTTAAGTGACACAGCCACTTCTCGAATAACTTTAATTAATTCATGCAATATAATACATTTGATATTTCAGTGATTTTATCAAAAATATACTGCATTCATTGAAGCATCTAGATAGTTAATAAACTATTTTTATAACTTGTAACACTATTCGATTATCTTAATTGATTGTTGAATGCAACAAATTAAGAGAATTATAACCTTGAGATATACTTGTAAAATTAAATGGAAATGGGCAGCGATAATAACAAAATCCTAACTAAGGATATAACCTGTATATAAAATGTAAGATATGTATAAATTTTTAATAAGGGTATAGCATCAGTGCATGATTTAATATTGTATTTTTCTTGTAATTTGTTCAATGGATGAGATATTTAAACACTGCGATTTAGAGCAGTAAGATGGGGCCTTATTATAGGCGTTTATTGAAACTATTTTCGTCATTTGATCTAAAGAAGCTTTTCTTTATTTTTGTCTAGTTGACAGACATACACCATTTGCCAGTTAATAAACTGAATTTAATTTTTAAAAAATCTTTGAACGACTGGTGTTTTCTATTAGAAAAGGGAGTGCGTTAGGAGGACCAGTGGGTGGTTTTTCCTTGAGTTTGCTTAAACGTAACGCCCGAGATACTTTCCTTTTATTTTAGAGTCTCTTGTTAGAGTTCTTTCAAGAGCTTCGTTTCATTGTAATATATATACACACCACTGATATCTTCGTACCGCATTCTTTAATATCGACGTATCCTGATCCCTGGTTGATCCTAGTTGGTAGGCTTTTAGGGGTTATTTCAGCCGGGAACTTCTAGAATCTACGATCCAGCTTTTCCATCGGATTTCAACAGGTAAGTCCACGTGGATTACGGGTACAGTACCTACTGCAAGGCCACGGCCGCCTCCTTCCCCCTTCCTCGCCTATCCCAATCTTCCATCCCTTTCCATTCCTCCCTGTTCGCTTTGCAGGGCGAAGTGCTGATCACACCTCCCCAGTTGTATCAATCCCGACCCGATGTTCCAGGCTCCAGGACACTGCCCATAGAGGCGGTAGTGGTGAGTTCCCTCGCTGAGTCCGTGGGAACCACTCATTAACCTAGAGGGTAAATTGACTTTAAAAAAATTGTTTTCACCGGAATTGAATCCGGATTATCGACGCTCTACTGTATTGTGAAAGCGAAAAGGGACAGTGATACGTCGTTCAGAATCAATGCCTTGGTTGTGTGTAGAATTTGTCTGATAACCTGTGTCACTGTGGTGTTTGTACTGGTGTGTGTATTTGCAATTGAGGTAGGATTTGGGTAGGAAGCGACCGTGGCCTTACGTTAGGTACAATCCCGGCATTTGCCTGGAGTAGAAGTTGGGAAACCACACGAAACACCAGTTCCAGGATGCCTAAGGTAGGAATCAAACCTACCTCTTATCAGTTTTGCCTCACGAGGTTGAAGTAAACAGAACCAGATTAATTCTAAGAAGGAAGTATGAAAATAGCTTTGGTTTGGAAATAATATCGTATGGCCTCGGGTGCCGGGTGCAAGCCTCGTTATTTGACACCCAGAGGGCAGCTTGCATGTCGAATTTTATCGCTCCTTGAAATGCTATGAAAGTCAAGGAGGTAAGATATCTAAGCTCCTTGACACTAGCGCATTCTAGTAGAGAAATGAGGAGCTTTGTGTTGGCGGAAAATCCCGAGATTAATTTTGCCATTATGAACACGGCCAACTGAATTAAAATGGGATCTTTAACATGCCAACATCGTATGACATGCGTATCGTGATTCTTGTCGCCTTTCAAAAATCACTTACCACGGCCAGGAGCAAGCCTGCAAGCTTGGGATTGGTAGTCCGACACGATAACCACTCACCCACCGTGGCAAGCTAGGTTTGGAAATCGTGTGGAAACCAAATTGGGTCGAGGGTTCTAATCTCTTGAGTTCATTTAACACCATCCGATAATACCCTTCTATATTTTCTTTTAAGAGACGCCAATTTCCAATTCGCTTCGCATTCTGTATCGCAATCAATGCTCAAGGTGAAACTCTAGAAGGTGTGGGTTTCGATTCACGTTAGCAAGTTTTCAGTCATGGCCAGTTACATGGCGCAATTTCGAGTGCGATCTTTCGACGACCTTAATGTTGCTATGCAGTAGTACCAAAAAGTATCCGGTAGAGCTTGCCTTGACCAAATCCTTGGGAAAAAGATTCTTAAACTAATGAAATTAGCCAAAATACCTGGTCGGGAAAACATCTGGAGATGTAGTAATAGATGTTTACTCCTCCGCTGAAACAGGATGTTCCTAAATTCCCATTACAGACTTTGACGGCTTATAATAATAATAATAATAATAATAATAATAATAATAATGGTCGCCTCCGTAGCGTAGCGGTCAGCACGGTTAGCTGCCGCCCCGGAGGTCCTGGGTTCGATTCCCGGCTCTGCCACGAAATTTGAAAAGTGGTATGAGGACTGGAACGGGGTCTACTCAGCCTCGGGTGGCCCAAATGAGTAGAGGGTGTTCGATTCCCACCTCAGCCATCCTCGAAGTGGTTTTCCGTGGTTTCCCATTTAGTCTTCGGGCAAATGCCGGGATGGTACTGTCCCCGATAATCCGGATAGTAGGCTGTCAGAAATCCGCCCCCTTAATCGGATTGCCAATAATCAATCGCACCGGCACAGCTACATCAATGAAAATGGCACTGACAGATACTACCGAGATTAGAGCACAATAGTTAACAAGAAATTATTGTGGAACACACCAAAATATACGGGGGTTCTTACTTACCTTTTACTTACCTATTCAAATTAATCTCGGGTCTGGGTTTTCAACTGGATCACTTAATAGTATGCCCTCACAATAACCTCCACCACGATATTTAAAATGAACCAAAACGAAAACAAGAAAATTTAAACTGCACAATAATTTATTTCACATAAAGAAATTAATTTAACAAAATTTAACAACAAAATATACGTGGCAATCAGAAGCCATTGTCCATGTAACCATGTCCTCCTGTAGGACTTGTAGACTTTACATACAAAATTTCAGCTTTCTCTAGCTCAAAAGAACGTAATAATAATAATGCACTTTGGAATGGATAAGGGAGTTGGGACGAGACATATAGCAATTGTTTCCTTGTTCATGAACTTCACATTTTATTTATAACCGCAAGGCTGCTATGTAGATGACCTTGGCCTCTATCATACAGTTATCTGGCCACCTGCGATACACCCTGCACCATGTCGCATGCTTGCATCGTCAAATGGACCCACCTGTCCAGCCAGTTTTAGCATATGCTAGTTACCTCAGAGTCTAGCTCCTTTTCAAAACACTTTAAATGTTCACGTCTCAACTCAAATATTATCACGCAAATCTTTTAAATGCTCCGTTCAAACATCAATGGATTACTCTAATAATCTCAAATCTTGTTTAATTGTATAATCCAATCGTTGAACTAGCGTTGTTTAGAGTATAATAACAAAAACGTTTAATGTTTATAACAAAATGTTCATTAATTATTTATAACATTTTAAATTATTTCTAACATTGTCAAACGACAATTGAAAAATTTATACACGCCTCTATTAATCCCGTTCGTTTTAAATTATTATTAAAGATTTTTACATAGTTATTTACATTATTTATATTATTTATATTAGAAATACATTAAACCACACGTTTATCCGGTTGATAATTACTTAAATCGTGGTGATATAATCGACCAATGAAGGTTAGTTATATTTAAATTTTAGATTCAGGTTTAATAAGATTTAATAATTATTATTATTATTTGTGACGGTAACCTCCATTCAAAATCGTTATCTCAAATTATTTAAACACTCTTGTTAATTTTAACAGTAACTTCACATGATTAATTTTCAAAGGACCTGAACAATACACTCAGCGGAAAAATACCTCGCTCAAAACGCACAAAATTGCACCAAAATTGGCCCATAATTCATCATATATCTCATTATATATGGCATCAAAATCTTCCACAGTACACACAAAAAACCTCCACTTATAAATTCATCATCATCAATATTACTGTGGGAACCTCCTTCACTTATTACAGGGCATTATTCATCAGTGACTTTTACACGTCCACTGAACTAACGATTATACATCCATAGTTCCTCTTTAAAAATTCTTATATTCATCAATTGTATCAAAAACTGTTATTATATTTAACCTTCGTGGGTTTCATTCATGAATCGATATGAAGTAAAAATTTGCCAGTCACAAATAAATTTAATAGCAAATACGATTAGACACGCCTCCCTGGTCTATCAAAATTGAGATTAATATCATGAAAGTATCGCAGTATAAAAATACTATCTTCAATCAAAGTTCATCTAAACTGCATAAATAGTCGAATAGAATACAATTAGACTTTGGAATGCAAACATTATTGTTCCAATCTAGAATTGAGAAAAACTCCTATCAAATGTTCATTACTATAGTGTACTCAATAAATCGTACTCAAAGTTCATATTTCATAAAATTGTCTATAATGCCGTGGTATTTCAGAACTGACGATAAATGTCTATGTTGCAATCATGTTCATAAAACGACTAGTATTTCTAAGATCGTCGATAAAGTAGTAGATTTTAACGCTCTAAAATCTTTTAATCATTCTTCTTTCTTGAGGATGACAGAAAATTGGTCAAAGTAATTTACTGAATAGGATTACTTTAATAAAGTGACACGCTGTCTGAATTCAAATTTGCCATAGAAAATCGTTAACATTACAGTCAAATCGTGACTACAAAAATATGCAAATTACTGAAAGAATATATTTAATATCAGTCTCAACTGATCCAAAATTATATAAATATGCCAATGACATACTAATGTCTCAATAAATCGTAGAAAAAGGCATAAATCATCAAAGTGTATTAAGTACAAAAATATCAAGCAAGAATATGGGGCAAAATATATGGGACAGAAAATATGGGAAAAATGGTTGCTCAGATATCGCTAAATGGCTCAAATAAAACAAGAAACGTTCACGACTACCTTATCTGTTGATTGAAGTTCTAGAGGAAAATTTCCAAAGAAGACTGCTGATGGTTCCATTTCACCACCGTAAAGATGTGCTCCGACCTCGAACCTGGAACCTGCGCCCTCGGAGAATAGAACTGCTTCCTCCTCCGGAAATTGCACTGCTCCGTGTAGACGATAGACATCCTTCTGGCAAAACTCTTCTTTGTGAGCCGGGTCCACCCTGGCCTCTCTTGAAAATTCCCTGAAGTTCTGGTAGAAATTCGCCATGAAGTTTATTGCAATTATTTCCGCAGAAATGTTCATAATTGTGGAGTATGAAGATATTTCCACTGCCATTTGATGTAATTCAGCGATGGATTACGATGCATGAGTGTAGTTGGATGTTCACTACATGCTCGCTTTTGTAGAATGACGATTAACGAAGTTCCATGATGCTATTTCACTCCATTGATATATGTCCCAATTGCATTAAAGTTTTAGTCTTCCATCTCCACTTCCGTTATAATAATAGTCGAAAGTACTGCCAGATTATATTGTTCCATTGTAGAATGTTGCGTTGAATCACCAAATGTAATCTTCAGTATCACGGTTGCAATACATGTGTCAGCCGTAGCGTAGAATGTGGTATTATAAAAGTGCTTCTCAGGTGTCGAGAAAATCACTTTTGTCTGCAGTCTTAAAATGCGAATATCTTCCAAAGTATAATAGTGAAAATGTTCAACTTTCGTACACGCCTCAATATTGTAATGCACAATTGAATTAGCATAAATGCAGTAGCTAACTCTTGATAGATAATCTTGTAGACTCGTTTATGTGTGCGCTCCAACTTCGCCTAGTTTCAGTAACCGTAAAATTGTACTGCTGTGGGCTCTACCACACGTGCTAATGACGACTTGCTTCACTGAATAACTCGAAGTCTGACAATATGAGAATCAGAAAAATGAGCCATGAGAGATGAGCCATGAGCCATGAGAGCCTCCTCTCTGCTGTGCAAGGCCTTTTATCAACTTCTTAAGGGGCGTATCCATCCCTACCATAGCTTGTTCCTCCGTCATTGCTAGAAGTTCTAACTTTGGCTATACTTGACGGATTTTCAAATTTCAAAAACTCATAATTAATTTCTTCAAAATTCCAAATCAATGCCATAACTGAAAATAGTTTTCCACAATTCTGCATGCCAAAAGTAATTAAATATGGTAATTTCAGTAATCTCCGTCTCCCTCCAAACTATCATTCATTGGTTCGAGCCTTTCCTCCAATAGCGTAACTTCTTCCTTAGCACAATTCCTTGTTTCCCTGCGACTGCGTCGTAAATCTCAGATCCTTCTCGAACAAAATCATGACGTCACCAAGAATCTCAGCTCATCCAGCCTACTTGCATGAAGTCTGCATCATCCGTGCCTACGTCATGAATATACACGTCACAACTATGACAGCCATAACTTTATTCACATATGCCAATACAGCCACCGTGGTCTCAATATAATTCAATTTACGGGGACAGTAGGCCACGGCCGCCTCCTTCCCTCTTCCTAGCCTATCCATCCCAATCTTCCATCCTCTCCCCTCCCTCATGAGGCCCCTGTTCGCTTTGCAGGCGAGGCCGCCTGGGCGAAGTGCTGATCACACCTCCCCAGTTGTATCCATCCCGACCAGATGTTCCCAGCTCCAGGACACTGTCCATAGAGGCGGTAGTGGTGAGTTCCCTCGCTGCGTCCGTGGGAACCACCAACCTAGAGGGTAAATTGACTAAATAAAAAAAATAAAAAAAATAATGTATGACCTCGGTGCCGGATGCAAGCTTTGACACCCAGAGGGCAGCTTGCATGTTGAATGATGTTGTTCCTTGAAGCACTATGAAAGTCAAGGAGGTTAGATATCTAAGCTCCTTGACACTCTAGCGCTTTCTAGTAGAGATCCCGAGATGAATTTTACCATTATGAACACGGCCTACTGAATTCAAATGGGTTCCTTGACATGCCAACATCGTAGGACATGGTGTCGTAATTTTTGCTGCCTTTCAAAAAAAAAAAAAAAAAAAAAACACCTACCACGGTCAGGAGCGTACCTGCAAGCTTGGGGGTTGTCTGTTAGGTAGGTAGGTAGGTAGGTGGTGGAACGTTTGTGAGTATTTTCAATCTAAATTACATTTTGTAAGTATTGTCAATCCAAATGAGTAGTTTGAATCTACCATACATTTTGTAAGCATTTTCAATTTCAATTGCATTTTGTAAGTATTTCGACTCTACATTGTATTTTGTACGTATTTTGAACCTAAATTACATTTTGTGCATATTTTCCAATCTAGTCCTTTTGTGAGTAATTTCCTTCTAAATTCCCTTTTGTAAGTATTACCACTCTCCATTTTGTGAGTTGTTTCAATCTGACTTCCATTTTATGAGTTCTTTTTCAGTCTCACTTAATTTTCGTTCTGGTTTCCATTTCATTGTCATTTTTGCCATCACCCAGACCATTAGGGGCCGATAACCTAGATGTTAGGCCCCTTAAAACATCATAATCATCATATGGCTGCGGCGGTTGTTGAAAGACCAGGCATTGATCATGTGTACCAGAACATGGTACGGAAGTACCGTGTCTGTGTTGACATCGATGGTCGTCCCATAGAGCCCAATCTGGTAGGTTCTTAAGTTTAGGGGCTGCGACAACGCGGTCATGTAGCCCCGTGTACTGTGCGTGTGCGTGTGTGTGTGTGTGTGTGTGTAGAATCGGTCTGATAACCGGTGTTAATTGTGATGACTGTATTAGTGTGTGTTATCTGTTTTTAGCCTACTTTCGATTTTTGCAAAAAATGAAAGTAGACTTATGAGATCAACACAGGGCGAAAAAAAGTGTATGTGAGTGTGTGTACTCTGAATGTCTGCCCCCCCCCCCCCCCCTCCCTATCAATTCGAACACGGTGAACGCGAATCGAACGAACACGGTGAATCCCAATGGAACGCAATTTGGTACAGAGGTAGCACTAACAAAGGGCACCTCAGTGTCATGTTTTATACCGCCGCCATCTTGACGGAAACTTACAACGCCCATCACTTCCGAGAGAGACGCGCCATGATGCGTGTGGGCACCATTACGGCAACGCTGTACAGCTTTTGCCGGAGCGGCTAGCAGGTGAAACATGTGTTATTTCCCCCGTAGAAATACAAACCGATATAAAATAAGTGAATAAATTTACGTATTTCAGTCATACAGCATAACATTCCGATGTATAAGGATTACATCGCAACCAAGAACTACTTTTTCCAACCACCCCGAGCCGAGAAAAAGTTACCTTACAAAAATGATAACAACTTTGTTTCCTGGACACAAAAAAAATTTGAAATTAATAAACAAGTTATACAACATTCCAATGTATATTGTGTTAAAATTAGGATTCGATCCGATGACGGGTTTTTGAGATAATAATTCGTAAATGTGACGCAGGGTTGAAACACGCTTAAAAACGTGCACTTTTTGTGTTTCAACTGCGATAAAATATATTGAAATATAAATTAAAAATTCCAAACCTACATGACCTAACGTAAAATAGAACGACGAAAATGTTGATGGTATTGGATTTCATGTAGGTCTATTGGTTACTTCACAAACAACCTTCAAACTCGAGTGCACATAATACTTTGGTCGACAGTAGGCTACCCCGCCGACAAACAATAGCCTGCGTGTTTATAAGAACGGAGTGCCAAGTTGCCGATCAAAGGAAACTGATTCGATAGATCGATTTAAGTCGAGGATTACTCGAAATCTTCTCCACTTGTGGTGAACAGTGCGTTGACGCCAGCTGATCGATGAACTATCCAGTCGGAAGTTATATTTGCCGGACTAGATACAGATGTACCAATATTTTTTCGGTAGCACTACAGAACAGGAGACCAAAGGTATAAAAAAATTTAGGTAATGAAATTTGCCGAAGTACCTTTAGTAATGGTATCCGATGTTAAAATAATAGAAGTTGACTCGTCCGCTGCCATAAACCCACCCAGCCATCCCAAATAGATACACGACTTATATAGCAGAAATGAAGTCTTTTGTAGCCATCTTGCTTACTAAGTCAGGAATGCCAACCCCACGCATTTGGTACTATTTCACATCGGGTATAGAACGAGGAAACAAAAGAGCGTCGATAAAGTAATGTAATGAAAAATTGCGCCAATTGTCAGTGTTTATTTGCAAGCCTCCGTGGCTTAGGCGGCAGCATGCCGGCCTCTCACCGCTGAGTCCGTGGTTCAAATCCCGGTCACTCCATGTGAGATCCGTGCTGGACAGAACGGAGGCAGACAGGTTTTTCTCCGGGTACTCCGGTTTTCCCTGTCAAAATTTCATTCCAGCAACACTCTTCACTATCATTTCATTTCATCTGTCATTCATTTAATCATTGCCCCAGAGAAGTGCGTCAGGCCTCGGCAGCCGGCACAGTTCATATCCTCGCCGCTAGTTCGGGGCTTCATTCATTCCATTCCTGACCCGGTCGGAGACTGGAAGCAGGCTGTGGATTTTCATTGTCAGTGTTTATTTATGTATTTATAATGTTTTACATACAAAACCAGACCTAACCTGGGGCTTACGCCCCAGACCCCCTTGCTTGTGGTACTAGCAGTAATTTTCGACCAGGCAGTACCTAACCTAGTAGCGGACATAAATTCTATCTTATTAATGTTTTACATACAAAAACAAACCTAACCTGGGGCTTACGCCCCAGACCCCCTTGCTTGTGGTACTAGCAGTAATTTTCCGCAAGACAATGCTTAACTTAGTGGAAATTTGTAACAATTTCAAACTTTACGTGTCATATGGTGAATTATGTATTGGACATGTTGGTAACGTACTCAGATGTTCGTTTTTCGGGTGTCACATGACGTATGACGTAGTATCCAAGATGGCGTCAATAGTGAAATGAAGACAATGCTAAAAGCATTATTTTCGTAAATAATCAATTACAAGGAATTATTCCGGTGCAGCAGTGGCAATTGAGAAAGGTTTGTCAATCATACATACTATATTTTCAGTAATATACCTTGTTGAAAGTTACGACGACTTGGTCTCCTGTTCTGTAGTTTTAATGTTTTTTTCTTAAACAGTTTTCAAATGATTAAGGGGTACGCGTACCCCCGCGTTCCCCCTAAAAAAAAAAGCACTGCATACTGATAATTACCTCTGTATTTCAAAAGAAAGAACGTGAAAGAAATGGCGGGATCTTGGAACAGCTGAGCTGTCTTGCCAAGATTTTATTGTTGATGTAGATCAGCTGGTTCGAATAATACACAGGGCTACACTTCGGACATTATTTCGGTACTATTATGCGCATTATAATGCAAATGTCGATCCTGAGTCAACGCCGAGGACATTCAAATAGAGAAATACGCTACATAAACACACCGAAGCTATGCTACCTTTATCACAGTTATTCAATAAATACGGCCGCCTCCGTGGCTTAGGCGGCAGCACGCCGGCCTCTCACCGCTGGGTCCGTGGTTCAAATCCCGGTCACTCCATGTGAAATCTGTGCTGGACAAAACTGAGGCAGACAGGTTTTTCTCCCGGTACTCCGGTTTTCCCTGTCAAAATTTCATTCCAGCAACACTCTCCACTATCATTTCATTTCATCTGTCATTCATTTAATCATTGCCCCTGAGGAGTGCGTCAGGCCTCGGCAGCCGGCACAGTTCATATCCTCGCCGCTAGATGGGGGCTTCATTCATTCCATTCCTGACCCGGTCGGAGACTGGAAGCAGGCTGTGGATTTTCATTTTTCATTCAATAAATACGAGAAATAGGCCAAACACTCGACAGCTATACAAATATAATACAAAATACACTCACAAAGTAATCTGATGATGAATATACTGTATCAACACTCACCATGCAATGATTATATCCTTCAAGATGAAACAAAGAGTTTGGGTGAAGGTCGTTCACAGTTTACAGCAGTTAACACAGAACGCAGAAAGAACATCATGATAACACCAAGCACACTCAGTGTAGCGCGACTCTGTACGGTTAATAGCTTCCACATAGGCCTACGTAATGTTAAGGTAAATAAGTTTTTAACACCAAGTACACAAACAAGCTACTCTGTGGCGATATTATTGCTATGTTTTTACATTGTCGATTTCTAGGCTATTGAATGACAAGCGTTAATTTGAACACTACGGTACTATTTGCAACTTATTGACGTACTATAAGAGAAATAACTTAAGTAAAAATGGAAAGAAAAACATATATTAAAACTCGATGCTAAAAGTAAACTAAACTATGACAATGAAACAAACTCCAACACAGTTAACAGGTGAATGAATGAATGAATGAATGAATGAATGAATGAATAATGCGCTGGCAACGTGTAGCATTAGTTGTCAAAATCCAGCCAATAGGAGCCCGCGGTGGCCATTTTTATATCGTTCCCGCCAAATGCCTCAGGTTCTTACTCTTGAAATACAGGGTATAGTCGCCACATTTGTTCAGATATTTGTCCCATCGCAGCACTAAATTGGAGATGCCCTGTGGTAGAATTCAGCCGGCTAACTGTGGAACCATCGTCGGATTTAGCTGACCCACTGCCCAGTAAACTGAGAGCGATCAGGGGAACTAATCGCGTGTGGCGGAGCTCTTTCCGGTCGCGGAGAGGGTCCGTCGTTTAGTGTGGGCTGAGGATGGGCCATGCGGGATCTGCCCTCTTGTGCCTGGTGAGGGGGAGGACCCCCCACTTTGTACCTATGGAGTAGTTTTCGCCATGGCCCGCGTTTTGGCAGAATGTGTGGATCTTGCTGACTTGCGAAGAGGCCTTGGTTTGCGGATGACACTCGAACTTGTATTGGCCGATGAAGCGGTGGCTGCGGATCACGTTGTCTGCTTTGAGTGAGAGGGGGTTGGGGCCGGCAATCTAAATTTTCCTGTGTGAATTGACCCAGCGACTTGTTCGTTTTTGAATGAATTTGTTTTTCCGTAGATTTTGTTTATTTTTATATTTTTTGTTTGTTTAATTTTTTGTATTATTAATTCTAGGAATAAGTTATTCACTTGTCCACTTTACAATACAAAATATTTTGTATTGTAAAGTGGACAAGTGAATAACTTATCAAAATCAATACGGAAAAACTTGAAAAAATGACTAAAGTCATAGATATTCATTAATTCTGAGTCTTTTTAAGTTCAGGTGTCCACATCAAAATTTTGAATTCCGTTCCAGTTTTGTATTCTTTAATCTGTTAAGAGGGGCAGATGACCACGTAGCCCTTTAAACAACAATAACTAACTATCGTCGGACTGCTATCTTGGCGTCCTCACTGCTCGCTGTCCTACCGGGAACTTCTTGAGCGGACCAAGACAATGCGATACCATAAGTGGCAACCAGAACCACCAACAAGATCCGGTCATTTCACTGGGAGAGTCTGGATAACTCATCATACAGTCCGGACCTCGCACCTACTGTAGTCATTTCCCCGTATTTGGTCCCCTGAAGGAGTTCCTGGCAGGACAGCGATTCACGTGCAACGATGACGCCATTCAGCAGTTCGACGATGGTTCCACAGTCAGTCGGCTGAATTCACTTGCGTCCAGCTACTGAGATGTCATCGGGGCTTCGGGGCCCTTCGCCTTCTATCGGCAAACCTCGCATTAGCTCGGGTTTTCCCTCCATTGTCAGCAAAACATGTCCTAATGAGCCATGCTTCACCATGCTAGTGGAATGCAATAAATATGAAGTTCTGTTCTCTGAAGTATTTCAAGTTATTCGTGTTGCAGTACAGCTTGCAATCCATCTGTGATTAAATTGTTTAGTTAACGAACTACCATGTTGAGTGATGTAATGGAAAATTATTATTATTCATGTCTTTACAGAATATTATGAATATCGTAGTTTTAATATACATCTTATAAGTAGAGGTGTTAGTTTTCGTTAATTCGCGATAAAACGAAAAGTCATATTTAGAGGTTAGGATGTTTTATTTTCACGTATTTACATGTTTCGTGCCGCCCAGGAGTGAAATTAAATCGCGAAATAACGCGAATTTTGTGAATAACACAACAAATACCGCAATCTGCGAAATAAAAACAAATTTTCATATTTTTTCCCCACACCAATCCGAACATTTTTGTCCACAAGCCGATAATCGAATTTGGTTGGTGTTCAATTCGAGAGAATGATCGATTGTATAGTTTCGCGAGGGGTAATACTACGATATACGTCATATTACGATATACTGTCGATATCCTCGTTACTCGTTGGATTTTAGCGCTGTGGTAAACAACTGTTAAATCGCGGCGTGAATAGTTTGGCCGACTACCTCCAAAAGGTTATGTGATAGTTGTTCATAATGTAAACTACGTTTGCCTCCTGTTACATCGGTAGCGAGTGTAAATTATAGTAGAGAATTCTATGTAATTTAATAAAAAGTGCGCAAATTGTGCGTTATCATCGAAGCTAGTGTGTTATTTGCGTGAATCAGTTGGCGACCACGTGTTCGTCGTATTAGTTCCGAACTTAGCAGTACAGGAAGATGAGGCGCGACGTAATTTAAATATTAGGACACGAATTCAGAGATAAATTTTGCGTGTGGTTACGAATTTATACTGGCGTGTGACTACAGTCAACCGTGTGATAAGTGTTTGTTACTGGGCATCGCTCAGTTGAGTTTAAAAATGCCGAAGGTAGCTGTTTCTGCCACAGACAGACTTAAAGAATATAAGAATGAAGGATTTATAATTTCTTGTGGCATTCTTATGTGCAAATATTGTGATTGTCGGTTAGATTATCGCAGGAAAGATGCATTAGACAAACATTGCAAATCGGAGAAGCATTCAAAACGCCGAGAAAATTCGCGTCTTGAAGTTAGTGTTCCTAGAGTGGCCACCTTGAAAGAAACATTATCAAATGCTAGTCGTGTGAAGGATATGAAAGAAGAGTTTATTTTGGACACTACTACTGCGTTTGTGAAAGCTAATATACCAGTCGAGAAACTAGACAATCCTGCTATCCGCACTTGGTTTAATAAGTACGTTCGCGGAAGTGGAGATTTACCATCAGCAAATCAGATTCGTCAGAAATACATCCCCATGATTGGCGAAAGAAGGAGGGAAGAAATTAGGGAAGATATAAAAAACAAAGACGTGTTTCTGCTATGTGACGAAACAACTGACAAGAATGGTAGGTGTGATTTCAACATTCTTTTTCGTCCATCAGTACCATCAACTGAAATGAACACCCATCTGGCTGCCTCTGTTGTTCTAGATTCTGCCAATAGCGTAAATTGCTCCAATGCGATATTAGACACCTTGAATTCCTATGAAATTGAACGGGAGCGTGTAGTGGCAGTAGTTACGGACTCAGCACGCTACATGACAAAATGTGTAACTACTCTTCAAGGATTGATTGAAGAATTAAGTCATGTCCAGTGCTGGGCTCATAAGGTCAATCTTATCGGCTGCGTATTTGAAAACGAGCTGGACGAATTGAACATGTCTATAGTAAAGACAAAGAATGCCTTTTTAAATACGCGAAAAAGAAAAAGCAATTACGTTGCATTTCTAAGGGAGAAATATGAAAACACAGAAAAAGAGAATGAAATTCTAGCTTTCCCAATGCCTGTATGTACAAGATGGAATTCATGGTTTAAGGCTGCAATGTATATGGCCACGCATGTGGAAGATCTGGTAGAATTTTTCAAAATATTGGAAGATTCAAATTCTGGGGTCAAATTTTTCCAACAAGCATCGACTTCAACAATACAATTTATACAATTACAAGCATTGTATGTTTCTGTTGTTGGTGCCTCTCTTATGGACTTTCTTAATTTCTTGGAGGGATCTAAGTACCCAACACTTCACTTACTGGCTGGGAAGCTAGATGACCTTGAGGTAAAGCTCAAGCTATTAGGCGATGGTGGAATGTTCAATCATACGATCCTCCAGAACTTGGAACAGCTTCCTCAAAAGATGCAGATAAAGGTTAAGTCCAATCTTAGTGTGTTGCCCAGTCAGCTCTAGTGAAAGTCAGGACTTTAAGGACCACGGATCCAGCCAAGAAGACTGTAGAAGCCATCGGGTCATTGTTTGATCCTCGGCATGCACCTAAGAACGTATCTCCCACAGAACTGCTCCAATTTAAGAAGAATGCCCCATTTCTTACGAAGATGGAGTCTCAACAGTTTTTAGAGGCTCACAGCATTTACCTGACTGCAATCAAGAACCAACTGCGTCATGAAGATAATGTGAATGTTCCAGAGATCCTCATGGGATTAAGGTCTGCTCACCGAGACTATGCAACAGCTTCATTAAAGTGTGTGTGGTATCCTTGTTCAAATGTGGATTCTGAAAGGTCATTTTCGAAATACAGTCTCATAGTAAGTGATAGGAGGCGAAAATTGACAGCTGCAAATGCTGAGACTTTAACCATGATCTACTTCCAGTGATTTCACCGCAGTATTTGGATAAAACTGAAAAAGGTATTCACTGAAATGTGTTTCGAGATGGTGAATGTAAAATAAAAATGTGACTTCCATATAAGTATGATCTCATTCTTCCATAGCCATGTTTAACGTTTTACCCTGCTGTTTTGTTTTTTACTTTGTTTTATTAATTGTTTATATTTTTAAATGCACTTATTGTACAAACCTTATCGCTTTCCAAATTTTAACATGTCATCCCCCGAAAAAATAATAAAAACACAAATTTTAAATTTTAAATCAACAAATCTTCAAAAAAATAACAACACTTTCTAACACCTCTACTTATAAGTCACTCCATGTGAGATCTGTGCTGGACAAAACGGAGGCAGACAGGTTTTTCTCCGGGTACTCCGGTTTTCCCTGTCAAAATTTCATTCCAGCAACACTCTCCACTTTCATTTAATTTCATCTGTCATTCATTTAATCATTGCCCTAGAGGAGTGCGTCAGACCTCGGCAGCCGGCACAGTTCATATCCTCGCCGCTAGATGGGGGCTTCATTCATACCATTCCTGACCCGGTCGGAGACTGGAAGCAGGCTGTGGATTTTCATTTCACTATTAATAATAATTTTATTAATGCTGCCAATTGCCATGAACTTTTCTTTTCGGGACGGGTCAGGGAAGTGATATTGGAAGGAAATCGGCCGTGGACCTATTGAAAGGAACCGTCCCGGCATATGCCTGGTGGTGAAAATGGGAAACCACGAAAACCATTTTCAGGACGGCCAAGGTGGGGTTCGAACCCGATGCCAGCGAGGCACGAGGTAGCGCCTTAGTGCTCTCGGCCACCGCGGCCGGTACATATTATAATATAGTTTGCTAAACCTACAATAAAGTCTCTGCCACGAAGAAGCCACCAAAGAACCTCCGTAAATTGACTTCCGTTTAACTGATATGAACACTTCATTAATAGAAACAGCTCATATGTCCCTATAAGTCCTACAAAGGACTCATTTTGGTACAAATTTCATTCATTCATGACTTGTCTTATGGACACCTAGTGTTAAATTTGCAATTCTTCTGTGATTAAACTGATTCGTTAACGAGATCCTGTAACGACCAGGAAATAGGTAAGACCAATGAGTGGGAAGGTGGAAAGTCTCCAGTACTTGGGAAGTATAATGGAGGAAAATGGGAGAAATGACAAAGAGATTACGGAACGTGGCAGACAGGCAGAAGCATTTCTGAGAAGCATTGGGAGCTTAGTGTGAAAAAAATGTCCCACAAAAAGCAAAGAAGTGTTATACAGAAACTACTATATCCCGATACTAACCTATGCATCAGAAACGTGGATAATGAAGAAAAGAGACATAAGCAGAATACAGGCAAGTGAAATGAAGTTCCTGCAAAGTAGGATCGGAGTAACAAGAAGAGACAGGGTGAGGAATGAAAAGGTCAGGGAAATAGTGAAACAGGAGCCCTTGCAAGGTAGGATTGAGACATCAAGACTGAGGTGGTATGGACACTTAAAGAGAATGGAAGAGAAGAAGATTCCCAGAGGATACAGGAGATGCAGATGCAGAAGACCAAGAGATAGATGGCTGAAAGGAGTGGAGGAATGTCGAGAAGAGAGGCGAGGACTGGACCAGAGTGACAGCGGAGAGGTGGTGGGAAGAAAGGACTAAGTAGTGAGGCTTATGTTTCAAACAGACCCAGCCTGGGGCTGGAAACTGTACAAGATGATGATGATGATGATGAGGAGGAGTTAACGAACTACCGTGTTAATTGACGTACTGGAAAATTATTATTATTCATGACTTGACAGAATGTTATGAATGTAGTTTTAATGTACATACACAGGGTGAACAAAAAATGCCGCACTTGGAGGTCGGCATGCGGTTCCTCGTCGAAATTCACGACAAAAGTTATCTTGCAAAACCAAGTCCCACCAATAGGTTTAACAGAAATGCGTGTTCAGAAACGAGGCTCTGGCAACGCTGTGACTGCACGCAGCGTGGCCAAAAACAGGTCGCAGGAACTCGGCGCTCTGCCTGAGTTGTCGCATTAGCTCAGTGAGATGAGGTAATGCCATAAATGCCGGTTGTGCGGACACGCCGATGTTAGTCGCGTTTGCTCCAATTTTGTTTTTCAGTTATGTATCGAATTGCATCCAATGTACTACTCCACTATGCAATACACTATGTTGTGTACTATGTGTTACAGTTACCTTTATTTAAACATTCAAATGTAACATGAACTTACAGACGTTAACGACCCCTTTGTTTAGTCCATGGAACAAATAAGCCAATAGAACATAATAGTGAATACAGTAGCATCGTCTCTATCCAATGCGCCACAAAGAAACACAATTATAGTGTATGTAGCCCATTATGCTACTCACCATAATTCCATAGTGTACGTTTGACGTCTAGTCTTATCTTCACAGAGCCGGTACGTACACTTTCGCTTTGACCTTCCACGCTCTGGTCGGAACCACACCTCGTTACACACGCCACGATTAGCCGGTGTTGTCACCGGTTTGCGCATTACAGCCTCCGGCTCGTTACTTTTTGAACGCACCTTATATTTCTTATAAAGAAGTGCCGGTACATGTAAAATAAATAACTGAAGTTGATTTATGAAAAAAAAAAGCGAGAGGATATGGGACATTCTTTCAGTTTCCACTAAAAATACAAACCTCTGTATCTCGGTGACATACCGCTTTATTTGAAATTAATTTAAACTGATCTTTAGTGACGATGGCTGGCCACCAGAATTCACCATAAACTAATTTGCAAAAAAAAAATGGACTTAACCCGTTCTTTCCGTGGGGTCTTCATATGGAGATCAACAAGAGAATACTATGTGGGAGTGTTTTCCAGCATCAGGTTTGGTGTTCAATTTGGGATAAAGACAAACCACTGATGGCTAAAGAAGTGATGTACAAGACCTATTACTTACCAATAATGACGTATGGAACAGAAACTTGGCCGATGACGAGGAGAGATGAAAGTAGAATACAGGCAGCCGAAATGAAATTCCTGAGGAGTATGGTACAGAAGACTAGGAGAGATGGAGTGAGAAATGAAGTGAATGTACAGAAGATGAATGATAAGCTGGAGCAGAACAGATTGAGATGGTATGGACATGTGGAAAGGATGAATGATGCCGAAACAAGTGATGGAGAGACGGATGACTGAAAAGAGAGGATGAGGAATACCTAGAGCAGGACCATCCGCACAGTGCTAGCGCTCCAGCCGCACTCCAAGCCAGTGCTGAAACTTTTATAATTATTTGTTGGTTAGGGGTAACACAACCCTTAATACTGGTCTGTCTGCATGGACAAATTAAATCAAAACACTTCACACTCCTGCAATTCATATATCATTCCTGACTTTAGTTTCCTCTAGCTAAATGCATGTTCACATCACAACATTGATCTCTTCCCTTCATTCCAACAAACATTATCAGATCAACTCCATATCTCATCGCCTCAACACTATCAATAATTCATTCACATCTTATTAAAAACAACTAGCTTCCATCCATCTTGCAGCATCCATCTTGCCAGCCACTACCTATAAACAGCAGATCCAATGGCAACCTGCCCATGTCAAGGAACCTTTCCAATATCAGCCAAGGCCAAAGAATCTCAAGGCACATTTCATAAGATTTTCTGTGGTGGTCTACCAATCGTGGACATGGCTGGCAACCAGATAAAAAAATAAGTCTCAGTGCTCCAAGCGCTTTGGTGGAAGGTAGTGGGGAGAGTAGCTTGGCTGGCTGAGCGCGAACTCCAAGCGGTGTTAGATGTATTTGTTCGACCATTTTCTCTTAGTGCAGACAGTATTCCACAGCTAATTCAATTAAGAGCTTTGTGCAATGTTCGCTTTAAAGACCGCTTTCTAATGTCACGAAGTTTAGAAGAATTTTACAGCAGCTTACCGCAAGGAGAACACCCCCTTTTGTATAAACATGCATGTAAAGTTCTGTCAATGTTCGGCTCGATGTACATTTGTGAGAGTTTCTTTTCGGTTCTTAAGCTTACCAAAAGTAAACATCATGCAACGATTAGCGATAGAAATTTGCACAATTGTTTACGAATAGCTATGCCCAGAAATATTTTACCCAATTTGGAGAAGATTGTTTCCTCCGAAACTAAAACCTCGTAAAAACGACGGAGCAAAAGTCGCTCAATGTCTGTAATATGTTGACATTTCAGTTTGGAATAAATCACAATATTCCTTACTCAACACTTGCGTTCGTTTCCTGCACATTCAATACATCGGAGTACAATTCGATTTGTATATTTAATGGCAAAACAGCCCTATCAATATGTCAACAAACCCACAAAGGCCGCCGGCTGCATGACAGTCAGCACGGTTCGAACATCGTCTGTCTCAGGTCTCCTCGCTGCCACAGTGTAGTGGTGGTAGGGGAAGGAGCGCTAGTCTGACTGGCCAGTGCTCCCCGAGCGCAATGACTGGATGGCCCTGCCCTGACCTAGAGTACTGTGGATGGATTTGGTGAAGGGCAGTGTGAGAAAACAAAACCTGGAGTGGAGTTCAGTGGTTGAGGAAGGATGGTGGACAGAGTAAAGTGGAGGAGTGTTATATTTGCTCCGACCCGGCTTAGGGTGGAAAACGGAAATGGATGGTAATAAATATCCAGTGTATTCTTGCAATGTTTCAGTTGTGCTTCCAGCTGTAGATTCTACGTCTCAGACCACACCAGAATATACCAGGGAGCAGGCCACGTCTCACCAACCAAAGAAAAGCCCTAGTAATACCTGCAGGCGTTCAGAATCTCCAAAAATGAGCCAACAGGATCTTGAAGGTCAGTATGATATAACAATGGGGAACAATTTATTTAGTTGCATTCATAAGAATTGCTTCCACTTGATTCGGGTGTGCTGACCTAAATTCTGAAGTTAGGTTTTCTCTATAATCTGCAGTTTGTTTGTAAGTCAAAATATTTGCCTTAGTCTCATTAAGCCATTCAGGATTCTACCCTGAATAATGCTTGTAAGATTTTGGAGGTGAAATGTCACATCCAGTGGTTCAGATTTCACATAAAAATGAGGTCCTGGGACTCATCAACACCAAATTAATGGTGACATAAAACTAAAAGTTTCTTTCGTTATTTCTTTTTAGTTTCAAACATCATTCCATTGAGAATAGCAAAATCAGAATACATCAACAGTTTTCAAAAATGCAACTAAATAACTTATTTAGAACATAAAATGAAATTTAACGTGTATGAGTAACGGTTGAAACATGGTTGAATGATCAAGAAATAAAACGCACATTTACGTAATTCAGCACACATTTCCGGTGCAGCAGTGATAATCGACAATAATTTAAATTGCTAATGACTCCCAGAAAAGTATGAAAATTATCTCTTTCTGTGGTTAACAGCTGTGAGGCTGGTTGGCAGCAGCTCACCATTCTTCCCGTCTCTCCCCCTTCCTCTTCAGTTCACAGTATGAGTCACAACCCATATCTTGCAGTATTTGACTCATGTACTCCAGTCTGGTTCTTCCTCTATAATTCTTGCCATCTACTGTTCCCTCGATTATTAGCTTAATCAGTCCATTGTGTCGCAGTATGTGGCCCACGAGGTGATTCCTTCTTCTTTTTAAATATTTTTAGGAAGCATCTTCTCTCTCCCACTCTTCTAAAGACTTCCTCATTTGTGACCATTTCTTTCCAGCTGATTTTCATAATCCTTCTATAGCACCAGGTTTCAAATGCTAGTAATATTTTCCTCTATCTCGTATTGTCAAAGACTCGCTGCCATATAGCGCGACGCTCCATACATAGGTCTGTCTTCAACATTTGTTTCCTCACACCAAGACTTATGTTCCTTGCAGTAAATAGGTTCTTCTTTTTATAGAAAGCATTCTTGGCTTGGGCAATCCTACTTAATATCTCTCTGCTGCTTCTTCAATCATTCGTTATTTTACTTCCCAGATAATTAAACTCATTCAAGAATTAGCCAAGTAGAAGTGTTAAAGCCAAGCTTTGGTCTCCTCCAGAAGTACGGTACCGTAATAAAATCTCTGAGTAGAAGTCGTGGATTTCTTAGACTGAAGATACTTCAAAAACTAATTTACTCCCAAGAAGAATAAAGGCCGTTTCTGCTGATCCCTGTGCTGTAGACTTAAACAGTTCTCTCCTGACATTTGGCTACATGCTAAAAACTGCCATCTTTTAATCCCAGAATGGTAGTGTTGTCTGCGCGGAGAAAACGGGATACACTTCCCCCACTTCCCCCTTTTATCCTTTCCCCACCAGTGTTTGGCGATCCTAAAATACAAAGCAAATAAAGTTTAGTAAAAAAAAAAAACAAACACAATTAGTCAAAATCCATAAAACATCCAAATTTGTCAAAAGGAAATGCTCACTAAAGTAAAAGGAAAAACACAAATAGCCTACTTAAAATCTAAAAGAAACGCAAATCAAGATAAGTCAAAATACCAAAAAAAGAACAGTCAAAATTAGTAAAGGTTAAAAAAGTAAAAAGAATGGTCAAAATACCAAAAGAAAATCAGTTAGTCAAAATTAGTGAAAACCAGCTAAAAAATTCCAAATGAATAAATAAATTAAATGTCAAAATGCCCTCCAAAAATTAACAGAAATCATACAATATTATAAAAAAAACAAGTCTCCATTCTGCTGGTCTAGAGGGTGAACACACTCTGCTGGCCCAGAGGGCGAACACACTCTGGGCGAACACACTCTGCTGGCCCAGAGGGCGAACACACTCTGCTGGCCCGGAGGGCAAAATAAAAGTTGACGCAAGTGGTATTTACTATCAGTTTCTAGAATTGTAGTTCGCCGATGCGAAGCGCTACCGATATCAATGTTGCGCTACCGTTCTGGGGTTAAGGCCACTGTGAGTATGTGAATTGTGTAGGCCTACATTACCAGGGATCATTATATCTTGTTTATACTGTTATGTTTAAACACTCGTTAGTTAGTTAGTAATCTTGTTCTTTTATATTTTGAGATAACTTCTATTAGATATTTGCTTGTATTTGTTTGATAAATAAATAAAATAGACACAACATATTCGTTTTAAATCTTCACTTTTTTACGCAAAGACTTCACCGCAGTGAAGATTTTATTAAAAAAAAAGAGCAGCGGGTTGCCAACTTCCATAGATAACAAAATGACATAGTTAGCCAACCTCAACACTATCTACCAGTGGCGAAGCTACATTCGTGCAACTGGGTGATCTAAAGTTCATACCTTATAGTTTTTTTTTGTAGATAAACTCCAGTAGTCGTGTTTTTCGCTCTGCAAAGATATCAATGATGCGTTCTTTAAAGATGTCATCCCTGGAAAGATAGTTCACCAAACTCTTCTCAATAGCCAGAGTCTAGAATCTGACAAGGAGTTCCTTAAAAATGTCTTAACTCTCTTCAGTACACTCACACTTTGTTCACTCCAAGCAGTAGAAACAGGAAAGGTCAGAATCAGTCTCACGAGGCGTACTGTTTCTTGATATATTTTTTCTAGGCCGTTGTTCCAAAAATATTCTCTTCATAGAACGAAGAAAACGGTCTTGATTTTAACTACAATATTAAAACACTACACCGATCCATGTTATAAGACTCACAATGGACATGCACGCGCTGAGATACCGCTCGCCTCACGATTGCGCTGCTTGGGGCCTACCAGGGGGATGACAGTTCATAGGGAGCGCGTGGGTCGGGGTAAGGCCCTGTACTGGTTGTTCTGCCAACCAATGAAGATTTAATTTTAGCACTAAGGTTCCGTAGTTGTCACTCATGAACGTTCACATCAAACCGACTGGCGGAAGCGGGAATAGTCTGTTTTGATTGCAGTGGCGGCTGGTGACATTGTTGCAGCGTTGCAGAACTCCCAATAATTTTACACCTAATTCGTCGTTTCTTTTCCTTTAATGTTTTAGTTTTATAGATCTAATGCACTCAAAAATGTGTTAAAATCATCGATATTCTGATATTATTTATCCTAATGCTTCACACTGTACCTATAAAAGCTCCCGCCTTCAAATCAAACTCCAGGGGGTTAGCACTCTTGTGGCGACTCCCAAGTAGACAGTGCGGCCCGCAGGGACGAGGCCAAGCTTGTACATAGCTTGCTGGCCAGCATGGGTAGTAGGGAGTTGCAGACGAGCTGCCAGCCCCCTGGCAACACTCAGTTCCAAATGACACCGTTAGACTACACCACTCTTTCGAAGTGACAACACCCTCGATTTCTCTTACCCCGCGAAGGGCAGTTTAGTTAGTTAGTTAGTTATTGTTGTTTTAAGGGGCGGAACTACGAGGTCATCTGCCCCTGAAGGGTAGTTTCTTTCCCACACCACTAGGGAATGCTACACCGCCCACAACAGTACAAATATCGGAATTTCATAGGGAGACATTAGTTGGTTCACACACAATTATTTTTAGATGTTTTCTCATCATAACTTCATTTAATATTTTTGTCAATTGTTCTGTGAAGCCAGCCTAAGAATGCCACCATTGCTATAAGTACAGAAGATAATTGGCTGAACTATTTTGCGACGTATTGTTGGTGTACTGTAGCGGTTTATGTTTGCTCTTACCACTCTTGTTCTTGCGGGATTTGGGTTGCGATTAGTTCTGTATTTAGTTGATTTGAGTATTTTGGTTCCAGGCAGATACATAACTGCATTATTATTAGTAGTAGTATTATTAAAATTGTTTGGTTGATTGTGAGTAGACCTATGCATTCACTACGAAATTTCTAGGCTACCAAATTCAGTGTTTTGTTAGTTTGCCTTTCGCGCCACTTTTCGATATAGCACCCAGATTTATCATCTGTGCATCTTGTAAGTTAGTATTTTATTTTAACGGAATGTTTAGTTTGTAACATTATTTGTATTGTGGAGTGTGAGTGAAAATTAATAGAGTAAGTAATTTACTAGTCAGGCAGTTTTCCCAGCTCTCTGATGACGATAAACTTACACTAAAAACACTCGGAAGACCATTACCGGATAAGTATTGTCCAAAATATAAGTATACGAGGGCGTTTAAAGGAGATATTTAAGGCAATAATAATTGGTTATGTGAATGCGATATTTAAAAACGCTTTATTCTGTTTTCCATGTTTGTTGGTGGAGAATCCACGTGGACCAAAATAGGAGTTACGGAAACTAATCCCTAAAATAAAGAATCATGAATCTTCAGCTGAGCGGCTTCGGTGGCGTAGTTGGTAGCATGCTGAGCCTCTATGCCCAAGATCGCGGGTTCAAACCCGGCCAAAGTCGTCAGATTTTTTAAGAGCGTTAAAAATCCCTCAGTATGCATTCTTTCGGAGGGGAAGTGAAGCCGGCGGTCCCATGTCATGGATTTATGGCACGTTAAAGAACCTTCCACTTATTACACCTGTGTGAAGCTAAATTATAGGTTAAAATTTGAACAACGCTGTTAGGTTCCAACGTTCGTCGCCAGGAGCCTACTGCGGTGGCGTCTAGTAACCAAGTTCTAAACTAGTAGTTGTTTACGATAGTCTTTGGTGGCAAAAGTAGGAACTGCTTGAAATTCAATGCCTGCAGTCCTCACTTGAATTAAAAACCGATAACACTCACTAATACAGCCATCACAATTAACACCGGTTATCAGACAGTTTCTCCACACACCCAAAGTACAGGGGGCTAAATGACTGCGTTGTCGCAGCTCCTAAACTGAGGAACCAACCAACCAACTAATCTTCAGCTGTTTGAAATTGACACTTTTTGGAACTGTTAACGAAGCTGCACAATTGGACAGTGCCTATAGAAGGTAAATTGCGGAATATAACGAAGAAGTTAGGCACAATAGGTATGTGTTAAATATTGTTATAAACTGTATTCGTTTCTGTGGCTCTTTCGAACTGACCTTGCGTGATCATGATGAAAGTGTAACACCAACAAATCCAGGTGTTTTGAGAGAACTAATTAATTTTAGCGCTGAGTTGGATGCTGTGTTAAAGGTCATTTGGTGAGGGCAACTGTTTTCAAAGGAACCTCCAAAACAATTCAAAATTAACTTTTACAGATTAGATTGGAGGTTTGCCAAGAAGAAGTATCATAGCAAATAAAGGAATCGGAAATTTTAGCCATTATAGCAGATGAAACTAGTGATATTTCAAACATATTTCAGATGGCTGTTGTGTACCGATACGTAGTACGAGGCAAACAAAACATGATGCACACACATTAGCAGCGTGTTTACTGGATGAATTAAAGAAGCAGAAATTGAATGAAACTCCGCAAAAATGTATTGCGCAGACGTATGACAGAGCGCTCTTCATGGCTGGTTCCTCTGATGGGGTTCAAGCTATAATAAAAGACTGATAGTCAGTCTGAAAGACTAGACTTTATATAATTTTAAATGCTACAAATGCTGCGTGAACTCAAATTCCGTTAGCAAGTGCAAACCAAGGTCAAAGGAGGTAGCTGGCTAGATGACGTCACGCTCACCGGAGCGCGCGGGGAAAGGAAGAAGCTCAAGCAGTACTGTGACGTCACATACCTCAGTGCATTCTCGGTACATTTCGTCCCGTCACCGTAACGTAACGCCAGACCCCAGCGTAATTACGAAGTCGATAAGATCATTTAAAATGATAAAAATCCTATCCTTATGCAGAATATGTGCCCGTCTTTGTTAGTAATACCATTTTTCGTTAACGTACAAACTTTTCGGTTGCCATGTTTTTATGTTGAGAATGTTTGTTATCCCGGAGATTGAGACCCAACCTTAGACAACCTGCTGTGTTTAAAATTCTTCCCATTAACTCAGGCATAGGGCTTAAATACATGCATCTGATTTTTTTATGGATTCCTATAGGAAGAAGCCCAAAAGAGCCAATTTGTCTATTTGTCGAACGTACAGTTATTTTGGAAAACCCATGTATTTTAGTTTTTATAGAACAGTAGTTTATCTAACGTTAATTCATTTTTGATACATGTATAAACTTCCCATATAAAATTGCGACATCAGAAATTTTGGTGCAACACCCAGCTTTACATACCACCGGCCGCCACTGTTTGATTGATATTCCTCGTGGTGTTGTTGGTTGGTTGGCTGGCTGGCTGCTCAGTCGCGCGCCGAGAAGCTGGCGTCCTTCCCACCGTGGTTACAGAGAATAATACGGAAAACTAGATTTAATTTGCCTATGCCAATGAAAAACAGGAACATTTAAATGTGCATATTCCTTGAGAATGGAATGAGTAGACTATACAAAGGCTCCAAGATTCCCCTCCAGCTTTGCTATCTAGCCATCTGATCATCATTCTCCTGTAACACCACACTTCAAATTCTTCTATTTCCCTCTTTTCTGCTGCGCCATCAGTCAAAGTTTCAATACCATAAAGAAATGCAATATTTTTTCCTGTTCTATTGAAAGGGTTTGGAAGATTTTGGCACAAAACTCACCTCCTAACTCCTTCTGGTTCAGGAGCTTGAGTTCTTTGTTGGATGAACTTAGCGTATTGTATAATAGATAGCCTAATCTCATGCTTGGCCTACTATATTTGTTGTAGGATCGAATCCTGGCGCAGTCGGTGGGCATTTGAGGGTGCACAAATGTGAGGGAGCCGTGTCAGTAGATTTACACACATGTTAAAGATCCCTTCGGGGCAAGATTCTGGAACCCACGCGTATCTAAAAGCAACAGTAGTTAAAACAGGACATAAAATCAATAACATTAAGAAATGCATCCCCGCTGCCTGTATCCTATTCTTTCACCCATAGTCGACCTCGTTGCGTAGTGGCTAGCATTCTTGGCTGTCAGCACGAGGGCCTGGGATCGATTCCCAGCTCTCCCAAGAAATTTAATTCTGGTCCGAGGGCTGGAACGGGGTCTACTCAAGCCTCGTGAGGCCAAAATGAAGAGGTGGGTTGATTCCCATCTCATCCCCCCTGGAAGTGGTTTTCGTAGTTTTCCCACTTCTCCAGGAAAATGCCAGGATGGTTCCTAACTTGAGGCCATAGCCGCCCCCTTCCCAATCCTCGCCTGCATCTCAAATACATACACTACTACAGACTTGACTGTGTGGCTCAGTAGTAACTTTTTCACCTGCTGTTCCCGAGGCTGCAGGATCAAATCCTGGCCAGTCGGTTGGCATTTGAGGGTGCGCAAATGCGAGGGAGCAGTGTCGGTAGATTTACTGGCATGTTAAAGATCCCCTTCGGGGCAAAATTCTGGCACCCCAGCGTCTCTGAGCCGCAGTAGTTAAAAGGGATGTAAAACCAATAACATTATTACTATTACACACACGACTACAGACACCACAATAACACAGGTTATCAGATAAATTCTACACGCCTACTTGACGATGTTGCTAAGCCCCTAAATGAATTAACAATAAAAAACAAATCTTGACCCATGATTCCGAGACATAATTTAGGGTTGGGATAGCCATTGTTGGTAGAATTTCAGAACAGTTTGTTCTCACCTCCTTTTTGATCATACCAACCAATTTTTAAAATTAATTTAATTTTGTTTTTGCATCCATTGGTCCAAAGAAAAATAATAACATCCAAGGTAATTTAATGAAAACACGGCTCAAATATGGTATCATCGAAAATAACTTTTTTATTTTTTGGTGAAATATTTACGTCATATCGGATGGCCCAGGTCAATAGTGCTACAACTAAAGTTTTCCAGGATTCAAAACTTCAACAAAGCCTAATAAAAATATATTTTTAAGGGAAATCAATACCACTTTATCTTGATATCTACTCACTTGAAGTTTTAATTCTTTCTTTAATTTCTAAAACATTTTATCGGCTTCAAAAAAAAGTACCGTAGTTTCGTTAAGAACTACATAGCCTATTTTTATATATCCTATTGGTCTTTTCTATTAAAAATTCTCCCGCTTATGAGAAGGATCGCAATGTTGGATTGTTCTGTTGGTGAACGTGGGGCGGAATGGAACCAAGGGGCGGACCTGAACTCGGTCTTTAAATCCACTAATTATTACTGCACTCTTACATAAGTTCCAGGAACTATTCTCTGTTCTGCATGTAGGCCATAGAGTTATGCATCATTAGATGAAGATTATTGCGTAGATTCATTAATCAAACGTTCACTTCGATCACACTATTAGGACACCAGAAATAAAAACTACATTTTAGAATTTCACACAGCCGCGATCTTGGGCTATGAAAATAATTAAATTTAATTAGATGCCAGTGGATTAAATTTTGTATGAACATTTACCATACCAAGTTTCACTGCGCTCAAATGATTAAATCGCGAGTAAATTCCATGTTTTAACTTTGCTTGGCCACAATGTTAGTTTTGTATTTAACAGGTTTGAAAAACACACCATATTAGTTGTTGAATTAATTAAGGTATATATCAAAATAAAGTAGTTGCACCATATCAAGTTAAATGACGATTGATAGTTCAGTGCTGTGCTTTTATCATAATTTCATTATTTGAATGCTTTACAATTGGCTGATGTAGGGGACAAAATTTGTTCATTAGTCCCTGAAACATGCACCAGGAACAACTTTGTTAATAATTTTTTCATTAGTATTGATTCAGGCGGTAATATAAACGATTTAAAAAAACTTTAAGGTGCGTTCAAAAAGTAATGAGCCGGAAGCATAATTACAGAAACCAGTACCTGCATGTTTGAAGTATTAGCCCTGGCTGTTGAGGCACTTGTCCCACTATGACACGAGGCGGTGAATGGCTGTCTCATAAAATTCCCTGGGCTGCGATGTTCCGCACGTACAGCTGGACGTCGGCGTCCGAGGTGAATCGTTGGCCCCGCAGAGACCTTTTCAGGGGACCAAACATGGCGTAATCACAGGGAGAGAGTTCTGGACTGTATGGAGGGTGGCCGAGAATCTCCCATTTGAATTTCTGCCGGAGTGCCGTATGAGGTCGTGCATTGTCGTGGAGCGACCACTGCGGCTATGGCGTTCAGTCACTCGGCGGTCCTGGGTAATGAGTGCATTAACCAGCTGGACGTTGTCATCGGTAATGCAGGAGGGTGCCCCAGACCGGGCATCATCGGCTAACGACACCCGTCCTTCCCTGAAGAGCTTGTGCCACGCCTTTACCCTTGCAAGGGACATTCTGGGTTCGCAGCACACTTGTGACATTCGGCGATGAATGACCGTTCCCTCTACTCCTTCCGCTGTCAGAAACCGAACAACATCTCTTTGCTCTTCGGTTGACGCCTCCATGTCACAGTTTGCAATGCGACTGGCAGAGTTGGACGATTGATTGATGCATGCTGCTGCTCGCTTTGTATCGTCACGTGACGTGCACGCGTGCTCTCTAGCGACGGGCTGTGACCTTCCACGCTCTGGTCGGAACCACACCTCGTTACACACGCCACGATTAGCAGATGTACTCACCGGTTTGCTCATTCCAGCCTCCGGCTCGTTACTTTTTGAACGCACCTTATATTTAAAATCTATAAAGATTTAAAAATTTTACTGTTGAACAGTGTAATTCATAAAGAGATCTGAATAAAATCTCATTTGTTCGGTAAGACCTGAAAAACATAGACAAATGTGATTCGAACGTGAATCTCCCTTCTGTTCTGGCCTGACCTGCTAAACCCCTTACATCACCACAGACCACACTGAGATACATTTTCAAGTCTTAGATGGGGAGATGCACCTGCAGCGACTTGTAGACCCCCTCGTGGTGTAGTGGTTAGCATTTTTGGCAGTCGCACCAGAGGTCCTGGTTCGATTCTCATCACAGCCATCATAGAAGTCGTTTACCGTATATTTCCCCACTAGCAGAAGTACCCATTCTTCGAACGGTCTTCGGTATTAATAACCAGATGTTATCAATTGAGCTACTGTTGCAATGTTTAGGGGCTTGGAACCTGATTGTTGGCAAAGAAAAATGATAGTTAAAATGTGCTCTCAAACTACATTTACCTAACGTGTTCTTCCTGGCGTGAAAATAAAATTGAAAACTTCGTAGACGAATCGCAATACACGTCACATACGAACTGACCCTAACCGTTGTGTCAAGTGCCCAACTACAGGAAGACCCCTTTTATAAATTATAAAGGCTTTTGATGCATGAAAATTGTCTTTTTAGCCTCAAATGGCCCAAATTCCTAAAATCAGCAAAAAACAGTCCACTATTTGAAATCAGGAATTTTTGAAAATAATGTTGCTGTTTGGAGATATAATAGACTTTCTGTACGACATACCGCACGTGTAAGTCGTGTGAAAAAAAATCTAGGGTACTCCTTGAACCCCTTAAGCGCATTGATGAATTTTACAGTTTTAGTTGGTTCCGTGCTAACCTTATAGCCATTTGCAACCTTTCACAGAAATGTAATAAATGGAGTGGCATTACTTATTCCAGAAATAGATGGAAAGTTGGATGCCACCTCTTGAGATAGGCCTACTGTTGTAATGGTTAGTGGCTTGCATTCCTTCTTTAGTTTATTTAATGAAATTAGTTTTCTGGGAATATCTAAGATACTGTTGGGTTTAGATCCTTAAAATATAGTTTTCGGGGACCCTTTACGGCTCTTGAGGGGCCCCGAGTTTTGTTTCTGACACAAAGGGTTTGAAAATGAGCTTTGTCTCGTCGTTGTACGCCATAATAATGATAATAATTAAAAGAATAATAATAATAATAATATAACAATATAGGGATAGGAATATAATAGACCTTCCGTACCATACCCGCACGTGTAAATCGCGTTAAAAAATTCTAGAGTACCCCTTGACCCCTTAAGCGCATTATATGTATTGATGAATATTTCAGCTTAATTTGGATCCGTTATAACCTTATTGCCGTTTGCAAACCTTCACAGTAATGTAATAAATGGAATTGCATTGCGTCTTACAGAAATAGATGGACCTCTGAGATTCTGTTGCCATTGTTACCGGCATGCATTCCTTCATTAATTTATTAAGTGAAAATAGTTTTTGGGAATATCTCAAAAACTGTTGGTTTTAGGGCCTTAAAATGTGGTTTTCGGGGTCCTTTTAGGGCCCCCGTGTTTCGTTTCTCACAATGCGGGGCTGAAAATGAGCTTTGTCTCACCCTTCTACGCTTATTTCAGCATGAATTTTAAGGGGGTAAGCCCCCTGTTATGAGAGGTACGGAGAAGAGTTACATCAATGATTAGTGTCGTGCCTCTGATGGATACCTGTATCAAATTTTACGTTAATCCACCCAGCCGTTCTCGAGTCATAAGGACACAAAAAATTGTCCACAGACAGACACGGACAGACAGACAGACAGACATTTTTTTTTTGCGTGCATCCGTCACAAAACAGTCTGAAACGGGAAAATATATAAAATTTCCGTGGAAATGCAGAAAAAAGACACATTCATTTTTATATGATAGAGAAGGGATATAATAGACCTTCCGTACCACACCCGCACGTGTACATCGCGTGAAAAAATCTAGAGTACCCCTTGAACCCTTAAGCGCATTGTATGTATTGATGAATATTTCAGCTTAATTTGGATCCGTTATAACCTTATAGCCGTTTGCAAACCTTCACAGAAATGTAATAAATGGAATTGCATTGCGTCTTACAGAAATAGATGGACCTCTTGAGATTCAGTTGCCATGGTTACCGGCATGCATTCTTTCATTAATTTATTAAGTGAAATTAGTTTTCTGGGAATATCTCAAAAACTGTTGGTTTTAGGGCCTTAAAATGTGGTTTTCGGGGGCCCGAGTTTCGTTTCTCACATTGAGGGTCTGAAAATAGCTTTGTTTCACCCTTCTACGCCTATTTCAGCACATATTTTAAGGGGGTAGGGCCCCTTTTATGAGAGGTATGGAGAAGAGTTACATCAATGATTAGTGTCGTGCCTCTGAAGGATATCTGTATCAAATTTTACGTTGATCCACTCAGCCATTCTCGAGTTATAAGGACACAAATGATTGTCCACAGACAAACAAACAGACAGACAAAAATTTAATTTTTGCGCGCATCCATCATAAAACAGTCTGAAACTCGCAAATATCGCAAATTTCCGTGGAAATTCAGAAAAAAAACAGACAAACTTTCATTTTTATATATTCTATAGAGATTTCTACCTCAGACAAATGCCAGGATGGTTCCTAACTTAAGACCACAGCCACTTGCTTCCCAATCCTAGCCTCTATTACCAATAGACACAACAATAACTCAGGTTGTCAGACAAATTCTACACATCCAAGTACACGGGGCTGAAATGACCACAATGTCCCAAGCCTCTCGAATGAAACAACAACAAATAGTTTGGTAGAGATAATATTTTAAATTTGTATTGGCTTCGGTGGCATAGTCGGTAGCATGGTGAACTAGGTGCAGATGACCTCGTAGTTCCTCCCCTTAAAACCTCAATAACTAACTAGCATGGTGAACTGCTCGGGATTTTTAAGAGCGTTATAGTCCTTCAGTAGGTCTTCCTTCAGAGGGGAGGTAAAACCGGCGGGCCCATGTCATAGATTTATGGCATGTAAAAGAACCTACCACTAAAATTGGTAGTGAGTAGCCAAATTTGTAGGTTAATTTTGGTTAGAAACGCTCTTCAAAGTTCCAATGTTCGCTGAGGTGTCAGTGACAGTGGCATGTGGTTGCCAAGTTGGAACTACTGGGAGCCCTTGGGCGTTCATTTAAAATTGCATTTTGTAAGTATTGTCAATCCACACGAGTCGTTTGAATCTACCGTACATTTTGTACGCATTTTCAATTTCAATTGCATTTTGTAAGTATTTTGAATTTCAGTTGCATTTTGTAAGTATGTCGACGCTACTTAGCATTTTGTACGTATTTTGAATCTAGCCTATTCTTTTTGTGAATCTTTTCGTTCTAAATTCCCTTTTGTAAGACCGTATTGTGAGTTGTTTCCATCTGAGTTTCTTTTTGTACGTATTTTCCGTCTCACATAATTTTCGTTCTGGTTTCCATTTCATTCTCATTTTCGCTATCACCCAGATCATTAGGGGCCGATAACCTAGATGTTAGGCCCCTTAAAACAACAATTATCATCATCATCAACAACCACCTTCCTACTTCTGGTGTAGAGACAGCTCAATTAATGCAACCTTCACAGCCGACAAAGAAGAGTGCTCCCAAGGGCACAAGTCGAACATCCCACTCGTCAACATATCTCAGCTGTACATCTTCTGATATTAGCCTTCCTGTTTCTGGTGTAGGGACAGCTCAATTTATGCAACCTTCACAGCCGACAAAGAAGAGTGCTCCCAAGGGTACAAGTCGAACATCCCACTCGTCAACAGATCTCAGCTGTACATTCTGATATTAGCCTTCCTGCTGATGGTGAGTTATGTTGTATAATCTGAGGTCCATACGCTTACACAGGGCTAGCAAGTAATTGAATGGGTCCCTATCATCATCAACAACTAGAGCAGTTTCCAACCGCAGGTTAGGACTGCTTGGAGCACAAGCCTCTCCATCGTTTTCTGTCCATCCACTACTTCTCTTCTGTCACTGTTGTCCAATTCACTTCTTTTCTCTCGACACATTACTTCACCGCCTTTATCCACCTATCCTTTGGTCTCCCTCTAGGTCTTTTTATTCCACTCCATTTTCAATATTTTCCGTGGTATTCTCTCTTCTCCTATTCTTTTTACGTGTCCATAGCACTGTAGCCTTGATTTTTTAAATCCTATCCTGTAGGGGTTCTTCCTTTAATATTTTTCTGACTCTGTTCATTCTAGTTACACCTATGAGACTCCTCTGAAACTTTATATCCACTGCTTGTATTGTGTTTTTATCTCTCTCCCTCATCACCCAAGTTTCTGATCCATACATTAGGATCGGCACAAAGTATGTCTTGTACATGATCCCTTTACATTTCTGTGGCACATCCTTGCTCCATATCAGGCCTCTAACATTCTTGAAGAATTCTTCAGCACACCTTCCTCTTTCATCTAATTCAAAGACATTTCCCCCCATTTTCTTCAATGACACTTCCCAGATACTTGAAGCACTGCACTCTCTTCAACTGCTAACTTAACTTAATGCCAGAGTATACTCTGCCCTTCTCACGTGTTGTTATCACAACTTCACTCTTTTGCATAAAGAACTTCATTCCATAGGATGACACTACTTCCTCCCTCCTATCAGAAAGTTGCAAATTTATCAAAAATTAGTTTGCAGCGGAGAGTTTCTTATTCTCTTCTCCGTCAATCTAGTGGCATCTCCTGGAAAAAATACTAACTTTCCAGGGAGTTATGAGGTGTCGAAATTGGAAGTCAGTTCCAGAACATTGCAGGCGAGTAGATAAAATGGCTATGACAACGCACGTGTTACCAGTGTAAGTTCCCAGTTGAATCGTGCGAATAAAGGCAAGGAACAAAGTCCAGTATCAACTGTGAAAACTAGAAATGTATTTCTAGAAATAGATTGAGGAACGATGGGAGTGCTTATTAGTCAACAGGCGGAAAGCGGGTCTGTGCTAAGATGTCTCCTAATATGGTTTCAAAACGTTGCACATTACTTTTGTTGCCTGTTGAATTTACAGAGGCGAATTTCTATAACTCGCAGTTAACTTCGTCTTCTTCTTGGTCGTAGTTCGATTTCGAATGTCGTGACCCTTCACTCAATTCTTGTAACAAAACCCCGCAATACATCGCGGTCTTCTGCTGTGTGCATTAATTTATGAAGTGGCAGATTAGTCACTCTTTACTTGGTCAAGGAACCGGTTCGGGGCACGTCCCCTCAGCAGTTTTCCGTCAACTTACCCTGGATGATACGCTTGTCAATGCCATCTCGCCGGATGACATGGCCGAAAATTTTCAACATTTGCCTTTGGATGTAAGCGTGCTTTAGGAGCAATCCTTAGCTCCTTCAGAATAGATTAATTTGTTTTTCTTGCTACCCAGGATATTATTCGATAACACGTCAATTAACTTGCATGAATTAATTTAAGACCATTTAAAATGAATAAACTTAGAAGGTTGAATATGGAAAGTTAAAAGTTTCAGGTAGCTTACATCTACTCTCTTAGTAAATACATTTGTGGTGATCCCCTTACTGCATGTAACTGGTGAACCGTATTCAGGTGTTCAGGATCAAGAAAAGAAAAGGAAGCCGAAACTCAAGGTACAAATTTCAAGTTGTGTCCCTGGAGATACGATAACCATACTGAGACTCTGACAGGATTCTCTCAGAAATAACTTGGGAAGGCAATTTAAGCACAATACTAGCAAGAATTAAATGAATAAGGTGCGTTCGAAAAGTAACGAGCTGGAGGCTGGAATGAGCAAACCGGTGACTACATCGGCTAATCGTGGCGTGTGTAACGAGGTGTGGTTCCGACCAGAGCGGGTAAGGTCACAGCAGGTCTCTAGAGGGCATGCGTGCACGTCACGCGACGATATAAAGCGAGCAGCAGCATGCATCAATCGTCCAACGCTGCCAGTCGCATTGCAAACAGTGACATGGAGGCATCAAACTAAGAGCATAGAAGTGTTGTTCGGACATTCATCACTGAATGTCACAAGTGTACGGCGAATACTGCATGTCCCTTGCAAGGGTCAAGGCGTGGCACAAGCGCTTCAGGGAAGGACCGGAGTTGTTAGCCGATGATGCCCAGTCTGGGGCACTCCCCGGCATTACCGATGGCAACGTCCAGCTGGTTGTTGCACTCATTACCCAGGACCGCCGAGTGACAGTGAACGCCGTTGTCGGATTGAGCGTCAGAAGTGTGCACACCGTCATGAAGGAACGACTGCACTTGCGCAAAGTGTGTGGCCAATGGGTGCCCCACAGTCTTGAACCACACCAGAAAGCATGTCGAGTGGCCAACTATCTTGGTCATCTGCAGTGCTATGCGAGGGAAGGGAATGGGTTTCTGGCACGAGTGGTGGCTGGAGATGAGTCATGGTGTCATCACTTCGAACCAGAATCCAAACGACAAAGCCTCCAGTGGAAGCATCCAGGGTCACCACCACCCAAAAAAGGCAGGGCCATCCACACGAGTGCAGGAAAGGTAATGCTGACGTTCTTCTTTGACCAAGATGGGTCCCCTTCTGATACATTTCATGCCGCACGGGAAAACAGTGAATGCCCGGTGTTACTCGCAAACCTTGACCACCCTTCGCCAAGCGATCAAAACAAAACGACCAGGCAATCTCACCCGTGGGGTCATTCTGCTCCACGACAATGCACGACCTCATACGGCCAACACAGTCGTGGCACTCCTGAAGAAATTCAAATGGGAGGTTCTCGGCCACCCTCCATACAGTCCAGACCCCTCTCCCTGTGAATATGCCATGTTTGGTCCCCTGAAAAGGGCTCTGCGGGGCCAACGATTCACCTTGGACGTCGACGTCCAGCTGTACGTGCGGAACTGGTTCACATCGCAGCCCAGGGAATTTTGAGACAGCCATTCACTGCCTCGTGTCACAGTGGGACAAGTGCCTCAACAGCCAGGGCCAATGCTTCTAACATACAGGTACTGGTTTCTGTAATTAGGCCTCCAGCTCGTTACCTTTTGAACGCACCTTGTACAATGGATAACAGTGCTTTACTAGAATTGTTGCCATAAATCAACGTTAACGTGTCAGTCTACTAACCCCAAGCTTGCAGGTTCGCTCCTGGCCGTGGTAAGTGATTTTTGAAAGGCGGCAAAAATGACATGCATGTCATACGATGTTGGCATGTCAAAGAACCCATTTGAATTCAGTAGGCCGTGTTGATGATGGCAAAATTAATGTCGGGAGTTTCCGCCAACACAAAGTTCCTCATTTCTCTACTAGAAAGCACTATAGTGTTCAAGGAGCTTAGATATCTAACCTCTTTGACTTTCATAGTGCCTCAAGGAACAACAAAATTCGACATGCAAGCTACCCTCTGGGTGTCAAATAACAAAGCTTGCACCTGGCACCCGAGGCCATACGATATTATCTCTCTTCAAGATAGTGATGATAGTGACATGTTTCAGTTCACTCTATTGTAGATTTAGAAGATAACACGTGGTCTGCTTTTATGTTCTAGCCACTGTTCTGCAAAGGCCACGACGAAATCCTCGAGTCACACCGGAAATTGCCCTAGTGAGAGTTGGTAATGCAGCACGCAAACATCCACCAAAGCGATCCGGGAGTAAGAAGAATGTCACCTCAGAGTTTTCAACAGATGCAGCCTCTACCATTCCTGATGTAGCTGTTCATAAAGGTTAGTTTAACAGAATGAGAGGCAATTAAAGGGTAAAAGCCACCTCTGCGCCACTGAAACTCATAAGTAAATCCACAGCCTGATTCCAGTCTCCGACCGGGTCAGGAATGGAATGAATGAAGCCCCCCCATCTAGCGGCGAGGATATGAACTGTGCCGGCTGCCGAGGCCTGACGCACTCCTCTGGGGCAATGATTAAATGAATGACAGATGAATTGAATTGAAATGAAATGATAGTGGAGAATGTTGCTGGAATGAAATTGTGACAGGGAAAACCCGGAGTACCCGGAGAAAAATCTCTCTGCCTCAGTTTTGTCCAGCACAGATCTCACATGGAGTTGTAACATGTTTTTCTAGGGGGTTTTATGCCACTAACACAAGTTAGTTGGACTATATCATATTTGTTAAACGCGGCAATAATCCGGCCAAGTTAAATTATTTCAGTTTATTCAATTTCATATTTCATATCATTATTATTACTAATATTTATAACGTCATATTTTGGAGCTTTTAAATTTGGAAGATTACAGATAGGATTTCTACTAGTAGAAATCCGTATCTATATTGGATGATTCCAATATAATGTTGCACGGCAAATCATTTCATACGCAAAAAGTCGGGATTTTATTCATTAGGGGTAAGAGAGAGTGGTGTGTGACTCACTGGGTATTTCAATACAAGAATAGATTGGAGTACAATAAAATTACGAAATCCGAGGGAACACTTCAAAGCAAGAAAACGTGTATGATCTACGTCTTGCCCGGATATGGAAATATAAATACGGGGAGGCAGCCTCATGGCGGGAATAGCCACGTGTGGTGACCAGCCAATCAAGGAAGAAGAAGCAGCGTAGCTGGGGCATGGGGAGATACGTGACGCACGCGGATTGGTCGAAGCAGCGAGGGGGCAGTGTTGTGTTAACCCAGACCCTGGTGGGAGAAGATTGAAGATATAGTGGACGCGCTGTGTGAGTGAAGACATTCATTAAACATTACGCTTGGAGCAGTAAGGAGGTACTTTGTTCGTTAGTCCCAAGGGGGGCCAATTTTATTCACGCTAACTCCGCTGATGACATCAGATCATGAGTTCCACGCGTCTTGCAGTGTTTAGCCAGACGACGTGTTGTGGTTCATGGAATAGACTCCACCACAAGGTGTAACGATTACTTTTGATCAACGAGGAAGAATCTGACGCCGTCAACACCAATGCAGAGCATCCAACACTGCGAGACTTCAACCACGTGGAGACAATGTTTCCGTTGGTAAGCACAAGTAATCTACGACACACACTCTCTGTTTTTCAATAGGGCTATATAAATTCTTTAAGCATTAATTTGGAAATAAGTTAAATTCACGTTATTCTCCCGACCGGCGTATTAAGTAATTTTGTTCGTGGCAATGTTTAAAGTAGTGTGCTCCGTTAACAGTGTTAATTGTATTCATGTTGCCATCATATTTTCTAAGTGTATTAAATTCAATTATTACCAAGTAGATTCTTTAATTCAAGTAGGTAGCAATAGTTATAATACCACATCCTTCTCCACAATCAAATGTTGTCTGGGTTGAAGATTCTATCATCCCACGGCCTAGTCATTAAGAGTCTCTCATATGTTCTACTCACGCTAGGGGTCGATATTAAATATATAAATTTAGCTTGGAACACAGTGTATCCAGCTTGGCGCCCAGCATAGATCAAACTTAGCAGTAGTATTTTCTGGCGAAAAGTCCGCCCAGGTAGATACCATTACAGTTGTTCGCTCAACGTGGAGCTTAACAAATACCATTACATTTGTCGCTACCAACATGGGGCATTAATTACCATTACAATTGGCGCCCAACGTGGGGACGAAAATCCAGGAACATTTGAGGAAGGAGAAGGAGACATATTTCTGTGCCGGTATTTTGGGGTTAGTTGTCTTGATCAGTGTATATCATTATGGGGGATGAGAAAGAAAGACAGATGAGGTTACGTAGTGGTCATCAACTGGAGAGTGATGATACGAGCAGTATGTCCACTCACAAATAGTAGCAGAAGTAAATGATTTAAGAGAGAGTAATAAAGAGAGCATTAGCAAGATTGAGGAGAAACAAGCAAAGCTATATGATAAAGTAGATGAATCAGAAGGAAACATTAAATTAACAGTAAACAGTATTGAGAGGAAGACTGAGGAGAAAATCGCAGAATTAGAATTAAAATTAAAAGCTAGGATCAGGCAAGAAAATAGTCAGAATAGGCCAGTTTTTGTGAATATCACACACAGGGAGGTAGAACTGGGGAAGTTCAGCAATCGACAGGGGTGCCCAATGGAGTTCATGAACACTATAGAAAATAAATTCGGGGAGAGGTTGGAAAATGGTAGTATTGAGTGGTGCCAGGTAGTTGAAATTTTAGAACAAGTGTTTGTGGGGGAAACGAGGAATTGGTTTGCTGTCTACAGAGACAAGTTTACTGATATTAATGATTTAAAATGAAATTCTGTGAAAAGTTCTGGAATGAGGTTATTCAGTCGCAGCATCGTGAGGGAGTAGTGTGTGGTAAATATAACCCTAAAGGAAGCTCCACCATGACCGAATACTTTTTAGGGCAGGTATTAGTGTGTAAATATCTGGATGGCTTGAAGGAGGAAAGTGATGTGGTTAGGTTGCTACTTAGGCACTTTCCCTATAGGATCAAGGAGGCTGCTTGTATCCAGAATGTAAAGACAATATCACAAGTAGAAATTTTTTTAAGCACATTTGATGCACTAGGGAGAGGGGGTTATGAGGACAATTTCAATAGGAACCAGGGTAATAATAATAATAGGCCTAATGAAGCCAGGCATCAGGAAGTTCAAGGGAACGGTGGCGAAGGGGCCAACGCTCAAAATAGAAATAATAATAATAGTCAGCTAAATCAGAATAGAGGAAATGGCTATGGTAATCAGTATCAGGGGAGAAACAATGATTTCAGGGGTAATCAAGGGAGAAACAATGATTTCAGGGGAAATCAAGGGAGAAATAATGATTTGAGGGGAAATCAAGGGAGAAATTATAATGACAATAATTACAACCAGAATAGGGGTCAAGGAAGAGGACAGCCTAGTGGTAGTAATATACAGCCAAACAATGACAACACAGCCCAGAACAACCAGACCAGTGCCGTAGTTAGTAGTAGTACTACGGCCAGCTGTAGCGGTTCTTTAAACGCGAACCAGGCTGCGAAGTAAGGTCAGAATCTGTCTGTAGCATGCCCTGTCCATACAATTATACAGGAACACTATGACCTAAATTTAAGAAATGAATTGTTGCATGAATTAAATGATGAACGTATTATCCAGGAGGTGGCTAGTAAAAGCCCCATTATTAAACTTAACGTGTCCGAGGCGCACACCGATGTTTTAATTGATAGTGGTTGCATGAAGAGCTGCATAAGTAGTACATATTACGATAAAATGAAAGGAACTGGTGTAAATTTTGAGGAGATACCAATTAAAAGCACTTTTGTTATCACAGCTGTAGGGAAGAGGTCTAAAGTAATTTCTAAGCAAGTTTTAGTGGACATTAAAATTAATAATCATGTAGAGAAGCAGATTTGTCTTGTAATTCCAAACTTAGTTTTCAGTGTTATTTTGGGTTCAGATTGGCTAAGTAGAGTGTCTGGTAACTCATGTTATGAAGTAGGTAGTTTGAAATTTAAATGGAATAATTCTGAAGTAGTGGTAGCGTTCAACGACAATGTTCAGGGGAGTAGTGTTGTAGGAGTGATTTGTTCTTTAAGTGAGATATCACCAGCCGAAGAGCGGGATACTCAAATTTTTGTGGGCAGTTTGATTACGAACGGTAGTCTGGAGGACTCGTTACGTGATGCTGCATTTCAGGGGCATATAGAGGTAGACCAGTGTGTTCTGCTCTATGATGTGTTATTGTATAATAGGAGAGTTTTTGAGGATCGCATTGGCATGGCCAATTGCTATACACATTCATTGAACTTTATTGATAGATCAGTATTCACAGGACATAGATATCCTTTACCTTTCGCTTATCAGGGTGCAGTAGAGGCACAAATTAACCAGATGCTTGAAGATGGCATTATAGAGTACTCAAACAGTCAATATGTTAATCCTTTAATTACAAAACCGAAGGCCGACGGCACAGTTCGTATTTGTTTAGACGCTCGTTTAGTTAACAGTAGAATCAGTTCAGATCAGCTAAAGTCCATGTCCATTGAAGAGTTGATGCAGACATTTGAGGGTAAAAAGTATTTCACATGTGTAGATTTAAGTTCCAGTTTCTGGCGAGTGCCACTTATGAAGATCGGCCATTTACAGCTTTTAGTCATAAATATAACCTTTATCAGTTTTGCAGGGTACCTTATGGGTTAAAAAGTAGCTCAGCAGCTTTAATTAGGGCTTTATACATCGCATTAGGAGATGACACGGGAGAGTTTGTAACTATTTACATCGATGATATGGTAATCAGTTCACGCAGATTTGAGGAGCATCTACGTCATTTAGACAGTGTATTTCAAAAGTTAGATCAGGCAGGGTTCACTCTGAAACAGTCAAAGTCGTCATTCTGTCAGACAGAAGTGACATTTTTAGGTCATAAAGTGTCAAGTAGGGGTGTGACACCAGAGGAAAGTAGGGTTAATAAGATACTTAATGCAGAAGTACCACAGAATGTAAAACAGTTGAATACATACCTTGGAATTTGCAATTTTTTTCGCAGGTTCGTTCTTAAATACTCAGGGTTAGTAGAACCATTTAGAGATTTGCTTAAAAGTGGTAATCGCTGGAGATGGGAGTCCAAGCATGATCTGGCATTTCAAGCACTGAAGGCAGGCTTTGAGCAAGCTGTGGTGCTGAAGTATCCTTTGAAGAATAAGGAATATGTGGTAATGACTGATGCGTCACATATAGGAATTGCAGGAGTATTGTGTCAGAGAGATGAAGAGGGTAATTTGTGCATCGTGTCTTTAGCATCACGAGGACTTACAGCAGCAGAGAAAAGATATACTATCACTGAGTTAGAGCTTTTAGGAATTGTTTTCAGTTTAGGAAAATTTAGGATGTATTTAGTTGGGGGTAAATTTGAGATTTATACAGATCACCATGCTTTATTATATATGAGGACATGTAATCTCAGTTCTAACAGAGTTAGTAGGTGGATTCTTGCACTTCAGGAATACGAATTCACAGTAAAATATATTAAAGGGAAAGATAACATTCTTGCAGATATGCTTTCTAGGGACACAAATTTATGTAGGGATAATCCTGTTGTTAAGGCAGAGGACGGTATTTTGTTATGTGCATGTGTGGACAGTAGCAACAGGGCATCGTTACAGACACTGAGAAATATGTTAGTGGAGCAACGTGATGACGTAATTTTAAGGGAGCCTCTGGCTATATTAGAAGCAAGCGACGAGGAGTGTGTGAAAGTAGGGCGGTTCACGTACAAGATGCATGATGGGCTTCTTGCACGAAAATGTAGGAAGAATCGGTGGGCAATATGTGTTCCTGCCAGTTTACGGGAGGAACTAATTTGGTTCATTCATAAGGAACTAGGACACTTTGGTGCTACCAAAGTCTTCTATGAAATTGCACATAACTGTATTTGTAGTAAAATGGGAAGGGATGTTAGAAGGATCTTAGCTAGGTGTGACACCTGTCAGAGAAGCAAGTATCCAGTTAAATATTTAGTCGGGGAAAGATCGGCAGTTCTCACAAGTAGTCCCGGGGAACTACTGTGTGTGGATTTATTTGGCCCGATCGTTAAAGGACAGTACGGCTACGAATACATTTTTATAGTTATTGACGCTTTTAGTAAGTATGTCAAGCTATATCCGCTAAGGAAAGCCACCGGTCTAGCGTGTAGCCGACTGATCATTAATAGGTATATACCCGAGTTTGGCGTTCCTCTCAGGATATTATCTGACAGTGGACCACAGTTTTGCAAAGAAATGGAGAACCAGTATGGAAGAAGCTGGGGTTACACACGTTCATTCCTCTGTAAGGTACCCTCAGGGTAATTCTGCAGAGCGTCCATTAAGGGAAGTGGGTCGTCTTTTTCGGACTCTAGAGCATGATAAGCACTCGGCCTGGGTTGGACATCTTCCCCAAGTCGAGACTTGGCTGAATTCTGTCCAGCATGAGAGCACGAAACTGACGCCACACGAAGTACACTTCGGAAAAAGACCACAAAATGAACTTGCTAGAGTCTTGGGGTTAAATGAGGGAAAGCAACCGGGGATGGATGTCATTGTCCAGTTGGCGAAACAGAATTTATCTAAGTCAGCTCAAAAGAGAATTCGCCAACAAAAAGAAACTAAATTTGACCTATTCGAGCCGGGAGACAAAGTCTTACTTAAGAGTGCAGAAACAGTCAAATAAGCTAGAGAAAGTTATGTCCAAGTTTTTCTACCTCTACGAGGGCCCCATTTGTAGTGTCTAAACGTATTGGCAAAACAGCATATGTGCTGGAGGACGGTCAGGGAAAAAGGTTATACGGAACGTATAATATTCATAGCCTTAAGAAATATGTGTCATAAAATAAGTGTGTTTAGCTGGCGAGCCAGCCTATCAAATGAGTAAGTGTGGTATGTGGTGAGTGGAAGATCTGATCGTCAAGGCAGGCGTATCAGAAATCACACAGGGGGGGGGGGGGGTAGTATGTAAGTAAATGAGAGTTTTTAAGGTACAGGGAAAGATGAAGGGAGTGGTGGATGCTGTTGAGCACTAAATTGTCTCGATGCACCAAGGCCATTTTGGCAGCGCTGATGGGTTCCCATTTATCTCCAAGAGATGGGGGAGCGCTTGTATAGGGCTTGTTAGCTTAAGGCGTCCACGAGATAAAAGATGGGCCATCAGAAGGCGAGACAGTCCTCCTTGAAGCTCATACATATCAGCACACGTGATTTCTGCTTACGACTTAGCTATGTTAGATCAGGGTTGGATATAATTAAGGTAGTTGGTGTACAAGGTACTAGACCTCATGAGATATTGTATATAAATAACAGATAAAAAGTTGTGGCAACTAGGTCAGGTTCGATAGGTGGACTGGTCTGGGTTGTGAACTACAGGCTGAGCGACGAATATGAGAAACTGTGATCTAGAGTAAGGTGGGTTTTTGTGTACATGTACTTAGTAAGATAGGGCACAAACGGCACAGGAATATTTAAGTGTTATAAGTAATGGATACTTACTGTTTTTTTTCAGTCATGTCTTCCCTTTTAATTAAAAATTTTACAGAGAAGGTGGGAAGTAGATCACTTTGCTCTACCGCGAGTGTGTGATCGTGTGAGATCGTGTACCATGATATTGGTATCCGGTAGGTGTGGAGCACCTAATATTTGTACAAGAGTTCCGCAGTGGTTTTCTACTGAACACCATAAATGCGTGTGTAGTGAATTGTGGATATAGAGGGAACACACTTATGTACGTAATTTTTTTCCCCACATTGAATGATGAGAGAGAGAGCTGTAGAATGAACATTCGTGAGAATGACAAACATTTTGAAGTGGACAAAATAAGAACACGTCATAACAAGACGAACATTTGCGCAAAGCGCATGATTGAGGGTTTATATGTGTTTATATGTGTAAAGGGTCATTTCACTTCTATAAGTTGTATTTTGGAGGTTTTTTTTCTAACGTGTCTGGAATCGTCAAGTGCTGTACCATATGCATGGTAAAGCACATGATTATTCGAGGCGAATGTAACATGTTTTTCTAGGGGTTTTTATGCCACTAACACAAGTTAGTTGGACTATATCCTATTTGTTAAACGCGGCAATAATCCGGCCAAGTTAAATTATTTCAGTTTATTCAATTTCATATTTCATATTATTATTATTATTATTATTAATATTTATAACGTCATATTTTGGAGCTTTTAAATTTGAAAGATTACAGATAGGATTTCTACTAGTAGAAATCCGTATCTATATTGGATGATTCCAATATAATGTTGCACGGCAAATCATTTCATACGTAAAGTCGGGATTTTATTCATTAGGGGTAAGAGAGAGTGGTGTGTGACTCACTGGGTATTTCAATACAAGAATAGATTGGAGTACAATAAAATTACGAAATCCGAGGGAACACTTCAAAGCAAGAAAACTTGTATGATCTACGTCTTGCCCGGATACGGAAATATAAATACGGGGAGGCAGCCTCATGGCGGGAATAGCCACGTGTGGTGACCAGCCAATCAAGGAAGAAGCAGCGTAGCTGGGGCATGGGGAGATACGTGACGCACGCGGATTGGTCGAAGCAGCGAGGGGGCAGTGTTAACCTAGACCCTGGTGGGAGAAGATTGAAGATATAGTGGACGCGCTGTGTGAGTGAAGACATTCATTAAACATTACGCTTGGAGCAGTAAGGAGGTACTTTGTTCGTTAGTCCCACGGGGGACAATTTTATTCACGCTAACTCCGCTGATGACATCAGATCATGAGTTCCACGCGTCTTGCAGTGTTTAGCCAGACGACGTGTTGTGGTTCATGGAATAGACTCCACCACAAGGTGTAACGATTACTTTTGATCAACGAGGAAGAATCTGACGCAGTCAACACCAATGCAGAGCATCCAACACTGCGAGACTTCAACCACGTGGAGACAATGTTTCCGTTGGTAAGCACAAGTAATCTACGACACACACTCTCTGTTTTTCAATAGGGCTATATAAATTCTTTAAGCATTAATTTGGAAATAAGTTAAATTCACGTTATTCTCCCGACCGGCGTATTAAGTAATTTTGTTCGTGGCAATGTTTAAAGTAGTGTGCTCCGTTAACAGTGTTAATTGTATTCATGTTGCCATCATATTTTCTAAGTGTATTAAATTCAATTATTACCAAGTAGATTCTTTAATTCCAGTAGGTAGCAATAGTTATAATACCACATCCTTCTCCACAATCAAATGTTGTCTGGGTTGATGATTCAATCATCCCACGGCCTAGTCATTAAGAGTCTCATATGTTCTACTCACGCTAGGGGTCTATATTAAATATATAAATTTAGCTTGGAACACAGTGTATCCAGCTTGGCGCCCAACATAGATCAAACTTAGCAGTAGTATTTTCTGGCGAAAAGTCCGCCCAGGTAGATACCATTACAGTTGTTCGCTCAACGTGGAGCTTAACAAATACCATTACATTTGTCGCTACCAACATGGGGCATTAATTACCATTACAGAGTGACCGGGAATTGAACCACGGGCCCAGCGGTGAGAGGCCGGCGTGCTGCCGCCTAAGCCGCGGAGGCTACTCTGAAACTCGTGTGTTCCCAATAAATGACCTATTCTTTCTAAGTTGCCAACCCTGTGGTGGATTTGCTTTAGTTCCCAACTGTTCTGGTCCAGAGATGATCTCGGCTCCACCCATTTGACCCACCACTTGTCTTTCATATAGCCAGCCTTACTCCACATGGCCTTCCTCAATAGTGGCTAGGGGCCGATAACCTAGATGTTAGGCCCCTTAAAACAACAATCATCATCATCATCAATAGTGGCTAATGATGTGTCCAATCCAGAAGTGTCTTCTTTTACTGGTGTTCTTTACCAAGCTCGGTGTCTCAATTGTACACACATCAAAAAAAGTTTTGCATCACCTCGGTTCCCAGATCTCCGGCATATAGACGTTGACTGTGTATATTGTATCCAAGATACAGTCCCTTTGACTGTTCATAGATGTCACTAAAACTGCTCAAAGATGTAAACAACCATGCATGAGCAGGGCCTATTAGACGGAGGGGGTACGACAGCCGATCAGTTCCAGTCATTCCACCAGGACGAAGGTACGCTGCTCATGTTGTCTGTAGTTCTACCATGCCTAGAAGGTCAATACCGCAGTTCGATCGCGTCCGCATTGTTACTTTGTGTCAAGAAGGGCTCTCAACAAGGGAAGTTTCCAGGCGTCTCAGAGTGAACCAAAGCGATGTTGTTCGGACATGGAGGAGGTACAGAGATACAGGAACTGTCGATGACAGGCCTCGCTCAGGCCGCCCAAGGGCTACTACTGTAGTGGATGACCGCTACTTACGGATTGCCGCTCGGAGGAACCCTGACAGCAATGCCACCATGTTGAATAATGCGTTTCGTTCAGCCACAGGACGTCGTGTTTCAACTCAAACTGTGCGCAATAGGCTGCACGATGCGCAACTTCACTCCCGACGTCCATGGCGAGGTCCAGCTTTGCATCCCCGACACCATGCAGCGCGGTACAGATGGGCCCAACAACATGCTGAATGGACCCCACGGAATTGGCATCACGTTCTCTTCACCGATGAGTGTCGCATATGCCTTCAACCAGACAATCGTCGGAGACGTGTTTGGAGGCACCCTGGTCAGGCTGAACGTCTTAGACACACTGTCCAGCGAGTGCAGCAAGGTGGTGGTTCCCTGATGTTTTGGGGTGGCATTATGTGGGGCCGACGTACGCCACTGGTGGTCATGGAAGGCTCCGAAACGGCTTTACGATACCTGAATGACATCCTCCGACCCATAGTGCAACCATATCGGCAGAATATTGGAGAGGCATTTGTCTTCATGGACGACAATTCTCGACCTCATCGTGCACATCTTGTGAATGCGTTCCTTCAAGATAACGACATCGCTCGACTACAGTGGCCAGCATGTTCGCCAGACATGAACCCTATCGAACATGCCTGGGATATGTTGAAAAGGGCTGTTTATGGACGTCTTGACCCACCAACCACTCTGAGAGATTTACGCCGAATTGTCGTTGAGGAGTGGGACAATTTGGACCAACAGTGTCTTGATGAACTTGTGGATAGTATGCCACGACGAATACAGGCATGCATCAATGCAAGAGGACGTGCTACTGGGTATTAGAGGTAGTGGTGTGTACTGCAATCTGGACCACAAATGCTGAAAGTCTAGCTGTATGATGGTACAACATGCAATGTGTGGGTCTCATGAGCAATAAAACGAGCTGAAATGTTGTTTGTGTTGATCTCTATTCCCTTTGTATTTAAAGGTTCCGGAACTCTTGGAACCGAGGTGATGCAAAACTTTTTTTGATGTGTGTACATTACTAACAACCCGCCCCGGCTTCGCCCGGTATCTTTTAACATTTACCCAGCCTAAGTTTAAAAGGCGGACGGACAGCAGGTTTTTCTTCGACTAGATTCACTGAAATAGTTACTGCTTGGCTTCCTTTGGTCATAAATAAATGTTTTTCTACAGAAACCTTCCTCGAGAAATCCTTTACAGAATGGTGAAAACCGCATCAAAATCCATCCAGTGCTTCTCGAGATTACCCGTTACATCCAAGAATCGGGGACTTTATTTTATAATATGTAGAGATTTTGTCTATTCAGAGCATTTTCAACATTCTTCTACAAGGACATTGTACATCCTGGAAGCAAGTTCCGTTTGGTAATAAAAATATAGTATAGATACAAAATATTTCTTGCAAAACAACGTACAAATCGTAAACTATCTTTCGACAAAGCTCCATCATTATTGAGACACTTGTCCTGGTGTGACAAAAGTATTTGTAGTCTATGCCTTCTTCATAAAACATTGCCGCCTGTGTTGTTAATCATGTGGTAACATGTCCTTGGTCGTTGAATTTTTAATTAAATACAAGTTGTTCGGGCTTGTAGGCCATGGTCCAGGCTGGATATCTCCCGACGTTTCACCGCAAACTGCATTATCAAGGGTCCCGCTCCTTTCCTTGGTCAGCCTTGGATTGAGGACCAGCCTGGCCCGGCCCATGCAATCGGTGCATTCTAATGTAGCCTGTCAGCCCGAAGGCCTTGAGAGCTCTATCCAATGGTTTCGACCAACTGCAACTGTGTTAGGGTTATTGGGTGATTACAATGATATCTTTATTGGCCAGAATATGACCTAGTTCAGGAAGTACAGAAGATAGAAGAGAGTAAAGATAAGTAGTTCTGAGAGAGTCGGAAGTTAAGTGTGAAATTGAAAATAATAGTTCTTAAGAGAAGAAAAGGTGTGCTATAGTAGCAGGTTTGATAAGAGGAAAATCATTCTAGAAGAATGCGGGGGCGCTTATGACGGCTCCCCCTGGCTTGGTAATCACCCCATCTGTTAATTGTGAGAGTGTGGTGTTCCCTGGGTGGCTGCCGGGCTGTAGCGGAAAGGTTCTTCAGGTTGATGTGTGCATGATATCTTGGCTTTGGTGTTGCTAAGGGCCGGAATCCATGTATTACGCACACTTTTAATTTCATCTTTTCGATCCTCGCAAGTTTGGTCGCCGCAGCCGGAGCACTACCCAGGAACATGTACGCGAGACCAGATGATCTAGCCGGACTGTGCAGGGAACGCTCTGCTCACACGGTATAAATACTGCGAGCAGTGGAGCTGGTCCACATTCCACTGCTGACCAAGGGAAGGAGCGGAACCCTTGATAATGCCGGACGCAGTTTCCGGTGAAACGTCGGGAGATATCCTGTCTGGACCACGGCGGCCTACAAGCCCGAACAACTCGTACTTAATAATGAACGCCGGCCGTGAAAGCCTAAGCCGTTGAATTTTTGCCCACCAAAAACTTTTTCAGGTGCTTAAACAACAGTCGTCATTAACCAACGATAGACATCCATTTTGTTCATCGTACACTTGATCACGTCCTTCATTGAACTGGCCTTCACTTAACCATTAAATCACTACTCACATTTTCTAACTCTTCAACTTCCAAAGGCACTGCCTACAGTTGTAATACTGAAAGTTGAAGTCTGACAGTTCTTAGAGGGAGGTCCTTTTACTGCCTACCGGGGTGGGATAAAGAGAGGTGGGGGTATGGTTGTCATGGAAACGGGGTGGGGCGACAGCGGTTGCCATGGAGATAAGCCCTCTGGCCAGCTAGTGTTGAGGAGGAGTTTGTAGGAGTTGCCAAACCTCGCACTTCTGAGTTAGATCTTGTCACAAGCAGTTCAGTGTGAGTGTTATTCTATTTGTGTTTCTGTTTGGAGGCCGTCATTAAGTATCTAACGGTATTTTAAATACTAATTACGTAGACCTACAATTATTGTATTGCAGTATATATTTCAAGCATTATGAATACTCCTCGAGGGAGAGGGAGGCCCAGAACTCGTCCACCTCATGAAAAAAATGCTGCCGGCCATGGTGTGACAATTCATCACCAAGGAAGAGAAATGATGTGTGCCGCAAGGGAATTCTTTGAAGAGGAGACAAAGAGTTTTTCGGAAAGGAGTGTTCCTTTAATTCCATTCCAGTGAGTTCGAGAACGCACTGCGAAATATCTTAGAGTTAGTAAAAGTACTGTGACAAGAGTTACGATGGAGAAATATAACAACTCTACACCTGGAAAGAAGCGGCCTAGAACCTCCAGAATTACAAATCTTGATCCGTTTAAAGACGATGCTATTCGCCGGCACATATTACACTTCCGAACGACTTATTTAAATGCAGTTACTCTTCCTTACTGAAAGTGGTTCATATCCTTGGTTTTGAATATAAAGCTATCAACAGTAGGAAGCTGCTGTTGGAGAGAGATGACGGACTGAGCCAGGATCGACCCTGCCAAGTTGAGCTCAGAAAACCAGCGCTCTACTGTCTGAACTTTTCAGCCCGACCTCTGTTTAAAGATAACCGAACCTAAGACCAAGTCAGTCAAGGTCTGGCCAGGTAGTCTACAAGAAAACACAGCGGTCTGAATGAACGAACGAACAAGCCAGCCGGAAATGAGAGGGTAGGGTATGGAATGCAGGAATGTGGCAACCGCGTGAAATGGCACGTGCAATGCTCCTCCCTCCAGCACTAGCTGTCAGACGTCAACTTCAAGTATTACGACTATAGTATCCACAACCATTGTTCTGTTTTCAGCACCTCTTTTTATTTCATAGTAGGAACCATAATGAAAAGTTAGTGTGATGTCTTGCAGGGAAAATTTTCTCGTTCGACCTCGGCCTTTCTTCCCTGTGATCTTTCCTTCTAGGAGATTAGTTAGGAAAGCGTTATGTCGCAAGATGTGGCCTGTGAATTTAGCTTTTCTTTTATGGATCGTTGGTCTCAGTTCTCTCTTCCCTTGAATTTCTTGCAGGATGCTGATGTTAGTCCTCTTTTCAATCTGTTTAATCCGTGACATTCTCCGCCAGACCCACAATCTCAAACACTTTCAAGTCTCTTCCGATCCTGACCTCTGATCGTCCAAGATTCACATCCGTACAGAAGCACATTTCAAACAAAGGACATGACAAATTTCTTTTTAGTTGCAATATCAAAATTTGCATTAATCAAAAGATTATTCTTATTACTGAATGCCTGTTTTGCGAGCTCTATCCACCTTCTAATATATTTACTACACTTGTTGTGACGGCTTCGGTGGCGTAGTTGGTAGCATGCTGAGCTTCTGTGCCAAAGATCGCGGGTTAAAATCCGGCCGAAGTCGTCGGATTTTTTAAGACCGTTAAAAATCTCTCAGTATGCCTTCCTTCGGAGGGGAAGTAAAGCCGGCGGTCCCATGTCATAGATTTATGGCATGTTAAAGAACCTTCCACTAATTACACCTGTGTGAAGCTAAATTGTATAGGTTAAGAATGTAAACAACGCTCTTATATTCCTACGTTCGTTGCCAAGAGCCGACTGCGGTGATGTCTGGTAGCTAAGTTATGAACTATTACTCGTTGACGGTAGCGTTTGGCGGCAAAAGTAGGAACTACTTGAAATTAAAAGTCTGCAGTCTTTACTTGAATTGAAAACAGATACCACACACTAATACAGTCATCACAATTTAACACCGCTTGTCAGACAGATTCTACACACACCCAAAGTACACGGGGCTACATGACCGCGTTGTCGCAGCCCCTAAACTAAGGAACCAACCAACACTTGTTGTCATTGGTGATTTGACTTCCCAAATAAGAAAAACTGGTGACTTTTTCCAGTATCTTGTCCATATGCTTAATGTTTGTGTGAATACTTTCAGGATGCTTACTCACAACTAATACCTTGGTCTTCTTATCATTAATCAGTCTCGCATTCACAATGCAGTAGCAATCTGTTCTGTTAGCTCCGCTGACACAGTTTCACTCGATTTCCTCTTTCGTATTTAACAAGATAGTCGTCCTGTTCCTCAATGTTTAATAACTATTCATAACTGGTTAATGGAGGTTTATTCTGCCCCAATATGTGAATTATGACACATCAAAATAAAAGTTTTCTGACATCAATTCTTAGGATCAAGTCTTCAACTAACAGTGGAAAATGTTGGTGTCCAACCAGATGCAGACACTACTCTAAGCAGCCGGAACTATGTCCTCCGTTTGACCACACATATGTTCCACGTAAACGTGTGTTTCTTAGAAACTAAAATAAGGACAACAGTTTTAAATCAACATGTTTTTACGTAACACAAATTATTCTGGCATATTATAAACTGAAAATCCTGTATTTTTTATAGATTTTTTCACACAGTCTTGTGAATCTGTTTTTGTTGTGACAAATAAGAAATAGTTTTTTAAGGAGAATAACTTATTACATAAGGAACAAAGCTTTGCATGCCCATATATTTTTAAAGTGTTCCATTTTATTGTTTGTATAATGTTATTTTTATATTTCGTTTGTGTGTCGATGTTGGAGTCGTGATTGCCTATGCAGATAATTGAGCTGAAGAAGGAACAATAAAATGTTCTGTAACATGTACCCTGAACCTTGATAAGATTTGAATAATATTACTATAAAGTATTGACTAGGCAGAAGAAATCTCTTCGTTTGCTTATCATTAATGTTGAAACATAACTTGGACAATGCTGATGACAATACATTTAACATTCTGGAAAACATCTTCTCGGAGTCGGCTACAATAAACTGCTGTGTCATCTGCAAATCTAATATATTGAATATGATGCCCAGTTATGTTTACTCCTTTTGTATTTGAGTCGTCAAGTTACAAAACTCGTTTAATCCACTTGTGAATAAGAATCATTTTCATGAGAAACGTTTCTCTGGACTTTTGCCTCGCATATCTTTTGTGTTTGTTGTTTTCTACTTTATGCTTTGTGTTTGCTTTGTGCTTTTGCTTTTGAATTTTATTTTTTTATTTTCTTTCTTGGTTTTGTGTTGTTTTCTGCTTTTGATTTTTTGAATTTTGCTTTTTTCTTGACGTTTCAGTTTTTTGTTTTCTGCTTTTGCTTTTGTTTATGAATTTTTCTTTTTTGCTTCGTCTTTTTTGTTTTGGTTTTGTGTTTGTTTTCTGGTTTTGCTGTTTTTGAATTTTGCTTTTTGCTTTGTGTTTCTTTTTTTTGTTTTCTGCATTTGCTTTTGTTTGAATTTTGCTTTTGCTTCGTGATTTTTGTTTTTGGTTTTGTGTTTGTTTTCTGGAAAATCAAAATAAAATAAAACAATTTCAACAAAATAAGCGAAAGAAATCAATTTAAAACTAAACAAAATAAAACTAAATTAACAAAAAAAACAACCAAAAAGGCAAATAAAGTAAAAGAAAACAAAATAAACTAAACAAAACAACTTAAAACAAAATAAAATAAAGTAAAATAAAATAGTTAAATAAATAATTTTACGACATGATCCTTATTCACAAGTGGATTTGCAACTGGACGACTCATTGTCTTTTAAGGCTTCTTCAATGAATACGTTAAAGGGGTACGTTGAGAGCAGCCCTGTCTTATGCCCTTTCTGATTTTTCCTGTCTGCATACCCCTCACAAATCTATCGAATGTAGACTGGTTTAGTGTTCTTGATATTCAGAAAAAAATTAACATGTCTGATCTCACAAGCGGTGAGATTTTCAATCAGCTTTGCCATTCTATCCAAGCACTTTAAAGCATAAAGAGAAAACGATCTCAAAATGGTGTCGTCTCTTTCTCCTTGATTCGTCGAAACTGCCACGTAAGCACAGAACATATATATAAATACGGTACTTTCTGGATGTGCCTCGTATAATCCGAGAGCTTTGACGCCATTTTTCAGTGTTGCCTTATCAATAATTGAATGGTAATTTGTTGGTCAACACTAATATACCAGACAAATTGAATGAACACCCAAGTGACCTGGACAGTCTCAAGCCCCTAAAGTGAATTAATTATAACAACCAACAGATTGTTTGCAGTGGTAACGGCAATTTATCTTTTTTTTTTTCAAGGACCATTCACTTCAAAATTTCCATTGGAGCAAGAAGATAAATACAGTAGCCTACATATTCCAGCCTATGCTCTATTCCGCAAAGAGCCTTTATTCTTCTCTTAGTAATCACACCCTGTTGACCATCCCAAGATATTTAAAGAGGAAAACTTTTTTAGCCTATTTTATAGGAATATACGAACACAAACTATAGGGTGATTCTTTTGCTGGAGCGGCCAGCTACTAGGCGCGAGCACGCCTTCTGCCAGCCAACCGAACTCGGGCCGCAGTTTGCGCACAGGTAGAAACAGTAACAAAGAACATTAATTAATGGTAAATTCGCCAGAAAATCATGATTAAAGAACTACCTTTTCACAGAAGATGCTCAAAATGTTCTCCTTCAGCTGACACAGACGTCGTGTCGTGTAAATAAATTAGCGTTTACTCGCTGTAATTCCCTTCTGTTGTGAGGGATATCTGCTGCCATATATTGCTCTCCAGCTCCACTAAAGTAAGGGCAATTAATCTGAACAGTTAGTATTTTAAATTACCCCACAATTAAACATCCGCCTGGCTGCGTGGCTCAGGGGTAACGTTCTCGCTTGCTGGGCCCAAGGTTGCAGGTTCGTATCCTGGCGCAGTCAGGTGGCATTTGAGGGTGCGCAAATGCGAGGGAGCCGTGTCAGTAGATTTACTGGCATGTTAAAGATCCCCTTCGGGGCAAAATTCCGGCACCCCGGCGTCTCTAAAAGCCAGAGTAGTTAAAAGGGACGTAAAACCAATAACATTATTATTATTATTAATTAAACATCCAACGAGCTTAGGTCCATGCTTCGATTAATCACAGTAAACACGTAGGGTGGTACCAGGCGCGGATTCAAGGGGGGGGGGTCACAGGGGTCATGCCCCCCCCCCCCAAACGGAGACCAAATTTTTTTGCAAACTCAAAAAACAAAAACACAATAACCAGACAAAAAACTTAACGAATGTTAACTGAAAAACAGTTTTTTTCATTTTATTCAATACTGAAAATATCTTTATTGCAATTATTATGTTCTGATACAACTGTACATATTTACAACTTCGTACCTGTTATATAAAGACGATCATTTATATAACAAAATCAACTCGTCTATTTTGTTTAGCAAACCTTGTGATTACCGAATCGATGTCTAGGTCTATAGTGATGTCACGATGAATGCAATGCACGGATAGGAATTTGGGTCTTTTTTCGCACCGAAATTTTGCCGACGTCCAAACTGCAAGCTTGGTTGGCAATTTAAGCTGTGACTTTCTCCCTTTGTCGGCACCAACTCGACTTGTCGAAACTGTAACGTACCTTGGCACTTTTCTCGAAACTCGATGTAAAAGTCGCAAAACACGCCGTTGCAATTTGTACGAATATTTTTGGTGCGCTAAACGTATCAAATTTCTAGCTATGTAGCTTGCAAAAAAAATTGGTCTGGTTTTGTACGTTTATTTATTTTGTGATTGCGTTTTTAGTGATACCATTTTTCTTAAGTATTTCGATTCTGTGACCTCCCCCAAAGCCCAACTCTAGATCCGCGCCTGGGTGGTACAGGAGTAGCATTGTCATCAACGGCACAGTCATCAATAATTTCAAATATGCAGATGACACAGTCCTGATCGCTGGAAGCATTTAAGATCTCGAAGCATTGCTGAATCGCATGAACTCAGTTAGCAAGGATTATGGCTTAAGGATGAACATTCGCAAAACAAAATTCATGGTTGTCAGCAAAGAAGTAATTGATACCACATTATCAGCTACTGATAGCCATCAAACTAGTTCATTCGTACATATATCTAAGGTGCTACCTGAAGGACAAATGGGACTGCAGCCATGAAATCAAGGCTCCCAGGGGTGTCTTTATCAAAATGAAGAAAATGCTGTGTCACCGAGATCTTAGTCTGAGAACGAGACTACTTGCCCTCAACTGTTACATAATTCCCATACTAATGTATGGACACGAGGGGTGGACGTTAACCAAAACCTTGGAGAAGAAGTTGGAACCATTTGGAATATTGCTGTATCGTCGCATGCTTCGTATATCGTGGACCGACAAGGTTTGGAACACAGAGGTGTTGGATCGGATGGGCAAGGAGATGGAGGTGCTCTACAACATCAAGCGACAGAAGCTACACTATTTTGGCCACGTGATTCGAAATAACAAGTACCGACTCCAGCAGCTAATCAAAGAAGGCAAGATTGAAGGACGGAGCGGACCTGGGAGAAGGAGGATCTCCTGGCTCAAGAATTTGCGGGAATGGTTGGAACTCGACTCAGCATCTCTTTTTCGAACGGCAACCTCGAGGGAAGGGATTGCAATGAGGATTGCCAATCTTCGACACGGAGAAGAATATAAAGAAGAAGAAGAATTGTTTATAGAAAAAATCCAAGTAAAAATTATTTCATAACTTTGCTTGCAATTACAATAGTTTATACCGGGTGAGTTAGCCGTGGTCGTTACGTCATGACTGCTGGCAGTCGCTCACATCCGGGAGGCGAGGAGGTTCGAATCCCCCCGCCGGCAACCTTGAAGATGGTCTTCTGTGGTTTCCCATCTTCCTTCCAGGCAAATGCCGGGGTTGGTCCCTAACTATAGGCCACAGCCGCTACCTTCCAACTCCTCGTCCTTCCATTCCAACTTTCCTCCCCAACGGTACTTGTAGCTCACCCATTGGGTGTCCGTCTCGAAGCAGCTACAAAACTGGCGAGCCGAACATGTCCTCGGACACTCCCGGCACTACAAGCCATACGCTAAAAAAAACAATAGTTTATTTTCCTTTAAAAAAGAATTGCTGAAGAAGGCCATACTATGGCCGAAACTGGTATAACTAATTAATGTACGGTATATTAACTTTTATTGACTAAGATGTAATCTCTCTCTTAAGTTAACAGCCCTGGGCTGGTTTGCAGCTACTCGCCAATCTTCTCTATTCTCCGCCCATCCTTTTCAATACACGATATGGTTGTGTTCGTGTCTCTCTTATCTGTGTGTTGTATGCAAGTGGTGGTCTTGTATTTTTCCCTTCTAACATCCCTTCGATGACTCTTGCTAGCAGGCTATTATGTCTAAGAATATGTCCCAACATATTCGCTCTTCTTGTTTTCAGACTCTTCATAAAGCTTCTACTTTCTCCTGCTCTTCTGAATACCTCTTCATTTGTCATATGTTGTATCCAACTGATCTTAAGCATTCTTCTCCAGCACCAAGCCTCAAAAACCATCAACTTCTTCTATTCTGACTTCCCTATTGCCCAGGTCTCACTACCATACAAAGCCACACTCCACACATAGGTCTTCAACAGTCTTTTCCTTATTTTTAGGTCCATACTTCGGAAGTGAAGAGATTCTTCTTTCTATAAAAAGCGTTCCTTGCCTGAATAATTCTACTCCAGGTTCCATCATACGTTATCAAGCTTCCCAGATACTTATATTCCTTCACATGTTGTATTCTATCATTCTCTATTTAGATTGCTGGTGCTCTTCTATGATCTTCCTAGTTCAGACTGCATACAAGTATTCTTGTTTTATTTTTATTCATCTTCATGTTAAATTCGTTTTGAAGGATGTTATTCATTACATGAAGTATCTGTTGATAATCTTCATTATCTGTTGTTAATGCAATGTCATTTACGAATTGGAGCATGTCAATCTTTTCCCCATGTATATTTACTCCCACTTTTATCTCTTCTTTTATCCTATTTATGGCGTCTTGGACATACAAAGGGGCAGATGACCTGTTAGTTCTGCCCCTTAAAACAACAATAAATAATAAATAACTTGGACATACAAATTAAATAAGTAAGGAGATATCGAGCATCCTCGTCCTACTCCTTTTTTATTTAACCTCTTCCTGTAATAAAATTATTAAATACTTATTGGTATTTTATTTAGATTAATACAGAAGCCCTTTAGATTCATATCAATATGTTCAAATTTATAAACAATTATTTTCTCTTTCTAGTTATCAAAAAGAAAATGTCCAAGAAAGGCAAAGGCACGAATGAGGTGAAAAAAAATATTAAAAAAACAGGTAGGTATTTTTCAAGTTATCGCTTAAACTGTAGTTCTCTAAGGTTAAGGTTAAACTTATTTATAGTTGCAATAATGCTCCAGGGGTACCACATTCAAAAGAGTTGTAGGTGGAGTTGAACTGACCTTGGCAAGCGACTGCATGCTGCTGTATTCTCCCTTCCTCTCACCGTGGCCAGCTGGCTCCCGTCTCGTCACTCATTCTCACTGGTCATCGCATTACACAGACGGGAGGCGTGGGGAAGGATCAGATACATACTTGGCGGAGGGGAATAATCTGCATGATGTTGTATTCTCCCTTCCTCTCACCGTGGCCAGCCTGCTCCCGTCTCCTCACTCATTCTCACTGGTCATCGCATTACACAGACGGGAGGCGTGGGGAAGGATCAGATACATACTTGACGGAGGGGAATAATCTGCATGATGCTGTATTCTCCCTTCCTCTCACCGTGGCCAGCCGGCTCCCGTCTCGTTACTCATTCTCACTGGTCATCGCATTACACAGACGGGAGGCGTGGGGAAGGATCAGATACATACTTGGCGGAGGGGGAATAATCTGCATGATGCTGTATTCTCCCTTCCTCTCACCGTGGCCAGCCGGCTCCCGTCTCGTTACTCATTCTCACTGGTCATCGCATTACACAGACGGGAGGCGTGGGGAAGGATCAGATACATACTTGGCGGAGGGGGAATAATCTGCATGATGCTGTATTCTCCCTTCCTCTCACCGTGGCCAGCGGGCTCCCGTCTCATCACTCATTCTCACTGGTCATCGCATTACACAGACGGGAGGCGTGGGGAAGGATCAGATACATACTTGGCGGAGGGGGAATAATCTGCATGATGCTGTATTCTCCCTTCCTCTCACCGTGGCCAGCTGGCTCCAGTCTCCTCACTCATTCTCACTGGTCATCGCATTACACAGACGGGAGGCGTGGGGAAGGATCAGATACATACTTGGCGGAGGGGAATAATCTGCATGATGCTGTATTCTCCCTTCCTCTCACCGTGGCCAGCTGGCTCCCGTCTCGTCACTCATTCTCACTGGTCATCGCATTACACAGACGGGAGGCGTGGGGAAGGATCAGATACATACTTGGCGGAGGGGGAATAATCTGCATGATGCTGCATTCTCCCTTCCGCTCACCGTGGCCAGCCGGCTCCCGTCTCGTCACTCATTCTCACTGGTCATCGCATTACACAGACGGGAGGCGTGGGGAAGGATCAGATACATGCTTGGCGGAGGGGGAATAATCCGTTCTCTGTTGGTGTGCATGCTCAGATGATTTTTTTAAAAATGTTGTACCCTTATACAGTAACCAACGGAAGGATACCGAAGTAGAGGAAGACTTCGTAACACCTGGAAATGAACTTTTGCAAAGGATCTTGAATGTATGGATATGAACTGGGAGGAAGCTGAAAGCCTGGCAGCTGATAGTTCGCTGGCGGAAGCTTGTTGTCAGACATGCTACCTAGCATTGGAGGTACTAAGTCTAAGACCCCTAGACGGTAATCCTTTTTTGGGTTACTGTGCTCAATCTGAAATCATAAACTGCAGGGTATCTTCGGTAGATTGAGGACATGAACTTGCTGATGTCAGATTGCCAGGAAAGCATGAATGATTGCATTTCATTTTGAAATTAATTTGGACCATCCCTAGTAAAACATATATATATATATATTTGAGGAAAGTACGGAGTGAAATGTACGACTTGGAATTTCTTGCTGCAGCCATGTGAAACCCCTCTAAGCAATTCAGGCCACCTGCCATAGTGTACCATATGGCTTGTTGCACTTCGTTTGATGTGGCTTGATATAAGTCTAGACAGCTTACACAACTGTACATGTAGCTCTCTCATTCAGTTTGTTATAAGCCATCCTTACGTTCGACTTGACGTTTCAGTGCTACGCTAGAGCTATCTAGCGGCCAGAAGTGAAATCACTTGAACTAGCAAACCAGACAGCCATTCAAATCTATATTTATTGTGACAAATAAAGAGTTTGTTCGCTAAATCGCAACATAGCTGAATAGTTTTATTTGATGTTTTTATGCTCGGCCCCCCAAGGCCTCACATCTAGTGGGACGTGGGTTGGCGACCACGGGACCCCAGCTGAGTCCGGCATTACTTCCACTTACTTGTGACGGGCTCCTCTGTCTTCTTTCCTGTCGACCTCCCTTGGTCGACTCTTAGTTTTTTCTGACCCCGACGGTATTAGGGTAGCCGAGACCTAGGGAGTCTCTTCCTTTCCCGTCATAATTGGCCCTTCTCTCATCTTTCCTGATCCTTCATTCTTCTAGGGATTATCCTTCCTTTTCTTTTCCTTATGTATCCTTTTCTCTTTAAGATTCCCGCCCTGTTTTCCTGAATTGGCTCCCCGTGTCTCTAAATTACATTTTGCGAGTATTTTGAATCTCTAGCACATTTTGTAAGTATTTTGGATCTCGCCTCCTTTTTGTATTTTCAATCTCAATTGCATTTTATCAGTACAGTATTTTGAATCGTGGGCTTCCACATATTGTGAGTATTTTGAATCTACCATACATTTTGTAAGCATTTTCAATTTCAATTGCTTTTTGGGGGGCGTGGTGGCTCAGCGGTCTAGCTGTGTGCCTCTCACCAAGGCGGTCCGGGTTCGATTCCCGGTCAATGCATGTGAGATTTTCGAAGTGAAATGCCATGTCCTATGGTTCGGATTCCACGTAAAAAGGAGGTCCCGTGGCTCATAATCACAAGATTGACGGTCACGTAAAACTACAATCTTCCTTCCTCCTTCAATTGCATTTTGTAAGCACTGTATTTTGAATTCCAATTGCACTTTCTGAGTATTTTGAATCTTCATTGCATTTTGTAAGTATTTAGAATCTAAACTACATTTCGTGCGTATTTTTCAATCTAAATTCCTTTTATAAGTATTTCCACTCTACATTTTGTGATTCATTTCAATCTGAGTTCCATTTTTGTAAGTACAGTGAGCGGCAAAAAGATCTGACGGTTTTTAAATCACAACAACACAAACATTTTAAATGATACAAACCCTTTTATTACTTATAACAGCAAGGTGTACATGTCAATTAATGGAAAACATGAAAGAACAATAGATTTTAACTTTTAAGATTTGAAGATAACGTCTTTCAAATGATGCCCATCTTTTGCCATGCATTCTTCCAGTCTTGCACTGAAGCTTTGCATAGTCATTAGGCTTCAACTGCTGGACAATAACCATTTTATACGGATGAAAATGCAAATCGAAACTCAATATTCGTCTCACTGTTCGATCAGACATTTGCAAAGCAGCAGCTTGTTTACGAGCCGGCCGCCGTGGACTGGTTTCCACAGCTTGTCTCACTCGCTCAACATTTTCTGGTGTCCTGGCTGACCTTGGACGGCCTGTCGACGTGCGTTTTAAGGCTGAACCTGTAGCTCTAAAATTACTCACCCTTAAAAAAATTGTGTTACGAGATGGAACGCGTCCTCTTCGACTCGCTCAGCCGTACAACGACATAAACCGTCAGATCTTTTTGCCGCTCCCTGTATTTTCCGTCCAGCCTAATTTTTGTTATGGTGTCAATTTCATTGTCATTTTTGCTATCACCCAGACCATTAGGGGCCGATAACCTAGATGTTAGGCCCCTTAAAACAATTATCATAATCATTTATGCTCGGGATCCTGTTAGGCTCTATGTTTTGTTGAGTTTTACACGCACTGTTTTTTTAATGACATTTGAAGAAGGGAAAGTTAATGTATTCCTGAAACATGTCCTCGAATAAACTTGGAAGTTATATAAATATCTATTGCCTCAGTATGGATAAGGTGTTTTATTTTTATTTTTAGGATAAGTCCTCATTATCCAATATTTTATCTTGTATTGAACTTGTGACCTATCAATAAATGTTATAACTTCTCAAAAGCAGTTTCAGTGGACAACAGGACTGGCCAGCTTGCTGCTAAGATGGAGGCAACGCTCCAGATAAACTGTGGCTGCAAATGCAACGACTCTGATTGTAAGTCTGTTTCTGAACAGTTCTAACAATTATTCATTATTCATTAAGTTAGGACAATCTCGTTGCATAGGAGCTAGCATTCTTGGAGGTCTGGAATGAGGTACTCGGCCTTATGAGACAGGTTGGTTGGTTCCTCAGTTTAGGGGCTCCGACAACGCGGTCATGTAGCCCCGTGTACTTTGTGTGTGTGTGTGTGTGTGTGTGTGTTGCGTTGAATTTTTCTGATAACCAGTGTTAATTGTGATGACTGTATTAGTGTGTATTATCGTTTTCAATTAATAGCCTCCGTGGCTTAGGCGGCAGAGCGCTGGCCTCTCACCACTGGGCCCGTGGTTCAAACCCGGTCGCTCCATGTGAGATTTGTGCTGGACAAAGCGGAGGCAGACAGGTTTTTCTCCGGGTACTCCGGTTTTCCCTGTCATAATTTCATTCCATGATGACAAGATGACAAGATGACAAGAGGGGAAAGGCAAGGAAAGGGCACTGTGAAAATTGGAAGTCAGAGTTTGGAAATTGTGGACACGTTCAAATACCTAGGAAGTGAATTGATGCAAACTGGTAGGTTGGACATGGCAGATTGGCAGGAGGGTACAGCAGAGCAATGCATTCTATCAAAGTGTAGTCTAAGAAAACTTGTTTGGTGTAAGGAAGTACCAAGGAAAAGCAAGGAGGTAATGTATAAAGTGTACTATGTTCCCATATTAACTTATGCAGCTGAGACTTGGACCCTGACAAGCAGGCAAGAGAGTAGAATCCAAGCCAGTGAAATGAAATTCCTAAGAAGTATGATAGGAAAGACAAGGAAAGACAGAGTGAGGAATGAAGATGTTAGGAAGGAAGTTGGAATGGGAAAACTAAATGAGAGAATTGAGAAGAATAAACTAAGGTGGTTTGGACATGTAAAGAGGATGGAGGAAAATAGAATACCAAGACAGATGCTGGAGGCAAAGTGCAAGGGTAAGAAAGCAAGGGGAAGACCTAGAACAAGGTGGATCGATTCAGTGAAGAACAGCGTGAGAAAAAGAAATCTGGACTGGGACAAGATCGTGGAAGAAGAATTGTGGAAGGAAAGAGAAAAGTGGAGAAGTGCCAGAAAAACCCCGACCCGGCAGGAGCTGGATAAGGGGAAATGATAATGATGATGAATTTCATTCCAGCAACACCCTCCACTATCATTTTAGTGCATCAGTCATTCATTTAACCATTGCCCCAGGGGAGTGCGACAGGCTTCGGCAGCCGGCACAATTCATATCCTTGCCGCTAGATGGGGGCTTTATTCATTCCATTCCCTGACCCGGTCGGTGGACTGGAAGCAGGCTGTATATTTTCATTTCATCTGTTTTCAATTCAAGTAAGGACTGCTGACATTGAATTTTCCCAAGTAGTTCCTACATTTGCCACCAACCCATCAGTCAACGACTACTAGTTCAGAACTGGTTACCAGATGCCATCGCAGTAGACTCCTGGCGACCGAACGTCGGAACCTAAGAGCGTTTGTCAAATGTTTAACCTAACATAAAATTTAGCTTCACACAGGTGTAATTAGTGAAAGGTTCTTGAACATGCCATAAATCTATGACATGGGACCGCCGGCTTTACTTCCCCTCCGAAGGAAGGCATACTGAGGGATTTTCAACGCTCTTAAAAAATTCCGACGATTTCGGCCGGGTTTGAACCCGCGATCTTGGGCATAGAAGCTCAGCATGCTACCAACTACCCCACCGAAAACGCCCCCTTATCAGACAAATGTGAAAAAATCGATTCTGACCTCGGCCATATTGGAAGTGGTTATCTGTGATTTCCCATTACTACTCCAGGCAAGGGGCAGATCACCCTTCTTTCCGCCTTCTAAAGCAGCAATAACTTGGCTACTCTAGACAAATACCAGAATGATTCTTTACCTTTTGCACTCCTATGTCGAGTGGGGTTCGTCATTAGGATATTTAACTTTTGCTCCGATGTAGGGTCCCACACGACCTTAAGATAGCTTGTACTTACAGCACTCGTGCTGTATTCCGGTATTGTGCAGCCTTCTAGTGGTCTCCGAGAGAACACCTTTCCCTATTTAAGATAGTTTGCGGGAATCGTTATGAATTTTTAACCTTCGTTATTCTCGAATGTTTATGACAGTTTTACTGATAATAAAGATTGAATGTAAACATGCCGCCTGCTTCATCTTCGCTCACGGAACTGGATATTTTAGAACAGTTAGTGGACAGTGATATCCATCATGTCCGAGGCTCGTTCCATTCTTGAAAGCATTTGGTTTCATCCACTACTGGCTTGCTGGGCCTATAGTAGCTTCACCAGAGCCCCGTTAGCAGTCACTTTTCAGGGTTCCTGTAGGACCTTCACAGCTACCGTAATGGTCCCGGGGCACACGGAAGTCCCCACTGTACTTCGCCCCTACAAGCAATCCCCTACTTTGTGCCGTTGCCCGTCTCCCACGACGTTGACGAGGGGTTGGACTTACGGGAGGCAGGAACCACAACAGGAATAACAATTGGTGGGGAACAGCTGAAGAAAGTGGAGAGTTTCAAGTATCTGGAAAGCCTGATACAAGATAATGGAAGAAACGATAGAGAAATAAATGAGCGGAGGGGACAGGCAGAAGCATTCCGGAGGAGTGTGAGAAGCATGTTATGGAGCAAGGATGTCCCTCAGAACAGCAAAAAGATCATAAATCGGACGTACTGTGTCCCTATCCTGACGTATGCCTCGGAGACCTGGGTTATGAAAGGAAGGGAGAAGAGCAAAATACAGGCCAGTGAGATGAGATTCTTGAGAAGCAGTATTGGAGCTACAAAGAGGGACAGAATAAGAAATTAGAGGACCAGAGAATTAATGAAGGAGGAACCATTACAGGATGGTATAGAGAAATCTAGACTTAGATGGTATGGACATGTAAAACGAATGGACGAGAAGAGGATACCCAGGAGGATACACGAGACGAAGTGGGAAGGAAAGAGACCAAGAGACAGGTGGCTGAAGGGGATGGAAGAAAGCGTGAAGAAGAGAGGAGAAGACTGGACAAGGGTGGAGGCTGAGAGATGGTGGGAAGACAAAAGACGTTGGAGAGGCTTGTGTTCCAAACAGACCCGGCCAGTGGCTGGAAACTGTGCAAGATGATGATGATGATGATGATGAGTGGACAGTGATAGTTAAGATGATGAACAAGCAACTGACTTGGAAATAAAACTGTAACTATATTTTGTTAGATTGTTTTGCAGTGTTCCCTTCCTACTGCTGTTCACAGTGCAGAAATTAATTAGGTATGGAGCAGGAAGCATACGCTAAGGGTAATGGAGTTCAAAAGGTTAACTTAAGGCCACGGCTGCCTCCTTCCCGATCATTATCTTCGTATCCTTCCAGCAAGCCGGGTAGGATATTATGAACAATTTACCTCCATTTTGCTCTATATTGGTGCACTTCCTGTCTTCGTTATTGTTTCCCAGTTTTCTCCTCTAGTTTCCAGATCCTCCTTACTCTGATCCAGCCATCTCTTCCTGGGTCGTCCTATTGGTCTACCCCCAGGGGTTCACATCTAGTGGGACGTGGGTTGGCGACCACGGGACCCCAGCTGAGTCTGGCATTGCTTCCACTTACTTGTGCCGGGTTCCTCCCAGTCTTCTTCCTGTCGACCTCTCTTAGTCAACTCTTATTCTCTTCAGATCCCGATTGGTATTATGGTATCCGAGGCCTAAGGTGTATCTTCCTTTTCAGCCTTAATTGGCCCTTGTCTCATCTTTCCTGATACCCTCCTTCTGCGAGGGGTCAGCCATCTTTTTCTTTTCTTGTTATCTCCTGCCTTCTGCTCAAGGCCCTCAAGGAGGCAGGTGTATGTAGCCCCACCACTTCTGGTGCACCCTGGATGGTGCTACACTCTCAAGGGCTTACGGCTGGTGAGTTTGGTAGTTGGCGACCCCGAGGGATTCCTGAGCTGAGTCCATTTTGCCCTCTTTTTTTTTTCTCTGACCTTGGGGTGGGCCCTCTTCCTCTTTCCTATATGCCTTTCATGGCTCTCCTTCCTTCCAAGTCCCTCAATTCTCATTCTTCGAGGGTTGAGGGCATTTCTTTTCTTTCTGTCCTTTATTATTTATCATATTTATCATATTTATCATGGGTAGACTGCCAGCTGTGGCGCGTCTGCGAGCAGTTCTGAAATCAGAGAAACTTGAGTTTTGTGACACACGGAGTGAACGTGCTATCGGCTTTGTAAGAAAAGTTTCGTTAAACACGCAGTCGTACGAGTGTACTCTAATCACGGCGCGGAGCGAACAGGCGGATTGCTTCATAGCAACATGCGGTTGTTCGTATTTCTGGCGTGTTTGATATAACCCAGAAAATAGATATATGCGAGTGAGCTTAGTTATTGCATGGACTTGTCAGTACAAACTCCACGATGAGGAAATCTACTACATATATGGTTGAAATGCAGGAAAGCATTAGTATTATCAAGAACAATACGACTGGACTTTATTGTGAGAATCTAGCTGCTGTAGCAATGTTGGGCTAAGCAGATAGTACAGGAATGCAATGCAGAGGCAGGATTGATCATTTGGAATGACAACCTTATAAATACTACAATGAAGAAAAAGAAAAGATTGTAGGCGTTCGTTCTGATCCAGTGGTTTTGAAGTACATGAGAATGAAGAAACAACTCCAAATGAACGAAACTACTTTATTGATAACGTCAAGGGAGCCTTGTACAAGTAATATGTAGGAACTCCGTTTCGTAGACAGTGGTTTTCGAGTTAGGAGGAAGTTGGTTCGACGACTTACAGCTCCAGCCATGGACTAATCAGGGATGAGGGTCCAGTTCCTGAAAGGAATGTATATTCCTTTACTTTCTTCAATCTCAACCAGAACATCGCCCAAGGTAGCTGGAAAACTTTTCTTTCTTGTAGACAGTAGACTTTGTCGCTTTTAGTTCGTCACTTTTCACCAATATTTTATTAAATAGTATGAAATTCATTCGAAGACTAGATTTGGTTCCTTGTATCATTTATGTCGGAGAGTGTAATTTATTTAGTAGTTAACAGTAAACGTAATGCTATTTAGAGCATTACTTGTGGTTTTTTTTTTGAAAATTTTGGAAATAAAACCAAGCATTGAATTTTGTTGGGAAGACATCTGCAGCATAATTAGGACCAAGACGACGATATTTTTGTATAAGAATAGCGATTAGGAAGAAGATGGCCACACACACGTGCACTTGAACTATTCCAAAAATATTTCAGTGATACTCTTCGTTTGGACTTATGACATTCTAGTAGACATTTCTTTCTTTTAGAAATGATAGTTCATTTTCATCATTATTTTCCATGGGTATGGAATCGTAGAAATCGTCCAGCGAGAACAATTGTGAATTGATTGTCGAGGCATTTGTAGCCAACTTTCATATTTCTTTTAGATTAGAGATTTTTTTAAACTGAAACTTTAGTTCGTTCAGTCTTCAGCTTGTGTTATTTTAATTCGTTTTTGGTAGGCTCTTGGCTAGATCATCGTTTGATTTAATGGTTTGCGTGTATCTATTGATACGATAATAGACTCCTTTCCATGGTGTAAATTTCACGTGTTTTCTTCTGAGTAGTTAAGCCGTTTTTCGAGTTTGGATAGGCGAAACTGAACCGACTATTTTACTAGTGTCTATCTACGATTTTTTATATATAAGTTATTATGGAAATAGTTATACATGTATGTATAATTATATATATATATATATATATGAATAGTGAACTAAATTAACAGTTCAAACAAGTATAACAGAATTTCTCATAGACTTAAATGACGATAATTTATGGAAGTAGATAATGCAACTTATCTAATAAATTGTTGCAACTTGTTGAGTGAAGTTGGGAAAGAGGTACTCTGTGACACTTCTATATTCGTCTACGATAAGGCGTGATATCTTCAGAGTAATTATTGAAAGGTTTTGAGTTTAATTACGTTTGGGAAAAATTCTTGACAGCTTTGGAAAGCTGAATTAATGTATTGCAATTTAATGAATACGAATTTATTGTGCTAATGAAGCGAATATTTGACATCATTGGATGGTCAACATTAATATTGTATAATGTACTCGAAGTCTTATGTGAAGACATTAACGTAGTCATTTCGTTTTGTAAGAGTGAAATTAGCTTTTGAGCTATCACTAATTTGAATAGGACGTTGTTGTGAACGTGAATTGGAATCACGAATGTTTCTCTTAAATGCCAGTATTAATTCTAGTAACCCTACGTTTTTATTCTTGCCTATTAAGATTTGCCGGAGATGGATTGCTTATATCGTGACACGCATATTTAAGTGACACAGCCACTTTTCGAATAACTTTAATTAATTCATGCAATATAATACATTTGATATTTCAGTGATTTTAACAAAAATATACTGCATTCATTGAAGCATCTGGATAGTTAATAAACTATTTTCTAACTTGTAACACTATTCGATTATCTTAATTGATTGTTGAATGCAACAAATTAAGAGAATTATAACCTTGAGATATACTTGTCGAATTAAATGGAAATGGGCAGCGATAATAACAAAATCCTAACTAAGGATATAATCTGTATATAAAATGTAAGATATGTATAAATTTTTAATAAGGCTATAGCATCAGTGCATGATTTAATATTGTATTTTTCATGTAATGTGTTCAATGAATGAGATATTTAAATACTGCGATTTAGAGCAGTAAGTTGGGGCCTTATTATAGGCGTTTATGGAAACTATTTTCGTCATTTGATTTAGAGAAGCTTTCTTCATTTTTGTCTAAGTGACAGACATACACCATTTGCCAGTTAATAAACTGAATTTAATTTTAAAAAAAATTCTTTGAACGACTGGCGTTTTCTATTAGAAAAGGGAGTGCGTTAGGAGGACCAGTGGGTGTTTTTTTCTTGAGTTTGCTTAGAATTAACGCCCGAAATACTTTCGTTTTCTTTTAGAGTCTCTTGTTCGAGTTCTTTTAAGAGCTTCGGTTCATTGTAATATATACACCACTGGCATCTTCGTATCGCATTCTTTAATATCGACGTATCCTAATCCCTGGTTGATCCTAGTTGGTAGACTTTTAGGGGTTATTTCAGCCGGGAACTTCCAGAATCTACGATCCAGCTTTTCCATCGGATTTCAACAGGTAAGACCACGTGGATTACGGGTACAGTACCTTCTTAAAGGCCACGGCCGCCTCTTTTCCTCTTCCTTGCCCATCCATTACGTTCCCTTATGGGGCCCCTGTTCGCTTTGCAGGTGAGGCCGCCCGGGCGAGGTGCCAATCACAACTCATCAGCTGTATCCACTCCGATTAGATGTTCCCAGCTCTAGGACACTGTCCGTAGAGGCGGTAGTGGTGAGTTCCCTCGCTGAGTCCGTGGGTTCCACCAACCTGGAGGGTAAACGACTAAGAAGAAGAAGATTATTTATGAGATATCATATTTTTCCGTTATGTTTTATTCATGACAAATGTAACATTGTGATTTAAGCTAATTTCATTCAAATTATGTCATTAAGCATACTTAACACTCCGAACAGGAAGGGTTGCGATTCTGGCTGGATAACATTCATTTTAAACATAGCACATGACATACAATGCCTAAGAAACGACTTTTTCCTCAAATGTCCAAACAAGTTGCTTTAGTAATTTATGCTCTATCTAATTAGAAATGTTATTGTAATGCCAGTAGATTCCGATAACAAACGTACGAATGCGGAAAAAGTCGTGCGGATGCGGGGCGGATAACAGTCGTGCGGATGCGAATAAGTTTTGTTTATCCGCGCAGGGCTCTAGTTATCAGACAAAATTCTACCCACACCCTAGTACACGGGGCTAAATGACCATGATGTCTAAACCCTTCAAATAAAAACAACTACTATTTTAAGCATAGGGCATTCCGTATCCCTTTATTAAGTATATACCCTCTGTTGAGGCAAATTCAGCAGCGTAGCCCATAGTGTTATGTCACACTTGTCACCTGCAATGGGGAGCTGCTTACATCATATTTTGTATTTACCCTGCTGTGTAGCTCTGCGTGTTAAATCTCTCACAACGACTGCGATGGGGTGTTGCAGCAATATCGGAGGTTCGAATAGTCGCTGTTTCCATTCTCCCGTCACGAAATGCTGAGATAGTAACTTATTTCAAGTCCCGCGGCACCGACCCTAATAATTACAGCTACACACACTGCTACAATCACAGCAGATGCACAGGTTATCAGACAAATTCAACACACACTCAAGTGCACGAGGCTGATGACCACACAAAAGTACTGCTAGGTTCCAAGCTCAGTGAACTTGCGGGATGAAGGGCAGAGACAGGGTAGGAGCAGGCGAGAATTGAGAAGCCTGCTGACAGTGTGGGAGACACTCTCGACCTACCCGGTCAATGTTCCCTTTTACAATCCTTTTATGAAATTAAGACACCAATATTTTTTACCGGCTCTGCTTCACTCGCTTTTATTTCTTTTAAGTAACCATCAGCAATGAATACAAATATAACAAGCAACAAGGCCTCCTTGATAAGACATTTGTTCTGACGTAAAAAAGAGTCCAAGCGGCTGGGTTTGTTACTAACACTCCAGACTGCCCGCCGTGTTACCTGACATTCTCGTCTATTCCAATACTGCTAACATGGGTCTTTTCTGAAACCAGTGTGGCGTTGGGAATGAGTGACGTGAGTCACCGACTTATGTATTTGCTTCTGTTACTACGCAAGGACCGAGAAACCGCATCACTCGTCACCACTATTACTAATGTCTGCGATGCACATTCCTCTCAGGTCCACGCAGCTTAGACTCGAGCACTACGTCGCATTTAATTCAGGCAATCCAGTCATTGATTTTTAGAAAAACACACACTTTTTGCTGTTATTGATTGATTTAAGTGCTTTACGATATCGTGGTCATGTAGCCCCATGTACTCGGGTATGTGTGATAACCTATGCCATTGTGATGGCTGTATTAGTGTGTGTATACCTAGGATTGGGGAAGCTGTCGGCCGTGGCCTTAATTTAGGTACCATACCTGCATTTGTCTAGAGTAAAAGTGGGTGAAACCACGGAGAACCTCTTCTAGATGACCGTGGTGGGAATCGAACCCACCCCGTTTTAGTCCTTAGACCAGAATTAAATTTCTTGGCAGAGCTGGGAATCGAACCCGAACCTCCGGGGTGACAGCCAAGAATGCTGGCAATTGCACTACTGTGTACTAGTCTGATAACCTGTGTTATTGTGATGGCTATAGTAGAGTGTGTATTTGTAATCCAGGCTAGAGTTTGAAAGGTCTCGAGGCACGTATTGAGACTTCGGATCTTGAGGTTCCGGGTTCGATTCTCACCTATGCCAATAAACTTAATTCTGGTCTGAGGGTTGGAACGAGGTACACTCACCCTCTTGAGGCAAATTTGAGAAGTATTGGGCTCGATTTCCACCTCAGCTGTCTGAGAATATTGTTTTTCCGTGGTTTCCCACATCTACTTCAGGTAAATGCCGGCGCCGGGATGGTTTCAAACGGTTGTGGCAAATTTTAAATACAATGCACAACTTTAATATTTCCTAGTGTAAACACAGCCAGAAGCCAACGAAGGGTAGAGAAAGAATTCGAAGTAAACAAGTGTTTATTAACAGCTTATGGATACGACCTTTTCTTTTCCTAGAATTTGATAAATTATTAAGTAGATGCGCACAGCCGTACTTGAGAGAGACTGAGTTTCTTTGTTGAGTTTTACTTATTTGTAATTTGCGTAAGGAAATTATTTGACCACCTCGTTGGGCAGTGGCCGTCACCGTCTTGGCTGTCACCGTGGAGACCCGGGTTCAATTCTCGGCTCTGCCAAGGGCTGGAACGGGGTACACTCCGCTTCGTAAGGCAAAACTAAGAATTCATGATAACCATCAATAAATGTAAAACAAAAACATTGGAATGCAGCCGAAATAAAATCAGAAACCCCCCATTTGACGCCAAATCGGCAGGTGAAAAGATAAAGAAAGTAGGAGACTTCTGTTACTTAGAAAGCAAAATAATTAGTGATGAACGAAGCAAAGGGGATATAAAAAGTAGGTCGGCTCAGGCAAGGAAAGCATTTCTACAGAAAAGGAATCTGTTGACTTCAAATATAGATTTATGTATTAGGAAGTCATTTTTGAAAGTTTTTGTCTGGAGCGTGGCGCTCTATGGAAGTCAAAATTGGACTATTGGTGCAGCAGAAAAGAGGACAATAGAAGCATTTGAAATGTGGTGTTACAGGAGAATGATGGAGATCAGATGGGTAGATAAACAAATGAAGAGGTATTAAGACGAGTGCGCAAGACTAGATTTTTCTGGCGACTGCTAATGAAGAGAAGAGATAGGTTGGTAGGAAACATATTAAGATACCCAAGAATAGTTATGGAAGTATGGGTTGAGGACAAGAACTGTAGAGGTAGACCAAGGTTAGAAAATGTTAAACAGATTGTCTCGGATGTAAGGTGTGGTAGCTATCAAGAGATGAAACGATTACCTCTGGACAGGGAGCTGGAGGGCTGCATCAAACCAGTCAAACACAAATCAATTGAGAAGAGACGGGTTCTATTCCTGCCTCAGCCATACTGGAAGTGTTTTTCCGTGGTTTCCCACCTCTGCTCCAGGAAAATGCCGCGATTGTACCTAAGGCCATTTCCGCTTCCTACCTTAATTACAAATACAAACTCTTGTACACACATCACAGTGACACAGGTTGCAGACAAATTCTACACACACCCAAGTATACGGGGCTACGTGACCACGATGTCGCAAAGCCCCTAAAAGAATCAACAACAACAATAATGAACTGATTTAAAGGAAGCTTAGTGTAATGTGCATTATTATTTTGTCCTAAGCTGTTTGATGTTTACAAGGGTCATTACATTGACTGCTCGCTGAAATACTCGTAGTTGTGGTAATTATTATTATTATTATTATTATTATTATTATTATTATTTTATTATTATCATGGAAACTGCCTACCGGGATGCAAGAGTGCAGACGTTTCTAAGATGGCAGAACAGCTGGGAAATGGGGCCGTTGAACTAGAAGGCTGATCCCTCAGGTACAACGCCGGACAGAGAAGAATCACGGAGAGAGAAATTATTTTCTGATCCAACTTCTAACTGGACATGGACATTTTCGGTCTTACCTCAAGAAGATGGGGCAGGTATATTCCCAACAATGCATCTATTGCTCTAAAGCTATTCATGATGCCCAACACACCCTTTTCTCCTGCAAGAGGTGGATTGATAAGAGGGAATAGCTTCAAAAGAAGATTGGACAATAATTGAATCGGTGTTTTTTTTGAAAGGGCGTAATCGACATTTTTTGACATTTTCACTTTTTTTTCCCTTTTGGATAGAGCCATCTGTTTTCTTTGAAAGGACGATTGTGCAAGCGATCTCTCCGTATAAAACTCATGTTCATAGATATTGTTACGGCTGTGAGCTTGTGTCATCACTCGCCGCATGAGTCACAACTGCCCCAGGGCTGGGCTGTGCCCTGCCTCCTGTATTGCGCGCGCCTTATGCAACAGGGCTACTAGGACAAAGGGATAGTCCAGAATGTTCGTGACTGGACCAGCGATGGAAACCTCGCGAAGCCGTGAACTCTGGATGGATCTAGAAGCATTTATTGAGTCACCGGCCTGCTATATAAGAGCGATCTGTCACGCAGCAGTGGTTGTTGTGTTTTACGAGCTAGTGCGAGCGATTATCTTGTGCGACAGAAGTGTGGTGACGAAGTGCTGTGCGAGTTACGAAATCCAGTGGCATTGTTTCTTCAGCTTGTGGACAGCGAAATAGCCTGCAGCAAGTGATCGTAAGTAATTGTGGTCGGTGAACATAAGGGAGAGGGACAGGTAGTTTCTGTCAAGGCCACCGTACTCATTAGGACGGATTAACTTCTGTGGTCTGTTTACAAGTGGAAGGCCAAGAGCGCATAAGGAAGAGACTTAAGGAAACTGAGTAAGGCTCCTAATTGCTTGTATTTGCTGATTAGTGTAATTTTCTGGCCTGTAATAAATTATATTTCTTTAAGCAGTAATTGGTGTTGTGCTTTGTACCCCCACCGTAATCCAGTTAACAAAAGTGCCACGAGGGGGTGGCACGTAACAACTGGTGTCAGAAGCCGGATTACGAACTCAAGCACAACACCTGACGGTCCTGGTTTCAAACCCCGAGCAGGTCATTTTCTCTAATTTTCCTGTGAGTGCATGCCCTTTACAAGACAAACAACTAAAATGGAGGAGAAATTGGCAGCATTGCTAGAAAAGTTAAATGGCATGGAAACCAAGATGGAGGACGGCCAGAAGAATTTAACCAAGGAGCTAACTGCCAAATTAGAAGACGGCCAGAAGAAGCTAGAGGACGGCCAGAAGAAGATGGAGGACGGCCAGAAGAAGTTAGCCGAGGACCTAACTGCCAAACTAGAAGACGGCCAGAAGAAGTTAGCCGAGGACCTAACTGGCAAACTAGAAGACGGCCAGAAGAAGATGGAAGACGGTCAAAATAAGCTAGCGGAGGACCTGAAGAAATTAGAACTGGGTCTGCGTGAGGAAGTCACGGCAGTGGAAAAGAAGTTCGACGCCTTACAAGTGGAAGTTGCCGAGCTGCGCCAACGCCCGCTGATGGGGGTGGAGGAGAAATTCAACGCCTTACAAGTGGAAGTTGCCGAGCTGTGCCAACGCCCGCTGATGGGGGTGGAGGAGAAATTCAACGCCTTACAAAAGGAAGTTGCCGAGCTGCGCCAACGCCCACTGACGGGGGTGAAAGAGGAATTCAACGCTCTACGAGAGGAAGTTGCCGAGCTGCGCCAACGCCCGCCCACCGTTACACCGGGAATATCAGGAACGGGACATAGCAGAGTGACGCCCCCAACCTTCGACGGAAAGGTCCCGTGGAGCACCTACTTACGTCAGTTCGAGGCGGCCTGTTCCATAAATAACTGGAACAACACAGAAAAGGCTACAGCTCTAATTGTAGCGCTGAGAGGTGACGCCCTTAACGTCCTTCAGGCCATCCCGACTGGATCCCAGGACTACGCTTCACTGATCGCCCATATGGAGTCCCGATATGGGGATAGCCATCTTCAGCAGGCCTACCAGATGCAGCTCCGGACCCGGGTACAAAAGAACGCGGAAACCCTGCAGGAGTTCGAGATGGACATCGCACGCCTCGTAAGGCTAGCCTACCCAACAGCGCCGGCCGACTTTCTGGAGCAGATTGCGACGCAAACCTTCACCGACGGACTACGAGACTCGGACACTCAACAGGCGCTGCGACTCGCGCGCAATAAGACCCTGGCAGATGCGCTGAGCCACGCACTTGAGTTTGAGACGGCGAAACAGGCATCTAAAATGCACGCGCGGGTGCGTCAAGTGGACGTCGACGAACCAGTAAAAACCAGCAAAAACCAGCGAGACCAAGCCCCTGGCCGACGAATTAATGGAGGCGCTAAGCCGCTTCTTCGATAGTCGCGGTACCACCAGCAAAAACGTAGCCGAAGGACATCCGGAGAGGCGGCCCGGAAGAGGACTACCGACCTGCTGGACCTGCCGTAAGAGAGGCCACCTGAGCAAGGACTGCGGTGATCGCCGCCGCCAAGGGTTTCCGTCGGGACAGTCAGTCGTAGGGAAACCGCGCTGCCCAGGAAAGCAAGTATCAGCCAGCCTAGGGGGGCAAAGGTTGGCTTGTGAGAGTCGTCAAGCCCCGGCAGTCCAAGTTCGTGTGACGCAGTTACGGAGGGATAATAACAGCCTGATGGTTGACGGAGTCGTCAACGGAGAGAGCTGGCCCATGCTGATCGACACGGGAGCATCGAGGACCATCGTCAGTCCCACCGTGATCCCGAAGTGGAGAGTGCAACCCACACAAAGGAACCTCCAGCTAATAACCGCGACCGGAGAGACCGCACCGGTACACGGCGAAGCATCACTGGAGTTCGTCATTGGTCGACGGGCGATAAAACATCCAGTGCTTGTGGCTGACGTATCAAATGAAGTGATCGTCGGACTGGACTTCCTGGACCAGAACAACATCATCTTGGATCTGAGTACCAACACTCTGCACTTCGGAGGTGAGGAACTTGCTTTGCAACCAGCACATGAGGCCGTCACCGCACGACGAGTAAGGCTGAGAGAGGACGTCATCGTTCCCGCCAGGACGGAGGTCAGCGCTGCCGTAATTGTCGACGGAACTGCTGAGGGAGTGGCGGCTGTTATCGAGCCAAAATATGAGGACATCCAGACAAAAGGATTGCTAGTTGCCAAGACTCTCATCAACACGACGTCTCGGCCGTACGTCCGCCTGTCCAACCTGAACGACTACGACATTACGGTTCACCGGGACACCAACCTAGGAGTCTGCGAGCCCGTTACCTGGATTGCCCGCATCACAGATACGACGGGCGGACACCTGCAGACGGACAACCGAAGAAGACGCGCCCTGCCAGAAGAACTACAGAAGCTCTACCAAGGATCCCAGGACCATCTAGACGAAGAGCAATCACGCCAACTTCAGGACCTGTTACGCGAATTCCAGGATGTCTTCTCCGTGGGGAGCAAAGACTTCGGCAGGACAAGCTTGGTCCAGCACAGAATCGACGTTGGGGACAGCGCACCGATTAGGGCCCCATTCCGACGTGTCCCGCTCGCCAAGCAAGCCGAAGTCGACCGGATGGTAGAAGAGATGAAGGAGCAAGGGGTGATCGAGCCATCACATAGTCCTTGGAGTTCTCCGGTCGTGCTAGTGAAGAAGAAGGACGGTTCCACCAGGTTCTGCGTGGACTACAGGCGGGTGAACGACGTCACGAAAAAGGACAGCTACCCTCTACCCCAGATCGACGACACGCTGGACACCATATCAGGATCAAGATGGTTCTCCACCTTGGATTTGAAGAGTGGCTACTGGCAGGTGGAGGTCCACCCTAGGGACCGCGAGAAAACGGCGTTCTCTGTGGGCAGCGGGCTCTGGCAGTTCACCGTCATGCCATTCGGTCTGTGCAACGCCCCTGCAACCTTCGAAAGGCTAATGGAGTCCATTCTGAGGGGACTACACTGGAAGACCTGCCTGGTATACCTAGACGACGTCATCGTTCTGGGGAGAAGCTTCGAGGAGCACTACAGCAACCTGAAGGAGATCTTGTTGAAGCTACGGGCTGCCCAGCTGAAGTTGAGCCCCAAGAAGTGTCAGCTCTTCCAGAAGCGGGTCCAGTACCTTGGGCATATCGTCTCCGAGGAAGGGGTGCGCACCGACCCAGAGAAGACCGCAGCTGTGAGGGAGTGGCCAGTTCCGAAGGACAAGTCCCAACTACGAAGCTTCCTGGGACTCTGCACTTATTACCGTCGCTTCGTGAGGGGATTCGCCGACATCGCCAAACCTTTACATCGACTGACTGAGAAGGACCAACTCTTCACGTGGACAGCAGAATGCCACAGTGCCTTCGAACAACTCAAGCAGGCTCTGTGCACCGCGCCTATTTTGGCCTACCCCAGACCTGGAACAAGGTTCATCGTCGATACCGATGCCAGCGACTTTGGCATAGGGGGAATCCTGTCGCAAGTAGTGGACGGCGAGGAAAGAGTAGTGGCCTACTTCAGCAAGGCCTTGTCAAAGCCAGAAAGGAACTACTGCGTCACCAGGAAGGAGCTGCTCGCCATCGTGAAGACCATTGAACACTTCCACAAGTACCTGTACGGGCAAGAATTTCTCATCAGGACCGACCATGCATCCCTGCGGTGGCTCCTGAACTTCAAGCAGCCCGAGGGTCAACTCGCGCGGTGGTTAGAGAGGCTTCAACAATACAACTTTGAGATTCAGCACAGGAAAGGCCAACTGCATTCTAACGCCGACGCCCTGTCACGAAGACCGTGCCCCGAAGACTGCACCTTCTGTACTAGGAGGGAGGAGAACACCGGGATACTGTGCCGACGGACTACTGTGGAACTTCAAGGGAACTGGAGCCGCGAATCTTTCACGCGGGCACAAGCAGAAGATGATGACCTGGGACCGATAGCCGAATGGAAGAAGGCCTGTGTCCCCAGACCCGGGTGGAACATTGTGAGTGACTGCAGCCCAAAGTTTAAGTCCTACTGGGCACAGTGGGACTCGCTGATTGTAAGGGATGGCCTCATCTGCCGTACCTGGGAGAGCACCGACGGGAAGACATCTCGGGAACAAGTCGTCGTTCCAAAGGCTATGACGGAGGAAGTCCTGAAGGAAGTTCATGGAGGATCATCTGGTGGACACCTAGGGATAAAGAAGACCCTGGAGAAGCTGAGAGAGCGGTTCTACTGGATCGGATGCCGAACAGACGTGGAGAACCACTGCGCGAGGTGCCACGATTGCGCAGCCAGCAAGGGCCCAGGACGAAGACGACGGGGTCCACTGAAGACCTACAACGTGGGCGGCCCCATGGAGAGAGTGGCCATCGATGTTGCTGGGCCATTCCCGTTAAGCGAGGCAGGGAACCGCTACATATTAGTCGTCAGCGACTACTTTACCAAATGGCCGGAGGCGTATGCGCTCCCTAACCAAGAAGCCGCGACGATTGCAGAGACCCTGGTGAAGGAATTCGTCAGCCGGTACGGAGTACCCCTGGAGCTGCACTCCGACCAAGGGAGGAACTTCGAGTCGCAGGTGTTCCAGAACCTATGCCAGCTGCTGGGAATCCGGAAGACAAGGACAACGCCGCTACACCCTCAGTCCGACGGGATGGTAGAGCGATTCAATCGCACCATCGAGAACCATCTCCGAATAGTCGTCAGCGAGCACCAGAGGGATTGGGACAAGCATCTTCCACTATTTCTCCTGGCCTACCGCGCCGCCGTGCATGAAGCCACCGGGTGCACACCAGCCCGGGCCATGTTTGGGAGGGAGCTCCGTCTACCTGTCGATCTTGCCTTCGGCCGACCTGGGAATGATCCGATCCCGATAAGCCAGTATTGTCAAGAACTGGTCGACCAACTGGAGGACGTACACGCGTTCGCGAGGAGGAAACTGCGGATCGAGACCGACCGAATGAAGACCCGATACGACCAGCAGACGGATGCCGGCGGATTCCACGAGGACGACCTGGTCTGGCTCTTCAACCCATTACGGAAGAAAGGCCTGTCACCCAAACTGCAGAAGTCCTGGGAGGGCCCGTACCGAGTCGTGAAACGGATCAACGATGTCGTCTACAGGATCCAGCGGAGCCCGAGGGCGAAGATGAAGATCGTGCATCGAGATCGCCTGGCAGCCTACGGAGGGACACAGACGGACCAATGATTGATCGGGACGATCAGCCTTTTTAGGAAGGGGGTGGTGTTACGGCTGTGAGCTTGTGTCATCACTCGCCGCATGAGTCACAACTGCCCCAGGGCTGGGCTGTGCCCTGCCTCCTGTATTGCGCGCGCCTTATGCAACAGGGCTACTAGGACAAAGGGATAGTCCAGAATGTTCGTGACTGGACCAGCGATGGAAACCTCGCGAAGCCGTGAACTCTGGATGGATCTAGAAGCATTTATTGAGTCACCGGCCTGCTATATAAGAGCGACCTGTCACGCAGCAGTGGTTGTTGTGTTTTACGAGCTAGTGCGAGCGATTATCTTGTGCGACAGAAGTGTGGTGACGAAGTGCTGTGCGAGTTACGAAATCCAGTGGCATTGTTTCTTCAGCTTGTGGACAGCGAAATAGCCTGCAGCAAGTGATCGTAAGTAATTGTGGTCGGTGAACATAAGGGAGAGGGACAGGTAGTTTCTGTCAAGGCCACCGTACTCATTAGGACGGATTAACTTCTGTGGTCTGTTTACAAGTGGAAGGCCAAGAGCGCATAAGGAAGAGACTTAAGGAAACTGAGTAAGGCTCCTAATTGCTTGTATTTGCTGATTAGTGTAATTTTCTGGCCTGTAATAAATTATATTTCTTTAAGCAGTAATTGGTGTTGTGCTTTGTACCCCCACCGTAATCCAGTTATCAAAAGTGCCACTAGGGGGTGGCACGTAACAATATTGAGTTTTTATTTTTTGGAAAGGGCGAACGTGCGTCATACCCAAAGTACACGGGAATACATGACCGCGTTGTCGCAGCCCCAGTGTTTCCCTGTGCTTCAGATTTTTTGCAATTTTTGCGTGTAGCAAATTTATTCCATCTGAACACAGTGTCTGTGCTTTAGATTTGCACTAATTTCTTAGTATTGCAAAAAAAAAAAATTCGAGTCCTAAACTGATATGTAACAATGATCCATTATATTTTGTGTCCATCTTTGCCATATATTTGTGTCTAGCCAATAGATTGCATTATCGAACAATTTAATGAACATTTTTGTTTCTAATTATTCGATTTTTTGATAGGGCGTAGTTGCACGATTTTCTTTTGCTTATATCTTCCGGACAAAAATTTATAAAATTATTTTAGAGAGTGGAACATGTTCCATAAAAGCATGTTAGTCACAAAATCCATTAAAATAAAAATTAAATTAAAAATTGAGCATTTGGGGAAGTTTTATTTAGTTTCCCAAATATTTCCTTTCGTTCACCTACGCCCTTTCAAAAAACACTGATTCAATTGCTCTCCCCCAGACAACATAGTGGAAAAGATGCTTCATGATGAGTCGCACTGGAACAATATACTGTAGCTTGTTACACTGAAGAAATTCTTCGAACGAAGAAAAAAGATTTGGACAGCCACGAATGAAAAATGGTTGGTTGGTACCTCAGTTTAGAGGCTGTGTCATCGCGGTAATGTAGCCCCGTGTACTTTGGGTGAGTGTAGAGCCTGTCTGATAAACGGTGTTAATTGCGATGGCTATAAAAGTGTGTGTTACCTGTAATTCAGGTAAGGATAGCAGACGATCAATTTCAAGTAGTTGCTTCTTTTGCTACCAAACGCTACCGTCAACGACACCTAGATGTGAACTTGGCTACTAGATGCCACCGCAACTGGCACATGGCACCGAACGTTAATCAAATCTAACCTACAAATTTAGATTCACACAATGGTAATTAGTGGAAGGTTCTTTTACAAGCCATGAATCTATGACATGGATCCGCCGGCTTTACTTCCTCTCCCCTACTGAGGGATTTTTAACGCTCTTAAAAATCCGACGACTTGGGCCGAGTTTGAACCCGTAATCTTGGGCATAGAAGCTCATCATGCTAGCAACTACGCCACCTAACCCGCTGAGGACAAGTGTCTTAAGTGCATGATCCTAGCCTGAAGTAATGTGTTGAACGGTTCCAGAATTCCCGGGGGGAGTTTTAGTCGGTAGTCCCACACTAGGTGGGACTCCTCCGTTAAACAAATTAAAAGAAAAATAGATTTAAAAAAATTCTACTATTGAACGATAACTTGTCTTCATTTACCAAACTAAGGAATTTAGGATTATTAAAGTGGTATGTCTGATTGTGCTTGACGTGAGTCATGGGAGGTGAGGTGGGGTGGGTATATAATGCTGTCTACCTAGACGGTTACACACTAGCTAACACGGTGAACCCACTTTTACACTGCATTGGTAGGTACAACAATCACCGTGGAAGCAAATACCCTACGCCTAAACACATCTTGTGGAGGCACTGACGTGGAGCAGATACGGCACAGGAGTTTCCAAGCGGCAAATAAATCCAGTACGCAAATCTGGCCACCCCTCAACACAAGACGGCCACCCAACGCATCCCCACAAAAAAAAAAAAAAAAAAGCACATATTTTTACGACATCCAACTAGGCAGTTTTGCTGGTAGAATACTGATTATTAGCTCTTAGTGTTTTTGTTAGTGCTATGTTAGCTCTAGGACGTCCAACTAGGCGGTTTGCTAGTTGGAACAAAATTAGATATTAAGATTCTATTTATCCTTCATATCCTCATTAGATTTAGGACGTCCAACTAGGCGGTTTGCTAGTTGGATAACACTAGATTAGATTCTTATTTACATTCTAGGACAACCAACTAGGCAGTTGCTAGCTGGAAATAATTAGTTTTAGATGTTACCGTAGATTAGACTAGGCTAGAACAAATCAAGCGACACAGCCAGGCTTAAAAAAAAAAAAAAAAAAAAAAAAAAAAAATAGGACAAGGGACACACATCCCACCACACTGACCGGGTGCCATCCACCTACACCTCTGTATATATGTACATATCCCTGCCTGTGCCATTTGTTTGTTCCAGCAGCAGCTAAGGGGAGCACGCCGCTCCCGGCGGACTGCCGGGACCAGGACGAGAGCGAGCGCCCCTGCATTTGCAGGCAGGTACCCTCTCCGGATCGGAGAACTGTTACAGGACGCATGGGCTGGTGGATAGTGCTGCCTTCGGGTGTGGCGATCCGCTACCCATGCGACCGCGTGCTAGTCCCAGCAGTAACAGTAGACCAGATCCCCATATGACAACAAGGCAAGTCAAGGACGCTGCGTTGCGCTGCGCGTGCGTGCATGACACAACTCCTCTACTAACAACAACCCAACCAATCCTTCCACATCCTTGCATGTGGCTATCTCCCATTCGCCAGGTTTTACTTGTAGGCAATCTTTCTTTCTGCCTATGAGGTTTTTCCCTGGCCCTTCGCTCAACCTAAACCCACTTATGTATCCCAATCCAAATGATGATGCCTGGTAGAGTACTTGGTACTGGGACAGGCAATAAGGCTCGCACGGCTCATCAAACCCCCCTCTGTTTCTCCTACTATCGTAGTGTTAACAGCATGTCGGAGGCAGCAGTAGTAAAGGTCGGCTGTCACGCGGGGGGTGCGGGCTTTAACTTTTCGGGGCCCCCCCGAAAAAAAAAAAAACGTTAAACCGTCAGTGTGTCCGGAGAAATCAACACAGGAAGACTTCGTTACGTGAGGTGAGTTTATCAACTCCCGGCAGTAATATTACGTCAGTAGATATTCATCATGACTATAAAAATAATGTTTGTATCTTTCGCCGGGAATTGTGTACGCATTTGGGCAAACCCAATGCTACAGATTCCTGCAATTTTAGGAATACGCTAGTGCTTAATCTTCGAAGAATATTTATTTCATGCAGCAATTGATACGTTTCATAATACTGAACTTAATACGCTGCTATTAAACAAGGAACGTGCGCAAGATAGTATTGGTTGTTGAGGGACTGGGACATCGTAGTAATTTAGCCCCGTGTACTTGAGTCAGTGTAGAATTTTGTCTGATAACCTCTGTTATTTGTGATGGCTGTATTAGTGTGTGTATTTGTAATTGAAGATTAGAAAGGAAGCTTAAGTTAGGAACCAACCCGGAGTAGTAGTAGTAGTAGTAGTGGAGGGAGGTGGAACCACTGAAAACCACTCCATGATGGTGGAGGTGGAAATCGAACGCACCTCTTCTAAATTGTGCCTTGCTTATCGTCACGAGGCTGAGTGTACCCTGTTCCAGCCCTCAGACCAGAAATAGATTTCAGCGTTATAGACACTGCATGGGATATTAAATTAGCTCCGGAGTTACCAAATGGGGATTCTTAACGAACTTTGTAAGAAGAAAGTTACTGTCAAATGGGCCATTCGGAGTATCCTTTATATTATGTTACGGCACTTGAATTAATGAAATATCAATCGTAGTAGGCCTACTTTCTGACGAATGGGTACCTGCTTTGCTCAGTGTCTGGTGTCTTTATTGACGGTTTGATGGGTCTCCACGTATGTAAAGAGAGATAAGATACTGTTTGTGTTTAAGTATTTTAATGAATCGGAACAGTTTCACTCTAATCAACTCTAAGCTGATTTAACTGCTAAACTTAAGAATAACACGCCGAAGAAAAAAAAACAAACAAACAAGCAACAGTTTTCTTGGAAAATGGGGTAATAGTAATGGTATCTCAAAGATAAAAAAAAGGAAAGTGTACTACTTTAGGTCACTGATTTTGTTTAAAAAAAAAGTCTGGTTCGTGATCTTACTGTGTTATACTGAATATAATCGACTGGTAGAACACTATTAGAGTGCTTAAGGGTGAATGGAAATGTCATTAGAAACTGACCCAAATATTTGCTTCTTCAGCTACAGTATGCAGAGATTTGGCTTCATTCTTTCAGTATTGTCTATACCAAAGTAATGTGTAGTTCTTTAGTCGGTCAACGCAAATGTGCCCTATGAATTGGCGGGGTACCCATGGTGCCCAATGAATTGCTGGGGTAAAAGAGATAAATATGTAAATATACTCCCGGAAAAAATACTTGAATTAGTAATTGCCCCATTTAATTGTGATTAACTAATACAGTACCGTAAGTAATCGGAGCGCCCTGTTTAAAGGAGGAACCCATTGCCGTGCTTCAATATACAAATAAAGTGCAGCGTGATCTGTACATTCACATTTTAGGACAACTTACTTCAGGAAAATTGTGTTGTTCGCAAGTTGACGGAAATCTAATGGGGAAGGCGTTAGGTCTGGCTGCGTGGCGCAGGGTTAACGTTCTCGCCTGCTGTTCCCAAGGTTGCAAGATCGAATCCTGACGCAGTCAGTTGGCATTTGAGGGTGCGCAAATGTGGGGGAGCCATATCAACATTACTGGCACGTTAAAGATCCCCTTCGGGGGGGGGGGGGATTCTGGCACACAGGCGTCTCGAAAAGCCGCAGATGTTCAAAGGGTCGTAAAACAAATAGCATAATTTTATTACGCCATTAGTCGTGCTGGGTCCAGTTGCCCCATGCTACTGTCCCATATCCTATTATGGATTACTGTAGTCTTGGTTCATAAATGACAATTAGCCTACACAGAATAGTTGCGAGAATATATTTTACAAACCAATTTAGACTTTTTAACAAACAGAAAAACGTCTGCAACATCATAAAACGCATTATTAAACTTAAATTTATAATCCATACTTCAATAAACTAGAATAGCTAGTAACTTCTTCAGTACTGTCCTGGAATAGACGTAGGCCTATATCGCAACCCATATTGTGTGGTGCATCTGTCGCGACTATCATTTAAATTTACTGTAAAATTAAAATACCTGGATAATCTTACGATGTTTTGTGTTTTGAATCAAACCCGCCTCATCTGTTTTGCCTCACCAAGCAAAGCATACCCGTTCCAGCCCTCGGACTTTTATCTTTTGTGTAAAGCTTATTTCCTTAAATGAAAAATAATTCATTCACCGTTTTTTCCCCCCCTCTTAAATGTGGGATGGTAAATAGCGCCCCTTCTGAGTGGCGGCCATGTCTGCCGTAACCTAGATACGCCTCTGCCTTTACATGCTCCGATTCCGAGGACACCACTGCACACTGGGTCAAAATCAGTCTAGGAGGACAAAATTATTTATTTTCATTATTAAAAAATCAAAATTTATTACTTCTACAGCATTCTCATATAATTGCCGCTCACTATTCTGGGATATAAACGCATCTTGGTGAAAATCTGTCACCAGTGTTCAAGCAGTCTGAATTGGATGGTGAATTTAAGTGGCTGTTGTTTGGTTGTCTTTGTGGTTAGTGTGATGCTTTAAGATGGAACATGCAGCTGGGGTATGATCTTTGTAACGTGTTTCAGTTATTGATGGGCGTAATTGTTACGTAATTTTAGTTATATTTGCATTATGTAATAATTAACTATGATTTTTGAAATTATATTTTCTTAGATTTTTAGTATGTCGCGTCACTTTGCGTCACTTTCTACTTAATGTTAAAATGTAGGTAATGTCTTATAGTTTACGCCTGTTATACGTTTTTTTGCATCTTTTTGCAACTTACTTTGTTATTTTAAGTTTTAGAAGATGCTGCGCAACTAGTTCTCACACGTTTACAACTGTTTGAAGCACTGGGTTCGACTATTATGTCAAAAGTGGACCCTTGTGACTTTGTAAAAAGTAAATTATGGGTAGAAAATTGTTCTGAAGAGATAACTGAATGCTCTATCCAACTCCTAGTCATAGACAATTTCTTGCATGTGTAGATGTAGCATAAAAAGTTCTTAACTGATGTTTATTATGAAGTAAACAAATTGTATACGTTGCTTTCACTCTAAATTCATGATTAAAACATAAAAAAATGTTGTCCCCCCTAGATTTCGATTTTGACCCGCTGTGCGGTATGCCGAGGTTTTGCCTAACAACTGTTGTTCATATTGCCAGTGTCTAGATTGCCAATTTTGTCCTAATAAAGATTAGATCCAGCAGTCTTGCACACTCAAGTGAGAGCTTAACCAACTGCGCCATACATCAGTCTCAAGTTAAAAATCAAGCTTTTTTTTTTAAACTGACGACGTACAAGTAGGCTGTAATTGCCTCAAATAAATTGTTTGCTTAGAACCCAGTGGTTAAATTATTTGGGGATAGGAAGAATATACGTTAAATTATATTTTTTATGTACACATGAGTAAACATTTGATCAAAAAAGCTCTCATTGCCTTCTCAGTGGATCGCGCCTGCTACGTAGACAACAAATGCAAAAGTTTTGTGCATGGGTGCTCATGGAGGGTCCAATAAATAAAATCCCTAAGTCCGTTTTTTCAACTTTTCAGGACATGAAATACAAAGTTTCAAACTTACACAAAATCTCTATTTTTCACTTCTGTAATCCAATTTTCTGTTACATGGAAATATACATATCAATTATTATTTAAAATAACTAAAAGCTCTTATTGGTAGTGAAATGTAGTTTATAAAATGCAAAATACACTCATGGACATAGTGATTTTTTGGTTTGTATAATGTTTTCCTGTTAATTTTTGGGCTTCAAATGTCACTCGTACTCATCCACATCACCCATTTCATCAGACTGGAGTCTTAAAATGTGGATTTCGGGGCCCGTAGGGCTCCCGAGTTTCGCTTCTCACATTGAGACGTTGAAAAGGAGCTTTGTTTTCTACGCCCATTTCAGCATGCAGTTTAAGGAGTTATGCCCTCTTTTATGGGAGGTATGGAGACGAGTTACATCAATGATTACTTTCGTGCCTCTGATGGACTTCTGCACCAAATTTTACGTTGATCCACTCAGCCGTTCTCGAGTGATGCGCGTGCAAAGTTGTACAGAGACAGACACAAATTTTGTTTTTGCGCGCAACCGTCATAAACCAGTCTGAAACGCGTTAATAACTCAAACAATATCTAGGATGGGAAGAGGGAAATGTTGGATTTATTTCTATGGATTTAGTGGACTTGGGGATTTCTTTCGTTGACTTGAGCGGACTTAGGGATTTTATTTTGCTGCATTGAATGGACTTAGTGATTTATTTTGCTGCATTGAGTGGACTTAGTGATTTCTTTGGACTTAGGGATTTCTTAAATGTAATTACTAGAAAGTACGAACTATACATATGGAAGTTACATAGACTTAGAGTTATTTATCATTTAAACTGATTGGAGATTTGAACAGAGCGGGAAATTTTGACCCAGATACATGCATTATCTCCATTTGTCAAAAAATGGACTTAGGGATTTTATTTATTGGACCCTCCATTTATTCTTGGGGTTGCGACTGCTTTGAGGATGTACTCTAGATATATTTAAATAAGAGTGTTAAATATAGTCACGAGGTGTTTCTTCGAAAGTATTTTCCCAAAATGATCTCGAGAGAACGTATTACCATAACGAATAGAATATTAAGTGTGATCTCTTCTCCCTCAATAGCATGTAATGAATACGGATCGGGTTGGCACTCGCCGCTACGCAGCGCTACAGTCGACTTGAGATTGTTGATTTCCACATGTTTATGTGCGATATATTAAGTATTTAATCGGTCGGAGTGTTTTGGCGGTATTCTGTGCAAACGTTTATTGATATACAAGTGATTACACTATTACTTAATAGTATTAATACCTGAAATGCTATTGTAGGAAGCATTAACTGAAATGGAATTTAATTTCTTGTCGTGTGTTGACGTTATCTTCGTGTGTTAATTTTATTGTTATTTAATGTAAGTAAACAGCAGATTAGCCCTTACATTTTCATGAGTGCTTAATGTGAGTAGTGAAGATGCCTTGCTCTTTTGTACCAGGATGCAGATCTAGCTATGGGGACTGTAAAGAGGTCTGACGGTTTTTCAAACCTCCTCAAGATAAGGAACGTTTTATCAAGTGCAAAGGGGCCATACCAGGGAAGGATAGGGAACTTACTGAAAAGTCCTACATCTGTGATGCTCACTTTTCAGAAGATTTAATTGTTAAATTTGACAAATTTGTGATAGAAGGGAAGGAAGTATTACTTCTCCCAAGAACCAACTGGCGATTCAAAGACTATTCTGTTCCACATATATTTCCTAATTTGCCTAAGTATTTGTCCAGTATGGTGTAAATAAAATGACCTTGATGCTATTAAAGACTACTTCTGTGAAGAAAGGGATGAGAATAAAGACATTGAGTTAAAAAACATATATGTACCGTAATGCTGAAGGAGGCTTCATCAGTTTTAGACAATAGCCTACTCTATGAAGGGGTCATGCCTATGCCTTCTATGTCAGTTTAAAGTTAAGTTCTTCTGAAATGATGGTAGTTCACTGATTTTGGTATTTGTGGAGTGAAATTTATGGTTATTATTGAATTTTATAGTAATCTACGGTAAAGTTGAAAGTTGCGTTCGGTTCGTACGGCTTTTTTTTCTGTGTTGCATGTCTGTTAAGGGAATGTAAAATGTGTAACAATGTGATGAAATCCTTTCTGATAGCGAGGTTAATTGTTCCGTTCATTTTTTAAAATTTACCGATAGCTGGCATTTTGAACTTGGTCTCTGTCTTCGCTTATTGTCGAAACTGGACTATTACAGGAGACGACTTATTAAATTATAATTGGGCACAGTAAAGTGGAGATGTCGAACTTATCAGCGCCTATGAGGATATCTTGCGGTGTTTTAACATGTAAAACAGGTCGCAAGCTTTTAAAAGTCTCATAAGCGCCAATGCTAACTTACATCGCAGATCGGAGCCAGCGCTGCGCTGGGGCGGAGCAGGCGTACTAGGCCAGTGTTATCACTTCTTATTCTATTCGTTACGGTATTACCGTTCCTTCTCGTGCAGTATTCCCCAGTATGACGTAGCTCTCCTTTGGAGCGAACTGTACGTCACAACACTAAAAGTGTTGGTTAGTAGTTAAGTTTTAACCCTAGAACTGCGGACAGTCTTCCACGAAGACAGTGTGTTGTTCAATTCAAATCTAGTACTACTATTAACCATAATATAGCACTAATTTCAAGTCATGCTGGTTCCCGACATTGAACTCTAGAGGTAATCCAGTTCAATGGTTCCCGATGCTTTTATCTTTCATAGTGAAATTTTTCGGCTAACAAATGACTATAAATGCAGGCTATTATTTGGCTGCAGAAGTGGAAGTACTTTCATGTTGACATTGAGGTTGCATTGAGCAAACTCTTACAGAGGAATAGTACTAGAGCCCACGATATTCAAGATTTTCTCTAAAATTTTAACAAAAAGACTAGCCAAGGAGGTGGATATGTACATACCAGATTGTCAATTCGGCTTTCGAGAAGGACGGAGTACTCTACAAGCAGTGGCATTACTACAAGAAGAAGTGGAACAGGCTCTGAGGCATACGAAAGGGAAATTTCACGTGGTCTTCATAGACTATCGTAAAGCTTTTGACTTGATAGGCAGGGATATCCTCATAAATAAACTTAAAGGGATGCTAGGAAACTCTAGCCCCCTAGCGAGAATAGTATACAACTATATCATTTTAAATGACGGTGTAGTTCTGCCTGAAAAGGTCCGTCAGACAAATGGCGTACTTCAGGGCGATCCTAGGAGTCCCCTACTTTTTAACATCTTGACAGCTGACATTATTAACACTGTCCAAGACTACCCCACAGTGAAACTTATCATGTACGCCGATGACATGGCTCTAGGTTCACATTGCATAAGTGATCTGCGTGCCGCTCTTCAGAAACTTGAATTATGGGCTGACGAAAACAGTTTAGTGATCAACAAAGAAAAAACAGTGCACATGACTTTTAGAAAAGGAGGCAAACTGGCGTTGGATGATCATTTAACTCTGCAAGGAGGTATGCTAAGAGTAGTAAATAATTTCCGGTATTTAGGAATATATCTACAAACGACACTGTCTTCCTACAGGATACACACTCAGGAAAGGGCTTCAGCAGCTACGAAAGCCACTCATCGAATTAAAAATATCCGACAACTTTCTTTGCTCACTGCAATGTCATTGTTCAAAACAGTAATAACTCCCAATTGCCTCATATGGAATAGAATTAATATGGGATAAGCTTTCGAGTAGCGATTTCAAACGATTAGAAAGTGTTAAATCACGATATCTGAAGAGTGCTTTGGGAGTTGGGATTTATGCACCCTCAAGGATTGTATACGAATTAGCCAGGGAAAGCTTCTTCTTGGAAGACCTGAGACTGCAATTCACGCTGCCATCTACCGGCCCTTACTAAGCGCATCTCGAACTGCGGCGGAGGAAGAGAAACGACATTGACCCTGATTTTTATAGCACTAGTGCAATGATGGATAGACAATGGACGGAGGCAGGACAGGATCTAAGACATGTGGTAACGAGATTTGCAACTCATGGTTTTCACCATAAGATCTGCTTAACTCAAGGTTTTCACCAGCCAGATGATGATTGCGTATGTTCGTTGTGTGACAAGAGATGTGACCGTTGTCACTTAACTAAGTGTGTAAAAAGAACTAAATCCATCAGAGACTACAGTGAAAACTAAATAGCATTGTAAGATCAAATTGTATTTAGAATTATATTTTCGTGTATTATGTAGGTTAAGTAATGCTCTTTCGAGCGCATCTTATTAAATTATTATTGAGCAAAATGGCAGCTAACTACCGGTATGTTGACGATTCAGAAATAGAGCACTTGATTTTATGATTCGTGTGATAGTACGGACGATTAGTGATTAATATGCGGATTCGTATGAAAATGAAGATGGTGAAAGTAATGATAGTGATACAGGATATCCCGCAAGTTATGGAAATCCCCATCAATGCAAGTGATGTTCATCATGTTCTAACCGACAATGTAAACATGCCTAATGTTCGCCGTGAAGGGGTAAGTGTGAACTGGACTGATATAAAACCTGCAGAAAGAGACTTCCATGTAAAAATGTACCGTTTGTCGTTCATCATCCTGGGCCTGTGAACTCGCCTCCCCGTAACCGCGCCGTTTATATACAGTTACTTCTCATGTACAGTATGTGCAAAATCAAGAAATGTCATGTTGTAAATATTTTCTTTTTTTTTTTTAGTAAATAACTGGAATAATTTAAAACTAGTTTGTCTTGTAAATATTTTCTTTTTTTAGTAAATAACGGGAATAATTTAAAACTAGTTCTTGAAATAGTAACAACTGTGGAATTTTCATTTATGATGTCTCTGACACACATTTAACTTGGCAATATGGTTTTCTAGAGCAGATAATTTTCTTTTAATAAAATACACTTTTCCATGATTAATTCAAACTGATAACTGAATGATTCACCAATATCAAAATAATATAGAACAGTCTTTCAGCTTTCTATTGATGTATGATATGTGGTGAAGAGGGTGAAGAGCCTCTTCACTAACCATTTCGTAAAATAAACATTGTTATCTTATTTAAATTAAAACCTAGCCACCGTTCAAAGTGGTGTACTATAATTTGTGCACTCCATTGTTAGATGGCACTGCATGGTCAGATTACCCTTGCCCCAGCCTTGCCCTTTATGCGGTCTTTGTGTCAGTTGTACACGCTGTCGCTAGATGGCACTAATGTCGAAGCGTGGAAAGAGACCTGCAGATGACGAAGTAACTTGTAATATCAGCAACTTCGTCTAGTTGCCATGGTAACCTAACTCAGTGGTGACGTCATTACATGCCGTTATACAGAGAGGGATCGTACGGGTGAAGAATTTGCTGCCTCTGCAATGTACTTCGTCTAGTATACTTGGTGAAAGTTGGCATCGCGCCAGGCTAGTCTTTCTGTTACGTTGAAGCTTGGATTTATATTTCCGATGAATAGTATTTACTTAATACGTTACATACCCTTGTGTTGATGAAAGGTGGCGGCTTTTAGTGTATACCGTAATGTTTCCATTGAAAGACACGGTATTATTTTTATTAGAAACTCCCTTCAGTAGGTGGAAAGACGAAGACAAAAGGGATTTATTAAATTGTGGACGTCCAAAGGAATTAATAGAACTGTGCACTAAGAAAGAAATCGAGAAAACCGGTAAGTCCTACAACCTTCATTGTAAGGGATCTTGGTTCGAACAGTTCACATGGTTGTGCAGTAGTTTTATTCTTAAAAAGCTGTTCTGTTGGCCTTGCCTACTTTTTAGTAACAAATGTGGTGTCTGGAATACACAAGGTTTCGGTGATTTCCAAAACGTTACGCGTGGGTTGAACAAACACAAAGACAGTGAGGAACATTTGAAGTGCCAGTTACAACTTAGGACATTCGAAAGGAACACAAACACAATATCTGACGCTTTGAGAGAAAACGCAAGACTATGTGTACTTAGATATAATGAGAATGTGACTTTAAATAGGCAGATACTGAGGCTTGTGATTCGAGTTGTTCAATTCTTAAGTTTACAGGAACTCCCTTTTAGAGGTCATGACGAGAGTGAGACCTCTTTAAACCGTGGGAACTTGAAGAAATTACTGAAGATACTGATATCTGAAGAGCCCTTAGAACTTCAAAATCATTATCAGAAAATTCAAAGTGTGTTCGCTGGTAACTCAAAAAGTATACAAAATGAAATAACTGATGTAATATCAGAGTACATCAAAGATTATATTAAGAATGAACTTAACGATGTTCCATTCTTTTCCATCCAAGTCGATGATACCACAGACATTTGCCAAAAATCAGTGTTCTATTGTTTGATTTGTGAATAATGAGAGTATCCCAGTGGAAAGATTTTTAGGATTTTATGATGTGAGTGAGGATAGATCAGCTGAAAATTTGTTTGAGTTGTTGGATGGCATTTTGAAAGAATTTTCGTATGAAAGTAAATTAGTTGCACGGTGTTACGATGGTGCTGCTGTAATGTCTGGGAATTTAAATGGGTTGCAAAAAAGGGTTAAAGATAAGGCACCTCAAGCTGTCTTGTTCATTGCATGGCTCATCGTCTCAATTTGGTACTACAACAGAGTTGTAAGAAGATTTCCAAATGTAGGATATTTTTTGCAAATGTAAGTGGAATCCCAGCATTTTTTCACCACTCAGCGAAAAGATCACACGCTCTTGTGTCTAATGCAGTCAAAAGAATTCCTACTGCTGCGGAAACTCGTTGGTCGTCCAACTCAAGACTTCTAAACGTTATTGTAGATGACTGGGACAGTTTGAAACAAGTGTTTGAGCAACTTATGAATGACGAAACAAGTGAGGAAAATACGATTAGGTCGTGTAAAGGATTCCTGAACGAGTTCAATGATTTTGAATTTGCTTTTCTGGCATTAGTATTCAACAATATTTTTGGTTTGACAGATGTTCTATTTGACATATTGCAGAAAAAATCTTTGGATATTAATTATTGTGTAACCAAGGTTAAAGACACGCAAGTTTTACTAGCAAATAAGAGGAACGAAATTTATTTTGGTGAACTTATTGAGAAAAGTAAGCAGCTGACAAACATAAACATTCGTAGGGGGCGTAATGACTTGACATTGGAAGATGTGTGTCGAGAATATCGTATTTTGTATTACGAAATCATTGATACTATTTTGATGGAGATTCAAGTACGATTTCATGATTGTGATAAATTGCAATTCATGGTTCTTATAGACTCGAACAAGTTTGAGCTGTATAATCAACATTTTCCAGTCACATCCCTGCAGAACTTACAACAATGCTATCCACAAATATTCACCAATACCCCATGTTTAAGAAATGAACTATCACTCTTTTATGCTGACGAATCCTACAAAGGAAAAAAATCGGGAGAAATACTTCAAGAACTTCATGAAATTAAAGATATTTTTGAAGAGACTTACAAACTTTTTTCTTTAGTAATGACAAATTCCTTCTACTAGTGCATCAGTGGAACGTAGTTTTTCTTGTTAGAAAAGACTAAAAACTTTTACAAGAAATACAATATCTCAGTCCAGACTTACATCATTGGCTGTCGTTACCATACACCGTGAATTGTTGCTGAAACTAATTGAAGACCAGCCCTTCTACGAGGACATCATAGATAAGTTTGCCAACCTTAAGGAAAGGAGGATTGATTTAATCTATAAAAAATAGGTGAGTTTGACTTTTTAGTACCGGTAATTTATATTTGGTTAAGTATTAGCTTTTTAGCAGATATTTAAGCATTCAAATACGAAAAGAAATATGTTAATATTCACAAATGCTGTACCGCTTAAATTGAGTTTGGCTCTTCACCTACTTTCTCATCTAATTAAAAAAGGGCCCCACACACGCTACGTTTCGCTTGACGACTTGCTTGCGCAAACTTAAGTCGCAAGCAAGACGGTACGCAAGAGACCGCCACACACCACACAGTTTTTCTGCGCAGTTTTGTTCACAAGCCTGTGTCGAAACATGTCCGACGACCTTATTATGTACGCAGCTCTTGCCATCATTTGTAAAAAAAAGGAAAGGAAGAAAGACAGTTTGCAGGAAGAAGTGGACGAAGGCCTGGTTTTTGAAACGAAACGATTTCTCGCATACAAATTTACTGAATGAATTGAGGTTAGAACCAGGTGACTGGTTTAATTAAGGCTAGTCCACACCAAAGTTAATGAACAATGTTCATAAACAATGTTAATGAAAACATTTCTCAACATGTTTACTAAACATTTGTTAACAAACTTCTTCAACATTATGTCCACACTAAATAAACTTTTGTTAACAAACATCTTCAACATTAAATACACTGTTTGTGAGGTTATAATGGATAGGGTCAGGAAGAAGAAAGTACTTACAGCTGCAGCTTTCATTATTTTAGTGAGTACAATTAGAGAAAAGTGCAGACGCAAGGTGTGGCAAAGAAAAATATTGGAAAGGCGTTTAGAATTAAGTTTGGAGAGAACACTTATGTCAGAACTATTAATTCATGATGCAGCAGGCTTTCAAAACTTTCTGAGAATGTCTCCACATGACTTTCAGTTCTTGTTGACAGTAATTGGGCCTGAAATTGCAAGAAATGACACAAATTATCGGCAAGCCATCTCCATTAATGAAAGGCTAGGTATAACATTAAGATTCCTAGCAATTTTTTGCTCAATATCATTTTGAGTGCAATTAAACTCGGAGGCCAGTTCTGAGTAGGCATCCTTGCGAGCATTCATGTCTTTGTGACTGGGATGCCGACTGTCCCACAAAACGGGATGATTTTGATACGCATCGATAAGTGCCAAAACGTTTTCGTTCGACCCCTCCATGAACCTCGACTCCTTATCAACAAAATTAAATTTCTCATGTGCTTCCTGGTATTTCATAATTCCGCGCAATATACGAGTCGCTTGCGATTCGATAGTCGATTTTTAGAGAATTTACAACCTTAATTGCGTCTTTGCGCATGCGCAAACCAAAATGTTAACGAAAACACGAAAAGTTAATGAAAAGTTTCATTCACAAAAGTTAAAGAGATTTTGTTCATGAACATGCTCGAAAAGTTAATGAACACGCTATTTTGTTTATGAACAGTCAAAAAAGTTCATGAACAGTGTTCATTAACAAAGTTAACGAAAACATCTTGGTGTGGACGTACCTTTACTCGCGGATGGATGAAGAAACTTATTTAACTCTTCTCAAAAAAGTAACTCCACGGATTAAAAAGTCCGACACAGTTATGAGACAGGCAATCACTCCACACGAAAGGTTGACCGTAACACTTCGTTTCTTAGCCACTGGAAGGAGCTACGAAGATTTAAAGTTTTCTGCTGCAGTTTCTTCCCAAGCCCTAGGAGTAATTATTCCAGAAACATGCAGAGCAATTTATGAAGAACTAAAAGAAGAATTCTGCAAGGTATGGTATTATTTATTAAAGTTAATAGTACAGGCTTAATATAAAGTTGTCAACATTAACAAAATATGTTTACATGGGTAATTTAATATAGCCTACTTCTCGTGTACAACATGCGCGAGAACGTAGCACTTCATTCACCATTTTCTGGTACCTGAAACAAAAATAGAAACTTGTAACATTCATTTTTATGTCTTTATGTTATTTTTCAGTTTTCATCAAATGAAAAGGAGTGGCTGAAAATTGCAGCATAATTTGAAGACAAGTGGCAATTCCCGCATTGCTTGGGGGCTGTTGACGGGAAACATAAAAATAATCGTTCCTGGAGGAAGTGGATCGTTCTTTTGGAACTACAAGGGATCGAATAGTTTGGTTTTAATGGCAATTGTCAATGCAAATTATGAGTTTATTTACTGTGACATTGGAACCAATGGCCGAATTTCCGATGGAGGTGTATTGGAAAACGAAAGGTTTTACGAAAAATTAGTAAATGGTCGTCTCCAGTTGCCGCAGCCAAGATGTCCACATAACAGCAGAATGGAACTGCCGTATGTGTTTGTGGGCGACGAAGCATTCGCCTTGCGGAGAGACTTTTTAAAGCCCTTCGGGCTAAGGGATCTCAATCCAGAACGAAAAGTGTTCAACTACAGACTATCACGAGCAAGGAGAATAGTAGAAAACGTTTTCGGTATAATGGCTTCACGATTTAGAATTTTTCACACAGAAATCATCCTAAGTTAGATCGCATTGAAACTGTTGTTTTGACTTGTTGTGTTTTGCATAACTATTTACGACGTCGATCGCCGTCTTATTTATCCCCACAACCATTAAGTAATGAGGAAATCACCGTGGCGCACACAGGGCAAGGTGATAATATCTTAATTCCACTACAAAGAGGATTCAATAGGAATTATGGCCAACAGGACAAGGAAGTAAGAGATATGTTCATGCAATTCTTCAATAATGAAGGCAGGGTAGAATGGCAAGACCGAATGATCTTGTGATAAAGAGGTGCAATTGTGTTTTTCAATGTAGGCTTATTACGTAGTTACTTACTTGGAAATATGACAGGTACTCTCCAGTGGCACTGCTTGAGAGAGTATGTGAATTTCCATGGTGCGTGTCATCAGCTCGAATGTAAGCACATGACTGTGGGCGAGATGAAATGGATTGCGTCACAATAGTCGATGTTCGATTCAGTGTACTCATCTGACCCTCAAAAATTGCATCATTAATTACTTATTTTACAATATTTAGCCATTTCATCGTCCATTGTTGCAAGTTCTTTTGCAATGTGCCAGCCAAAAGCATGTATTTGCCCTCCTGCTGTGACTTGAGTTTTTTTGCCACAACATGTAGTAACTCATCAGTTGGGTCGGTCTTCTTTGGGCGCCTAGCTGAGGAGGACACTGAACATGGAACTGACGGTGGTGTACTTTCATGAATTCCGTCATCATTGTCGACAATATTGTCGTCCTCATTCTGGAAACAAATGAACATACACTTAAGCTATATGAAGATCTTCACCTGTATTATATGAAAATAATAATAAATACATATACCGTATATAATGTAATACTTTACCTGATTATATAAAATGTCATCCTCTTCCATTGTACAGACACTTGATCTTGGGGTCTCTTGGTCTGCCGAAAATAGCATTTCGTCATAATACCATAGGGTAGGTTGATACACTTGATCAGCCGCAGTTCCCGTTCCCTTTTTGGAATCCTTGACCTTCTTTAGTTCTTTTCTGAAGCAAGTTCGCAGCGAGTTAATTTTTTAACTACTTTGTTCACCTCGGGATCAACCTCCTTGAGTTTCTCTATCAATAAATCGTACGCAGCATTTTTCTTATTTCTATCAGAGTACTCTTTTGATTTAATTTTCCACAGGCAAGTGTCTTGCCTGTAGATTTCAATGAACTCCGACAGAAAGGAACGTGGCATCACTCGCAAATCACTCATTTTAAGAAGCGATTGAACTCAAGTTGGCACTTAACACTGAGCGATCACCACACACGCTACAACTTGCATCACGTTTTGCTTGTACACGCGGGAAAATTTCTAGCAGCGCCAGACTTCTCTCATGCCATGCCCAACACTGCGCATGCCTGGCAAATCGTACGACTTGCTGCCACACACGCTCAGTTTTACACTGCGACTTAGGTTGCGCAAGCAAGTCGTCAAGCAAAACGTAGCGTGTGTGGGGCCCTATTTTATTTAAATTTTAAGAGCCGCCACTGGAGTACAGTTTGCTTACAGATAACAAATTCCTTTAGTGTGTAATTTATGGGAATTTACTGCAGCATTTGACATATAAACCTGCAGCGGTTCTATACTCTGTGAGCTGCCTGAATAGGATTGACATTTGGCCAGAAGTTCCACGTCAGTCTTCGCCCCTCTGCCTTTTGACCAATCCATGTTCGCACTAGTTGTCATAATACTCTGCGTTGCAATATCACAGCCCACGTGCGTCAGTGCCTGGCAGCTGTATCTAGCTTGTACAGTGGGATCGCTTGTATTTTAACTGTTAGGCAAACTTGTTCCCTGACCACATGACGAGGTGAGAAACTGTCGATCCTATTCTGACCGCTCACAGAGTATAGGGTTAAGGGACAAAACAGCACGCCAATGGAAATCTTAATTTTGCTCCGAAAATCAAGAAGCGATGTATTTAAGGCCAAATGGAAGTGATAATTTAGCGGCATTTGTAAGCAATGAATATACCAGGTCTGTTGAGTGCATAATTTAACAAGGGGACCGCGCCTACCCATCAGATTTCGTACAAATTTATGGTATCTTATACAGAACGACAATCCGAGGGTCGTGGGGCAGTCCCTTTGCAGAAACTTTTGTCTTGTTTTCATATTCAGTCAAATTTAATTTATGAAAAAAAAAAAAAAAAAAAAAAAAAAAGCTTCTTTTTTTTTCCTTCTATATAACTCGTGTCAGATCATAGTACTATTTGGGCCGACCCCGACCGTGCGCTTCAAATTTTATTACTTCTCACCAATCCAACATGGCGGCTGTGCGAAATATTTCACCAGCTTTCTGTATCTCCGAAACTATTACTAATATCACCCTGACATTTTGTACGGTGATAAAGGGCACTGCTAGAAGTATACCTATGTGACTTTCAAAAACCTTTAACTACCAAACTAACATGGTGGCCAAGCGAAGTTGAAACATTTAAGTACTTTTCTCGCGTTTGGAACTTGGTACAGCATATGTTTATACACATTTTAATGCACAGACATCTAATTTAGTTCAATCGTTTACATAACCTCACATAACCTCAAGATGGTAGCTGTGTGGAATTTTAAAATTCAGTTTTCATTGCCTGTGTCCTAATTATGCGATTGAAGTAGACGTTTGAATACTGAACTTGCGCAATAATCTTCATGTAATAGTACATAACTCTATGACCTACATAAAATAATTCAAAACATGACAACCATCCGAAATATTGAGACGGTTCTCAATGTCTATGAATCTAGTTACAGCAATCAAACTATTTTTTTAAATGTAGATAGAGGCAATTGATGTAAGTAGGATATATGAAAATAGGCTATATAATTCTTCACGGAACCACTTGTTAATTTGTAAGTTATTTACACTGCAAACAAACCGAAATAATTCTCAATATTTTGTATCTATCAGTGGCGGCTGGCGGATAAATGTTTTGGGTGTTGCACTATTTTCCTTAGGGGGTGGGGGAGGTTAGGGTAAAAGTCTGCTTGATATCGGAGAAAACTGGATTCATTTGCACGGTAAAACGGTGTACCTCATTCATCACGAAATGCCGCATTTCAGAGAACACATTGTTATCGGATTAAATAGATTTTAAGTTAGTCTACATGACAACCTTCACGAGAACAAAACAACGGAAGGTATATAATAGGTCGAGAAAGATCCACGAGTAATCCAAGTACGCGCAAATTACATTCAAGACTTCGGTGGTTAACAGAGCATCTCGGATGTCTCCGTCCGCGCTCGGCTCCCTTGTTGCAATTTGCGGACAACGACCAGCCGAGTTAACTGTTGGGATAGGAATTACTCGATCTAACATCTCTACCATACATTTCACTATTGAGATCTGGTCGGTGCTCGGGCCTAGCAACGACCAAGCAGACGAGCGCTCCAGACAGTTGGCGCGCTTTGCTTTCTCAGACGGTTCACAGTAACTTGCTATAACATTTCCTGTATTGTTAAAGAACAATATTAAATTGAAAACGTACTGCAGACGATCAATTTCAAGTAGTTCCTACTTTTCCTTCCAAATACTGCCGTTAAAGACACCTAGCTGCTAACTTGGCTACTAGATGCCACTACAACAAACACCTGCTGTTGAAAGTTAGAACTTAGTGAGCGTTATCAAATCTAACTTACAAATTTAGCTTCGCACAATTATAGTTAGTGGAAGGTTCTTTTACAGGACATAAATCTATGACATGGGCCCGCCGGCTTTACTTCTCCTCTAAAGGAAGGCATACTGAGGGATTTGACCCCGCCATCTTGGGCATAGAAGCTCAGCATGCTAGCAACTACGCCACCGAAGCCGCGCATAAACAGTATATATGTAATCAGTAATGGCATAAAACATTTGCGTGTTCAAGGCACAAATACTTATGACACTTGGACCGTATATGCTCTTGGTGACCTCGGTGTGTGAGACCGAAAAGGCTTCCACTGACCTGTACGGTTATCGTTCAAACTTGTGCAGTGGTGAGTATACTCGAGAATGAAATTAAGGTAATCTGATGCACAGCTAGCTCACTCACTCCCAACGGACAAAGGGGGCACAATCGTTTAATACGTCGGTCAGTGACACAGTGTGTCTCTAACAGGGTTAAAGGCTCCGGGAGGTTCTTATTCGACCGGGCAGAGCTTATAGGGCTGTTTAGCTTATGAGTGGCGAGAATGGAAAACTGGCCTTAAATACTTGGAAGATGTTCAGTATACGGCAACATATACCATATTAGGAGGCAGCAGGAAGATGAGATACTCTCCAACAGGGAATTCTTCCCAGTTCACAACCACTCGCGCAGCTAAGTATACAATCTACCCTAACCTGATCATTTAACAATCATGTAATCAAACTAAGCAAGCAAATATGAAGTTCAATCGCCACTTTCACTATCTTAACAAAATATCACGTATATCTTGACTACTGTCGACCAAAGTATTATGTGTACTAGAGTTTGAAGGTTGTTTGTGAAGTAACCAATAGACCTACATAAAATCCAATATCATCATTTTCGCCGTTCTATTCTACGTGAGTTCATGTAGGTTTGGAATTTTTAGTTTATATTTTAATATTTTTTATCGCAGTTGTAACACAAAAAGTGCCCGTATTTAAGCGTGTTTCAACCACATTTGAGAATTATCTCAAAAACCCGTCATCAGATTGAATCCAAATTTTAACACAATATACACTGGAATGTCATACAACAGGATTATTAATTTTAAAATTTTGCGTGTCCAAGAAACAAAGTTGAAGGTAACATTTTCTCGGCTTGGGGTGGTTGGAATATGTAGTTCTTGAAGATTAATTGGGGGATTATCCATTTCACAAGGTCCGTATTGACGTGTACAATAACGATTCTAATGGGTTGAGGGGGGGGGGGGGGTCTCCGCCCAATCAATACAATTTATCGCAGTTGTAACTGTTGTAACTGTATTGATTGGGCGGAGACCCCCTCAACCCATTAGAATCGTTAATGTAGTTCTTGGTCGCGTTGTAATCCTTATACATCAAAAAGTTATGCTGTATAACTTAAAATACGAAAATTAATTCACCTATTTTATATCGGTTTGTATTTGAATGGGGAAATAAGACCTCGCCTCGCTCGGCAGTGATGGGCTCCATCTCAGCAACGCTGTACAGCTTATCCCGGAGCGGCTAGCCGGTGAATCATGCCTTATTTACACGATCAAATACAAACCGATATAAAATAAGTGAAATAATTTACGTATTTCACAGTCATACAGCATAACTTCTTGATATATAAGGATTACAATGCGACCAAGAACTATATTTTCCAACCACCCCGAGCCGAGAAAAAGTCGCCTTACAAAAATGATAACAACTTTGTTTCTTGGACACGCAAAATTTTAAAATTAATAAAACCAGTTATACAACATTCCAATGTATATTGTGTTAAAATTTACATTCGATCTGTTGACGGGTTTTTGAGAATTCTTAAATGTGACGCATGGTTGAAACACGCTTAAAAGCGGGCACATTTTGTGTTCCAACTGCGATAAAAAAAAATTAAAATATAAATTAAAAATCCCAAACCTACATGAACTAACGTAAAATAGAACGAAGAAAATGATGATGTTATTGGATTTTATGTAGGTCTATTGGTTATTTCATAAACAACCTTCAAACTCGAGTGCACATAATACTTTGGTCGACAGTAGTTGTTAGTTTTACTATTGCAATTAAGTGTACATATTGTATTACTATCACCCATACTAAAGACATAGATTTAATAGCCTGAGTGTGGTAGATATGGTGATCGCTTGACAATCAAAACAGTTAATCTGTGTGTTTATTAATCTAGTGGTAATTTTTTCAGAATTAGGGAACTACCCTTTACAATTTGGGTAAAAGCATGTTGATTCAGGGAAGCCTCCGTGGCTTCGGCGGCAGCACGCCGGCCTCTCACCGCTGGGTCCGTGGTTCAAATCCCGGTCACTCCATGTGAGATCTGTGCTGGACAAAACGGAGGCAGACAGGTTTTTCTCCGGGTACTCCGGTTTTCCCTATCAACATTTCATTCCAGCAACACTCTCCACTATCATTTCATTTCATCTGTCATTCATTTAATCATTGCCCCAGAGGAGTGCGTCAGGCCTCGGCAGCCGGCACAGTTCATATCCTCGCCGCTAGATGGGGGCTTCATTCATTCCATTCCTGACCCGGTCGGAGACTGGAAGCAGGCTGTGGATTTTCATTTTCATGTTGATTCACTGAAATACGTTATATTTTGACTTAAACTATCTATTTTTGCTTTTCTTTATTTCATGGATTCTCTATCCATTTCAACTAGAATCAACTAACTGTTGGTCTATCAAGCTTCGTAGTTTCTTACAGCTAAATCTTTCTTTATATAGTTTTAAGGTATTCAACAGGGACTGATAATCTTGATGTTAGGCCCCTTAAAACCATCATCATCGACAGGTATTTTCACTGTTCTGAGGTGTTGTGTTGAATTTTGTCAATTGCTCCTTTATGGTAGCATTTTCCGAATTAGTCTCCTGAAAGTAGGGACACAAGTCAGTTCAGAACCGACCCATATTCTTTCTGTAGGAGATGTTCTGCCGTGAGATATAGGATGTGACCGCTGTCGCTGGAGATATAAGCCGTCCAGCTAGCATTGTCAAATAAAAACCTCTACATACCCCACGAGGTGTTCGGATATTCCTTTGCTCTCGTTTGTATTTACAAAAGCTGAGGTCTAGTTCAATCGTCTTTCAATTCAAATATGACATAAAATTAATCATGTTTGAAGGGTTCCCTTATTGAAGTTGAAATACTATTAGTATTTTTTATTTGAACTTCACCTTGGGGTAGGGTATAGGATTAACGAGTTGTGCTCTATACGGAGTCTCATGGCCTTCGTTTCTTAATGCATTGAACTAATAAGGGCTATTCGATACCAAGCCTAAATACGTATTCACTTATATAGTGTACAGTTTGCCACGGTGGGTGAGTGGTTATGGTGTCGGATTACTAACCCCCAAGCTTGCAGGTTCGCTCCTGGCCATGGAAAGCGATTTTTGAAAGGCGGCAAAATTCACGACACGCATGTCATACGCTGTTGGCATGTCAAAGAACCCATTTGAATTTAGTAGGCAGTGTTCATAATGGCAAAATTAATCCCGGGACTTTCCGCCAACACAAGTTCTCATTTCTCTACTAGAAAGCGCTTAGATTCTAACCTTCTTGACTTTCATAGTGCTTCAAGGAACAACAAAATTCGACATGCAAGCTGCCTTCCGTGTGTCAAATAACGAAGCTTGCACCCGGCACCCGAGGTCATACGATATGTTATTACTATTATATACTGTAGCCGGCCCCGTGGTGTTGGGGTAGCGCGCCTGCCTCTCACCCGGAGGCCCCGGGTTCGTTTCCTGGCTCCGGCGGGGATCTTAAAACTGATGTGAGGGTTGGAACGGGGTGCACTCAGCCTCGTGAGGACAATTAAGTAGCTGTCTGACGGTGATTCAGCGCCCCGATCACGAAAACCAAGATTAACGGCCAAGGTGACCCGATGCGCTGATGACGCGTCACCCCAATATCTGCAGTCCAAATGGCTGGGCAGCGGTCGCTTGATCGGCCTAGCCCCTTCATGGGCTGTATAGTGCCAGGAGTTTGACTATTAGTATTTATTAAGTTTGTACACCTTCATCATTAATGTTGAAATGGTAATAGACTAATAAGTTTCAGCCAGATTGTGGTCTTCTTCGGTAACTACTCTCTACAAATAAAATTGAAACTTAACCGTACTCTAATTATGAGCAATGTTGATAAATTATGAGCAAAGTTGATTTGATACATGTATTCATACACAGATCTGTTAACAAAAGTACCGGTAAGATTAACATTTTTTGTTTGATACATACTCGGAAGATAATTCTTTTGAAAAATATGTTTTCAACATCATATTGATTTTGGCCAACAGAGGACCACGTAAATAACTCTTCACGATTTCAGTTCTCTTTGGCGCCAGTATTCCTTCATTCTCATGCTAGCAGCTTCTTCTTGGTCGCTGTTTCTGGCTCTAGGGACCCCTCAAATGTATCTTGTTTCTTAAAGTGGTTCTGTTGTGGAGGTCTTGATCAGTAATGTTAATTTCTTTTAAATCTTTCTTGGTGTTGGCAAACCATTTTTCGTAAGAGTTGCCTTTTCTATTGAGCTTGAAGTGCTGACAATTTTTCTGAGTGGTCTGTCGTTAGGCATTCTGGAAACATGCCCAGAGAATTTAACCCTTTGTTTTCGTATGGTATCTGAGATTCTGTTGCATGTTTTTGGTCCAAGAATTTTTCTTAAAATCTTTTTATTTTTTTTATTTTTTATTTTAAATTTCTTCAATGCCTTTTATAGTTATTAGTCCTAGGCATTCCGAAGCATACGGGCACTCCGGTTGAATTACTGTTTGATAGTGTCGTAGTTTAGTCCCAATTGAAATAAATAGAACAATTTTTTTAAAAAAATAACCTATGATGGTCCCTTTTTGGATGAAAATTTGGTTCTTTGTTTAGAGGGAGCATTAGTGATGATGGAAAATCAGCAGTTATGGCTATTAATCTCTGCGCTCAATTGAGAATTTTGTTTGTGGTGTGGATGGTCCTTCACTGATATAATTTATTACGTAATTCAGTTGCATCGGGAGTTGATGTTATGTGGGTTTTTACGGAATGGGTAATGGAAAATAATGCAATGTTTCACAAGAATGTCGCGGCAAAACTGTCAGGCCAGTTTTTGTACGCTGCAGAGACCCTCTTGATGAACAGGAAAAGTACCATGGATGATGTAGAGAAGGTTGAAAGGCGTATCCTCAGAAAGATTCATGTGCCGAGATTGCTCCCAGATGGAACCTACAGACTGAAAGCAAGTCTCTTGAAAGTAGGGACACAAGTCAGTTCCAAACCGACCCATATTCTTTCTGTAAGAGATGTTCTGCCGTGAGATATAGGATGTGGCTGCTGTCGCTGGAGATATAAGCCGTCCAGCTAGCATTGTCATTAGTGATTGAAGCATTGAATGGTACTGAAAATTTGGGTATGGTACGGTTCGGTAAAAAAAAAATGTACTTCGGTTCTCGGTACAAAATCGGTTCGGTACAGATTGGCTGATTTTCACACGCTAAACTAGTGTAATTTGTAAACCATTAACACAAAAGTAACACAAGACTTCTAAAGGTTCTAAAGTAAACCAAATATTTGCCAAATTTTAGCACAATTTATATTTAAAATACAGGAAGAGAATGTACAGCTAATAATGTCATACAATGTTCCATTACTTTCAAACCTACCCTTTTAGTGTTGAGTAAACAAATTGATGCATATATTAGACATTAGGCGGACTCCGGCCAGGCGGGCTATAAACACAGACATACATTGTGTTGTATTTTGACAATAAATCTTGTCCCATCGCCAAAGTGATCACTGATGGTCGGTATTTCCGGGATCCCCCAGATCACTACGATATTAATGTCTCTTGCACCAAACCAAACTTTAGAGTTTTTTATTCTCTCGAACAGAGGTTGGTAATTTCCTTTGTACCCGTAACCGAAAAATCTATGCACCGCCGACCCCTACTGAAGGCAAACTCCGAACTGTATCGACGGTTGGAAACTGCCAATACGAGCATGCGATGTAGGCATCTGAAGTTCTGCGGGCACCTTCTACGAAGGGACAACTTAAGACTTCTCCTTGATTAAAAGCTATAAGACTGTATGCCTGTGGTTCAATGAAGTGCAAAAAGACTTGGATTCTGCTGGGATTTCTGACCTTAATGTCCAACAATGCTCCAAATTTTCTGATTGAGTGGTGGGGACCAACAGTTAACCATCAGTGTCTCAAGTGTAGGAAACCCCTCTCACAGGAGAGAGGAAAAACTAACAGCCAGGCTCAAGAGATATAGTGAACGGTTGAGAGCATCAAAAAAAGAACTCCCCCAGGGCCTCGCATCTTGGGTTGGTGACCATGGGACCCCAGCTGAGTCCGGCATTGCTTCCACTTACTTGTGCCGGGCTCCTGTCTTCTTTCCCGTTGACCTCCCTTGGTCAACTCTTCTTTTCTGACCCCCGACGGTATTAGGGTATCAGAGGCCTAGGGAGTCTTTCACTTTCCCGCCTTAATTGGCCCTTTTTCCTTTTCTTTATATATCCTTTTCTCTGTAAGATTCCCGTAACTGTTTTTTGTTTGTTAATTGGCTCCCCATGTATCTAAATTCCCTTTAGCTTTTTTTTTTTTGTATCTACTGTATACTCCATTTTGTAGGTAATTTCAATCTATGTTGTATTTTTGTAAGTCTTATCGATCTAAATTGCATTTTGAGAGTGTTATCAACCTCAATTGCATTTTGTAAGGATTGACAATCAAATTGCTTTTTAGCAAGTCTTTCAATATAGGGGGGTGGAACTTTTGTGAGTATTTTGAATTTCAACCTAAACCACTTTTTGCATGTATTTTCAATCTAAATTGCACTTTGTATGGTGCACATTTTCAAAGTATTTTGATTCTCGATTGCATTTTGCGGGTATTGTCCATCCAAATGAGTAGTCTACCGTACATTTTGTAAGCTTTTTCAATTTCAATTGCATTTTGTAGGCATTTTGAATATCAGTTGCACTTTGTGTATTTTGGATCTGAAATGGGATTTTTCTCGTTCTAAATTCCCTTTTGTAAGTAGCTTATTACCGCTCTACATTTTTGTGAGTAGTTTCAATCCAAGTTCTTTTTTGTAAGTATTTTCCGTCTCCCTTACTTTTTGTTCTGGTTTCCATTTCATTGTCATTTTCGTTCATCACCCAGACCATTAGGGGCCGATAACCTAGATGTTAGGCCCCTTAAAACAATCGTCGGTAAAAAAAAAAACTAAAGTCATAAACGCTCCTTAGTGGGCTTAAATCAATAATAATTTGAGGTATGGAGTAGTGTCAAGATCCAAAAAATATATGGGAGAGGTTTGTCACCTATGACTTTTGTTTGTATTGAGAGCAAAGACGTTTTATAAAGTTAATGCAAGGAATCAATACTGGTGGAGAAAATATGACTTCCCTTTTTCTTAAACAGCTGTATCTTGAAAAGCATCCCCCATGGGTTCACATCTTGTGGGACGTGGGTTCGCGACCACGGGACCCCAGCTAAGTCCGGCATTGCTTCCACTTACTTGTGCCGTGCTCCTCTGTCTTCTTTCCTGTCGACCTCCCTTGGTCAACTCTTGTTCTTTTCAGACCCAGACGGTATTAGGGTATCCCGAGGCCTAGGGAGTCTTTCACTTTCCCGCCTTAATTGGCCCTAGTCTCATCTTTCCTGATCCCTCCTTCTTCGAGGGGTCAGACCTCTTGTTTTCTTTTCCTTATATTTCCTTTTCTCTTTAAGATTCCCGCACTTTTTTTTTGTTATTTGGTTCCCCGTGTATCTAAATTCCCATTAGCGTTTTTTTTCTTTGGTAGGTATTTTTAATCTACGTTACATTTTGTAAGTTTTTTCGATCTAAATTACCTCTCGCGATTGTTTTCAACCTCAATTGCATTTTGTAAAGATTGACGATCTAAATTGCTTTTTAGTAAGTCTTTCAATGTAGGTTCAGGGCATTTTACTGAGTATTTTGAATTTCAATTGCATTTTGTAAGGATTTTCAACCAAAACCGCAATTTGCAAGAATTTTAAAACTAAATTGCATTTTGTTTGGTGGGCATTTTGCAACTAATTTGATTATACATTGTATTTTGTGGGTATTTTGAATCTAAATTACATTTTGTAAGTACAGTAGAACCCCTCTCATCCGCCCTCGGCTGGTCCGTCGCTCCGGTTGATCCGACTGTACTCTAGCCGAACTTGTCTCGAATCGTAGCGGTGACTCAATACCCGTCGTGCCATTGTTGTTTACAGGTACTGTACTTGTTATCGCTTGTCCGTTTTAGTGCTCTGTCGTTCTCTCGTATCGTTTCTGTCATTCGTGTTTTGTACAGTACGACTGTGAAGTTTTTAGTGCTTACTGTTCGTTGGTTTTACGATATTATTATTCTGTGATCGTTACAATACTGTACAGTAATTTGTTTACTCTACAGTTGTGTATGGTTTTTGAACAAGGCAGGAGTGAAACGTAAACACGTTACTCTTTAATTAAATGAATAACTAGCAGTGCAACGAAGACTGGACAAAGGAGAATCGCTCAAAAAAAATTGCCAAGGAATTCAATGTAGGCGTTACAATGAAAGATTGGAAAAGTGATCTGAAGGATATTTAATAATGTACAGTGACGAAAGGCAAACTCAAACATTGAAAAAGCCTACACTTAACTGCTTGACAACGCAATGTGGATGTGGTCTACCAAGTATGAAGGGAAGGAACCCCGATATCTTGAATTCAGAGACTGTTAGTTTTAATGAAAATAACTTACGTATATTTCTGTACTTTCTGATAATCCGACCTTCCTTGCGTTCCGACCACACCCTCAGTCCCAAAGGTGACGCATTAAAGGGGTTGTACTGTATTGACAATCCATATGAGTCGTTAGAATCTACCATACATTTTGTAAGCATTTTCAATTTAATTTGCATTTTGTAAGTATTTAGACTCCTAAGTTGCATTTTGTATGTATTTTGAACCTAGCCTACATTTTGTGGGTATTTTTCAATCTATTCTTTTTGTGAATCTTTTCGTTCTAAATTCCCTTTTGTAAGAACATTTTGTGAGTTCTTTCAATCGGAGTTCCTTTTTGTAAGTATTTTCCATCTCGCTTAATTTTCATTCTGGTTTCCTTTTCATTGTCATTTTTGCTATCACCCAGATCATTAGGGGCCGATAACCTAAATGTTAGGCCCCTTAAAACAACAATTATCATCTTGAATAGCATATTAGTATAGTTTTGGTTTTACTCGAATCCTGATTTCGCCCTTTATGCCTTCCCCCCCCCCCCCCTCCCCCCCCCCCCTACCTTCTTCCATAATGTTAACAACTCTTGTGTTTCAGTCAATATGTTAAAGTCCCTTGGCCTTGGTAGCTGTGAACCCCGTAAGAGCCGACCAAAGAAGTTCACCAAGAAGGCACTTGACAGCTCGGATTCTTCATCAGACAGCTACTCCTCGTGTGATGATGGGTCCTGCAAAAGTAAGCAATGTGCTCAATGAAAGGTCTCCTGATTATATACTATAGTTATACCAAGAGAGGGCATACACGGTCTTTTCAATCGTGCATGAATGATACTTGATATATTCCAAGGTCACACACTCATGAGGACCTTCAAATTGACTCTTTTGTCTTCTGTTGCCTGCACTTGGTGCTGACTATCTATTTTTACACACTTGTCTTCAGTGAAGATCGTATGCGCCTTCTCAAGTCACATATTCTTGAATTTTTAAATCGAAAAATATTTCTAAGAATTCATAACGTTAAGTGAAGAATAAGACTTGACAATTATTGGGAATGTACTATGTCCTCGCCTAGTAATTTGATGTAATTACATATTCTTTCCCTTTGCTTCTACTAAACTCGGTGGTATTGTTCCTACCAGCTGTTCCCAAGGTTGCAGGATCGAATCCTGGCACAGCCAGTTGGCATTTGAGGGCAACTGCGGGGGGGGACAGTGTTAGTAGATTTACTGGCACGTTAAAGATCTCCTTCGGTGTCAAAATTCTGGCACCCCAGAGTCTCTAAAAGCCACAGTAGTTAAACAGGATGTAAAACCAATATTACCCTGGTAGGTTGGACATGGAGATTGGCAGGAGGGTACAGCAGAGCAATGCATTCTATCAAAAGTGTAAGAAAACTTGTTTGGGATAAGGAAGTACCAAGGAAAAGCAAGGAGGTAATGTATAAAGTGTACTATGTACCCATATTAACTTATGCAGCTGAGACTTGGACCCTGACAAGCAGGCAAGAGAGTAGAATCCAAGCCAGTGAAATGAAATTCCTAAGTATGATAGGTAAGTCAAGGAAAGACAGAGTGAGGAATGAAGATGTTAGGAAGGAAGTGGGGATGGGAAAACTAAATGAGAGAATTGAGAAGAATAAACTAAGGTGGTTTGGACATGTAAAGAGGATGGAGGAAAATAGAATACCAAGACAGATGCTGGAGGCCAAGTGCAAGGGTAAAAGAGCAAGGGAAGACCTAGAACAAGGTGGATCGATTCAGTGAAGAACAGCGTGAGAAAAAGAAATCTGGACTGGGACAAGATCGTGGAAGAAGAATTGTTGAAGGAAAGAGGAAAGTGGAGAAGTGCCATAAATACCCCGACCCAGCAGGAGCTGGATAAGGGGAAATGATGATGATGATGATGATGATGATGGTACAGAACTAAAAATGATCAATGTCCATGAATTGGAATCTTAGCTATCATATAATTACATTTTGTTACATATTTTACCATGACGTTTTTTTTTTCTACATTAACTTTTTTTCAAATGTAAAATTATATATTTTCTTAGTGTAAAGAAAGTCATCATCATCATCATCTTGCACAGTTTCCAGCCACTGGCCAAGTCTGTTTGGAACACAAGCCTCTCCGACGTCTTCTTCCCACCATCTCTCAGCCTCCACCCTTGTCCAGTCTTCTCCTCTCTTCACGCTTTCTTCCACCCCCTTCAGCCACCTGTCTCTCGGTCTCCCTCTTGGTCTCTTTCCTTCCCACTTCGTCTCGTGTATCCTCCTGGGTATCCGCTTCTCCTCCATTTACATGTCCATACCATCTAAGTCTAGATTTCTCTATACCATCCTGTAATGATTCCTCCTTCATTAATTCTCTGGTCCTCTCATTTCTTATTCTGTCCCTCTTTGTAGCTCCATTACTGCTTCTCAAGAACCGCATCTCACTGGCCTGTATTTTGCTCTTCTCCCATAAGTCCAACCCCTCGTCCACGTCGTGGGAGACGAGCAACGGCACAAAGTAGGGGAATGCCTGTAAGGGCAAAGTACAGTGGGGACTTCGCGTGCCCCGGGACCGTTACAGTAGCTGTGAGGGTCCTACAGGAACCCTGGAAAGTGACGGCTAACGGGGCTCTGGTGAAGCTACGATAGGCCCGGCAAGCCAGTAGTGGATGAAACCAAATGCTTTCAAGAATGGAACGAGCCTCGGACATGTCAAGAAAGTATTTTCTCTAAAGTGAAATACACGGTAATTCAAAATGGTCTGTATGAAAATATTTGTACATGAAACAGATTTTCCATGCAATTCATAAGCAGATGAGAAAGGGACAGGGAAGAATTCCACGAGAAATATTAATGGAGGTAACGAAGATGCGAATTCACCTCACACCCTGCCGGATACTCTGTGGCTGGACATAGAGGAATGCTGTGAAAACTTGAGCCACCTTGTAACTTGAGCGCCTCCTCATCTACCTTGCGGTGTTGAGGTTTTCACAAAGGAACGCCATCGGATCCTATCCTGTGATAGCACCATGGCTTGTCGCAGGTTACTGCCGCGGGCTTAGTTTATTTTAAGAATCCCCCAGCGGCTCACATCTAGTGGGACAAGTGTTGGCGACCACGGGGCCGCAGCTGAGTCCGGCATTGCTTTCACTTACTTGTGCCGGGCTCCTCTGTCTTCTTTCCTGTCGACCTCACTTGGTCAACTCTTGTTCTTTTCCGACGGTATTAGGGTATCCGAGGCCTAGGGAGTCTCTTCCTTTCCCGCCTTAATTGGCCCTTGTCTCAATCTTTTCTGATTCTCTCCTTCTGCGAGGGGTCAGCCTTCTTTTTCTTTTCATGTTATCTCCTGCCTTCTGCTCTAGGCCCTCAAGGAGGCCGGGTGTAAGTAGCCCCACCACTTTTGGTGCACCCTAGATAATGCTACAGCCTCAGGGGCTCACGGCTGGTGAGTTCGGGAGTAGGCGACCCCGAGGGATTCCTGAGCTGGGTCCGCTTTCCCCTTTTGTCCCTTGCCTTTGGGGAGGACCCTCTCCTCTTTCACTTTCCTATCTGCCTTTCATGGCTCTCCTTCCTTTCAAGTCCCTCAATTCGCATTCTTCGAGGGTTGAGGGCATTTCTTTTCCTCCTGTCCTTTATTTGCCTTATTCTCCTTCAGTTTTCCATTTCTTCTTCTAGTATGTAGGTTAGTAGTTAGTTTTAGTTTTAAGTTTGCATTTTCATCTTCACGATCACCCAAACCATCAGGGACCGATAACCTAGATGTTAGGCCCCTTAAAACAACAATTATCATCATTATTTTAAGAATGATCAAATTGCACCCTTTCTTTCTTAAATGTATTTAAAAAATTCTAAACTCTGTTGCAGATAACATGATACTAGTTCAGAATATTGTGTTAAATAGAACTCTGAAAAGGAAATTTCATGATAGAATAATATTTAGTAATTTTAGGGCATTTTGAAAAATTGTTATTCTTTATTGTTTTTCAAAAATTCACAGAGAACTGAAAACGGAAAACAATTTGGTACAAAACTTCGATGGTTGAGTTTCAGGTGTGATATGGTAAACGTTTCAAAGGAATCTGTTCCAAAATTTGAATTTTCTTCCTAAACGTATAGACAGGGTCGTTTTGTATGTGCGCGCGGGTAAACACTGCAAGCTATGCCGGCAGTGACTGGTACAGATTGCGGGCATGCGTACCCGGTTCAGCCAGTGGTTGGCGTGCACTTTCACACTTTTACCAAACACATTCAATAATCTGTACGTGCAGTGCCCATAAGTGATGCTGAAAATGTCCTCCCTCTCTTATAACACACACCTTACATCCTCTGATGAAAGAATGTCGTGTCAACTCTTATATTATTTACGGAGCCTGTTTCCTTGAATCGTTTAGCGAGCCTCCTAATTGTACTTCCCGGAAACTTGATTCGAAATTTTCGTCTCTTTTCGAAACAAGATTTTCTGCTTTTCATACAGGAATTATGGATGTACACACATTCGTGCAATGTGAATTGGTGTCTAGGTCATACAATCACAATACTCGCTAAACGTGCAACACAAACGTCTAATCTTTGCAGATACACGTCCATATGAATGACAAAACACGAGTGAACTAACGATATGAGTCAGCGGAGCGCGCCAACCACCGGCTGAACCGGGTACGCGTGGCCAGATCTGCGCCAGTCACAGCCGGCTTAGCTTGCCGTGTTTACTCGTGCACACACATATACTGACTCTGTGCATGCTTTAAGTTGGCCTCCTTTTGTCTTTTACATGTTTTCTTACTAGAGCCGGTACAGGTAATAATATATTCAGTAGCATTTTTAACAGGCATTTTGATACCTTCTATTCTTTCACAATGTCAAAACTCGATAACATTGGATGTAACACACAGTGCTTGTATATGAATAGCTGTTTCCTACAGGCTCCATTATCTGATGACTGGACTGGAATTTCCATGCAGTGTGTTGTCACTGTGCTAACTCATCCTTTTCGGGCACCCACTCCTCTTTATCGGGTAATGAAAGTTACTGAAAGTCAATACTGATCCATAACTTAAATGAACTTTTGTCATTCTTCTCTTCTAGCCGACAAAAGGAAGTCGACTGGAGGAAGGAAGTCGATTGGCGCTAGGAAGTAGACTGGAGCAAGGAAAGCACCAAAGGGTAAAGGTAATGCACTGCTTTGATATCTGATCTTCCATTAACAAAAAAAGTGATAAAAATGTCCAGCATAACTCAACGCATTGCTAGCATTTCGCCCCAGCGTGCCAATCGGGCTCTTCAGTTGGTAAAGGCACACCTACCAAGACGCGTAGCAGGTACACACTGAGAAGGCCATGCAAGACGCCTCGACACATATGTGGTCACGTGCGCTGTTTTTGGAGTGGAGTTTTTTACTCCATGGTGCGCTGGCATGCTCGTGACGTGGCCACATATGTGTCAAGGCGTCTTGCATGGCCTTCTCAGTGTGTACCTGCTACGCGTCTTGGTAGGTGTACCTTTACCAACTGAAGAGCCCGATTGGCACGCTGGGGCGAAACGCTAGCAATGTGTTGAGTTATGCTGGACATTTTTATCACTATTTGTGTTAATTATAATGGCTCAATGGACAATACTAATTCTGATTCTCTTTCGAGATCATTTGATTGATCTTCCATGGTAAACATGTGGTATGTCATTTATACTAAGACTAGCAACCTGGCCCAGCTTTGCCCGGTATATTCAGCGTAAGGTTAAGACGCATGGACGGCAGGTCTCGGACACAACTCGGAAAAGCAGAGGTGAATAGCGAAACTCCAACCACATAATTATACTCTTTTCTGAAGTCTTAACTCGACAAGACTAGACAGTTTGATGCTGACCGAAGCTGGGGTGATAGGCTAGCCCGCTAGCTTGTCAACTCGCTCTGAAACTAGTAACTTGAATATCCACTGAATGGAGACGGTTGGAAGAAATTAAAACTTAAAACACTTATCGTGGGCAATGTATTATAGATATGCTGTCGCGGACTTCTTTGTAGAACTTTTCATGGTGAACAATTCTTCCTCGTAGTATTCAGCAGGTTTTTCTTCGCACTTGATTCACTGAAATCGTTAATGCTCGGCTTCCTTTTGGTCATGATGTTTTTCTACAGAAACCTTCCTCAAATAATCCTTTACAGAATGGTGAAAACCGCATCAAAATCCATCCAGTGGTTCTCGAAATTACCAGTTATATCCAAGAATCTGGGACTTATTTTTATACTACTGTACATAGTGATTGCTCTTAATTTGCGATAAACATTTTTGGTTTGCCTTGCTCATATTCCTCTTAACCAATTTGGCTTGGATATGTCGCTGTTTCTACACACAACAGTAGCTTCCTTGCTTTTAGGCAACTGGTTTTTATTTGCATTGTTGTGTGTTTCAGTGGAATACCTCTTGTTTTCTAAGAAACTTCATTGTTTTCTTTAAGAAACTTCATTCGTGTATTTGAATGAACTATATTGATTCCAGGATTATAAACACCATAATGAAATAAACAACTTCAAATCGAATAAGACTATAATCGTGACCTCCTCAAAGACCCAGTTCGTTTTAGAGTTCTAGGAAATCAATACACCTAAATTTTTATATATATATATATATTGAATAACAAGTTTATACTTTTTGCTTTCTGATTTGAATATGAGAAATATTTTTCATAATTAAAATGTAAGGACGTCCATTTTAAAACAGTATTTATTTATTTATTTATATTATAATTCTTGTCATAATATGGTTGGTTCCTTAGTTTAGAGGCTGCGACAACTCTATCATCTATCCCCGTGTACTTTCGGTGTGTGTAGAATCTGTCTGATAACCGGTGTTTAATGTGATGTCAGTGTTGGTGTGTGTTATCTGTTTTTTAATTCAAGTAAGGACTGCAGGCTTATGAATTTATCAAATAGTTCCTACTTTTGCCACCAAACGCTACCGTCAACGACTACTGGTTCAGAATTTAGCTACAGGAACCTAAGAGCGTTGTTTACATTCTTAACCTATACAATTTAGCTTCACACAGGTGTAATTAGTGGAAGGTTCTTTAACATGCCATAAATCTATGACATTGGACCGCTGGCTTTCCTTCCCCTCCGAAAGAAGACATACAGAGGGATTTTTAACGCTCTTAAAAAATCCGACGGCTTGGGCCGGGTTTGAACCCGCTATCTTGCGCATAGAAGCTCAGCATGCTACCAACTACGCCACCGAAGCCACTTCAGTTTTAATGTAAAACAAATTTCTCAATTTTCTTCATTTAAGCTCTTGCTGGACAACACGTTCTTGAACTCGGAAAATGATCTTTTTAAGTCGCAGGAAATGATAGGTGCATGTTTAAATGAAGACATTTGGGACAATCCATTTAGACGTGAGGACCCTTCTTCGACTTTTAACAGGTGGCATGACGGCTACACTCCTGAAATAATAATGGAATGCAAGAATGTTCGAGCAAGAACTCGGGGTGCCGAGTGTAAAGCGCAAATAATAATCGAATGCAAGAACGTTCAGGCAAGAGCTCGGGGTGCCGAGTGTAAAGCGCAAATAATAATCGAATGCAAGAACGTTCAGGCAAGAGCTCGGGGTGCGGAGCGTAAAGCGCAGCTGTCATTACAAGAAGGCCGCAGCTCTGATGTTTTGTTTGCTTCCTGGAAATCCATACCTTTGTATTGGGAAGTGTAGGGGTAAAATATTTAAAAAGTACATGCTGGGTGCAAGCGCACTAATTGTGGGCGAGAATTTTAAGAAAATTTTCTTAAGTTGAATAGACTACTGTATGACGGCTTCGGTGGCGTAGTTGGTAGCATGCTGAGCTTCCATGGCCAAAATCATAGGTTCAAACCCAGCCGAAGTCGTCTTGTTTTTTTTTTTTTTTTTTTTTTTTAGAGTATTAAAAATCTCTTCAGAGGGGAAGTTAAGCCGGCGGGCCTATGTCATAGATTTATGGTATTTAACAGAACCTTCACTAACGAAAATTGTGTGAAGCTAAATTTGTAGGTTAGGTTAGATTTGATTAACGATCTATTAAGTTACAAGGTTCGCTGCCAGGTGCCGGTTCCGGTGGCAATTAGTAGCAAAGTTCACGGCTAGGTGTCGTTGACGGTAGCATTTGGTAGCAAAGGTAGGAACTACTTGAAATTGATAGTCTGCAGTCCTTGTCCGAATTCCAGATAACGCACACTAATACAGCCATCACAATTACCGTATTTACTCGAATACGACCCGCCCCCGAATAAGACCGGCACCCTGATTTTGAAGAACAAAATTTAAAAAAAAAAAATTGACTCAAAATTATTTACTATTTTAACTAAATAAACAGAATAGCATTTATCCAAAATAGTTTCCAACAGTTTTGGAGTCTTCCTAAAATAACACACATCAAACGATTAAAAATACAAATAAAAGTACACAAACACTTCATTCAGAAGTACCAACTTCGGAACTTTTATCACCATCACTTTCCCACTAAATGTCATCTCTGCCATCCATAGCATTCGAAATACTACATTTCTTGAAGCTCTTCCGTATGAGATCTCCAGAGATACGATTCCATGCCGTCAAAATCCACGAACACAGCAGCTGAACTTTCGGGCGCTGAATACGACCAGTTGGAGTCAGTGTGTGCTTATCCGCCGCCATCCGCTCCGTATAACAGCTGTTTCAAGGCTGCTTTGAACGGGCGGTTCACATAGATATCCAGTGGTTGTAGCATAGACGTCATCCCGGTCAATCACGAATACATGACTCGTCAATATCATATTTCCTACCGGGCACGATTTCCAATAACTTCAGCTTCCCTCACAATTTTCAATTCCTCACTCACAGTAAATGACCGCAAACGTTTTGTAGCATTCATGTTTACACTCGGAGAACAGGCGCGTGACTGTATGATGCCGCATGCTTACGGTAAAACCGTTATAGCCGGAAGAAGGCTAGCACCATCTAGGGGTTACTCTGAACACCCGATATCGCGAGCGGCGGGCAATTTTGATCTTTCAAATTTGGATGACTCAAAAATAAGACCCGCACCCCAATTTTTCACGTCCGAATTTGTTTAAAAATGTGCGGGTGGTATTTGAGTATATACGGTAATACCGGTTATCAGAAAGATTCTACACACACCCAAAGTACAAGAGGCTGCATGACAGTGTTGTCACAGCCCCTAAGCTGGGGAATCAACCAACCAGACTACAGTTTGAGGTGATTTTTTTCCGGGTTTAACATGATAGAATAAGAAATGAGAGGACCAGAGAATTAATGAAGGAAGAACCGTTACAGGATGATAGAGAAATCTAGACTTAGATGGTATGGACATGTAAAACGAATGGAGGAGAAGAGGATACCCAGGAGAGTACACGAGACGAAGTGGGAAGGAAAGAGACCAAGAGGAAGACCGAGAGACAGGTGGCTGAAGGGGGTGGAAGAAAGCGTGAAGAGGAGAGAAGACTGGACAAGGGTGGAGGCTGAGAGATGGTGGGAAGACAGAAGACGTTGGAGAGGCTTGTGTTCCAAACAGACCCGGCCAGTGGCTGGAAACTGTGCAAGATGATGATGATGATGATGATGACATGAGAAACACTTACGAACATCGGGGACAAAGTATCCTGAAGAATGAGGAACACTCGGTTCAACCAGGATCACGGACATGTCTACTTAATTCTGTGATAGAATAAATCTTCCTTTTAATTAGCTATTAAATCCAAAATCTTCAAAATATGCATTATGTATGAATTTTCTCTTCCAAAACGACTAATCTTTCTTCGGCTTTTCCCAATTAATTGGGGTCGCTGGAGTCAACCCGGCTCATTTTGGTTTTGGCCGGGTATTGAAGACCAACGGGCCATAACATGCAAATGTGCACGGAGAAAGCATTTGCATGGAAATCCGGGCTGTAGTAACGATGACGTGGTGTCTGCAGACCACCATATTGACGGGAAACCATGCACAGACATGGTCCGAGCAGTTTTTCCAGGTTGCTCCGCCCCTGCAATGAAAGGCAACTGGGGCTGTAAACTCGATAAAAAGCTGTACCAAGCCTTTGCAGAGGCCACACACATCACAACTCTCCTTAATCCATGCTTGTGGTGCAATTATTTTATTCCTAGTTGCAGGACGAGCTGTTAGAGGTTATGTATCCACTAGTGGTGGAGTTTTCTCAAACCTTTAACTTCGTGTTTTGCAGACAGCAGCGATTCAGGAACTTCTGTTGGCTACTCGCACAGTTCGGACTGCTCTACTTGTTCCTTCTAAAGCTGCTCAGACTATGATGACCGTAGCCCAGAACCTAAGAAGAAATCCAAGCCTCGTGGAAAAGTAAGTACAGATCAGAGGTCATGTCGCAGATGTACCATACTGTTATGTATGTAATGTATTCTTTATTGTCAGGCAGTTGTCCACTTGCAAAATCTGTCAAATGAATCGTAAACGGAACTGAGGAAATTGATGAAAACATATTACGGTATGTCTGACTCCCACAAAGTACAGCTATGATTTTTTATTTACTTATTTCCAGGGATTGGAATTTTTCGGTGATTTCAGAGTGAAGAAAGCGGTATTTTAAAGTGGCAAATTCGGTGGTTTCAAGTGCACTTCTCGGTACTTTCAAAATCATAAATTTTAGGCGGGATTTTTTAAATATCATGGATAACATGCATAACATAACACATTTCAGTCATCCTTCAAAGTATACTTCAGTGAAGAGATCCAAATTCTCTTGTGACAAACGGTGACGCATATCACTTAACGTGCTAGTGTAAGCTGAAAAACAAAAGTTCACCACGTTTGAACAGGGGATCCAAATGGTTTTCAACACAGATTCTGAGAACTTTGGAAATACAAATGTCATCCTTGCAAAACTCCAACAATATCTGTCTTGGTCCTGGCATGCATCTGCTTCTTGATTAAAGTTTTCAGTTCTTTGTATCCTCTTTAACACCTTACTTTCTTCCAGTGTTCCACAGAACAGCAACTTCTTAATTTTCTCATTGATGTTCATTGGCACTATTTCTGCTGGATCAAACGCACACATTTGTAAATCCTGTTCCCAGGGTCAACGGATCTCAAGCTGATTGATTTTCCAAGAGCATGGGACCCAGAGTTTCCTAAAACTGAATGTATTTTCCCTCTTTTTAACACATTTCCACAACCCTCCAACTGCTCCTTAATGTTGGTACCGTACTTTCCAGAAACGGCAAGTTTAAGGGCTTGCTGAATTCTCCGTAGATGTCCATCAAGAAGGTGAACAGCTGGATGTGGCCTTCTAATAAGGGGACGATGTCTGTGCCAAATAGGGATGTAGCCTGAGAAAGTTCGCGCCAGAGAGCGCTCGTGTAGTACTGAGTAAGCGCAAGGCGATCGTCATATATTTCCCCCAGTCAGCTGTGAGGAATGTATAGATTGTGACAAGAGTTTTCTAAGCTAAAGTAAATTATATCTTCTCTAATATTACTCCAAGACTACATTAATTAATTGTATAGGTATATCCTCTAATATATTATGGACGATTTTCAGCGTTTAAGCGTTAAACAGCTGCAAAATGAGCTACGGACTAGAGGTGCTAAAACTAGTGGGAGGAAGGAAGAATTAATAGGCTACAACGGTAGTAACAAAATTCTAACACGCTTTATTATTCAAATAATGAATAGGAGTCAGAATTCTTGAGTATTGTAGGCCTATATTGATAAATATATCTCCATATGACTTAAATCATAAATATAGATTTAAATATTCACTTGCTCCCCTTGCTTGTAGACTTCGATTCATGTCTTTTTTGGTTGATACCTTAAATGAAACTGTCATGTTTTAAGGTGTAAACATTATCAAAGAAAGTTAATACCGGTATTGTATACCTGAAAATTCATCGCAACGTTTGGTTCTTATGTAATGTTGTCAATTTTGCAATACGAATCGTTCCCATACCCCCTTGGAAACGACTTAGGGTTACAATTTTTGGAAAGTTTGAGAATCCCTTCTTTAGGGCCACGAGCTGTGTCCATTCATCTGACTAATGTCTCAAGAATGTAGAAGTCAGTCACTACCGGTACCACATTCTCCGTCGGGCAGATGGAATTTGACGATTAATTCTGATTTCAAGAAACCAGCCATAATACGTTTGTGACTGTTAATGTTGTGAAATGTATTCTTGAAGTATTTGTCCGAGTATTGATGCCTTTGAAAATAGGAGTTACAAATGTTACATTCACTTTTTCCTGTATATTGAAGATTTCTTCCTGTACCGTACTTCAAAAGAGATAATTTCAGCAGATTCCGATATTGTAGGCTTATCGTGGTAATACGGCAATTTTTTTGTGTATGGCCTCTTCCTTATTTTTGTTGTGTTCGTGGTCCACGGAAAAAGCGACGGAGCAGTGCCCGGTTTTAATCTTGCTCTCTTACCTTCAAATACAAACGCATAAATTCAGTGGTTGTTATCGCAATGTCTAATCAGTTTATAGGTAGGAATTATTTCCCTTTGTAAATCACACTTGCCCAACACAGTTTTCGTGAAGTCATTGAGTTGAAAATGATGGGAACACACTTTAATATTTTCGGTCAGATTTTCTTCACCGAAATGTTTCCTTCTAATAACATGTAACCATTTCTTCCTCATTTCTTTATTTTGTTAAAATTGGTGAAACGATAACGGGCTTCCTTGATTTTTGCAAAGAGGAACACTGCAATAGCTCGGCATAGTCACGAAAATAGCAATTTAAACTACTTAAATTCGTGGATATTAGCGGCAAGAGAACACATGAGACAAATGAAGAGCGCCTTGCGCTTACCCAGTACAACAGCAGTGCGCTCTATCGGTGCTAGTTCTATACATCCCTATTCTTTGAATCTCAGGTATTTCGTCATGTGAAACATTGTTGAGAAAATCAACACCAGAGTTATCAGTCCCTACTACTTCACTTATAAATTGCAAAATATCTTTCAAGTACTTGGAGAGGCATACTACAGAATGAAACCAAGAAGACCACCTGGTTAATACTGGTTCAGGAAACAGTGCACATTTTGATCTGGATACTTGCCATCTAGAGATTCATGTCTGAAAGGCGCACTATATGACGCCACGCGTCGAGTAGTTACTAGGATGAAGGGACACATGACCTTGCTGTTCCGGCCCTAACCTCAATAACTAAGTACTGTAACTTACTAGGATGACTTCCCAGATTGATAGAGATCGCTGTATGCAGAAAGTGAGGCCTGCTATCTTCCGTTAACTTTCCAATCATTCCTTGTTTGTTGGATGCTCGCCATGCAGTCAAGTCATGGGAGAAGATTACCGCTAATACACTCGCACAAAAACAAGCGTTTGTCAGCTTCTGTGACGACGATATTTTAAACGGGCCAGGTGGTCTCACTACGATGACATTAAGGCAAAACCTGGATGAATATCAAGATGCAGAAGAAAGTGACATTCAGTAGTTAGACTTCGATAAAGACGATCATGGTTTCAGACATGAGGATATTGTATGGAATTTGACTGTCGGTGAGGTAATCTGAAATCCAGTACATGTTGAGTGCAGGAGTGATGCAACGGAAATCCCGAAAGTTCCCACAGTCAAGCTAGTGTGTCTATAGTCACACTTATCTCTTATATAGAAAATCAAGATGAATTTTCGTTCTCAAACATTGTTTTCTTCAGAATTGTACCATCTAAAATTAGAAAAAATAAACCATCTAAGAAACAAAAAGTGATGAGTCATTTTTCTTAGTTTTTAATATTGGTAAAATCCACATAGTATGTCTTACATTACTATGTTATGAAGTATTATATATATATATATTTTTTTGCGTGTTCATAAAATACATTTCAATATTTTAACCAATAGTTTTCTCTTTGCTAGGCTTAAAAACATTTCTGTGGATAATTCGCGGTTTTCAATAATTCGCGGAAATTCGTGCATTAATTGCCGCGAATTATCGGAAGTGCACTGTAAAGAAAAAACGAAAAAAGCTAAAATTCGCGTTTTCATGCGAAAATCATGCATAATTCGCGAAATTCGCGTCTTCATGCGAAATTCGCGAAATTTCGCGACTTCAAAAACCATTTTTTTCGCCATTTTTAGGGTTATTAAAACGCATTACCATCTGTGTATTATTTCATTTAATAATTCGCGAAATTCGCCATCGCGAATTTTTCCTATCCCTACTTATTTCCAAATTCCTGAGTTTACTGTTAAAATTTGTTTAATCTCATGTATACCATTTTGTTTTTAATTTATAATTTGAGTTTGCACATAACAGGTTTTGCAAGTGTAACTCAAATTAGACAGGTTTTGCTGGTTGATGTTCGGCCATCTTGAGAACGTACCCACTTTCAAAACCTGCTAATTAATATGTTCACGATAATTACAACCTACTGTAATGCTTGTATTATCTCACAGGGTAATTACAAGTCATCCATCTTCATTTCCCGTTTCCGGCTTCCTGGGTCGGGTTGTGAATTAAGGACCTCAAACGTTTCCTGTCTCTCCTCCACTCCTCTCCTGTTTTTAGTACTTCTTCAGGTTTTCCTCCTCTCTTCTCTACACACTCCCACACTGTATCTGCCCATCTCTTTCGGGGCCTTCCTCGTGGTCTCTTCCCTGTCATCTTTTCACAGAAAGTTTTCTTTGGTACTCTCTCCTCTCCCATTCTCATCATATGTCCATACCACTTTAACTTTGTTGTTTCTATCCTGTCCTGCAGCTTCAAGATTCCTGTCCTTTTTCTAATCTCTTCGTTTCTAACTCTATCTCTTCTGGTCTTGCCCTCTATACCTCTTTAGGAATTTCATCTCCGCGGCTTGTATTCTACTCTCCTCTCTTTTTGTAGTAGTCCACGCTCCAGCTGCATATGTTAGTATGGGTCTGTAGTAGGTTGAATATAATACATTTTTACATTTCTTTGGGACATCTCGGTTCCACAGAATACCCCTTATGCTCTGGTAAAAACTGTTCGCTTGTTGTATTCTCTTTCCAATTTCCTCAGTTATCCTTCCATCTTCTGTGATCACACTTCCCAAGTACTTGAAACTTTTAACCACTTCTAGAATTTTCCCATTCAATTCTATCTTTCCTCTTCCTTCCTTCCTTCCTTCCTCTTGACATTACCATTGTCTTGCTCTTCTCTGTGCTTACTTTCATCCCATATTTCTCTATTTCTTGATTCCATACATCTAGTTGTTTTTGTACTTCCTTTTCATCCTCGCCCCATATCACTATATCATCTGCAAACAGCATGGCCTTTGTTGCCTCTTGTCCCAATTTCTGTTTAACATTCTTGTGAATTTCATCCATGACTATGATGAATAGTAAGGGGGACAATACACTTCCCTGTCGGAGACCTGTTTCCACTTTAAACCATTCTGTTTCTCCTATACTGGTCTTCACGCTACTCACACAATATTTGTACATAGCTTTTAACATTTGGACATCAGCTCCGTTAACTCTCCTTTTCCTTAATACATTCCAAACCACCTGTCGAGGCACACTGTCGTACGCTTTCTCAATATCAATAAATGTCATCACCATGTCTTTTCCAAATTCCCATCTTTTCTCCATCATTTGCCTTAATGCAAAGATTAGGTCAAATGTTGATCTGTCTTTCCTAAAACCATACTGTTCTTCTTCCATCTCTCCTTCTATCTTCCTCCTCCGTCTGCCTTCCAGAACTCTCTCAAAGATCTTAGCTACATGAGCGATAAGAGTGATCCCTCAGTAGTTATTGCATTCCTTTTTGTCACCTTTCTTAAAAATCGGGATAATTAATCCCTTTCCCCATTCTTCTGGAATCTTTCTTCTTCCAAATTATTCTAAATAATCTAGACAACCATTGTACACCTATTGGTCCCGTTGCTTTTATCATTTCCGCGGACACCTCATCCTCTCCTGCTGCTTTACCACTCTTCATCTTCTGTATGGCTTCCTCTATTTCTAGCATAGTGATCTCCTTTTCTTCTTCTTCTTCTTCCATTGTTTCTTCTTGTTCTTTTTCATCTTCCAGTTCAATGTATTTAACATTTAGTAGCTTTGAAAAGTATTCTTCCCATCTTTTTAATATATCATCTCTTTGATACAATATCTGTCCTGCTTCAGTTTTTACAAATTTTGTGTTTTCCCTACCTTTTACACTGTTTTTCACCAATCCATATAGAACCTTTTTACTTCCTTGGATATCCTCCTTCAAAGTTTCCGTGAAACCTTCCCAACTTTTCCTTTTTTCTTCTTGTACAATTTTTTGGCATGCCTTTTTTGCTTCTCTATATTTTTGCCATTTCTCTGCATTCTTACTGCCTATCCACTTCCTCCATGCCATTTGTTTTTCTTTAACAGCTTCCTTTACCCTGTTGTTCCACCAAGGAGTCTCCCTTTCCTTCTTCTTCCCTGATAGTCTTCCACAAGTGTTTACTGCACACTTCGCAAAACAATTTCTAAAACCTGTCCATTCCTGTTCGACACTTTTTGCTTCGTCTTTGGGAATTTCCTTTTTCAAGTCTTCTCGGAACTTTTCCATTGCCTCTCTCTCTTTTAGCTTCCACACCTTTATTTTTCTTTCCCTTTTCTCCGCAAGCTTTGTGATTTTCCCAAGCCTTAATTTGGCTATCACCACTTTATGGTCTCCTTCAAAATCTCCTCTTGGCATAGCTGTCACATCTACCAGTTGTCTACGTTTATCCTTTTCCACTAGGATAAGATCGATCATTGTTTTTGTCTTTCTGTCTCCCCATCCATACCTAGTTATTTTTTGGGAGTTCTTTTTCCTAAACCATGTATTTCCAACAATTAATCCATTCCTTCTACAGAAATCTATTAACATTTCTCCTTCTTCATCCTGATTTCCATAGCTAAATGGGCCAATTATCTCTTTTCCCTGCCTATCTGTTCCCACATGTGCATTCATATCACCCATTATTATAACCTCTTTGTCTTCTATACACTTTTCCAGTTCTTCTAAGAAATCATCTACCTTCTGTCTGGGGTGCGTAAATCTGTATAAAATCCTTTGTTCCACTCTCAAGTTCTAGTCTAATTTTCATCATTCTGTCATTAATTTGGTCTACTTTCTCAACATACTGCACTAAGTCTTCTCTCAATATTATTGTAACACCATTCATTGCCTTATTTCCTCCACTCCAATATATTCTATATCCCTTCCCTTTCTTGACTTCTTTCTCACCTTTTCCCTTCCATTTCGCTTCACTGACTCCCATCATTGCTATTTCCTTCTTTTCCATATAGTCCACAAATTCTTCTGTCTTGCCATTTAGGCTCGTCACATTTATGAAGGCGATGTTTGTGGTGTGGTATAAGGAAACAATTAAAAACTATTTCGTAGGCCTACTATTTATTTTTATTTAATTTGTTGACAAAATAAAGATAAAATAAAAAATTGTCCTCTTAAGATGCGTGTGTTAAGAAATTTACTCATTGATGTTACCAATAATTACAGCACAGGGTGTCGAGCGATACGGGAAATACGGGAATTATACGCGCGCCCCGCTCGTTGCTGACAATGACATACGAGAATCAGTCCGCATTGTTATTCACAGAGGAGACCTGGGTTTCTCGACAAGAGCAGCCCTTAAAGAAGCTAACAGCTCAAGATCTCAGAAAATTCCAGACGCGGATGTGCTGCAATTTCGCACCAACTGCCGAGAATTGTACATTTGTATCTTATGGCTGAAAAAATCAAAGAGAGGTCAACTCTTGCTCACAAGAGACCCGTGCTATTTCCTGCCTAGACCCTATAGGGTTGCTGAGACTTTCCTGCCTAGACCCTATAGGGTTGCTGAGACTCCTAAGTCGTAAGAAGTTAGGATCGTCATTGCCCTGGAAATTCTTTGTGATCAGAAGAATTTGCTTTCTGGCACAATGGCTGACCGCATCAAAAGCAGCTACTCCGTCACTGCTCATTTGAAGCAGTTCGTCGGAAAAGAGCCACGGCTCGAGGTGTTGTGGTCTGAATTAGTGGATTCAGCATCTTCCTCAGTTCCTGCCAAAAACTAGCTCACAAGCTTCGTTAAAATGATACTGACTTTGTATCACAACAATGCAGCTCTAGACAAGGTTTCTCCTTGAACAAGGAGTGCATGATCGTCAATCACAAAGAAGCAAGTCTGATTGGCATGCATACGGTTCAGGACGCTGTGATGGCAGCTGGTGGAGTAGAAAAGATAACCGTGAGCAAGAGTCCATACTGCATGAAACTCCTACGCAGTGTTCAAGGAAGCAAAACAGGTGCGAAGCGACGGCTAAGGTGGCAGTCGAAAGAAAAGCCACAAAAGATCTCCAGGAATTGGAAAAAAATGTACTGTCAAAAGAAACTAATTTTGTGCTGTGTATAACCGAAGTTCCTAGTAACAATCTTGTACGGTATTTGTCAAGGTGACTTATTTAATTTCGTTTTGCATTATTTTATTTATATTATCTACTTTGATAAAATCTAAATTAAAACTTATTCGTGGAGTGTCGCGTGTGGAATTTTACTGCTTTTAGCCTTTCCATGGTCTTCTTTCGCAGGGGAGATGCACATACCAAATTGTTTTGAAGTCCGTTCAAACACTCCATGCAAATGCGTCACACATGCATAAATTTCAAAAACTACAAACAATATCTCACAGCTCTCGACATTTTACTATCGATCACCAGTCACCAACATGTGGCTACAAAATACGCCACACAAGTGACATAATTCTCGTATGGGCAGGCATCGTTTCAGTCGCTTGTCAACCACTGTCGGTGTCGGATTTCCTTTCATTGTCATTGTTTCGTTACTTTTATTTCGCCGAAGTTCGACCCGAGGACTGGACACATCCCGTACAGCATGTACAGAAAGAAATACTGAAGTTGGTCTGAATATCGCAGTGGATGAAATTATTATTAACCTTGCCAATTCATCAAGCTCTGACGAAGACAATGGTGGTGGTGGTGGTGAAGGTATGGAGTGTGTCAAAGAAACCCTTGCCAAGTGACGTGAGGATAATTTATTTCTTGGTGTCAGTTCGCTTGCGTCAATCGATAATAGAGCACAGGCTATTGTTTCCCGTCATAAGTATTCAAAATACCGTTCGTCATTAAATAGCCTACAATTCGACAATATAAAACCACGGCAATATCACCACAGAGGGGCTTGTTTGAGTGCTCAGTGCTAAATATGTCTTTACCTTTACTTTACTCTTTTGTTAATTTATTTTGGGGGCTTGGAACATCTTTAGTCATCAACCCCACACTTTACTTTTGTTTTATCACGAAAGCTGATATTAACCGTAGAACTTGGAAAGAACAATAGATTTTCCGCCTTCAATACTGTTTATTTCTAACTACTTACAGGGACTAGTTTCGGGGGCTAATACTCCCCCTTCCTCAGCCTGTTCGACAAAACTTCACAAAGGAAAAACTTTCCATGTATAAGCTCATACAAAACACATGTGTTTTGTGTTTTGTCAGACAGGCTGAGGAAGGGGGGAGTATTAGCCCCCGAAACTAGTCCCTGTAAGTAGTTAGATATAAACAGTATTGAAGGCGGAAAATCTAGTATTCTTTCAAAGTTATAGTTGACGTCAATACGGACCTGAATAATCGACATTATGAATTAACCGTAGTCGCGATTCAGTGAGTGTGCTTGGTGTTATCTTGTCAACTACTGTAGTAAGCTGTAATAATATCGTATGGCCTCGGGTGCCTGGTGCAAGCTTTGCTATTTGACACCCAGAGGGTAGCTTGCATGTTGAATTTCGTAGTTCCTAGACTATGAAAGTCAGGAGGTTAATCTCCTTGAACACAATAGTGCTTTCTAGTAGAGAAATGAGGAACTTTGTGCTGGCGGAAACTCCCGAGATTAATTTTGCCATTATGAACTCGGCCTACTGAATTCAAATGGGTTCTTTGACATGCCAACATCGTATGACATGCGTATCGTATTTTTGCGGCCTTTCAAAAATCCCTTACCACGGCCAGGGGTGAACCTGCAATCGTGGGGTTAGTAGACAGACACGCTATCCACTCACCCACCGTGGCAAGCTTAGTAAGCTGTGAACGACCTCCACTCAGACTCTTGTTTCATGTTAAAGGATAATCATTGCATGGTGAGTTTTTTATATTAGCTGTAGAGTGTTGGCCCTCTTTAACATAGGTATTCAATTAAATAAATACCACAAAGGTATCATAGCTTCGGTGTGTAATTTATTTGTTCATCTAAAAGCATCGTATTTCTCTGTTTGAATGTCCTCGGCGTAGACTCAGGATCATCATCATCATCATCATCTTGAGCAGTTTCCAACCGCTGGTCGGGTCTGCTTGGAACATAAGCCTCTCCATCGTTTCCTGTCCATCCACCATCTCTCGTCATTTACTGTGTCCCAGCACACTCCTCTTTCCTCCACACTCTTCTTAACTCCTTTTGCCCATCTGTCCCTTGGTCTTCCCCTTGGCCTCCTTCCCGTCATTTCCATTCCAAACATCTTCTTCGGTATCCTCTCCTCTTGCATCCTCCTCACATGTCCATACCATTGTAGCCTAGATCGCTCTATTCCATTTTGCAATGGTTCCTCTCTTACCATCTCCCTGACTCTCTCATTCCTTACTCTGTCCATTCTTGTCACTCCTACCCTACTCCTCTGGAACTTCATCTCCACTGCTCGTATTTTATTCTTGTCCCTTTCCTTCATCACCCATGTTTCTGAACCATATGTCAAAATTGGCACAAAGTAGGTCTTGTAGATGATTCCTTTACATTTTTGTGGTACATCTTTATTCCATATCATCCCCCTAACACTCTTGAAAAATCCATCTGCGCACCTTCCCCTCTCATTTATTTCCATCCTATTGCCTCCCTTTTCTTCAATTATGCTTCCCAAGTACTTGAAGCATTCTACTTTCTGCAACTGCTGTCCTCCAAGTGTTATGCCCATATCCAGTCTGTTCTTCTTCCTCGTTGTGATGACCACTTCACTCTTTTGTGCTGAGAACTTCATCCCATATGATAACACTACCTTCTCCCACTCATCTAATTGCTCTTGTACTTCTTCCTCATCCTCTCCCCATACCAGAAGGTCATCAGCAAACAACATTGCCTTCATTTTCCTTTCCCCAATGCTATTTACCACTTTTCGTATGATTTCATCCATCACCACTATAAATAACAGGGGTGAGAGGGCACTTCCCTGTTTCAGACCACTCTCCAGTTGAAACCATTCCGTTCTCTCTCTTCCCACCTTTACACAGCTTTTGCTTCCCTCGTACATTGCTTTCACTCTTGCCACTGTCTCCTTGTTCACTGCTTTTGCTCTCATTGCTTCCCATACCTTGTTTCTATTAATACTATCATATGCTTTCTCAATATCCAAGAAGGTCATCACCAGATCTTTCCCATATTCATAATGGTGTTCTTGTAGCTGTCTTACTGCAAAGATGAGGTCAACTGTTGATCTTCCTGGCCTGAATCCATACTGTTCTTCCCTCAGCCCATCTTCAACTTCTGTCCGAATTCTTCCCTCCAGTACCTTCTCAAATATTTTGGCGCAGTGGCACATGAGTGTAATTCCCCTGTAGTTCTTGCATTCCTTCCTACTTCCCTTTTTAAATATGGGTATTATTATCCCTCTTTTCCAGTCCTCTGGTATTTTCTTCTCCCTCCATATCACTTTCATTACTCGAAAGAGCCACTGGGTTCCTATCACCCCTGCTGCTCTCACCATCTCCACACTCACGTCGTCTATTCCCGGTGCCTTTCCCCCTTTCATCTTCCTTAATGCTTCCTCCACTTCTTTCCATGTCAATTCCTTCTCTGAAATGTCTTGGTCACTGTCTGTTTCTTCCTCCACAATGTCCACTACGCTGGTTTTAGTTGGATTTAGGAGTTCCTTGAAGTATTCTCTCCAGATAACCTTTACTTCTTCCATATTTTCGACCTCCTTTCCATTCCTGTCCACCATTCTGACATTTTCCCCTGTATCTCTTCTCTTTGCCTTTATCATTCCATACAACACTTTCTTACTGCCATCACAGTCCTCCTCCATCATTTCTGTCCATTTCTCCAGCCATTTCTTTTTCTCTTCCTTCACTACTTCTCCTGCTTCTTTCTTCCGCTCTTGGTATTCTTCTCTTGTTCTGTCTGTCCTCTGTTGGAACCATTTCCTGAATGCTTCATTTTTCTTTTTCACTGCTTCCTTAGTTCTGGGGTTCCACCATGGTGTTTCCTTCCACCTTTTCTTTCCACTAGTTCTGCCACACACGACTTCCGCTGCTTCTACCAATACGTCCTTGAACCTATTCCATTCTTCTTCACCTGTTTTCGGATCATCCTTCGGTAATTTGTTCCTCACTAATATCTGGAACTTCTCCTTATTTCCATCCTCCTTCAGCTTCCATGTCCTTATTCTTCTTTCTTGGTTCTCCTCTTTTCCTTCAGTCCTCTCACCTTGGCGACCAGCAGACGGTGGTCACTGTCCAGGGCTTCTGAAGGTATTACCCTTATATCCGTGATACTCTTCTTTGTCTCCTTCCCGCATAGAATATAGTCCACCACTGATTTCCTAGTCAAATCCCTACTGTACCAAGTAATTTTATGGCTCTCTCTCTTCTTGTACCATGTGTTTCCAACCATTAGCCCATTTATCTTGCACAGTTCCAACAATCTCTCTCCTTCCTTATTCCTGTTTCCCCATCCTTCACCACCAATCACTTCCTCAAAACCTCTTCTATCAGTTCCGACATGGGCATTTAGGTCTCCCATGACTATCAGGTCTCTCCCCCCGCTAACTGCTTCTGCAACTCCTCTTCAAACTCGTCCTTCTCGCCTTCTGTGCATCCCACCTGTGGTGCATAGACTTGCAGAATGTCCAGGTTTCTACCTTTCACTGTGATTCTGGCTCTAATTATTCTATCACTTACCCTCTTTACTTCCTCCCTCAGCCCTTCTCTCACCACCATTCCCACTCCATTTCTCTTCCCCTCCTCATTTCCTATCCAGTATAGCTGCAAGCCATTTCTCAGTTCTTTTCTTCCTTCCCCTCTCCATCTAGTCTCTGCCAGTTCGAGTACATCCAGTTTTCTCCTCTCCATCATATCCACAATCTCCTCCACTCTTCCCGTCAATGTTGTTATATTCAAAGTTCCGATTCGTAGTCCATTTCCATAGCCAGGTCTGCTTCCTTTAGATCTGTCCTTTCCGAGGCCCGTTCCCGTTTTAAAAGCAGTTTCATATCCACTACTGGCTTGCTAGGCCTAACGTAGCTTCACCATAACCCTGGCAAGGGGCCTGTTTTTGGTCCGCGAGAGGTATTTTATTTCCCTCAAACCCTCCGGACAAGTCCGGCGAGCCCCCCTATCCGCCACCTGGGACGCGCCCGATAGAGGAACAGGCAAACCCCCACGGATAGTTTTTAAAAATATATGACTTATAATTGTACAGAAATAATGTCTGAAGTGTTGCGCTGTGTATTATTCAAATCAGTTGATTTACAACACTAAAAACTTAGCAACACAGCTCAGCTGTTCCAAGCTCCCGACATATCCTTCGCGTTGTTTCCTTCGAAATACAGGGTGTAGGTGAGAAGCATGCTCAGAATTCTTGCCGTGTGGCGGTTGGACGTAGGGTCTTGTTATGTGGCGACCGTGGGTAGCGGAGAGGAAAAGCGAGGCAAAGTGACAGGAAGGCTGTCTGTACCGAATGCGTGGGGTGGGTAATACTGTATTTGTCCTATGATTTACGCATGTAATCGCAGACATACCTCCAATTTTACTATAAAAATCGTATCTAATAAGGGATAGTGGGTGGGTAACATCTATTACTACATGACCCCCAAAATTATTATTTATTATTACAAAGGGGTATTTTGACTATTTTCAGTAGTGTAGAAAATTGTATCGCCTTGTTCCGGGCTCCTATAGAGCTTACATTTTCTTTCGATCTTTAATTTGCCATAGGACGCGCCACCAGCGTATGGTTATGCATTACCAGCTTCTGGTTTAGTAGTCCAGGTAATGGAAGCAATGGGAACCGTGTACTACACTTTTCCTTGCATGTAACTAAGCAAATTGTTGTTAAGAGAACATAAAATGCACCAAGAATTATATGATCTTCAGCTGTGTGCAGTGAGAAAGCTCTGCACGTGCCCATTCCTTATATTAATTAGAATGTTTAGAATTTCACCTAACATTAGATATACCACATTTAGCATACACTGACAGTTGCATTACCAACACTACAACTAAATAATTGTACATATGGTTTATATTTTTCACCTATATTCTCAAACATAGTTGCTATAGCCTAAGTGTAATGGACCTGATGATCGCTTGACGATCGAAACTGGTCATCCTAGTGTATTTATTAATCTCATGTAATTTATTTCAGGATTAGGGCATAACCCAGCTCTATTTGGGTACATTCGTGATGACCGACTGAAAAGCACCAAACTTTTGTTAAACAAATTCAAACATGTCGCAAACATCCTTTTTCACTCAGAGAAGCAGGATTGTTTCAAGGAAGCCTTCCTTCACCCAATAAAGTGTTGCATGACCTGGGATTGAAATATAAGAACATTAATGGCAGGAAGGTGATCATGGAGAGGTCAGATATTGTGGCTTTCAGGTGTCAGTTAAGTGAAATGAAGGACAACGTTTCGGATATTGTGAGGTGAGATAAAACGTGGGTCAATGCTGGTCAGTGTCTATAAGAGTTGAAGTGATGACTTGGTTCTGGGGACAGTGAAAGAGTGGGGGGTCGATTTATTATTCTTCACGCCCGGTCATCACACAGCTTTGTTGATAATGCGAGTGATGATGGAAGAAGAGGCTCTGAAAGGAATAGAACCCATAATTAGTAGCAGCGAGAGTGATTAGGAGAGTTCATTATTTATGATTAATATTATCATTGTTCTCATTTTGTTGCATCGATTGAGCCCTTTCACATAAATACGGCTGACACACCACAGATTGCCAGACAGGGGGCTATCATCCCCCAGTATTTGTCTTCCTGCATGTCTCTTGGAATGTAAAGTCTTGACTTGTCTCGGTGGCAATTTCCCCACGTGCTGGCTTTGACAGACGTCAGCGTTAATTATTGGTAATACATAGAATAGTACAGGTAATGAAAGGAGAAATAGTAACCCCCCCCCCCCCAAAAAAAAAGAGGTTTGTGAGGGGGAGGTGGGGTTAAGAATTAAGTGCTACACTGGAGGAGGGAGGTGTTAAATTTTATGGCATATTTGCAAACTTATTTCATGGGTGGGAACTTAGTTCATCCCAGACTATCAACCAGCCCTAGCTTCGTCCGGCATCTTTAACAGTTTACTCAGCGTAAGGTTAAAAGGCGCATGGACGGCAGGTCCCAGTCGCAATTCAGAAAAGCAGAGGTGAACAGCGAACTCCAAACGCACTTCTCTGAAGTCTTAACTCGACACGACTTGACAGTTTGATGCTGGCCGAAGCTGGGGTGATACACTGGCTCGCTAGCTCGTAAATTCTCTCGGAAGCTGGAAATTTAAATTTCCACTGGAGATAGTTGGAAGAAATGAAAACTTAAAAACACTTAGTGGGAGATTTATTAAAGATGGAGATATGCTGTCGCGGACGTTTTTGCTGACCTTCTCATGCTAAACAATTCTTACTCTAGTATATAGATATGTTTAATGGTTTACCCAGCGTAAGCTTAAAAGCCACACGGACGGCAGGTTTTTCTTCGACTCGATTCACTGAAAATGTTACAGCCGGTTTCCTTGGTCGTAAATGAAGGCCTTTTCTGCAGAGACCTTCCTCGAGAAATCCTTCACAGAAAGGTGAAAACTGCATGAAAATCCATCCAGTGGTTCTTGAGATTACCCTGGTTCTTGAGATTACCAGTTACATCAAAGAACCGGGGACTTAGTAAACTATGAAGAGAAGGTGAGAAGGATAGTTCTTATGCAAGGCCCTGCTGTATACAAGATGCTGTTCTCTATTTTCAGACTGCAGCACGCAAGAGTAAGAATGGCTGCGATTGAAGACATTCCTCTCTGATGCTGGTTGTCAGAAAATTTCTTCAATTCAGGATACAGAAAGTCTAATACGATAATATTTTATGTATATTGAGATAAATTATGAATTTTTAATATTATGTCTACTGAGATATGAAACTCCCAAGAAAACGTGAATGTTTAACAATATATCAAGAATAGTTGTATAAATGGGTCCATAAATATAAGTGCGCATTTCACACCGAGACTTCACAAAACTGTCCAAAAATCCTTTGTTTGGGAGTTAGATGGGTTTATCATTGGTACATGTGATACGTTTCACAAAATTAAGTCCTGCTTTGATGCTTCCCTGGAGCCTGTGTAGGGGCTTGGTGGCTCAGCGGTCTAGCTGTATGCCTCTCACCAAGGCGGTCCGGGTTCGATTCCCGGTCAATGCATGTGAGATTTTCGAAGTGAAATGCCATGTCCTGTGGTTCGGATTCCACGTAAAAAGGAGGTCCCGTGGCTCATGATCTCAAGATTAACGGTCACGTTAAACTACAAGCTTCCTTTGGAGCCTGTGTTCCATGCTTTGCTGTACTCTGTGGGAGTGTTTCATGCTTAAAAATCCATTTTGGATACGCTCAATCAGAACAGACAATATGTGCAGTTGTTGCATACTCAAGGATTTGATATTTGATCTGATCTGTTGGATTCAAATCTGGTGATGGAGCAGAAAATACAATTTATCTCCCAATACCAATTAGTTAGGAAACTTGTTAAGAGATATTGATGTACTCGGACTGAAGTACAGTGGGTTTAAGGTGGAATACATAATCAGGGATACAGTTCATAATGCCCTAGCGAAGGATTTTAGGAACTATTTCCATGTAGACTTTTTGTGATGTTTTAGTGTCAGGAATGCGCCCTTACATACTGTAGTTTATATTGTGAGCTTAAGAGTGAGACAGTTGGGAGAACACATGTTAGAAATTAATTTCCTTCTAAACTGTTAAGCCCTTCACTTGAGCCACTGGACCCAATACTTCCTAACATCCAAGATGCTATGTTCTAATATAAAGTTTTAATCGCATGATATGTTAATTTTTTTTTTATTTCCTGGGCAATCTATACTCTAGTTTCTGGGAGTAAAACAAAAATGAAAATTAATCTTGTTTGGAATGCAGCAAGTGTGAAATATATTTAAAAAAAAAAAAAGTACAGTGTGAATGATCATGCCATTTTTACTTGCCTCTACTTTCAAACCTGGAGATTTTGTGATAATTTTAAGAAAATCTTACACCTGAATATAAAATTGGATACCAGTTCTGTCATTACAAATTGTTCAAAAAAAAAAACTTGTTAAATGTTTTGTGATGCCAGAACCCCTTTGAATAATGGATTTTAAAAACTGCTTGTTAAGATCTTGAGTAACATCACTCTTCATTGAAAAAAAAAAACTTCTTGTGGCTTTATTTAACACTGTGCGGTAACCATTTTTCACTTGTTAGCCTCGCTAGAAATGCAGGTGGCAAAGTTGTTAATGTGCAATTCTATGATCAGAAGTACGGAGGTTAAGAGTGGGGATAACAGAATATTAAATTAAAATGGGAAAAGAAAGTAGTGAAAACATACTAAATTACAAAGGGAAAAGAGAGCAGTGAAAACAAAGTTGGCAGTGACAAATGTATGAATTCCATTCTTCTTGGAAGAAACCTATTTGGTTAGGATTTCCTTAACATTGTTAATCATCAATATGAACTGTTTTAAGGTAAACTAATAAGACTGTTCAATAACTTTATTTTTTCCACACAAGGGACCTGTATAAAAACATACTTTTATTGTTTAATATTTTATAGACCAACCATTGAAATGCTGTGTTGTTTAAATGAAAATAAAAAATCCTTTGGTACATATTAGAATTTTAAAAATCAGCCCTAAAAATCCTCAACTTCCTAAAGTGTAGATACATGCAGCTTGAGTGAACACATCAAGGAGATTCATGTAGGTTGCTGACCTTGTTCGACTTTAAAGTAAACGTGCTTTGGAATAATTCAAAGACTGATTGCGTGGGAACTTGCTCGCCTGCTGTGCCCAAGTTGCAGGATTCAATCCTGATGCAGTCAAGATAGCATTTGAGGGTGCACAAATGCGAGGGAGCCATGTCAGTAGATTTTCTAGCACTTTAAAATAACCCCTTTAGGGCAAAATTCTGGCAAATTCTAAGAGTCGCGGTAATTAAAAAGAACTCAAAAACAAATATATCAATGGACAGGAAAATAACTAAAAACTGAGAAAGGATAAAGATAGCTGCGGCAGAGATAAGCGGAATACAAAATGCCCAAGATTGCAGGTTCAAACCCGGCCAAGTAGTCGGATTTTTAAGAGCGTTATTAGAATCCTTCAGTATGCCCTTCCTTTGGAGGAGTAGTAATGCCGGTGGGCCCATGTCTTTATAGCATGTAAAAGAACCTACCGCTACAATTGGTAGCATGTAGCAAAATTTGTGGGTTATTTGGTTAGGAACACTATCATGTTCCAACATTCATCACTAGGTGTCGGTGACGGTGGCATCTTGTAGACAAAGTTGGAACTACTTGAAATTAGAACTTGCTGGGAGCCATTAACAAAGAAATTTGATACAATGGTCCGGTTAGCTCAAAACAGTTGCCAGCGTTTCGCCCCAGTGTACCAATGGGAGCCTATGGGCGTTCAATTAAAATACCCTGCTAAGGCCATTGGATGCAATTCGTAATATAATATATTGAATATTTGGGATTACATTTCATGTAATTCCAGCAAATATGCTGAGAGTAAGCGCGAGCACAAAAAATATTTTGTACACTAAAGCATTCTTAAATTGGTTAGCCAATGGGTAATGTAGAGGTCACTTAATAGATTTTGGGACATGGAATGAACTATAACAACCTCTGATGTAGTGCCATATCTATTGCTTTTATTTCTCCCTCAAACCTGGTTTTGTAATCGAAGTATGGACATACAATCTTAAGTAGTTTTATTTATACAACTTTATTTACAATATATACAAAATTCAGTGCTCTTCTGCAATAGTCTGGGGAAATAGACAGGTCCTATTACTCTGATAAAGCATAATCGCTCATATTTCTCGAATAAGGTAGCCGAGCACTAAGGAACACTGATACACAAACTGCGCAGCACAATTATTTACAAGGTGTACATATTGTTTATAATTGGTGCTAAGTTAGGACTATATGCTGACTGTTCTAAAGCTTCCCACAGAAATTGAAGACTCTGTTGAGTTATAACAGCACTGCGAGGGCAGGCGTTGTCATGAATGGGAAGAATGTACTCGCCGATGAACTTTTGCTTAACGAATCTACAGGGTTATTATGTGTGTGCGCGCCAATAAACATGGCAAGCTAAGCCGGTTGTGACTGGCGCTGATGGCGGCCGCGCGTACCCGGTTCAGCCGGTGGTTTGGCGTGCACTTTGACACTTTTACCAAACATGTTCAATAATGTGTACTTACAGTGCTCATAGATGATGCTGAAAATGTCCTCCCTCTTTTGTAACACACACCTGACATCTGATGAAAGAATATCTGTCAAATCTTATTATTTACGGAGCCTGTTTCCTTGATCTTTTAGAGAGCCTCCTAATTGTACTGACATTAGGCACAGGTCTTCATGGACACTTGATTCAAAATTTTTGTCTCGTTTCAGAACGAGATTTTCTGCTTTTCATATAGGAATTATGGATATACACACGTTCGTGCAATGTGAATTGGTGTCTAGGCATGACCAAGAATCACAGTAATCACAATACTCACTAAACGTGCAACACTAACGTCTAAACTTTGCAAATACACACCCATATGAATGACAAAACACGTGTGAACTAACTTTATGAGTCAGCGGAGCGGGTTATTGCACCGGCTGAACGAGGTGCGCGCGGCCACAATCTGTGCTAGTCACAGCCGGCTTCGCTTGCCGTGTTTACTGGCGCGCACACACATAATAACCCCGTAATTACACTACGCAACTTGCACTTGGCGGGAGCAACCGTGTGTATGCCTGCAACTAGACTTGAGATGGCATTGAGTCATGTTAGCTTTCAAGCAATTTTACAGTTTTCTCCTCTCGGGTGACCTGTGCTCCTGTTACACTTAACTATGGTGTTGCGAAACAAATAGAAACGCACCAATCTTAATTTGCCCATTATTAAATTTTCCATTCACATTCACAAAATAACCTCTTAACACAATGCTGCTTGACTTATTCGCAGACTGCACGCACTCTTGTCATCGCTGTCCCTACCCCCGCTTCCTCGTCCCACAAGGCTCCAGCTGTATGATCAACAAATGCTGGCGCAGCCAAGTTTAGTAGCACTCTTATCTTCAAAGGCTAATACACTATGGCCCAGTCTTACAATCTCCAGTAAAGTGACAGTAAACTCTGACAGTTGGCTTTACGGCCGGAGTCAAGTCCCGGTAAACATTCGATCCTTCTTACCATGTTCCGGTTAATGTTTACGGTAGGTTAGCAGATATGCGCACAATTTTCAACAGTTGGTACATATTTCTGGTTCGATTTGCAGATTTCTTGATACCTCTCAATAGTTGGCATGAGAGGATCTGCGTCAGGGAGTAAATAATAAATATGTATTTTATATTCCTTGATCTTGATCTGTGTTCTTGGCGCAATCTGTTTGTTACGTTACGATTATAAAGAGAAATATTAGATATGGAAGGACAATATCTCCAAATGAGACAAATAAAGGCCTCAAGAGGAAAAGATTCTTCAAACGGAGTCGTCTAAAATAAGTCTTGATCATCTAACTCCTCGTAATAATCACTTTGATTCTTATATACTTTTCGTCTCCTTCTTTGAACAGCATCAGCCTTTACGAAACCTATGACATTACGGATAATTCTAGGCATATTGACGATGTATGTAATCAGTTGGCGTTGAGATTATAATAAAAAATCTGGCAGTAAAGCAGTTTATGGGAGGAGAATCCTCATGAGAAAATTTACTGTGTATGACTCCTGAGTATTACGGCGGAGCAGAGCAGTCTGTCACAGACAAGAGCGTAGTGAAGATGGCAACACGTTGTGAATTAACTGACTTTGAACGTGCGATGATTAATGGCGCATGGATCATAGCATTTAGGAGATTACACATGAATTGAGGTTTTGGAGGTCAACAGTGTCGAGGGTGAATCTTCAATATTGCAGAGATAGTGTTATCATCCGTATAAACCGCCGCACAGGACGGCCACAGGTGTTTAACGAACAAACATAAGTCTCCTCAGCAGAACCGTACAGGCCGATCGAATGGCTACTGTGAGTCAGATCACCGCCCAGTTGATTGTTGGGAGTCAGGAACCTATATCATGTAGAGCCGATGTCTCACCGTTTCGAGGGCTCGCGGAGGAGCAGCTCGTTATCACATTCCGTGCCTTCCCATGACTTTTGGCCATTAAGTGAATGTGGATTATATTAAACTTTCAAGGAATAAAATATACTACTGTAATATAAAAAACTCCACCCTTTAACAATTAAGTATTTCCAATTGTTTGATATCTTGCTACTGTAGCTCCGTTCTGAGGTAGCACTCGTGTTCTCCAGTTCGACATTCATCAGCACGATAAATGATCACAGCAGATCTTCCAGTCTTCATCACATCTTAGTAACAATATAGGAGATGAATTGCCTTGGTTATTATATCTCTAGTTTAATATCACACTTCATTCCTTTTCTTTGTCAGTTCTAGACTCCAGTGTCTGGTCCTCAGTCGTGTCTGTAACAGAAAGAAGAATAATGCATTTATTGCTGCTTATACACCAAATACCTAATGGTAACTGCTGAAGGTCATCTCACCGAGGAGGTCAACGTAAGAATTAATGCTGCGTCGATAAAGTGGCGAGCAACGACAGGTGTCATGTGCGACCGCCAGATGGAAGACCAACTAAAATCGAAGATTTACCGCACTGTCATTCGTCCCATGGCGCTTTATGGTACTGAATGTTGGCCGAGCACCAAGGAAGCGGAACGTCGGCTAAGTGTCATGGAGACCAAGATGCTTAGATGGACAGCTGGCATTACTAGATTGGATCACATCCCCAATGAAAGAATAAGGGAACGATTTGGTGTCGTGGCAATCGACAACAAAATGTGTGAGGGTCATCTGCGATGGTTTGGGCATGTGCTAGGGTTAGGAGTGGACACCATTGCAAAACAGAGCTACACACTAGAGGTCGCTGGGAAAAGACCAAAGGGGCGACCGAGATAACGTTGGGCCGACACACTGCACAGGGATCTGAAAAGCATCAACCTACATCCGGACATGGCCCATGACCGAGTCAAGTGGAGACAGCGGATTCACATAGCGGACCCTGCCACGAGGCGGGACAAACACTAAAACAAAAGAAGATAGACCTATACTAACATATGGGCTGGAAGCAGCAACTCTTCCTGGACCAACAAACAGTCATCTCCAGGCAATAGAAATTAAGTTCCTCTATTCTTGCCTTCAAAAGAAGAAAATGGATAAAATAAGGAATGAGGATATTCGACAACAACTGGAATTGGAAAGGAGCCTGCTGGAGACACTCGAACTCAAAAGATGAGATTGTATGGTCATATGAAGATGATGGCTCCCCACAGGATCCCTAAGAGTGTACTTTGGCCAGACGGGATGTCTACCAAAACCAACTAACAGATTTCGCTGACAATTCCCTGATTTTTCCAGCATAAATCAGAAAATTCCCCGAGTAATAGTAGCAGCCATAATAAATACAATAAAGGGTAGCATGGCAAAGTTGAAAAAAAAAAAAAAAAACAAGAAACAGTGCATGATGTTTTAAAGCAAAAAGAGATATAATAATAATGTTACTGATTTTACGTCCCTTTTAACTACTCTGGCTTTTAGAGACGCCGGGGTGCCGGAATTTTTCCCCGAAGGGGATCTTGAACGTGCCAGTAAATCTACTGACACGGCTCCCTCGCATTTGCGCACCCTCAAATGCTAGCTGACTGCGCCAGGATACGAACCTGCAACTTTGGGCCCAGAAAACGGGAACGTTACCACTGAGCCATGCAGCCAGCCGCAAAAAGAGAAACTGTTGGCCTTAGCATCAGTGTCGGAGAGTGCTTCTGGGATGAAGAAACGTAAAACAAGGAAGAAATCCACCTAAAACGAACTTTACTCAGCAATAGCGGAGTGGTTGGTTCAGGTGCGAAGTGAGGGCACACCCGTATCTTTTTTGATATGTTATGCCTAGAAGGGGCCGGCCCCGTGGTGTTGGAGTAGCGCGCCTGCCTCTCACTCGGAGGCCCTGGGTTCGATCCCTAGCTCCGTCAGGGATTTTAAAACTGACGTGAGGGTTGGAACGGGGTGTACTCAGCCTCGTGAGGACAATTGAGTAGCTGTCTGACAGTGAGACAGTGCCCCGATCACGAATACCAAGATTAACGGCCGAGGGGACCCGACGCGCTGAACACGCGTCACCCCAATATCTGCAGGCCAAATGGCTGGGCAGCGGTCGCTTGGTCGGCCTTAGCCCGTCATGGGCTGTATAGTGCCAGGGGTTGACTTTTTTGTTGATGCCTAGAAGGGAATTTTGATGCTTCGTCTGGATGGTTACATCGTTTTAAGAAACGTCATGGAATTAGAGAGATTGGTCTACACGGAGAGACGCTGAGTGGTGATCAAGTAAGAGCTGATGATTTTCAACGTTATTTTGAAGAGTTCGTGCTGAATGAAGATCTGTCATATAACGCTGATGAATCGGGCTCTTTTGGAAGTGTCTTCCCAGTATTTTTATTTTTTCCTCGGTATCCGTGGTGCGCTTGCCACCCAATTCCATGGATAATCGGGGCTTTACTGTTCATATTTCAATCCTTAGAGGGATCTTCTTCAGCTAGAAATGATTAAACTTAAAAACTAAATTAATCTATAAACTAAGGTCATAAATATAATTGTTGAAAACTAATACAGTCGAGCATCGAAAGTTCGAACTAATTGGAACTAGGGTTTGGTTTTCCGATCTTTCGGATTTTCGAACATAACCTAGAAATTCCTAGACACACTAAAAGGAGCCTTTTCACAGATCAAAGGTCCTGATATGGGTTCCCCTAAACTTCGCCTCTGAGAAAACCTTAAAAAAACAGCATCTTCTAGTAAACTGTCATTTTCAGTTCTTGTTGTTTTTCTGATTTTAGACCCATCATCTGAATCTAACTTAGAAGCAAAAGTCAGAATGCTACCTTTCTTCTTTTTAATGTCCGAGATGGTAGCTTTACCCACTCCATAATGTTTTCACAAAGACGAGCCACTTTCACCTCTTTCAAGTCTATTTAATATTTCGAGTTTAGTTTCTATAGTTAGAAATTTATGTTTCTTCTTCAGTGTCCCTGATGACGCCATAATACGACACTATACAAGGCACACACACGGTACTGTAATTAAAATACAATTTATGTACGCGGTACGAACCACAACATACAACTACAACTACACTACTGAACAAGTGAAGCAACTGAACTGACAGGGTTAAAAATAGACTTGTCCGCTGGGGGGAAGGGGAGTGGATGGTTCAAAACAAACATTCCCAAGGTAATCAATCGTTCTCCCACAGTGCCTTGCAAAATACAGTTCACATTTTAAAAGCGGGTGTTCAGATTTTTGCGTTTCGGATTATTGACTTTTTCTTCTTCTTCTGCTTCGCCTTTTGAGACCACATAGGATCACTTTAACCCGATGAGTGCTACGCCCTTCTATAGACAGTGAACGAGACCTTGATTTTTTTTTCAGTTTCCCGGTTCACTCTCAAGAGCCGAATCGATGTCTGGCATATTCTGCCATCTGTTGGGCATTATGTGGAACTAATTGAACACGGCTAATAGCTTCGGGAAGTGACTACCAGAGCTTTTTGTAGAAGTCAGTCCTCGACAGCTGTCGTTCATCTGTGATGTAAACAACAAACGGGTTTGCTCTCGTTGCAATGTTATTTCGGATCAAAGAATCCTTCAGTTATTAACCACAGCGGAAAGTGATGATGAAGTAACATATAATAGTTGCCTACAGATTTAAGGATTTTTTTGGGGGGGGCCCTTTACATTGTATAAAGGTGATGTACAAGTGAGCACAAAAAGTTACATTTTCATTTCTCTCATTATAATATTGAACATAATCGAAGAACCTTCAATTTGCATATAAATATTTTAAAGAACCAACATTTAAGCTATTCACCCCCCCTGATAGGTTAACAATTGTGGCTTCTACATTTTTTTTTTTACATACGAATGAATACACTCAGCACTGAGGGATCACACAGTCATATGGAAACTCAGCACTTGAAGGGTTAACCAACCATTAGTTTGTTGACTTGTAGGAACTGTACGAGCCTTGCGGTCCTCCCAGTACTTCTTCATGCGTATTGATCGTCTTGCCCTTTCTTGGACGGAAAATATTCTTGTAGGAATTTTTTTTTTTTGTGAGTGGAAGATGAAAAATAATGCTTTACTCTACTAATATTAAAACTCAGGTAATATAAAAGAACTAAAGATAAGAAATGAGGAAATCACAAAATAAAATTATCAACAATAAAACAGTTAAGAGTTATCGGATAAGTATGTTTAACACATTTAAAGGTATGATTTGGGACCTCGCTATGATGACAGCGGAAGCTCCACGTGTATTTAGGCAGGAAACATTTCAAACTCCACCGCCCCTGCTTGTGCCAAGAGCAGTCTGGATGATGATTCTTGTTTTAAGGGGCCCAACATCTAGGTTATCGATCCCTAATGAAATGAAAGGATGAAGATAAAAACAGCCCACTGCTAGAGGTGAAACAAGAATGGTTTATATAAAACAGACAGTGAGCCCCAACAATTATGCCTTATTTGAATAAAAATAGTGGAAGGGGGATGGTAAAAAACAATAAAACAAACTAAAACTGAATTACAAGTCTTAATCTACATTAAAACTTAAAAAAGTAACCATTCTCCCTCATGAACCAGATGATAAGGTCTACTGACGGCCCAACATCACGGAGAGTAAGGGAGAGGGTGTTAGGCAGTTTGAGAGTCCTTCGAAGATCGGCCAGAAGAGAATGTGTGCCACGGTAAGGTGGGCGCTGCAAGTACACTCCATGCTGAGCTTCTATGCCCAAGATCGCGGGTTCAAACCCAGCCGAAGTCATCGGATTTTTTAAGAGCGTTAAAAATCCCTCAGTATGCCTTCCTTCGGAGGGGAAGCAAAGCCGGCGGTCCCATGTCATAGATTTATGGCATATTAAAGAAACTTCCACTAATTACACCTGTGTGAAGCTAAATTATAGTTCAACATTTGACAAACGCTCTTAGGTTCCTACGTTACTCGCCAGGAGCCGACTGCGGTGGCATCTGGTAACCAATTTCTGAACTAGTAGTTGTTGACGGTGGCGTTTGGTGGCAAAAGTAGGAAATACTTGAAAAAAATTCAATGTCTGCAGTCCTTACTTTAATTGAAAACAGAAACACACACTAATACTGCCACCACAATTAACACTGGTTATCAGACAGATTCTACACACACCCAAAGTACACGGGGCTACATGACTGTGTTGTCGCAGCCCCTAAACTAAGGAACCAACCATCTCTCTTGAGCAAGTGGGAGTGCATAGCAATCCTTGATGCCTCTCCATTTGTTGGGCTTCCTCCCAATGAGACAGGATAGAATGTTGCAACTGAGAGGGCACATCCTTATACGGTAGCGAGGGCAGTGTGACCGCCTCTCTCGCCGCCTAATCAGCAAGCTCGTTTCCCGCAAGAGCAGTCTGACAGCTCTGCCACACACACCTTGTCAGTAATGTCTAATTCGGTGTCGGATGATTTAAAACACGGAGTTTGCATCAAATTATCCAGTTTTATACGATGCAGAAGAGGCAGTGTATAAAGATGCAGCAAAGCAGACCATGAAAATGTGAACCAACATAATAATTATCACTAACCACAGTGTTACGAAAGGTTTCTGATAAACACTGATTCATTTCCTCATTATAGATGGCATTAAATCCTCTGCAAACAACCTTGAAACTATCTGGAATAGGTCAGTTGAGTCTCTTGTATTGTCTAAACAGATCTTAGTCTCCTTTCAGAAGTGTTTCAATAAATAATTTAAAACAACCTTCTTTCGTTCCTTTTTTTGTAGATATATTTCATGGCTTTCCTCTTTCTATTTCGCACCAATAAATCTAGGATCAAGTTGTCACAGTCGTCTTTTCAGTTTGGTAATGGCAACCTCAATGTGTTTGTTAGTTTTTGTTTTAAGGGTTGGAACAGTGAGGTCATCTGCTCCTTAACCTCAATGTGAACAACAACCTACTGAACCTGTACCGTGCTGCCCAGGCAGTTGTTGCACCTAAAATGACCAAATATACGAGCCTTACAGTAGTCGCATATGATGTGTAACGTGTGACATGTTATCCTACTATATGTGTCCCAGGAGCACAAATCCCTTGTTGACAGTGAACTCTCTTGGTCATTGAAATAACTACTTGTAAAGCTCCAGTGCCAAATCCTGACCGTAATGAATCATAATTGTTATTTGCCGTGGCGGAAACAATCCACTGCCTACTTGATGCGAGCTGCGCTCTATACCGGTCAGTTAGTGAACCCTTGCCAGCGATGTTATTGAAAATGGCCTCGTTTTGCCGATCAGCGCACTGCCAAGTATAGGCGCGATTAAAAATTAGGTGTGCGGAAGGTATATTAAATATGTTTCTCCCAGTGATATGTTTAGACCAACGAAGTTTCAATTATTGTTAGTAGTGTTAATATACTAAATTCCTACGTTGTTTGGAGTGTTTGTTGATGCGATATAGATTCCACATAGCCTCATGGCCGACAGTACATCGAGTGCTTACATTAAATAAGAATACAGCAAAAGTATGAAGATTTAATAAATCGTAATTGTTTTCAGGAAATATGATAAAATGAATATTTTCACACCAAAGAACGACAACTTGAAGATGATTTATTGTATGAATATCTTAAATGGGGTCTCCAAACCTTGAACTAAACTGTATGCGATATATATTCCCCATAGCCACATGGCCTACAGTAGCCTACGTCGTTGTACTGATCTCCGCCATCACGCGCGCTCATTGTTTCCGTCCCATGCACTTCCGTCCCATCCATTTCTGTCCCATCCACTTCCGTCCCTTTTCCAAAATCACTCCCACAAAAATGTCCAGCTACCGAGTGGAAAGATGTTACACATCAAAAAGCATAATTCTTTGAAATTGTTTCAGTTATGACGTCCATTTCAAATGCTTCTATTATACTCCTTTTTCTGCTGCACCAATAGTCCAAGTTTATCTTCCATAGATCGCCATGCTCCAGACAAAGGCTTTCAAAAACTACTTTCTTACACGTAAATCCATATTTGATGTACACAAATTTATTTTCGCTACAAAAACTTTCCTTGCCTGTGCTATTCTATTTTTTATATAATCTTTACTTTGTCCATCACTGGTTATTTTGTTTCCTAAGTAGCAGAAGTCTCCAACTTCCTTTAGCTTTTCACCTGCTAATTTGATGTCCATAAGGGATTCTGATTTCTCCTGGCAATGCCATACAGTAAATAAATAACACTCATACCAACCTTCATCATAGACAGGTTCATTCCATGGCTGTACAGTTGCTTGAGCAAACAGGACGAAGATGAGATTGCCGACAAAGTAGAACCCTGCTGCGACAAAGAAGATGATTCTCCACTGTGACACTGATGACTGGAACAAAATACATAAAGAGTAACAGTTCGGTACTTTATAAATTTTTGATGCTTGAAACTAGGGATGGGTTGGGAACGGAGTCGCGAAGAGTCGAGACTGCTGCCCCTGGAACCGATACTCTCGACTCCAGTGATGCACTAACGCCATCCAACAACTGTTTTCGGAACTGCTTGGACTTATAGTTCCATGTCCCTCCCTGGATACCTTGTGTTACAAAAAACCAGCGAACATGAAAGATTGTTTCGGGTTATTATCATCGGTAATGTTGTAGGTGTAATTGTAATTGTGTATATTATGATTATTATTATTATTAATAATAATAATACAACTTGCCTAAAGTGCAATATTACAACAATTTGGTATAATTATTGTAAATAATAATAATAATAAAAGCCTCCGTGGCTTAGGCGGCAGCACGCCGGCCTCTCACCGCTGGGTCCGTGGTTCAAATCCCGGTCACTCCATGGGAGATCTGTGCTTGACAAAACGGAGGCAGACAGGATTTTCTCCGGGTACTCCGGTTTTCCCAGTCAAAATTTCATTCCAGCAACACTCTCCACTATCATTTCATTTCATCTGTCATTCATTTAATCATTGCCCCAGAGGAGTGCGACAGGCCTCTGCAGCAGGCACAGTCCATATCCCCGCCGTTAGATGGGGGCTTCATTCATTCCATTCCTGACCCGGTCGGAGACTGGAAGCAGGCTGTGGATTTTCATTGGATTTTCAATAATAATAACAATAATCGAACCTACTACGTTGTCGTAGGAAGGCGGAGAGGTGATACTCCGACGTGGCGCGTCCCAGGTGGCGATAGGGGGGTCCTCACCAGTTTTCCTGGCGGACTTGAGCGAAATAAAATAGCTCTCACGGACCAAACACACTCCCATTTCTCATCAATCATCCTATCATATTCCATTCATCACCTTTCCAGATCACATCTGGAATTGTAATCCCTGACTACGGTCAGATCATGGGTCCTAGACCAGACAATCAACTCAAGTATGAACAGTCTTCTAATGAACTCTTCCACCGCAAGGCACCATTCGGATACGGTGGGGTGCCGCGTATAAGAGTCAGGTGAGTCGGAGCGCCTGGAAACCCGAAAGTCCAAATACAAACTCAAAATTAACAAACATAGGGAATTTTCATTTTTTGCAACATTAAACATAAATTCATTAATTAAAATTGGAAAACTTAAGCATTTAACCGATATATTGGACCAACACAAGATCTTAATAACAGCACTTCAAGAACTTAGAAACACAGATCAAGACCCCATTGAATCTGGAGGGTACCGTCTTACAAGGGACCTCCAGGACCACGAGTTATGAAAAATGTTCCACAATTTGGTATGGGATTTTTAGTACATACCAGTATTATTGATTCAGTGGAAGACTTTTCGTCGAACTCATCAAGGTTAGCAACTTTAACAATTAGGACAGGAAACAAAATATACTCTTTGATAAACGTTCATGCCCCAACTAACGACAAGAATGTCAAAAAATTTAGAGATGAAACGGACAATTTTTGGGAAGAACTTGCCTTACTAATATCAAACATTCCAGACACTCATGTTAAAATCTTGCTTGGGGATTTTAATGCAAAAATTGGTCAAGAAAGAAAATTTCGTCCAATAGTAGGTAAGTGGCCAGCTCACAAATTCACTAATAAGAATGGTCAAAGATTAATCACCCTTTGTGAAGAACATGGCCTATGTCTCGAAACTATTAGATTTAAGCGAAGACCACACAAACTTATGACCTGGAAATGCCCTAATAGTGCACTAGGGGAATTCCAGATAGACCATGTTGCAATGGATAAAAAGTTCTACAAAGAAATATATAACGTGAAGGTACTACGTGGGGTCGATGTTGACTCTGATCATTATATATCCAAGATAAAGATCAAGTTAACTCCACGACGTAAACAAAAATCGTCAAACTTGACCATGCAAAGGCAATATGACCCTAGTTATTTAATAAATAATGTGTCCTATAAGGAAAAGTCTAAAACTCTCTTAAGTGACAAGCTAGAAACGATGGTTGACACACTGAAAACCGTTGCTGTCGAAATTGCCCCTATTAGGAAAAGGAAAAGCATGCATGGTGGAATGCGGAATGTGATGCTGCAATTCGGAAAAGACACACAGCATGGCTCAATGATCAGCAAAAGAGGACCACACAATCGCGAGAAGAATTAACCATTGTTCAAAGGGAAACTGCCAAAGAAATTAGGAGAATTAAAAGAAAAAATCAAAAAAAGTCCATACAAATTATTGATGATTCCTTTAAGCAACACAAAACAAGGGACTATTACAGGACATTTCGTCAATATCATTCTAAATACAGCCCTCCTACACTATTAATGAAAGATAAATCAGTTAAACTAGCCCATAATGATACTGATAATGCTAAAATTCTAGCAGATTATTTTAGAGAACTACTAAATGCTGATGAACCTAAGGAATATCTTGATTTTGAGCCTAATCCAAAAAATAAAACAAATTTACAGAACATTATTCCTCCTGGCTTGACTGAAGTATGTGCAGCGATTAATTGGTTCAAAAATTATAGAGCAGCAGGAGAGAATTCATTGGTAGCAGAACTATGGAAATATGCAAATGAACAAACCATCTCCAACCTCCATAAACGCCTCATCGATGTATGGAATTCGGAACAAATACCAGAGGAATGGAGAATGGCTGTAATCCACCCAATTCATAAAAAGGGTGATAGATCAGACCCGAACAACTACCGTGGGATTTCTTTGCTTGATGTAACATACAAGATTCTATCTAGAATTATCTTGACAAGAATTCAACAACTCGATCAAGAACTAGGAGAATATCAAGGAGGGTTCCGACCAGGTCGCAGCTGTCCGGATCAGATCATCAGTCTGAAATGGATAATAAAATATCATAGAATGAGACAAAAGGATTTGGTCATTACTTTTGTGGATTTTAAGAAAGCTTATGACAGTATCCATCGAGGGTCATTACTTAACATCCTTAGGGAATTTGGGTTACATCAAAAGCTTATCAACCTCATCGGCGTTACTTTGAAAGATACTAAATCAAAGGTTAAATTTCGAGGCGCCTTGTCTGAACCATTTGATATCCGGACAGGACTTCGACAGGGAGATGGTCTATCACCGTTATTATTTAATTGTGTTCTTGAAAAGATCATGCGTGAGTGGAACAAAACTTGTCCTCCAAATGTAAAGATTGGTACTAATATAAAACTGAATTGCTTGGCCTTTGCGGATGACCTTGCACTGCTTGCAACCAGTATAGATGAGGCTAAACACCAAATTGAAGAACTTTGGTCTATTGCAGCAAAAGTAGGACTTCAAATTTCATTTGAAAAGACTGAAATAATGGCATCCTTTGATGTGGAAACACAAGCTATTACATTGATCAACAATAAAGAAATTAAAGTTGTACATAAATTTAAATATTTAGGGGAGATTATAACATGGAATTTGAATGAGAAAGCGTCAATCGAAAATAGAACAACAAAGTTAAGACAAGCGCAATATATTACTTGGTCTAGTTACAAAAAAAAAAAATCACTCTCCATAAATGCCAAATTACGGCATTACGAATCAGTTATTAAACCGGAAGCAATATATGCTTGTGAAACACTTTTCAAGTTAAACACTCGATCAGTTACTGACACATTACAGAAGATTGATAGAAGAATTCTCAGAACTATAATTAATAAAAAACATCAGGTGGATGGTCAATGGCGTCTATTACCAAATGAAGTGGTTTATAAAGAAACTGAGTCTATAGTCGATACTATGCGAAAAAGGCGAATTGCTTTTTTTAGTCATATCTCACACCTGCCGGATACCAGACAATTAAAAGTATTATTTAATTATTTTTTCAAAAGTAAAACAAAGAACTCTTGGTTTATGGAAATTCAAAATGATCTGGATGAACTCGGCTTGACAATGTCCCAAATTGCTAACAAAGATGAGAAGAATATCTTGAAAAACAAGAACATCAGACTTCCCTTAAAAACCTTTACCCGCAAAACTTACACCATAAGCGATGCAGAGAGAGCGCAAGGTCGACTAGAATGAAAATGTTTTGGGAAAAGAAGAAAAATAAGAAGCTGAATCTTTAATATTGTTTTTGAGATATGTATATACTTGAGGGCGTAACATATGTAAATAAATAAATAAATAAATAATAACAATAATAATGAGAGATTCGGAGAAAGTACTCTCAAAAATCACCCATATGAACAAAAAAATTCCTCTCGGCACGCCGGAGATTTCACCGGGCAAATTAGGGGATAGGCTATAATAGGCAAAATATGCAGGTTTTCGTAGGAGGATCAGACCTCATTGATTGCAAGAAAGTATTTTACATTTAGAGGTTAATTAACCTTTTTTGTTTTGTTTTTGTATTCATATTTTTATAATTTTATTGTCTTATGGGGATGGTAACCTTCTTGTCATTTGGGGTTCATTTTTATACTTGTGATCACACTGTCCTTATGCAAGGTTTGGAACTGATGTGTAACTATCTGACAGTCTGTTACTTCTTCACGCAAAATTTTATCTCCCGCAGAGATTTTTGTTGGTTCCTTAGTTTAGGGGCTGCGACAACGTGGTCATGTAACCCCGTGTACATTAGGTGTGTGTAGAATCTGATAAACGGTGTTAATTGTGATGACTGTATTAGTCTGTAATTCAGGTAAGGTCTGCAGACGGTCAATTTTAAGTAGTAGTTCCTAATTTTGTACCATATACTAACGCCAACGACACCTAGCTGTGAACTTGGCTACTAGATGCCACCACAACCAGCAACTTGCAACGAACGTTGGAACTTCTCCTCCAAAGGAAAGCATGCTGAGGGATTTTTAGCACTCTTAGAAAATCCGACGACTTTGGCCGGCTTTGAACCAGCGACCTTGGGCATATAAGTTCAGCATGCTACCAGTTAGCCACTTCCCACAGTCAGATGGAAAAATGAATGTGATCTCGTGCAATGGCGTTGTCTTGGCAACCTCTGATAGCTCATCCCTCATCAATTTAGAAGCATTGTCATGGTAACCTCTGATGGCACTTGGCATGTTCTTTAATTCCGAAATCATTTTCCTCATCCCTTGGCGTAATGGTAGATCAGATCAAAAATTCTTTCAGACAAAGTTTTAGGTAATTATTAGGGAAATATTTTCCATTTTGTACGGTTTTGATATTGTGCCTATTAAGAGAGATATGATTAATGTTTCCCCAAAAAAAAACTTTTTTCCACCCCTTTGGTCAATGTTTGGTACCATCAAAATCTTTTCAAACATAAATTTTTGGCACTTATCCGACACATATTATGAACTTTGAATGGATTCGATATTTCACGTATTAAGAGAGTTATAGCGATATTTCACTTTTTCGAAAAAGAGAAAAAAAAAAAAAAAAGCCCCCCCATTTTCACCCTCTTCAACCGATTTTGCCCATTAACGAACTCGACCGATATTTTAAGGGGTTACATATTATGTAAAACATTCAAAGTGATTGGTGCAAAATTACGGCAGTTATCGTGTCCACAAGAAACTGATATATATGCACATGTATACAAACACATATATATATAAACTTTTGAACTGACGGTGGTTTTGGGGTCTGGGGGACGAGAAACGCGAAGATATGTTGAATTTTCCAGAAGTCGAAACATGGGACCCATTGCAATAGTTAAGCTTTCTAATGAAATCTACCTAAAACAACATTGAGTACATAGAGTAGGCAATAATATCGCAACCTTTATTATCCATTATTGTTAATAGCAATAATAATATAATATGACGACAAAACTCTCAAATAGTCAATAATCTGGACTTAAATTATATAACATTACATAAAACAAAACACCGGCATGGAGTATAAGATTACAACCAATTAATTGGTAATAGTAATAATATATTCAGACTGACAGAATACTCTGCAAGTCACCAATTTGGATTTACATGATATATCTATAACGAACCCAAAACCAGTTCAGTGGGAAATCTTTCCAGGTAACATCGCACTCACAGTGCAAATCAATGCCGTGCATGATCTTACATGGTATTGTCCGCGCTTTGACATGCTAGTGGCCCGCAATACGCATCACGCTAACGTGGAGTTGCGAGACTTCATGCGAGCCGAGTCCGATGTTCGCAGTTGATGGAGTTGACACTCTCGATTCCAGGCTTCAGTCGCGCCCATCCCTGCTTGAAACCGTTTCTTTATTGTTGCTATTCTAATATTTATTTACATAGATTACATCCACATTAGAAAAGCCTCCGTGGCTTAGGCGGCAGCACGCCGGCCTCTCACCGCTGGGTCCGTGGTTCAATTCCCGGTCACTCCATGTGAGATTTGTGCTGGACAAAATGTTGGCAGACAGGTTTTTCTCCGGGTACTCTGGTTTTCCCTGTCACAATTTCATTCCAGCAACACTCTCTACTATCATTTCATTTCATGGCTTGCCACGGTGGGTGAGTGGTTAACGTGCCGGACTACCAACCCCAAGCTTTCAGGTTCGCTCCTGGCCGTGGTAAGTGATTTTTGAAAGGCGACAAAAATCACGACATGCATGCCATACGATGTTAGCATGTTAAAGAACCCATTTGAATTCTGTAGGCCGTGTTCAATGGCAAAATTAATCTCGGGATTTTCCGCCAACACAAAGTTTCTCCATTCTCTACTAGAAAGCGCTGTAGTGTCAAGGAGCTTAGACTTCTAACCTCCTTGACTTTCATAGCGTTCAAAGGAACAACGAAATTCGACATGCAAGCTGCCCTCTGGGTGTCAATTAACAAATCATGCACCCGGTATCCGAGCCGATACGATATTATTATTATTTAATTTCATCTGTCATTCATTTAATCATTGCCCCAGAGGCAGGCCCCGGGCTATAAACGGGCATACTGGGCATTTGCCCAGGGCGCCGAAATTTGGGTGACGCTGAACGTAGAAAAAGGTTGACCCAACAATCCCAACATTAAAAGTATGACATGGAAATCTTTAAAACGTAGGATAAAATAATTATAATTTACGCGAATATAAAATAAAAGTAATATTAAATATCACACACATTGGTGGTGAAATGAAAATCCACAGCCTGCTTCCAGTCTCCGACCGGGTCAGGAATGGAATGAATGAAGCCCCCAACTAGCGGCGAGGATATGAACTGTACCGGCTGCCGAGGCCTGACGCACTCCTCTGGGGCAATGATTAAATGAATGACAGATGAAATGAAATGATAGTGGAGAATGTTGCTGGAATGAAATTTTAACAGGGAAAACCGGAGTACCCGGAGAAAAACCTGTCTGCCTCCGTTTTGTCCAGCACAGATCTCACATGGAGTGACCGGGATTTGAACCACGGACCCAGCGGTGAGAGGCCGGCGTGCTGCCGCCTAAGCCACGGAGGCTTTTGCACATTGGTGGTATTTATGTTTAATCATGATTATATTATATAATGCAGTACTATAACTCTTTCAGACAGCAAACTAAATTCTCTATTGTTATTGTGTTGTGAGAAAGACGTAACCCTTATCACAGACTTTTCTGAATACATAAATAAATCTGCAAAGTTAAAAGCCAGAAAAGAACCTTTGATTTGAAATGTTTCTGTATTAAAATTTTACTTTTGAATGTTTAATATTGGGTTTTATTGTGATTAATGTATCAATAAATGGCTACAAAATTGTATGAGCGACTTACTTTTCTTATTAGTTCCTGTGATACAATATTAGCAACGCAGTTATTTGAAAAAAAAAAACCTATTATGCTATTTTTATAACACATAAATGAGAAAAAGGGCGCTAGTAGACCATTTGCCCAGGGCGTTTATCACCTTAGCCCGGAGCCTGCCCAGAGGAGTGCGAGGGGCTTCGGCAGCCGGCACAGTTCATATCCTCGCCGCTAGATGGGGGCTTCATTCATTCCATTCCCTGACCCGGTCGGAGACTGAAAGCAGGCTGTGGATTTTCATTTTCATGTCCACATTGGAACACTTAAAATCAAACCAAGTCCTCGATGGATTTACAGGGCATTTAGCTCTTCTCCCAAAATCTGTTCATTCTAGCTGCCCTTTCTTCATGAGATATGACTATTGTTTTCATTGATTAATTTTCAGTGTAAGTCTTATTTGTTTGTTCTTCAGAATCCTTTTTCTTCTCTATTTGCAATTTGTTGCAATGTAATATTCAACTCATATAAATTATTTTGAACTTCTTTGAACCAATTACTTTTTGTTTTATTTTCCAAAAGTACGAGGGTAATTTCAAAAGTAAGGTCCGATTCGCCGTAAATATTTGAAAGCTGCGCCAAGGGCAAAACACGCATGCGCACAGACTCCTGGCATGCCTTACGCGGCAAAAGCCGCCAATAGCGTTGTTACTGTTGCTGTGTGCTGTTGATAGTGTTAGTTCACAATGTTTAAGACAATTAATCAGCCCGCCGATTGTGAAGTAAGGGCAGTGATACAGTTTCTGTCTGCAAGAAACATTTCTGCGGCAGAAATTCAAATGCAGATTACTGAACTGTACGGTCCTAACATAATGAGTGACAGTAAAGTGCGCAAGTGGGTGCGAGCCTTTAATGAAGGAAAGGAAAATGTGCACGATGAACCCCGCTCTGGCAGACCATCAGTGATTTCAGACGAGTTGGTTCATGCGGTTGACGACAAAATTCGTGAAGATCGACGATTCACTATTTCAGGGACAACGATCAATAAAGCCGCCTACTGCGCTACCCTGACTAAACTTCGACGTGCAATCCAGAATAAGCGACATTGTTCTTTTGTCGTCTGAAGTGTTGTTGTTGCATGACAATGCCAGACCCCATACTGCGAATGACACGCAAACTCTAATCAAGAAATTTGGATGGGAACAGATGGACCACCCACCGTACAGTCCGGACTTGGCGCCAAGTGATTTCTACCTGTTCCGCTACCTAAAGGAGTTTCTTGGCAGCAAGCGCTTCGACACAGATGATAAAGTGTAAGAAGCTGTTAAAGACTGGTTAGCTTTGCAGGCGGCCGAGTTCTACGACTTAGGCATTCAAAAGCTTGTGGAACGATGTGACAAATGTGTAAATAAGTATGGAAATTATGTAGGAAAATAGAGAAAGACGTAAGGAATGTCAATAAAACAATTGTTTTGTAAACAATTTTGATTTTGGATGTTTTTTTTTTTTTTTACCGGACCTTAGTTTTGGAATAGCCCTCGTAGTTGAAGCTTGGACCTTGTCGGTAGCTACAGAAAAGAAGATTCGAGCTTTTGAAATGTGGATACACAGGCGGATTCTTAAAATCTAGTGGACAGAACATGTGAGTAATCCGGAGGTCCTTCAGCGTGTGAGCAGCCAACCTGAGCTGTACGAACGTGGTTTGGGATGTCTTCCACGGAACTCTTCAGGATAAGAAGGTGTTGGCCATGGTGGTAGCCAACGTCCGTCTCGGGTAAGGAAGAAAAGAAGAAGAAGAAGAAGAAGGAGAAGGGGGAGTTGTTAAATAGTTGTGTTAGTAGTCTATTGTCATACAATATCGATAAATGACAGAAAAAGGCAATTCTCCTTTTTCTCAGTGTATCTATTATTGAATCACTTTCCTGATAGACAACTGCATTAGGCAACAATCTCCATCATCCATCCACCTGGTGTTTTTTAATTAATGATTATCCTTCTTTCAACCTTCTGCAGTTGATCTGTGTTTAATTTAAAGGGTTTAACGACGGAACAGTAATGCTGAACGCTAATGAGTTTGTCCTAGCTTGGCAGGCTGTGTCCACATAGGGTTCAGGTTCACTGCTCTGCGGCTGTGTGGTATCCTCTTCGTGCGCAGATTCTGTGATGAAACCCATGGGCCGCGGTCCTCGTGAAAACTTGTCGAGCTCGAAGTTTGCCTTCCTCTACTCTTCTGTTTCCATGGCAGGGGTTATATAAATTTCCGGGCCTACATCTGATGCTTTTGCCTCTTAGCCCTCGATGTGGCTTGGAAAATAATAAAATGCTCATCGATCATTAACTCCCATATGCATAAGTCAGTGTTATTCTTGATACCTGGAGTGCTCTCTTTAGGTATGGCGCTTTGACTGCTTTTAGTCTCTTCAACCTCGCAGCGGTTAGTTGGAGCCATATCTTGTTGAGCGCGTAACTTGCGATTGGGGTGATCTTGATGTGGAAGAGGCATATAGCTGTGACTAGGGAGTTCTTCTGAAGCTCCTTTACATGGAACGTAGCTTTAGCCGCTGCTGAGCATCTTTCATCTATGTGCTTAGTAAATGTTTTACCTGACACTTGTAGCTTAAGTCCTAGGTACTTGCAGTGGCATATGCAGGATTTCCTTCTGGGGGGATTCATTAACACATTGGTTGCATGGACATGTCACACCCCTTGTGGACCGGAAATTTTTCTACAGAGAATGCTTCAGTACACTAGATTATAAAAAAGTTCATAACATTTGAAATAGTCAAGATTTTCTATTCTAATTTTGTATAAGAACTCACCAATGTGGTATAAATCCATCTTCATCGTCAATACCTATCGTATCATCAATGTTTACATCGTGGCTGTCATCAGAGTCACTCGAATAGATAAGCACATTACGGCGCACAGGACTAGATTATTGCTTCCACTATCACTTTCGCTTTCAGTTTCCACAAATTCACTGTCACTCGGTCCTTGTGATAATATATCATCTAATAGGCTATCACGTCGTCAGCTAACTTAGTTTGGCGCGAGCACTCCATCTCGTCATTGACTGAGCCAGCAGAAAGAAATCGACGTTTCGAAACTAAGTCAAGGAATAAAAGAAGGCCATGAAAGGGCAAAAAGTGGCAGATCTACATCTACAATTACCTATTCCATGTAACAGCCGGAAATAGTTGAATATACTGTCAATAGATGTCACAGGACTACCAACAATGACGCCGTGCATAAAAATGAGATTTCTCGGGGCCTGTCACCCGTGTGTTAATATAATAGGGTAATTGTGTACATTATTAAATGGGCAGATGACCTTGCTGTTCCGCTCATTAAAACGACAGTCATCATCATAATTAAAATGATATTTCAATTAATATTCATAAAAAAATAATTGAATAACCGTTGCATGAAAACAATTTTAAGCCTCATTATTTTTTCAACTCATAAAAAATGAAAAAATAAAAATGGAAAACAGTAACTAAATATTAAAACGTAAACGATGCAGTGGTATCATCATGATTAGGGCTCGGATGTTTAGGTGCTAAAAATCGGGAAAATATTTATTTTTTAAGTATTAAAAATACCTGAAATATGTGACAAAAAAGTAAAAATATTTAATTACAATTTAGTTTATTAATGTCAATATACACAATATGCAGTACTCATGAATGCAATGTATGCTATGTCTCACTGATTGCTGAAGCATTACAATACACAACGAGATACATCTTCAGGTTGTCCATCACAAATGACCGACGATTATAGCGAAACACATATTCTAAAGGCACGATACTCCGGCAATATGTTTCTTGCCCTTGAGGTGTGGTGTAACTTGAGGTCACTGTTCAGCCATGATTGCTTTCCCACATGGTTGGCAGAACAGAACGCTCCCATCAGAAGTAAAATTACCCTTAAATTCTGCAGACGATAACTTGTAGTTGCTTTTACTTCAGGCATGGTAGAACTGCTCTACACTTCACAGTGCCAGAAATGAACTGCATGTGAGTGACACTGGTTCCAGGTAGCTGGGGGTGAAAGGTCTAGCACGTGGTGCAATATGGCTATGGACAAGGAAATCCCCGGCTTCCACAGTGAGTGTCACGGGGCGACAAGAGAAGAATTACACATTTGCAAGCTGACATACGCTCTGCATGAAGATTAGATAGCTTACAGGTTCTTCCCCGTTATAGTAACACAGAATAAAAATGCAATAAACTGAACTTAAAAAAAAAAAAATTAAAATTGCAATGTCCTTTTATGTGCTAATAAGTGAAAATCAGGAATTTATGTATTTATAGAAAAATGCTTAAAATATGTATTTACATAAAAAAATATTTATTTACCTAAAAATCCGAGCCCTACAGCCGGTCCCGTGGTGTAGGGGTAGCGTGCCTGCCTCTCACCCGGAGGCCCCGGGTTCGATCCCCGGCTCCGTCAGGGATTTTAAAACTGACGTGAGGGTTGGAACGGGGTGCAATCAGCCTCGTGAGGACAATTGAGTAGCTGTCTGACAGTGAGACAGCGCCCCGATCACGAAAACCAAGATTAACGGCCGAGGGGACTCGACGCGCTGATCACGCGTCACCCCAATATCTGCAGGCCGAATGGCTTGGCAGCGGTCGCTTGGTCGGCCTTAGCCCGTCATGGGCTGGATAGTGCCAGGGGTTGACTTTTTTTTTGTTGACTTGAAAAATCCGAGCCCTAATCATGACCATAGTTACGTGGTTGCTTAAAATATTGATATTATGAGAGAGAGAGAAAAATAATGTTTTGCTCTCCGTGTTCCTACTGCCATTACTATTGACTCTCAAAATCTGCCGATCTTATTGACTTTATCTGTATCATTAATTGGAATAAATTGCAGAAACTCCTCATGTACTGAATTATCTTTAACGAAACAGACACACAACATTATAAGTAGGTTCAAACAATATCTTCTTCTTATGACACCGTCTCCCTCCGAAGGTTGGCTATCCAATTGATTATCATTACATGCGAAACGGCAGCACGGAAGATTTCTATCGACGTATGTCTATACCACCGCCGCAAGACTTTCATCCAGGAATTTCTTCGTCCCACAGATCTTTTACCAATCAATCTTCTCCTGAATGATCAGCCGGAGAAGTTCATGTTGTTCACCCCTCATGATGTGCCCGAGGTAGCTGAGCTTACGCTCCTTCATGGTTGTGAGAAGCTCTTTCTTCTTGTTCAAGATGTTGCGGACTTCTTCATTTGTTTTCCTTTCTACCCAAGATATTCGGAGTATTCTTCTGTATAAGTACATCTGAAAAGATTCAATCCGCTTCTCCAGTAATGGGCTGAGCATCCATCTTTTGAAACCATACAAAAGGACAGGAAAAACATAGCAACGTAACATTTGAACTCTGAGATGAAGGTTGAGTTCTCGGCTGGTGAATAAGGTCCTCATGGTATTGAACAGATATTTTGCTTGTCCAATCCTGGATAAGGTTTCACTCTTTGAATCACAATGCTGGTTCACTAAAGTTCCAAGGTATTTGTTGGAAGATACTTGTTGGACGATGGTGTTGTTGATGTGAAGGGAGACCCGTTTTGGTGTTTTTGAGAATATCATTAAACTTAAAATAATGCTATTCTATTCTGTACTCCTCCATAATGTGCAAGTAAGCGAGTGTGCGCACTGTAGTGTGTTGGTTTACGGAACATTAGTCTATGTTACGTCTTACCACATAGCCCTGTCCCGTGGACAACAGTCGCCTTTATTTTTATTCTTATTATGGTATAATGTTAGTTTTTTAAATTAAAGTAACATTAACAATTAGTTAACCCATTGTGAAAATGAAAATCCACAGCCTGCTTCCAGTCTCCGACCGGGTCAGGAATGGAATGAATGAAGCCCCCATCTAGCGGCGAGGATATGAACTGTGCCGGCTGCCGAGGCCTGACGCACTCCTCTGGGGCAATGATTAAATGCATGACAGATGAAAGGAAATGATAGTGGAGAGTGTTGCTGGAATGAAATTTTGACAGGGAAAACCGGAGTACCCGGAGAAAAACCTGTCTGCCTCCGTTTTGTCCAGCACAGATCTCACATGGAGTGACCGGGATTTGAACCACGGACCCAGCGGTGAGAGGCCGGCGTGCTGCCGCCTAAGCCACGGAGGCTTCAGTTAACCCATTGTATTATCTGACATAGAAGAAACCCCACGTGAAATTGTTGATACACCGGTATTTTATACTATTATTGGCACAAATATTAATCTATTGTAAAAGGGAGTGTTTTACAGATATTGTAGTTTATAATACGGAACTCATTTTATTACATGATTTGTAGCTTCCACCAGCACTAGCATAAATAAAGAATACGATATGGATCAACTAGATTAATAGACGCAACACCGCTCATAACCTTAAATTCCTTATAAACAGGTCCTCTTGATTCACAGACCATCACGTAATTTCATATGGATTCTGTTAAAATTAGTCATATTGATATGATAAATATCGTTTAAAATGATAATCTGGTAGCAAAAATAACTACCCCGTCCAGGATTCGACCCGAGATCTCTATATTCACAGTCATAGGCGCTAACCCCATGGCTATTTCGACTACGCAAATATGGTGCACAAGATGGTGACTTATTTCCACGTTCCAATAATAATAATAATAATGATGTATCAGGCCTACTTCTTACCTATAATGACGTATGGACTTGAAACTTGTACTATCAACAGAAGAGATAGTAGCAGACTTCAGGCTACAGAAATGAAGTTCCTGAGAACAATGCTTCAGAAGACCAGAAGAGACAAGATCCGAAATGTGAAGATTTCGTGCAGAGATTCAAGTGAAACCACTTCATGAAGCAATAGCAACATCAAGGTTGAAATGGTTTGGTCATGTGAAGAGGATGAATCCAAGCAGAACGGCAAGAGTATGGCTTGAGCAAGATGTGGAGGGCAAGAGACCAAGAGGCAGACCAGGGACACGCTGGATCTCCCAAATAAAAGAAGACCTGCAGGGAAGAGGTGTCGATTGGCACCAGGTAGAGGAGGAGGAAATATACCTGAATAGACAAACATGGAGAGCGCTCTTATACCGCACCCGGGAAGCTGGAGACGGTTAATGATAATGATAATGAATAATACTGCATTACGGAATTAAGTTTCATTTATATTTTGCTTGTTTCGATAATGTTCCTGCGTGAAATTGAGTTTTAAATGCCTTATGAATAGGCCCTCTTGTGAGTAAAGAGAATGTATTCAGTAATAGTTCATGAAGGCTTGCTCAATTCTCGTATAACCACAACGATTATATTATATTGATGACTGCATTACCGTTATGTGGGTTAATATTTGAATAGCCATTGTGCAGAAACATAATACCGGCAATGCCGACTACTTACAAAGTTTGATATTAAGGCATTTTACCATTTAAATACTGATACGAAGACTTCGAACATGTACCATGTGCTTTGTTTCAATTACTTGACACCAGAGTTCGCATGAGCGTTTACCGTTCAGTATGTCATATACATTCCACATGGCCGAGAGTACGTCATGGTATCAATTTCCGACACCGCGCACTCATTGTTTCTCTTACCACTGCCAGCTGGATCGAACGATTGAGTTGGCAGTGCGTCTTACACTTCCATTCGATCCACCACTGCCAGCTAGCACACTTCCGTTCGATCGGAAGTGTGCCAGCTGGTGCCACCTCAATTGTTCCGCTCCACTTCTGTCCCATTTTTCAAAATCACTCCCACAAAAATATGCAGCAACGGAGTGGAAAGATGTTACATATCAATAAATTGTGTCTTTTAATGAAGTTGGTGTACTGTGTCTTTGTGTGATGTCATTTAAGCTAGTATTATAGCCCCACTACCTGAGGTGGCAAGCTTGGAGTATTATATTTATTACAATAGTGTCGCCCAACATATGGGCAGAAAGAAGATAAGTTGATTGATTTAAATTGCACTACAGGGAAAGAATCATATTTATTACACCATTAGAACCCAGGAATTATGCTATATATACCTGATCACTGACGATGAGGCCCACAAATTGAGGACCCAGGATAGACATGATATTGGCCAGTCCATTAGTGATCCCCATCATGGTGCCAGCAAAGTTGGGCGAGATGTCGATATGGTTAAGCTGGAAACCAACATATGTCGCTGAGTTTACTCCCACAGCAACAGTCAGCAGAGCCACGGCCGTCGTGGGGTCCTTGGTGAACCCCAGAACTATGAGAGCGACACCTGGTATCCAGTGTGCTGCAACACAAATAGATTCTTCCATACACCCATACATTTAATCTCGTTTGACAATTTTAATCTTTCATTTCTATTCTTTACACAGATCTAGATGTGGTGATGGCCTCCTCTCTTGTAAAATTCCAATCCGGAGGTAAACTAGTCTCCCGTTTGGATCTCTGGGTACAAACTACTCGAGAGGGGGTTGACATCTCGGAAGTGACAAAGAGGAAATCTGACATTCTATGGATCAGAGCGTGTAATGCTAGGAAGGGAATTGCATAGGTTGAGGTTGGATTTGGTTGGGATTAGTGAAGCGTGCTGGCAGGAAGAACAGGACTTTTGGTTATTAGCACTACCGGTACATCAAACAACGGCCACGCAGGGTCAGGTCTCATATTGACTAGGAAACTTGGACAGTGGGTGGAATATTATGAGCAATATAGTGAACAGATTATCGTAGCTAAAATCAATACAAAACCTACGTGCACCACAGTTGTACAAGTCTATATGCCTACCAGTCAAGCTGATGATGAAGATATTGAGAAGGTCTACGAAGAAATAGATGAAATTCTGAGGTACGAAAATGTTATAGTAATGGGAGATTGGAATTCTGTGGTAGGAAGAGAAGGGAAGATAGTACGAGAATTCGGATTAGGTGAAAGGAATGATCAAGGAAGCAGGCTGGTTGAATTCTGCACTGAGCATGAGTTGGTCATAGCTAACACCTTATTCAATAACCACAATAGAAAAATATACACATGGATGAGACCAGGAGATGCAGGACATTACCAAATCAACTTCATTATGGTCAAGCAGAGATTCCAAAATCAGAGTTTAGATTGCAAAACATATAAGAAGAACTGTTGGGACAGCAGGAAAGAGGAGAATAGCAGTGTTTGAAATGTGGTGTTACAGGAGAATTATGCATATTAGATGGGTAGATATACTCTTATAGTGAATGAAGAGAAGAGATAGGTTGGTAGGACACATATTAAGACACCTAGCAAACTTAGTTATGGAAAGAAGGGTTCAGGACAAGAACTATAATTTTAAAGTCCACCACAAAATGGGTTGAGGAAACACTAGCAGATCTCATAGAAGTTGGCATCACTCAAGAAGATCATCATCATCATCATCTTGCACAGTTTTCAGCCACTGGCCGGGTCTGTTTGGAACACAGGCCTCTCCAACGTCTTCTCTCTTCCCACCATCTCTCAGCCTCCACCCTTGACCAGTCTTCTCCTCTCTTCTTCACGCTTTCTTCCACCCTCTTCAGCCACCTGTCTCTTGGTCTCTTTCCTTCCCACTTAGTCTCGTGTATCCTCTTCTCCTCCATTCGTTTTACATGTCCATACCATCTAAGTTTAGATTTCTCTATACCATCCTGTAATGGTTCCTCCTTCATTAATTCTCTGGTCCTCTCATTTCTTATTCTGTCCATCTTTATAGCTCCAATACTGCTTCTCAAGAACCTCATCTCACTGGCCTGTATTTTGCTCTTCTCCCTTCCTTTCATAACCCAGGTCTCCGAGGCATACCGTACGTCAGGATAGGGACATAGTACATCCAATATATGATCTTTTTGCTGTTCTGAGGGACATCCTTGCTCCATAACATGCTTCTCACACTCCTCTGGAATGCTTCCGCGCCTGTCTGCCCCGCTCATTTATCTCTCTATCGTTTCTTCCATTATCTTGTATCAGGCTCCCAGGTACTTGAAACTCTCCACTTTCTTCAGCTGTTCCCCACCAATTATTATTCCCATTGTGGTTCTTTCCTTCTTCCTTGTTGTGATCACCATCTCACTCTTATTTATGCTAAATTTCATCCCATATCCTTGTTTTATTCCTTCCCACACGTCCAACTGTTCCTGTGAGGTACAGTACAGTCCTCCTTGTTTTCCCAAATCATCAAATCATCTGCAAACACCATTGCTTTCATCTTTCCTTCCCCAATTACTTGTGTCACTCAAGAAGATATTCTCAACAAATCACTGTTTTGAAGGAAGGTTGAAAATGAAATGAAAATCCACAACCTGCTTCCAGTCTTCGACCGGGTCAGGAATGGAACGAATGAAGCCCCCATATAGCGGCGAGGATATGGACTGTGCCGGCTGCCGAGGCCTGACGCACTTCTCTGGGGCATTGATTAACAGGGAAAACCGGAGTACCCGGAGAAAAACCTGTCTGCCTCTGTTTTGTCCAGCACAGATCTCACATGGAGTGACTGGGATTGAACCACGAACCCAGCGGTGAGAGGCTGGCGTGCTGCCGCCTATGAAGGAAGGTTGATAAATTTAAAGAGCTTCAGAAAAAAAACAGCTCAAAAACCAAGGTCATCTGGTCTGAAGAAAGAAGGAGGAGACTCAGCAAACCCATGAAGAAATTCTAGGAGGAGAAGAAGAGATTGGCAAGTCGGCCGATTGTTCACCGCGATCCACAGTAGGCCAAAATCGACAGAAGAAGAAGAATGTTATAGGTTATACGAAACTTTTAACTACTGCGGCTTTTAGAGACGCCTTGAGGACAAGAACTGTAGGGGTATCCAAGGTTAGAATATGTAAGACCGATTTCCTCAGATGTAAGGTGTGGTGGCCATGTAGAGATGAAACGGTTAGCTCAGGACAGGAGAGCTGCATCAAACCAGTCAAGAGACTGAAGATTCAAACACACTTGCATTTGTCAAATTTCACCAGGTTTCTTCAAATCCAACTTTCGTAGGTTCTGTTTACTTAGAATATATTTTAGGCATTATTTTTTCAAATTTTCCCTTTTACACAAATTCAACATTTGCCAAATAAGGAGCTTTTTCTTGACATATCACCACTCTATAATGTGGTTAAAATACACAGTTCCCGCCAGTCAAACAGGAGCAGTTCTCTTCGACAACAAGTTACTTTTTTAAGAACATAGTATTTTTACTAGCCCAAGGGCAAATACAACTTAATACAATTAATTTAAAAACAATAAATCTTTCACTTACACAGTGTCCGGCTCCATGGCTAAATGGTTAGCGCGCTAGTCTTTGGCCCAAAGTGCCCCGGGTTCGATTCCCGGCCGAGCCATCAGGGATTTTAATCTCCTGGGGTTAATTCCCGTGGCTCGAGGACTGGATGTTTGTGCCGTCTTCATCATCACTTCATCCTCATTAAGACGCGCAGGTCGCCCACGGGCGTCAACTAGAAAGACCTGCTCTCGGCCTCTACGGAGGCCACACGATCATTATTATTATTACTTACACAGTGTGAAATTTGACGGGAATAATTGCTTTGATATTCTGTGAATAAAAGTTCCAATTGCAAGATATCATTTCCTGTTGTCAGAATCTGAGGCAGTCGATTGAAACAGTATTAATGAATAAAACAGCCCATTAATGATCTAGGCCTACCAAGTGACCGCTGCCCAGCCATTTGGCCTGCAGGTATTGGGGTGACGCGTGGTCAGCGCATCGGGTTCCCTCGGCCATTAATCTTGGTTTTCGTGATCGGGATTAATGAATAATGCTCATTATTAGTTTCAGTAAATAATGTTCACTGGATGTGTGGCACAGCAGCCTGTGCCCAAGGTTGCAGGATCGAATCTTGGCATAGTCAGTTGGCATTTGAGGGTGAGAAAATGTGAGATAGTCGTGTCAGCAGGTTTATTGGCACATTAAAGATTGCCTTTGGGGCGAAATTCCGACACTCTGGCGTCTCAAAAACCTGCAGTAGTCAAAAGGGACATACAACTAGTAACATTATTATTAAAGTTCATGATGATGCCAAAATTCTTTATACAACAATCTATTCATCGCTAAGGTGTATGTTTCACAAAACTCAAGCTCCTAAACCAGATGGAGTTAGAAGGTGTGGTTTGTACCAAAATCTTCCAAATCGTCTCCATAGTACAGGAAAAATCTTGCATTTCAACGGAAATATATTTATCTACTATATAAAGCTCAAATACCACGAAATCTCAGAAACCACCAAACGGATTGGAATGAAATTTGGTATGCAGCTTCCTCAAGGGCCGCAAACGCCCACTAAGAAAGGATTTTTGGATATTCAGGTTCTAAAGGGGTGTTAAGGAGGTAGACCTGCATTTCATTGAATAGCAATATCTCCCGATTGGTTTCATTGGGGGATGTGATACTCGGCATAAAAACTCATCATTAAAAATAAGAAGACACGTGTCTGAGGGTTTTTCGATGTGGTATATATTATGAGGTGAAAGGGGTGAAAAGTGGGGGTTAAAGGATTCCTAACGGAGCGTGTATCTCTTAAACGACATAGGCGAGGAGTTTGGAACTCAGCCGAAAAAAATCAGCATAAAAAATAACTAAACAGGTGTTTGACCGTTTTTTCATAAATCCAATTTAAGGGGCCCATGGGGAGGGGTGAAATTATGGGGGAGGGGGGGGGGAACATAATATGTCTGAGTGTAAAATTATTCATGGCCTATGTTGTAGACAATAACACATTACATCTTTTTTGTCTCTTGCTATTTCATCATACGACGAATACTTAGGGAGTTATTAATGATTTTGTACTTTTTGGCCGGAATTTTCCAAGTCCCAGGAATGACATAAAAATTGATTCGAATGAAATTTCAAAAAATAGTTTTTTTAATACTTTTATTATATTTTTCACGTCTTTTAGGGTCCGAAACCAACTTGATATTTTGATGATTTTTTTCGTCCCATGCATTTTTGGTTTCAGGTGATAGAATTATTTTCCACTAGGACCCATGCTTATCTATCTATTTAACTAATGTTATAACGGGATTCCAAATGTTATTGCGGGCGAAGCCGCGGATAACAGCTAGTTGGTTTATAAAGTGCTTTTAAACAAATAAACAAGACGATAGCCCCTGGCAGAACTGTGTCGCTTACAGCCGCATAGCACTAGAGACGGGCGGGTAGTGATGAATTTCTCCCTGATTTCATAAATATTGACAATTTGTTTAAAAAGTGCGTTTAAACAAACATATTTATAGAAGCCCGCATAACAGTAAAGCCAGGCGGGTTGTGTATAAACATGCGAGAGTTCTCGCTCGGGTCCGCTAGTAAATATTTCAAATCTAATGGATAAGTACTCGTGTAAAATATAAAATAATAGAATCAATTTGATATAAAATAAAATGGATATCCTTATAAATAATTTTATTAAATAAATGTTCTAAATATTTAAATATAATTTTCAAAAATTAAACTCTACGAGACCCTTATTAGACCAGTGGATCTGAGACATGAACAATGTCAAGAAATGATGAGAATGATCTCAAAATTTTTGAAAGGAAAGTTTTAAGAAGGATATATGGCCCGGTAAAGGAGGATGAAGGGTGGCGAATCAGGACAAACAAAGACATTGAAGAGATAATCAAAGGTGAAGATATTGTGAAATTTATTAAGTCCCGACGTCTGGATTGGCTTGGTCATGTAGAGAGGATGAATGAAGAAAGAACACCAAGGAAGATATTACGTGGAACTATGGAAGGGAAGAGGAGACGTGGACGACCGCCCAAAAGATGGCTACAAGACTTAGGAGAAGACCTGAGAACTATGAGGGTTGGAAGATGGTGGGAGAAAACTCATAGAAGGGACGAATGGCGAGGAATCGTGAGAGAGGCCAAAGCCTACCCCAGGCTGTAGTGCCGAGGAAGTAAGTAAGTAATTTTCAAAAACAATCCTAAGATGCATTTTCGAACTGCTCAATGGAGCTGTGATGGATGGTTGTGAAGTTGAAACTGACAGATGCAAACGAGACTTCCACTCTCCATATCTACCAAATTTAAAGTTACAATTGCCCGCCTATACTCGTTGTAGTTGTTCGTTAACCACATATGTAACTTGTAATTTAATGGGTTAACTTTTCCACCCAATCAATACTTGAAATTGCCTGTCATAATTATGTTTTTCCGCCCAACAACTGAATAAATGAAAAGGACCTCATAATATTCTGAAGGGGACATTAGCATCGCCTGATAATTGCCTACCACCCTAACAATTTTAATGAGCAATTTTACCAATAATAAATCTAATGAATTGTAATGACCAGGCTTCGGATAATTATGCACTTAAAAATGCCAAAATATGCATGCAAATATGCACTAAAAAATGTCTAAATAAGCACTAAAATATGCATTAAAAATAAACATATATCTGATATCAATTAGTGGTTTATATTACAAGAAATTAATGTTACATATTAAATATCGCTAAAATAAAGAAAATTACTTACAGTACTACAATAGATTGCTCCAGTTTGTCAATACAATTTACAAGTCTTGATTACACTTAATCACTGCATGATGTAATGGGTTTTCAAACACAAACTTTCACCTATTTTCACTTAAAATGACTTTGTATTCAGAAAACACTCTCTCCACATCACATGCCACAATTGGAGCATACTCCAACTTGGCGAAATCAGCGACCTCTAGTATCGATGCACTGTCAATTTTGTCTTTGCCTTGGATAACACCACAAATGCTTTTAAGTTCGAGGAGACCAGAATTTTTCAGCACTACACTCTGCAATTTTTTCGAGAAAACTTGATTAGTTAGGTTCTTTAGGGATCGATCGACTTCTTCAACAATTCCAATGCTAACGTGAAGAGGCAGTCCTTTTTCTTGCAATTTCTTGATGGCTGAAGGTATGCAACGCAAATTGGAACGAATGAATATAAGTTGCTCACGAACACCATCTTTGCTCAAGACTTCTGGAGCTTCTTCAGAGTCGAGATCTTCAACTACTTTTTTTACTACCTCGAAATAATTGGCATAATAAACAGCAGCTTCGAGCCACGTTCCCCATCTTGTATGAACTGGTGAAGGCGGGAGCGGCACATCATGAACTGCATCAACAAATTTTTCTTTGCGACTTGGAGCTTTCAGGAACACTCTTTTCACTGTGGAGATCAACGTGTTTACTTCAGGAAAGGAAGCCCGGACTGCTTCAGCGACTCAATGAAGTCCATGTGCTACACATGTGACGTGTATCATCTAGGGATATAATATCCCAAGACCTCCCATGGCTTTACACATGTAAGGCGCGGCATCCGTGCAGGCCACGATAAGATGATCGTAAAGAATGCCCGATGGCCACAAACAAGAAAGTGCATCATTGAAAAATGCAGCAACTGTTTGGTGATTCACCTTAGGCAACTCAGCCATAGTTAGTAGATATGATTTGTCTATCTCTTCTTCTTCTCCTAAAATTCCAAACACGAAGTTAGCTACATATCTTTGATCTACGCCCGTTGTTTCGTCTAGTGAGACCCAAATATATTTTCCATGAGCTTTTTCCCTTAGTTTAGCTAACGTTACATTGTAAAGCTCAGGAACGTAATTCTTCCTAATTGTTGATTCATCTGGGACTGGTTGTTTCGTATACTCCTGCAGAAACTGAACTAAGTTCTTATTGTTTAGTTTAGCCAACGGTATATTTGCCGAGAGAAATGCTTTACACAGATCTTCATTGAATTTACTACGTGTTGGTCCAGGTTTAACTAAAGCAGTGGTTACAAGAACCTGGTGTTTTTGTTTCAGGTTAACGTCTTACAATTTATTGTGTTTCGTTGTTTGAAGATGTTGTTGAATTTGATACTTTTTAGATGCGTTTACGACTGTGCTACAGTATTTGCAAAACAATACACTTCCATCAGTTGAAAAGTCTTGAAACTCTCGTACATACCCTTTCATTACCTCATCAACAGTTCTATTCTCCTTAGGCATCTTAAATACAGTAGCTATTTAACGTGCTATGAGCCACAGCCTGTTTAAACTCAACGAAAGTAACACTGACAAGGTAACTATTTTAAGGAATGAGGAAAAGATAACCTGCTTTACGGGAAATACCAAGAATCAGTCCCCACCTAATTGCATTGCAGGTAGACAAAGCTATGGCCGGATGGAGGGCTCGTGTTGCTAAATTTAAACACGATGCAAACCCAGCACTGCTCAACATTCCTGTTACCTGAAATACATGTCAAATATTCCAAAAGTGTCCTGCAGAAGCTGATGTCTACACTCAAGATTAAGAATGTTCTTGAAATATGCACTAACAGGAGGAATCCCCTAAATATGCACTGTTAAGTTAAAACTGTCCCAAATATGCAAAATGCATAATTATCCGAAGCCTGGTAATGACATATTTTATATTAGTGTAATTATTAGGCACAGCACTCATTTCAGGTTCCGTATTGACCGTGTTTACAATAAGTAAAACCTGAATTTCCCGCCGAATCAATACTTTACTTATAGAAAACTCTATGGGTACATGTTTCGGAGACCCTCTGTCTCCTTCCTCAGCCCTCTTTTGGTACTACAAACATCGTATAACACATTCAAAATCCCCAATAAAAATAACATAAAACACACATCATAAATTACAAAGCCACAACATATTAAAAACTACGAGCTTAACATACACTAATTAAAATTCAACAACAACCATAAATAAAGCATGTAATGCTCCTCGCATTTTCAGTCATTCAGTTCTTGTTTAGTTTGTGTCTTTGGACACATTAAAATATTGTTTATGCACAACCATTTATTTTGTTCCAAGTGTCTTCAAACTCTAAAATAAATGTAATCAATCTATGGAGACTCTTGCGTACGTAGGGCTTGTTGAATTGAAAACATCTAGAATTTGCCTATTGTCGATGGACACTTGTTGTTTGAGGTAGAACATCAAATATTATGGTGTTCCCTATCTAGAATACTTAACAACATGCTGTAGTGAAGCGACCGTTGTTTATGAATAACAGTCCAATTAGATAGCTAGTATAGAATTGAAGACAGTCAATTCAGGGCTTCTTAGATAATGGTTAGCTGACGGTCGGCGGCATCGATTATAATTATTCATTACTATTGTCTTGGTCCTGAAATGAATGAAGTACGTTTTAGAAATTAATCTAGGTTAATCTATAAGTTAAAAAACAGACCCACAACTAAATTAATTAGAGAGAACTCAACAAAGAAAACGTTTGCCACCTTCACCTACATAGATCGAAGTGTATACACAGTAACTAATATCCTTAAGAAGCATAAAATGAACATCGCCTTCAAAACCAATAATTCTAATTTCAATAAATTTTTCAACTCTAACAAAGTTAACAGCAATGATAAGTATATGAAATTGGGCGTTTACGAATTTAGGTGTAGTTCCTGCAGATCAAATTACACGGGACAAACAGATAGGAGCATACGCACTCGTTATGCTGAGCATGTTTCGGCCATTAAGCATAGGAAATTCTCAGCTATGGCAACACACATGGAAGAAACGGGACATAAGTTCACCGACATGAGCAAAGACGTCACAATCTTGCATTATGCGACTAAGGGCAGCTACATGAACATCTTGGAAAATATTCATATCAATACTTCCCAGAGATCAAATGAATGCAATAATCTAAACGAAATCAATTTTGAAACCAACGAATTGTTTGATACAATAGCAGATTACTTAAACAATGAACAATGCAAACCGCCCCCACAACCCCCGCCGCAGTAGGTATTATCTCAGACGTTCCGATTCGTTCAAATTCTGCCAACGACACACCCACTCCCCTCTCTATGCAAACTCATGCCTTACCCCCTCCCCTCCCCGTCGCCCTTCCCCGCCACCGCGTCAGGCCGATTCACTGCAAGTGAGCAGCTGTGTTATGTCTCAGGCGTTGTTCAGTTGAAGTTGACCTCTATGAGGGTTGTGATATTGACAAGGTCACATATGTCCGGTAAGTCTTTGTGCCGTTTTAATTATCCATAAGAATGTTTTTCCATAACTATGGAAACACGTACTAATAAAGGCGTTATCTGATGTTCTTGTTCTTCAGATTATTTGGAACTATTCAGCATACCATGACGAATAAGACGAGGTGTCAACTTGTTAATGTTCCTTGTAAGTCTTTATTTATTTTATTTTTGGTCCGGTTAGATGACTTGATAATATTCAGATTCTTGGCATTCAAATTTCTAAAACGAACTTCATTCATTTCAGGACCAAAACAATAGTAATGAATATTTATAATCGATGCCGCCGACCGTCAGCTAACCATCATCTAAGAAGCCCTGAATTGACTGTCTTCAATTCTATACTAGCTATCTAATTGGACTGTTATTCATAAACAACGGTCGCTTCACTACAGCATGTTGTTAAGTATTCTAGATAGGGAATACCATAATATTTGATGTTCTACCTCAAACAACAAGTGTCCATCGACAATAGGCAAATTCTAGATGTTTTCAATTCAACAAGCCCTACGTACGCAAGAGTCTCCATAGATTGATTACATTTATTTTAGAGTTTGAAGACACTTGGAACAAAATAAATGGTTGTGCATAAACAATATTTTAATGTGTCCAAAGACACAAACTAAACAAGAACTGAATGACTGAAAATGCGAGGAGCATTACATGCTTTATTTATGGTTGTTGTTGAATTTTAATTAGTGTATGTTAAGCTCGTAGTTTTTAATATGTTGTGGCTTTGTAATTTATGATGTGTGTTTTATGTTATTTTTATTGGGGATTTTGAATGTGTTATACGATGTTTGTAGTACCAAAAGAGGGCTGAGGAAGGAGACAGAGGGTCTCCGAAACATGTACCCATAGAGTTTTCTATAAGTAAAGTATTGATTTGGCGGGAAATTCAGGTTTTACTTATTGTATTAGTGTAATGTTGATTCAACATGACAGAGCATCCAACGGGGGATAATATCATGTTATTTTAAGTGTAAGCCAATGCCATGTAGACAAATGAGAATTATATTAATGGAAATAATGCATGCTTTAATTTAAGATTATGTTCTTGAGTGTGTTTTTATGTGTTTGACATTTGTTGTGATCTGTGATAAAGAGGCTGAAGAAGAGTCAAAAGTACCCGAAACATGTCTCTGAGTAAATACATCTTTGTTTGTCAGGCAATTTCAAGCATTGATTGGACGGAAAAGTTACCCATTAAATCGCTTATTGCTTAGTTCCTATTGTCCCTCGTGGAACATAGGGCATCACTGAAGCATCTCCATCTGGTCCTGTTTGCAGACAACCTCTTCACCTCGCTCCAGGTCTTACTTACCCTGCTCTATAGCCTCCAAGTGTACAGATCTGCGCCACGTTTGTTTGGGTCTCCCTCTCCTCCCTCTCCTCTCTCTCAATGGCTTCATTTCTTTTCCTCAGGGTATGTCCGATCCATTTCCATTTCCGTCGCTTTATTTGTATGGCCATCTCAGTTTAACCCATCTTTCTCCAAAGTTCTTGGTTGGAGATTACTTCCGGCCAGTAGATGTTTAGGATCTTTCTTAAGCAGCGGTTGACAAAGGCCTGCAGCCTGGAGGTGATTTCTTTAGTTACCTTCCAAGTCTCAGACCCATATATCAGAACGGACCTGACATTACCCCGCAAGATACGAAGTTTGGTCTTCATGGATATTTTGCTGTTAACCCATTAAATTACAAGTTATTTATTTGTCAATACAGACCCAAAATAATGGAGGTTAATTCTAATGATCCTAACAGTGAGTGAGTTCATATCCCGCAAACAGGATCGTTCTCATGTTTAATTTTTTAAATCCTTCAAAACTTTTATTTTTAAACAATAATTATTGGGACTCTGCAATTAATTAAAGAAGGGAGATAGGTGTTCAAGGGCTTGAGATAAAGTGTCATCCTCCCATTCATCTACGGTGAGTGTATGAAAACCTAGGGAAAAACTACACTCAAAGATGGCGATGTTAAATGTAAGTCACGAACGGTTATCTCTTAAAAATTGTTCCCATTCGAGTGATGTAAGTGTTCAGTGTGATAACAATTCTTTATATATTGAAGAGGTGTGTCTTAATTGTGAAGACAAAGCATGTAGTGGCAAAAAAATTGTGAGGTGTAAAGGAAATCAACTGGGAAAAAAGTATGAGTTGCCGCGAGCGGCAAATGAATCTGAACTCCTCAAATTAGAATTAGAATTGGAATCCGGGCTAGCCATAGGAAACAACTGATTTAAAAAACGCACAATCTCAAATAAGTCTCCTTAAAGAAAGACTACAAGCAGAAGAAGATAGGCCTACTCAGGCAGACAATTTAGAGGTTAGGTCTAAAACGAATGCACGCTTTCCAAGACGTCGGCCTACCTTGGTGAAATCTGGGAATATTCCTAACAACTTTATCTCCCAGAATCCATTTGAAATCCTCAGCCGTTCCGATTCCCAAGTAGAAGAAAGACAAGATACCGGTATTGAAAACGGGACATCCAGATACGACAAACCTATCCATAACCCTACTAAGAAAAGGAGACGCCCCCGTGTACTTGTCATGGGTGACTCAATTCTGCATGGGGCCGATAGCCTAGATGTTAGGCCCCTTAAAACAACAATTATCATCATCACTCAATTCTGCGAAATGTAGGCCCAGTAGTTGATGATGCCGCAGTCTATTGCTATCCAGGAATAAGAACTAAGCAATTAACTAGAAAAGTATGTGCAAACGAGGTTCGTGAAGACCCTGAGGTGGTAATGATTCATGTAGGGACCAACAGGGATGTATAGAACTAGCACCGATAGAGCGCACTGCTGTTGTACTGGGTAAGCGCAAGACGCTCTTCAGTTGTCTCCTGTGTTCTCATGCCACTATATCCACGAATTTAAGTTCTTTAAATGGTTATTTTCGTAACTATGCCGAGCTATTGCAGTGTTCTTCTTTGCAAAAATCAGGGAAGCTCGTTTTCGTTTCACCAATTTCCACTAAATAAAGAAATGTTTACATGCTATTAGAAGGAAATATTTCGGTGAGAAAAATCTGACCGAAAATATTAAAGTGTATTCCCATCATTTTCAACCCGATGACTTCACGAAAACTGAGTTGGATAAGTGTGATGTACAAAGGGAAATAATTCCTATTTTGTACCTATAAACTGATTAGACATTTCGATAACATCCACTGAATTAATGCGTTTGTATTTGAAGGTGAGAGAGCAAGATTAAAACCGGGTGCTGTTCCGTCGCTTTTTCCGTGGACCACGAACCCAACAAAATTTTTTTTTAAAAAAATAGGAAGAGGCCATACACTAGAAAATTGCCGGATTACCACTATAAGCCTACAATATCGGAATCTGCAGAAATCATCTCCATTGAAGTACGGGAAGAAATCGTCAATATACACAAAGAACTGAATGTAATTTTGTGACTCCCATTTTCAAAGACATTAATACTCGGACAAATACTTCAAGAATAAATGTCGCAACATTAAGTCACAAACGTACTATGGTTGGTTTCTTGAAATCAGAATTAATCGTCAATTTCCATCCGCCCGACAGAGAATGTCGTAGCGACTGACTTCTACATTCTTGAGACATACTCAGATAAATGGAAACAGTTCGTGGCCCTAAAGCAGGGATTCTCAAACTTTTTAAAAATGTACCCCTAAGTCCTTTCCAAGGGGTACGGGAACGATTCTTATTGAGAAATTGACAAAATGACATAAAAATCAAACGTTGCTATGAACTTTCAAGGTATAGGCCTACATTACCGGTATCAACTTTCTTTGATTATGTTTATGTTACTGGTACCTTAAAACACGACAGTTTCATTAAAGCTATCAACCTAAGAAGAGACATGAATCGAAGTCTACTGTATAAGCAAGGGGAGCAAGTAAATATTTAAATCTCTATTTATGATTTAAGTCTTATGGAGATATATTTATCAATATAGGCCTTCAATACTCAAATAATAGTAATTTTTAGGAGAAAGCATGCTGAATAATAAAGCGTGTTAGAATTTAGTTATTACCGCTGTATTAATTCTTCCTTCCTCCCGCTAGTTTTAATGCCTCTGGTCCATAGCTCATTTTGCAGATGTTTAACGCTTAAATGCTGAAAATCGTCCATAATATATTAGGTTATATACCTATAGAATTAATTAATATAGTCTTGGAGTAAAATTAGAGCAGATATAATTTACTTTAGCTTAGAAATCTCGGTCACAATCTATACATTCCTCACAGCTGACTGGGAGAAACATAAGACGATCGCCTTGCGCTTACCCAGTACTACACGAGCACTATCTGGCGCGAACTTTCTCCGGCTACATCCCTATTGCTTGAACAGTTCTCCAACACCAACTCACATTATGAATGACATGGACAAGCTCGTGGACGAAGTGAAAAGTGCCTTTCCGAGTTCAAAAGTGTGTATTAGTGGTGTATTGCAAAGACGTGACATAGACCAACGATACATTAATGCCGTGAATTCAACACTGGATTGTTTGTGTGGTGAAAAAAACATTATTTTTTTAGAAGGGAACTCTTGGTTACAAGACAGGGACCTTGCTTATGATGGTCTCCACCTCAATAGAAGAGGAACAATGAAATTTGGAAAACTTTTAAACAGAGTAGCCAAGTTTTTACTCTCGGAAACTAATTGCTAGAATGAGTGGTGATATTTTATTGTTTAGAGAGAAGAAAGCGCTGACTACAAGTGGACACCTAGGTGAAGTACAATGCAGTGAACATAAGTACAACTGTTTGGATGATTTCATGCAACAGGACTCTAATATAAGTGCATGCATAAACTCATTAGAATTAGGTGGAGAGGTTAGGTGTTTGTACATTAATAGCAGAAGTATTCGGAATAAGCTTGATGATATTGAAATTCTCGTGCAGATGATAGGTCAGATAGATGTATTGGTAGTTACAGAAACCTGGGTGAAAAGTAATGAGGCAGATTTTTATAACTTCAACAATTTCACAAGCGTGTTTGCTCATAGAGATGACAAAGTTGGTGGGGGTCTGGGTATTTATGTATCACACAAATGGAAAGTGAATGTTAAAAGAAAGTGTGAAATGAATCATAGTTTGATGTGGATTGAGGTATTCAGAGATGATGTTAAAAGTAATAGGCCAACATATAAAAGCATTGATATTATTGCAGCATATAACCCCAATAGAAGCAATGCCTTACCCTTCTTAAATTCATTTGAAAGTTTTCTTAGCCAGATAAACAATAAATTATGCATCTTCCTCGGAGATACCAACATTGATATCCTAGCTGATGATCAATTAAGAAGGAAATATCAAAATTTAATAGCATGCTATGATTTTAAACAGTGCAACACTAAATATGCTACACGACTTTGTGACACTGCAGCTACCTTAATAGATCACGTGTCACTAAACAATTCAGAATTAAGTTATAAAATATCAAATTTCAGCAATGATATTAGTGATCACAGTATATTAATTCTTGATATTTCTAAGACCAATTATAGCACGTACACTCTGTCACATAAGTCGACAAAATCAACAACACACGAGGACTCTTGGGATAGGCAACACACTCCTGAAACTAATATATCTATAAACGCAGATTCCCATAATGATGCAGATAGTACTGTTAACTCTCTATATAACTCTTTCATCAAACAATTGAATCTAAGGAACAGGCATAGCCAAAGAAAAATAACAAACAATACTAACAATAAAAAACAGACTACTAACTTACCATGGGTCACAGCTGAACTCCTTACACTTATAACACAACGAGACACTCTGCATGCAAAGCTCAAAAATCCCCTTCACAGAAATAATAATGATATGAACCAAGAATACTGTAGATGCAGGAATAGTGTAACAAACTTAAAAAGAAGACTAAAGTCAAATTACTACTCAGAAAAATTCAGAACATATGGAAACAATCCTAATAAAACTTGGGAGACTATCAAAGAAATCATACACAACAAAAAACCAACAGTTGAAACATGCACTTCACTTGAAATAGACAACAAAATTATCACAGACAATCAAGAGCTATGTGAATCATTTAACTTGTTCTTCACAAACATCGCTGGAAGTCTAGCAAAAGCTATTCCTGAACAGAAGGAAATCCTCAGTAAGGACCACAATCAGTCAAATTCTCTCTACTTGGTATATCCAACAGATGAAGCAGAGGTCAAGTCCATCATCACAAATTTAAAGAATAAAAAGAGCTGTGGTTTAGATAGGATCAAGACAAATTTCATTAAAAACAATATGCAATCATTTATTAAAATCTTGGTTGAAATAATTAATGAGTCCTTAGTTACTGGCATGATACCAGATGACTTAAAAGTGGCCAAAGTAGTTCCTATATTTAAGGGTGGTGACAAAAGAAATCCAAATAATTATAGATCTGTTTCTATTTTATCGGTAGTTTCAAAAATTCTGGAAGAAGTGGTAAAAACAAGATTGCTTTCATTTCTGAACAAGAATACATTCTTTCATAATATGCAATATGGATTCAGGGAAAATTCTAGTACTGAGGCAGCAACTATTGACCTAATAACAATGCTACAAGAAACTATTGACAAAAATAATATGGCAGTTATTTATTGATCTCACAAAAGCCTTTGATACAGTAGATCATAAAATACTGTTATCAAAATTAGAAAATGCTGGTGTCCGAGGTATAGCACTAAAATGGTTCCAAAGCTACCTTATTGGAAGAAAGCAGCATGTAGCTTTGAATAAATGCATAAGTTCAGGAAAATATATAACTCATGGAGTTCCACAAGGATCTATACTTGGACCTACATTATTCTTAATTTATATAAATGATATTGTGGAATGTAATTTGAGAGGGCATATCAAATTGTATGCAGATGATACAAATATCTTCTACACTGGGAAAGACATAATTGAAATCACACAAAATGTGCAACAAGATATAAATACTCTCTCACAATGGTTCCAGGCCAATAAATTAACAATGAACCTACAGAAGACCAATTACATGGTAATTCCAAAACAAAGCATGAAATAAATCACACATGACAAAATATATATAAATAATATTGAAATAAAAGAGGTTAATCAGGCAAAGTATTTAGGTCTAATCATCGACAAACACCTGACCTGGATTGAACACGTTGAACGAATTGCTAAGAAACTCTCACCTATAGTAGGGATCCTAAGGAAACTTCGGTATCTTATTCCCCTAAACCTTGTAAAACAAATCTACTATTCACTTGTACATAGCAAGCTCCAATATTTAAATGTTATTTGGGCTCACTGCAGAAAAATCCACACTGAATGATTTAATGACTATTCAGAATAGGGCCATTAGAAACATATTTAACCTTCCTTACTGCACTCCAGTAAAAGATCTGTACATCAAAAGTAAAATTCTACCCCTCAGCATAAGTGCAGATCTCCGTGCAGCTATGCTAATATACATAATTAAACACAACACAGTACTCTATAGCTCTCCCTACATCTTGAACTCAGACAATCATTCTTATGGAACTAGGCATGCGAAGGACATAGCCTTATATATCATTCACTCTTCTAAATACGGTAGAAATAGTTTCAAGTTCTCTGCATCACAGTCATATAATAAACTTCCCGATGAAGTAAAAAGTGCACCAACTTTGTCAGTATTTAAGAGGAAAACTATGAAAGTATTGTGGGAAAAATTCGATGCATCTTAATACATCAAATAAGCTTAAAAATCCTTGGTCTAAACAATCTTAGATATAGTATCAACTTTACTAATAGGCCTATGCCCTTATTCATCAATTTGTGTTACCTTCAGAATTTTCTTCCTTGGTGTGTAAACACATATATTACTGTACAATTCCTCTGTACAAGCCTATGGCTCATTGGAATTAATTGAATAAAATATCTTTCATCTAAAAACAAAAACAAATATGTGCTGGTAGATCGTGACCGACATGTTGCTGGCTCCTGATATATAGACTGCTTTCATAAGCTGTCTGTTGATGATGAATAACTAAAGCTTGTTTCTGATACAGACTTATTCTTCCTGATAACTCACCAGTTACGGGCCAGCTTACCTATGGAGTTGAATAACTTTCTCGACGTTGCCAGTGACAGGATCTTCTTCTTGTTGATGTAATCTGCTGCAAAACTGTAGAAGAAGCTCAATATCCACATGACAAGATATGGCAGAGCTGACAGCAGACTGTTCTGGAGGATGAGAAATAAAGAGAATGTTCACTGGACTGTAATATAATCATTTAGAGACCGCAGAAATTTGCATTAATTTAGTAAAAAGAAAATCCTGATATGAAAATTGATTTTCGCGTTTTATTGCGAAATAGTTGTAAGGTTATCTTGATAATTTAGTGTAAATTTTAGGTAAATAGAATAACGCTATATATCGAATGGACAGTATTAGGCATGCAAACTATGACAAATATGTTTTTATGCATCAGTTTATTCTAAATTCTTCCTTTTCAATTGGAATATTTGTGCTCAGTGACTTTAATCTCAGGAGCAATGTGAGCCGTATGTTAAAGAAACTGGGGTGGGAATCACTTGAGGCTAGGAGGATGAAATCTAGACTCTGCGCTATGTACAACACGTATATAAATCAACCAGCATGGGGTGAACTTAGCAAACGTAGGGGAAAGCCCACTTGCATGAGTAGGAGTGATCATTCTTTCAAAGTTAAGGGCTGACCACAGCGTACAAATTATGGTAAATATTCTTTCGTAAACCATGCCATTGATAACTAGAACTCTCTAACTGCTGCAGTCTTAGAGCCTTTCCCCAAACATATGTGTATTTAAGAAAAGACTCATATAAATACTCCAGTTTAATTATTGTTGGATAGTTATGTATAATGTAAAGTTAATGGGTAAGGAATTTCCACCCAATCCTTACCCATTAACTTTACATTGTAAGCGTCAATACGGACCTTAAAATTGGAAAACACTTCAGATAATCTTGTTATGTATACCCAATTTTCCACCGGAGGTCACAGCCCCAATTGTAAATAAATTAATAAATGAATGAAACAAATGTATCCAATACAAACTCCATTCTTTTTGGTTTAACTTTCTTCTGACGATCGAACGAACCATCGATACATGCCTGCCTTTTAGTAACTACACTTTTTCTTTAAGCCGCAATTGCTTTTTAATTTTTAAACAATGTTTAGACACTGTGCCTCGTTTCTCCCAATCTACCTGCACATAACAATATTCACACATTAAAATTTTAGAATTGGATACATAAAGTCCTTCAGTAGAAAATTCTTTGGCTCTGGAATGAACTGTCACTGTTGACATTTGACCCATCTCTAATTCTCAACTATGACTGAATATTGGAAATGTTCCTAAAATAGAGACTTGCGGATATTCTTGGTGGCCTTGGAGTTAACCCCAGCACACTTCCAGGTGAAGGACAATAGCCCCAATAGGGTTTTACCCTCCGCCAAGTGTCAGTGATCGACAGGTGTTTATCTCAGTCGCCTTTGGAATGTGTGCTTTTTCCATTCCAGCTATCATGTTCACAAGTTCAAATGTTTAAGAGGTATTAAACAATGTAATGAGTATGAAATGCCAATAAAGTTCGCTTTTTTGTCTCGTCGAAATAGTTTATTTCCCTATTAAAGATATTGTTGGAGCCCTTTTCGTGTTGACTCCAACAGTATGTTGTGTAAAAGGGGGTTAAGTGTCAACTGTGGGGGATAGTGTATACAAGTGTACCAGTGTGCTGCAAGGAGATGGGGTAAAGGGTGAGATGTGGTAATCCTACGGGTGAATAGGACGTGTAGTTAGATGAAGGGTTTAAGAGGGTGTTCTTAATCGATTGTAACAGGAAGGAATTACCTGTCTGTTTGTGAGTACGCTAGTGTAATAAGCAGTGAGTAAGAGAGCTCGCGAACTGCAGTCCTGCTGACTGATGCAGGCTGGCTTGGAAACAATGTAACTGCTGAGTATTTACGAATGTGCGGTTAAATAACCTATTTGGGGCGGTGATTAAGTTATGAGCTAAATAGTGGAGATTAGTGTTCAAATAAATAACAAGATCAAGTGTTCTATTTAGACAAGTAGTTTTAATTACTACTGGTGTTTCTGAAGTCTTTGGACTTTGCAGATTGATACTGGCACTTAGGCCTTCAGTATTCACAAGTACAAATGGTAACAAGTATAATTTAAACAAGGGTGTAATGTGTAAGGGTGTGGGAGTTAGACTCGTGAGACACACTTACCGAGTGATGTCGTTCAGGAACCCGTCGGGCAGAGGCTTCGCACTACACAGATCCCTGTGGTTGCGTAGGCGGCCTTTTAATAATTTCTACAGTTTAATAATTCTGGTCTGCAAGCTAGGCAGTATCAGCACATTCCTCCTTGTATGTGGCCAGTGTGGGGGTCATGTCAGTTCAAAGAGGGGTCATGAGGGTTCAGTGAGTGTGTTAGGATTATAATGGGGTCTAGTGTATTTGGAATAATGTCTGATGTCTGATAATTGTAGGGATGTAGGGGCGATAGTGCAATGCAGGGGTGTATCCCCCTAAGGGATACAACAATATTGATTGCAAACATTTGCGGAAAAATATTGCAATTTTAGATACTGTTACCACCCTATTAGCAAAGAAATTGCATCTTCTTTTCAATAAACAATTTATCTCTTTTATTGCGACTGCGAAAATCTGTGGTCTCTAATAATAATGATAATAATAATAATAATAATTCTAACTAGTAGGTCAGTGGCACGTTACTGCAAGGGCGATGAAACATGAGCAGAAAGCATATTTTTGTTACATTTCTCAATGAACACAGACAGAAATGCAGGAGAAAGGCCAAGGATGATAAGAGATAACGAGTCTACACAGGAAATTCCTTCCAGTTCAGTGCAGGCAGTGGTGAGAGGAGCTGTGCGGGACCGGACCAACCATCGCTCAAACAGAAAGTTTACAATACACAATAACCTGATCATTTAATAATAATCACATAATTACACTTAGTAAGCAAACTTGCAGGTCAGCCACCACATTCAGTATCTTAACAGAAACAAAATCACATATAACTTATAAATCTTGACAAGTTGTGCGAGTTTAATAATTACTGCAACTAAATACAGAAGAATGCTTTTTATTATTTTCATAAAATACAGTACCGGAGTTACTGTACAGTGAAACATCTCTTAATGGACACTCCTCTAAGGAGGACACCCATTCATAACGGACGATTTTCTAGGTCCGTGACCAAACCCCTATTAAGTATATTAGTAATTAATCTCTCCTATGTGGACACTTGCTATTATGGACACAGTCACCCCGGCCGTATTTAAAATAAACAACCAACCTCTCTTAGGGGACACTTGTTTTAAAAAGAAATCACATCTATGTAGGTCTATTAGTCTTGTATGAACACTCTGTTGTGTCAATGTACTTTCGACACATCCTGTGCTTCCTGGAAGCCAGTTAGTGCTAACCATCCCATCCCCTACCTTCTGCAATGCACCTAAAATAAACCTAGGCCTAAGGGTATCACTTTCATTGTTCTCTTCAACTTGAATGGCCATGATAAGGGTATTCATACTTTCACTATCTGGTCAGTTTTACCGTGAAACTTCTTAAATCTATTGTAGGACCTGTGCGTTGCAGTAGCAAGTAAGTGCATCTGAAATGGCTCCTCGTAAAAGTTTAACTTTAAAAGAGAAAGTAGACAACGTGAGAAATGTGGTGTACGGAAACTACCGTATATACTCGAATACCACCCGCACATTTTTAAACAAATTCGGACGTGAAAAATTGGGGTGCGGGTCTTATTTGAGTCATTCAAATTTGAAAGATCAAAATTTCCCGCCGCGCGCGATATCGGGTGTTGCGAGTATCCGCTAGATGGTGCTAGCCTTCTTTCGGCTATAACTTTCGTTTTACCGTAAGCAAGATTTTGAATATTCCCAAAGGGAATATGATGTAGTTTCCATTTGAGCGGATGAATTATCAATAAATGATAAAAATGGTCCGGTTAGCTCAAACAATGCCAGCGTTTCGCCCCAGTGTGCCGCTGGGCTCGTCAGTTGGTACAGAAACACCTACCAATACGCGTGGCTAGCACATACTGAGAAGGCCATGCAAGACACAAAATACAAGCAGTATTGATGTCACGAGCATGCCAATGTGCTACGGGATTTATTGATAATTCATCCGCTCAAATGGAAACTACATCATATTCCCTTTGGGAATATTCAAAATCTTATTTGGATTGCCAAGGTAAGGCTTTTGTTTTTATGGAAGGGAGTTTGACTCCCGTAGCACATTGGCATGCTCGTGAGGTCAATACTGCTTGTATTTTGTGTCTTGCATGGCCTTCTCAGTATGTGCTAGCCACGCGTATTGGTAGGTGTGTCTGTACCAACTGACGAGCCCAGCGGCACACTGGGGCGAAACGCTGGCATTGTTTGAGCTAACCGGACCATTTTTATCATTTATTGATAATTACCGTAAGCACGCGGCGTCATACAGTCACGCGCACGTTCTCCGAGTGTAAACATGAATGCTACGAAACGTTTGCGGTCATTTACTGTGAGTGAGGAATTGAAAGTTGTGAGGGAAGCTGAAGTTATTGGAAATCGTGCCCGGTAGGAAATATGATATTGACGAGTCATGTATTCGTGATTGAGCGGGATGACGTCTATGCTGCGTGAACCGCCCGTTCAAAACAGCCTTGAAACAGCTGTATACGGAGCGGATGGCGGCCGATAAGCACACACCGACTCCAACTGGTCGTATTCAGCACCCGGAAGTTCAGCTGCTGTGTTCGTGGATTTTGACGGCATGGAATCTTATCTCTGGAGATCTCATACGGAAGAGCTTCAAGAAATTTAGTATTTCGAATGCTATGGATGTCAGTGATGACGATATTGTGGGAAAGTGATGGTGATAAAAGTTCCGAAGTTGGTACTTCTGATGACTATGAATGAAGTGTTTGTGTACTTTTATTTGTATTTTTAATCGTTTGATGTGTGTTATTTTAAGACGACTTCAAAACTGTTGGAAACTATTTTGGATAAATGCTATTCTGTTTATTTAGTTAAGATTGTAAATAATTATGAGTAATTTTTTTTTTTAAATTTTGTTCTTCAAAATCAGGGTGCGGGTCTTATTCGGGGGCGGGTCGTATTCGAGTAAATACGGTATCTGAAGTGTTTAAGATTGGAAAGACACAGGCAGCGGAAATTGTTAAAAATCAAGAAGAGATAATTAAGGTATGGCATCTTAATGGTAATGAGCTGCAAATTAGAGAGTTTCAAAGTGGTTATGGTGTTTTATTTATCGTATGGCATGGTACACACTTACAGTACATCATAATACATCTTAATGAAAAAAAGTTGCCACCATTGGATCTTAGAGGACAGTCCTGAATGATGTGCTTCACCGTTTGTCTATCGGCTCCACAGTCACACTGTAACCTGTTCCACTTGAACAAAGAGTCCACACAAACACCAGAATTGGTCCTGATACGGTTTAATTTTGACCATATCTGACGAGGAATATCAAAGCCAGGTACTTTAGAAGTGACAGATGGCATGTCTCGGCACTCCTGTGGAGCAAAAATCTTCCAATCATGAGACCACTGCTGGACTATGTCAAAGTTCTCATTGATAAGTCTCGTAGCTGTCTTCACAGGGGGCTGCCTTGAGCGAAGTCTGGGTAGACAAGCAGCAGGTATATCAACATGAATAGGGAGATCCTGATTTTGAAGTATCTTTTGGTATGTTTTGACCAGGATATTACACCTGCGGAGATGGGGTGGAGGAATGTAGCTCAGAATGGGGGTGCATTTAATTGTACCAGATATCAATCGCATGGTCTTGTTGATTTCAACATCGATCTTCCCTATGTGAGGGCTGTTTAACCACACAGGGGCACAATATTCAACTACAGATAGAACGAGGCTCATTGCAGAAGATCGAAGAGTTGAAGCATTAGAGCCCCATGTTGTTCCATATAGTTTCTGGATGATGTTGTTGCGTGATCTCAGCTTAGCAGCAGTCTTCAAAAGGTGTTGTTTGAAGGATAAGGTTTTGTCTAAAGTAACAGCCAAGTACTTGGTATGCCGATTGTGTGGCAGAAGGACGTTATCAAAGTTGGTAATGGTGTAGTTATTGATAAGTCAGTGATAGAGTGGTTCAGCAAAATAAGAAGTCAGAACGTCCCTGTATCATGATACAGGCCAAAGCATTGGATTTCACGCCAGAGTTAGGTATTGGAGATTTCAAAGCCTCGAACGGCTAGCTCAAGAATTTCAGAAAGTGCCACGATGTAAAATTTAGAGCAATTTACAGAGAATCCTCCACTGTTGATATCGATAATGTTTAAAGCTGGGAAGAAAAATTGCCATCCATCACTGATGGTTATTCGCCAGAAAACATTTTAAATGTGGACGAAACTGGACTGTAACCCTACGTTTTCATGTAAGTACACATACTGCACAAGTACATGTGCCAAATTGCAACCATTTTCCCTAACCCTCTCCATAGTGGACACCCCTCTTTACGAACAGTATTTACGGTCCCAAGGGCATCCGTTATAGAGAGGTTTCACTGTAATACCCACATTATTGTGCTGTCTGTAATAGTTCTCTGCTTCCTCACCTCGAGACTTAATCATTGGATAATTTACTTGTAGAGACTCCTATTCTATGACTACCCCTTATTAATCCCGTTTCCAACAGGGTCGGGGATGAGATGTGACAAAATTCCACAAGGCTGGTGGTTTCTATGGTTGGATGCCCTTCCTGATGCCAACCTCACGAGAGGAGTAAATGAGAGATGAAATGATGGCGATGAATGAAACTTCAATTTTAAGTAGTTCCAACTTTGGCTACCAGACTCCACTGACACCCAGCGGCGAACGTTGGAACTTGATAAGAGCGTTTTTAAACCAAATAACCTACACACTATCAACTGTAGTGGAAGGTTCTTTTACATGCTATAAATCTATGATATGGGCCCGCCGGCTTTACTTCCCCTCCGAAGGAAGGCATACTGAAAGATTTTAACGCTCTTAAAAATCCGATGACTTTGCCCGGGTTTGAACCCATGATCTTGGGCATAACAGTTTAGCATGCTATCGACTACGCCACCGAAGCCGCTTGCTTGTAGACATTCCATTACTAACTAATTTCTGAATGATACATAATTTTTGTTCGATTGTTAGCACTACTCGTTTACGTTTTACACCAGACATCGTTCACACCGTATCTTACTGTAAGACAACAGCTGTTGATGATGGAATTCACACTTGAAACAAGCCTGCCCCCACCTCCTTATGGAACTTACACTTCGCTGTTACAAAACAAGACTGGACAAAGTAAGAAGTCGTCAACCTGTCACAAAGTACTGTACCGTACTAAAAATAACTTACCCCCACAGGGACTACACTGAAAAATGATGTACGAAAAATACACTGGAAAAATTCGTAGGAAAAATAAATTCCAATGTATTCAATTTACAGTACCGTAGCAACTACAGATACATTTTTGTGCTGTATACAGGATGTCTACCTAAACCAACTAACAGATTTCCCCAAGATATATCAGAAAATTCCCTGAGTAACAGTAGCGGCCATCAAAAATATATAAAACAGAGTTTGTACTTGAAGAGCATTTCAAAAAGTGCTTGAACTGTTCGCTTTGCGAATGTTTTTTGTTGGCTATGTTTCCCTTGCGGTGTGAAACACACGTTCAATTTTTCTGCCCCATTATTTTTAATTTCGTGAATTGCAGTCTGAACGCGGTGTTCTGATTTGTTTAATATTGGTGTTTCAGTTTAATTGCTTTTCTGTAATATTCATGTCAACTCGCCTTTTTTCTGTAGTGTCTTTCTAGACGTACCATACTGTCACATTTTCTCACGAGTACTGAGCTCTCTCCAGCGGTAACGCTCGCAATGTGCATGGGGCTGTGCTGTGATTGGCTGCTCTCTCGCCACACCTTCATGCTAGAAGGTTCGGCGCGCTGACGTCACTACCGCTATATAGCCTTAGGTCTCCCGGCCTACAGTGTCTACTCTCGTCCACTCTTCTCAACTGATCACACCTGCTCACGACATACCTGCCGGGGTTACAGCCCTCTCGGGGTACCTCTTGCTGCCGGAGTCTCTTCTCCGCCGGCATAATCTCTCTTCTGGATCTGGCTGCCTGCCCGGGCAGTCTAAACTCATCAGCCTTCACTTCAACCAAATCTTTAACACGGATCTACTCTGCAAATCCTGATTCTAAGGACATAACTTCACCAGCCGCGGGAGGTACTACCAAGAGCCTCTCTATGCTGGTCGCCAAAGGAGAATCTACCATCATCAACTCTGGTTCCGAACCCGGAACCCTGGAGTATGCCTGACTGACCTCGCACAAGCCCGAGCGGGCGCACTAAATTACCGCCAGCTACTGATGACCTCCGGCAGCCGGCCTACCTTCGGAAGATGGTTAAGGAGATCTGATACTTCCTGTATCACACATTAGAAGAGGTGGTAACCCTTTCACTTCATACACTCTGCCCGGATTCTTTCCGTCAGAAGAGTATTTTGTTTTAAATCTACTCTAGGATGAATTTAAATTATTATGCTTCTTTTATTCAGTAATTTTATATTTAATCTTTTAAAGTTAGTTACAGCTCAATTTACGTTTCCTGGAGAAACAAGTAATTTTTAATTGTTACTATTTTTTATTGTCAATTTTAAAGCAATTTCCTTGAAGCTATTCATTCCTTGCAATATATTTGCTTTATATTAAATAAATATCATTTAAATCTAAGTTTTAACATTTTGGTCTTTTCCCGCACTGTCCTTCATTATCACCTCTTGTGCCCGAAACCTCATTCTATCTAAATCCCTTAGGATGTACCACATCCATTAGGTACACCCTTTTCCATGGTACCTCAACCCCGGATCGAACCCAGAACCTTCATTCTGAGACCACAAATTCAATTCAAAAAAAACTGGTGCAATCTAATATTTGTTTTATACATTTCAGTATATCGTGGTTAGCGCGGGAGATCTGCGGGAAGGCGGAAACAATCCCAGTATATTATACAACTGGTTTCTTTCCGGAGAGCAGGTCTGTCTGGTGCCACAAGCAGCTTTGGTGAGTGAGTTGTTCCAACTTTTCCAGCCATGCCACCAATAATTGATGATAAACTGTTAAACTCTCGGGCGGCCTACAAAGGTCAACTCACCCGTTTTCAAAAATATTTAGCTACTCTACCGAAAGAGGAACAAAACCTTGACATTATATCTCAGCGTTTAAAAGCTTTTGAACAGGCGTACGAGAAATATGATCTCGTGCAACTTGAAATTGAAATCAAAAGTCCAGAACATCAATCAGATAGGGAAGAAGTAGAGAGTAATTACTTTGATACACATGCTCAGGCCGTGGCATTAGTTAGAACTTTGACCCTGGCGTTGAAGGTAGAGGAAACTCAAGGAAGAATTAGCGACCATGGGAATGGTATCAAACCATTGCTACCTAAAATTGAAATTCCGCATTTTTCAGGAAAGGAAGAGATGTGGCAATCATTCTTTGAATTGTTCAGTTCATTAGTACATAATAATGCCACACTTCCAGAAATTCAGAAATTTCATTACTTAAAATCCATTTTGCAGGGACCACCCCTTCAACTTATAAGAGAACTTCCCTTAACAGGAGAAAACTATAACATTGCTATAGAGCTTCTTAAAGGCCGTTATGGCAATGAAAAATTATGTTTACAAAGGCATATTCAAGCCTTATTTAGCCTGCCCACCTTGCGAGCTGAAAGCTTGTCAACACTGCGAGCCTTAAGTGACACGGTCCAACTACATGTCAGAGCATTGGCACGGTTGAATCAACCGGTCGAGCATTGGGATCTATTCTTAATTCACTTGGTTACTTCTAAATTTGATTCATCAACCTTAAAGGCATGGGAGAGGGAACTAACAAATGACACGTCATATACCTATGATTCGTTGCTTACGTTTATGAATAATAGATGTCAGGTTTTGTCAGCTGTAGCCTGTCATATGTCAGGAAGTGCAGATAACAAATCTAATGTTGTGAAACCAGTCGGTGCTAAAATAAACAAATCTGCTGTCTTTACTGTTCAACATAATTCAACGGATTGTATTCTCTGTAAAGCACCTCACAGGTTATATTCCTGCGTTGCCTTTAAAGCCCTTTCTACCGACGAAAGACGCAAATTAATAGCTCAAAAAAGATATTGCTACAACTGTTTGTCAACTAGGCATATGGTGCCTGATTGCTTATCTAAAAATACTTGCTCCCATTGCAAGGCTCAACATCATACCTTGCTTCATAGGTTTGAAAAGCCACGTCAGGCTCCTTCCCCTGGATGTTCTAAAGATGCATCCCCAGGAGCTAATGCGCAATCTTATACTCAGAGTGTAATGTTAATTGGTTAGTCTGGGATGACAAGTGAAACGGTATTTACTTTGCTCCACGTTGAGCGTACAAATGTAATGGTTTCGCTAGCCCACACTGTTGGGTGAGAAATGTAACTGTTTACCTTTGCCTAAGCTATGTTGTTTTAATGGGCGCCAAGACCTCAATGCAATGTTGAAATCTAAATTTGTATTTAACAACGTCTAGCTCTGGCAGAACACATTCAAGACTCTATTCACTCAGATCGTGGTATGATTTGATCATTAACCCAACAAACAATTGTATCAGGAGAAGGAATTGGTCTATATCTAATGCTACCTACTGAAAGCAAAGATTGCATTGTAAAAGAAATGAATTTATTATATAAAACAAGTATAGCAAAATTAATAATAATAATAAGTTTAAAATTTAAATTGGAGCGTTGTGATTTGAATATTACCGATAGAAAATTACGTGAAAACGGAGTCTGATAAATTGATTTTACTCTTATTTCCAAGCTATGAAGTTACTGAATTATGAAATATAAAACAAAGAAAAATGAGAGATTGCGTATTTCTGCGTCATGTGCGCTTACCATTGGAAATTGCCAAAGCATCTCCCTCGTTCTTGATGATGCTGTGTGCTTCCCACAGTCTCCTGGACGTCGTCATCTCCGTCGAAATTTGATGATATCCTGGTAGATTATATAATTCTATGGTCCGTACCTCGGACCCAAACTCGCGTAAAACCGCACTGGTTACGTTTTACAAAAGTTCGTCGCTAACTCCACTGAACATCGGAGCGACACGCACTTGCGACCGTACACCGCAAGTTCTACACAGATAGTCCTTAACTCCACCGAACATCGGAGCCACTCGCACGCGCATCCATACTCCTCAAGTACTATACAGATTGTTTACGTTTCACGGCGCGTCGAACGATATATCCACACGCCGGCTCCCCTACCATGGTACCGACATCTAGCTTACGTCGTCCTCCTTGATTGGCTGCACCCTCCGCGCTAGATCCCCACTCCTTCCTCATTACACTCCGCGGGAGGGAGAAGTCGATTTCCGTTTCAACAATTCGCCTTTTCTAGACCTTGCGACCCAAGATTACGTCATGCTTCTCGACAAGATTAAGCGTGTACTTGAAATCCCAGTGAGTCACGTCTCTCTCAAATACCCTAACTGACAAAAACTCCGTAAAATTCCGTAATCAGATAATTTTCTATGATATCGTCGTTCGTAATAATTTGCTGGATAGCGTTTTCTAAGACATAGAAAACCTATCTGAATGCTAATAATTTTTATAAAATGCTCCGAAAATACCTTAATAATAATAATTATAATAAATTAATAATAATAATAATAATAAATTAACATGAAAAATTCTCTTGGCTGAACAATTTGCCGCGTAAATAAATATAGAATGGCTTCCTACTGACTTATGCCAGTTGCCTAAAACCCCTCGAAAAACACGTTACATATTCGCCTCGGATCATCGGATGATTTACCGTGACGACGGTCCATTATCCGATTATCCCAGACACGTTAATAAACCCCATCCAAAATACATATTACATAAATGAAATCACCCTAAATTACAGATATATACACTCATAATTTTTCTTCATGCACTTTGCGTCAAAGTTTGTTGTCACTATGGATTGCACTTTGCAACCAGTCCAATGTTTTACATATAAATTAGTGTTCCATGGATATTTCCGCCTCTCAAATTTCTCTATGTTGGAGAAATAGACATAATAAATGTGTGAGCACTATGTATTTATGATGTCATATCACACGCATTGAAGGTGTTCTGATATATTTATATCACCATAGAACTTCCTAATTTCACTGGAGGTCCCCTCCTTATGGTGACATTTAATTCCACTTATCACTGAGCACACGATCACACTATTGTGGCAGCGCCTCGTGACCATAATACTTAATCTCTCTTTAACGTAGATTAAATTAATATTGACTTCTGAAAAAAAAAAACGGTAAATGCGCATTACATATAACACCAAATATTTCTGTGCCGTAATCGCCCTGTCTTGTTAAGTTCCCGTACACCATATTCTACTTAATACTAGTTCTCAACACAGACCATTTCTCCTCACACAAATAATACCATTGTACAAATTATCTTAAATTACACACTTACAAATCTTACATGGCGAGGCCGTAAACAGAAATCACGTGTGCTGATATGTATGAGTTTCATGAAGGACTGTCTCGCATTCTGATGGCCCATCTTTTATCTCGTGGACGCCTTAAGCTAACAAGCCCTATTCAAGCGCTCCCCCATCTCTTGGAGATAAATGGGAACCCATCAGCGCTGCCAAAATGGCCTTGGTGCATCGAGACAATTTAGTGCTCAACAGCATCCGACAATCCCGTCATATTTCCCTGTACCTTAAAAACTCTCATTTACTTACATACTACCCCCCTGTGTGACTTCCGATACGCCTGCCTTAAGACCAGATCCTCCACGCACCAGATACTACACTTACTCATTTGATAGGCTGGCTCGCCAGCTAAACACACTCACTTTATGACACATATTTTCGTAGACTATGTATATTATACGTCCCGTATAATCTGTTTCCCTCACTATTCTCCAGCACATATGCTGTTTTTCCAATACGTTTGGAAACTATAAATGTTTCTGCGTCACCTGCTTCCAACCTTGCAAGTGGCTCCCTTTAAATGAACGTCATCACGTTGCTCTACTAGCCTATTTCTCAGTGTCTGTAACGATGCCCTGTTGCTACTGTCCACACATGCTAACCCTACTTTCCTCTGGTGTAACACCTCTACTTGACACTCGATGACCTAAAAATGTCACTTCCGACTGACAGAATGACGACTTAGACAGCTTCAAAGTGAACCCTGCCTGATCTAACTTCTGAAAAACTATATTTAAATGACATAGATGCTCTTCAAAACTGCGTGAACTAATTACCATATCATCAATGTAAATGGTTACAAACTCTCCTGTGTCATCCCCTAATGCGATGTTTAAAGCCCTAATTAAAGCTGCTGAACTACTCTTTAACCCATAAGGTGTTCTACAAAATTGATAAAGGTTATATTTATGACTAAAAGCTGTAAATGGTCTATCTTCGTACATAAGTGGCACTTGCCAAAAACTGGAACTCAAATCTACACAAGTGAAATACTTCTTCCCCTCAAATGTTTGCATTAATTCCTCTATTGACATAGATTTCAGCTGATCTGAACTAATTCTACTGTTAACCAAACGAGCGTCTAAACAAATACGAACAGTGCCGTCGGTCTTGGGTACCGTGATCAAAGAATTAACATATGGACTGTTCGAGTGCTCAATAATCCCATCTTCAAGCATCTGATTAATTTGTGCCTCAACTGCACTCTGATAAGCGAAAGGTACAGGATATCTATGTCCTGTGAATACTGACCTATCAATAACGTTCAATGAATGTGTATAGCAATTGGCCATACCAATGCGATCGTCAAAAACTCTCCTATTACACAATAACACATCATAGAGCCGAACACACTGTTCATCCTCTATATTTCCCTGAAATGCAGCCTCACGTAACGAGTCCTCTAGACTTCCGTTCGTAATCACACTGCCCACAAAACATGGAGAACCCCGCTCTACGGCTGGCGATATCTCATTTAAAGTACAAATCACACCTACAATACTACTCCTCTGAATATGGTCATTGAACGCTACTTCTACTTCAGAATCTCCCCATTTAAATTTCAAACTCCCTACATCATAACATAAGTTACCAGACACTCTACTTAGCCACTCTGAACCCAAGATAACACTGAATACTAAATTTGGAATTACAAGGCAAATCTGCTTCTCTACATGATTATTAATTTTAATGTCTACTAAAACTTGCTTAGAAATTACTTTAGACCTCTTCCCAACAGCTGTGATAACAAAAGTGCTTTTAATTGGCATCTCCTCAAAATTTACTCCAGTTCCTTTCATTTTATCATAAAATGCACTACTTATGCAACTCTTCATACAACCACTATCAATTAAAACATCTGTGTACGCCTCGGACACGTTAAATTTAACTATGGGGCTCTTACTAACCACTTCCTGAATAATACCTTCATCATTTAGTTCATGTAATAATTCATTTCTCACATTTAGGTCATAGGGTTCCTGTATAATTGTATGGACAGGGCATGCTACAGACTGAGATTCTGACCTTACTTCGCAGCCTGGTTCGCGTTTAAAGAACCGCTACAGCTGGCCGTAGTACTAGTTACTACTGCACTGGTCTGGTTGTTCTGAGTTGTGTTGTCATTGTTTGGCTGTATATTACTACCACTAGGCTGTCCTCTTCCTTGACCCCTATTCTGGTTGTAATTATTGTCATTATAATTTCTCCCTTGATTTCCCCTGAAATCATTGTTTCTCCCTTGATTTCCCCTGTAATCATTGTTCCTCCCTTGATACTGATTACCATAGCCATTTCCTCTGTTCTGATTTAGCTGATTATTATTATTTCTATTTTGAGCATTGGCCCCTTCGCCACCGTTCCCTTGAACTTCCTGATGCCTGGCTTCATTAGGTCTATTATTATTATTACCCTGGTTCCTATTGAAATTGTCCTCATAACCCCCTCTCCCTAGTGCATCAAATGTGCTTAACAAATTTTCTACTTGTGATATAGTCTTTACATTCTGGATACAAGCAGCCTCCTTGATCCTATAGGGAAAGTGCCTAAGTAGCAACCTTACCACATCACTTTCCTCCTTCAAGCCATCCAGATATTTACACACTAATACCTGCCCTAAAATGTATTCGGTCATGGTGGAGCTTCCTTTAGGGTTATATTTACCACACACTACTCCCTCACGATGCTGCGACTGAATAACCTCATTCCAGAACTTTTCACAGAATTTTATTTTAAAATCATTCATATCAGTAAACTTGTCTCTGTAGACAGCAAACCAATTCCTCGTTTCCCCCACAAACACTTGTTCTAAAATTTCAACTACCTGGCACCACTCAATACTACCATTTTCCAACCTCTCCCCGAATTTATTTTCTATAGTGTTCATGAACTCCATTGGGCACCCCTGTCGATTGCTGAACTTACCCAGTTCTACCTCCCTGTGTGTGCTATTCACAAAAACTGGCCTATTCTGACTATTTTCTTGCCTGATCCTAGCTTTTAATTTTAATTCTAATTCTGCGATTTTCTCCTCAGCCTTCCTCTCAATACTGTTTACTGTTAATTTAATGTTTCCTTCTGATTCTTCTACTTTATCATATAGCTTTGCTTGTTTCTCCTCAATCTTGCTAATGCTTTCCCTATTACTCTCTCTTAAATCCTTTACTTCTGCAACTACTTGTGAGTGGACTTTCTCAATTCTACCCCCCAGCTGTTCCTTAACCTCTTTAGTAGCTACCTGAATTTTGTCAATTTCTCCCCCCAATTGCTTTTTGACCTGCTGTGTTTCCAGTTGCACTAGTTCTTTTAAATTTTCAGCCTGTGTACTGATTCTAATTTCCAACTCCTCCTGTACTTTTCCTAATTTTCTGTCTACATCTGCAATAATCTCTTTAGCCTTTTCTTCCATCACCCCCCTGATCTCACCTCTAATCAGTTCGAATTTGTCACTCATTTCCCTACTGTTTTGTTCTAATTTAGCATTTAAAGTTTCATTTCTCTCTCTATTTTCCCTACTGTTTTGTTCTAATTTTGCATTATTCTGTTCTAATTTTGCATTATTCTGTTCTAATTTTGCATTTAAAGCTTCTGTACTTTCTTTATTTTCCCTACTGTTTTGTTCTAATTTTGCATTATTCTGTTCTAATTTTGCATTTAAAGCATCTGTACTTTCTTTATTTTCCCTACTGTGTTGTTCTAATTTTGCATTATTCTGTTCTAATTTTGCATTTAAAGCATCACTACTAACTTTGTTCTGATACATGAACTCGAGAAGTAAAGTTTTTAATTCTGGTTGGCCGCCTACACTCCCTGTTTCAGTATCGGGATTTACCTCCGCTACCCCGGTACTACCATCACTCGACATACTGCTCGTATCATCATTCTCCAGTTGATGACCACTACGTAACCTCATCTGTCTTTCTTTCTCATCCCCCATAATGATATACACTGATAAAGACAAATAACCCCCAAAATACAGGCACAGAAATATATACCCTTCTCCTTCCACAAATGTTATTAGGTTTTCAGCCCCAAGTTGTCGGCGACAAATGTAATGTTAATTGGTTAGTCTGGGATGACAAGTGAAACGGTATTTACTTTGCTCCACGTTGAGCGTACAAATGTAATGGTTTCGCTAGCCCACACTGTTGGGTGAGAAATGTAACTGTTTACCTTTGCCTAAGCTATGTTGTTTTAATGGGCGCCAAGACCTCAATGCAATGTTGAAATCTAAATTTGTATTTAACAACGTCTAGCTCTGGCAGAACACATTCAAGACTCTATTCACTCAGATCGTGGTATGATTTGATCATTAACCCAACAAACAATTGTATCAGGAGAAGGAATTGGTCTATATCTAATGCTACCTACTGAAAGCAAAGATTGCATTGTAAAAGAAATGAATTTATTATATAAAACAAGTATAGCAAAATTAATAATAATAATAAGTTTAAAATTTAAATTGGAGCGTTGTGATTTGAATATTACCGATAGAAAATTACGTGAAAACGGAGTCTGATAAATTGATTTTACTCTTATTTCCAAGCTATGAAGTTACTGAATTATGAAATATAAAACAAAGAAAAATGAGAGATTGCGTATTTCTGCGTCATGTGCGCTTACCATTGGAAATTGCCAAAGCATCTCCCTCGTTCTTGATGATGCTGTGTGCTTCCCACAGTCTCCTGGACGTCGTCATCTCCGTCGAAATTTGATGATATCCTGGTAGATTATATAATTCTATGGTCCGTACCTCGGACCCAAACTCGCGTAAAACCGCACTGGTTACGTTTTACAAAAGTTCGTCGCTAACTCCACTGAACATCGGAGCGACACGCACTTGCGACCGTACACCGCAAGTTCTACACAGATAGTCCTTAACTCCACCGAACATCGGAGCCACTCGCACGCGCATCCATACTCCTCAAGTACTATACAGATTGTTTACGTTTCACGGCGCGTCGAACGATATATCCACACGCCGGCTCCCCTACCATGGTACCGACATCTAGCTTACGTCGTCCTCCTTGATTGGCTGCACCCTCCGCGCTAGATCCCCACTCCTTCCTCATTACACTCCGCGGGAGGGAGAAGTCGATTTCCGTTTCAACAATTCGCCTTTTCTAGACCTTGCGACCCAAGATTACGTCATGCTTCTCGACAAGATTAAGCGTGTACTTGAAATCCCAGTGAGTCACGTCTCTCTCAAATACCCTAACTGACAAAAACTCCGTAAAATTCCGTAATCAGATAATTTTCTATGATATCGTCGTTCGTAATAATTTGCTGGATAGCGTTTTCTAAGACATAGAAAACCTATCTGAATGCTAATAATTTTTATAAAATGCTCCGAAAATACCTTAATAATAATAATTATAATAAATTAATAATAATAATAATAATAAATTAACATGAAAAATTCTCTTGGCTGAACAATTTGCCGCGTAAATAAATATAGAATGGCTTCCTACTGACTTATGCCAGTTGCCTAAAACCCCTCGAAAAACACGTTACAAGAGCTCTAGCTCAATTCGTAGTTCCCAGGTGCTACTATCAACCGTGTTATTAAAAGTTCAAGATTCCTCTGGTAGATGGCTTGAAGCACGTGCCTTATTGGATAATGCCGCCACCCATGACTTCATAAGTGAGCGTCTCATTAAGAAACTTGGTCTTCCCAAGCAACCTACATTAATTCAGGTTACCGGTATTAACAATAGCAATGTTAAATCTTTGCATTTTGTTCGTGTTCACATCAAAGATGCTGTGAATTGTAACACAACATTGCAGTTGAATTGCCTTGCCATTGATACTATTGGCAGTAACACCCCTAGTAATTCTTTTGAAATTAGAAAGTGGCAATTTCCTCATAACATTCAGTTGGCAGATCCAACATTTAATACGAGCGCTCCGGTAGACATACTTCTCAGTGCCCAAGTATTTTGGCAATGTCTCCTTAGCTCTAAGGTTAAAATATCACCAGGAGTGTTTGTTCATCATACCAAGCTAGGTTGGTTAGTAACGGGTCAAGTCCCTCGTAAGTCATTTCAAAATTTCTCTCAATGTCATTTTGTCAATACAAGTCTCGATTACAACTTAGAAAGATTTTGGAAAATCGAAACTATAGATTCAGTTTCACCTTCCTCGGTTGAAAATGAAATGTGTGAAAAACTGTTTCGCGAAACGACCAAACGCAATTCAGAGGGTAGATTTGTCGTAACAATGCCCCGAGTGGATAATCCACCTCTTTTATTTGAAACACACCCTAGGGCTCTTAGAGCACTCTATGCTGTGGAAAGCAAATTTAAACGTGACCCTGTTGTTAAAACTCAATACTCCACATTTATGGAGGAATATGAGGCACTTGATCACATGGAGGTTGTTACCAAGAAAGATGATGCTTCTTATACCCCATCTGAAGTCATTTACCTCAATCATCATCCAGTTTGGAAGAATGAGATTTTAAAGGAAAACATAAGAGTGGTCTTTAATGGCTCTGCATTGGATGCCAATGGAACTTCTCTGAATGACACATTATTATCAGGCCCTCCTATTCAATCTGACATTTCTTCTGTCTTGATGAATTTTCGCTTGTTCCCTATCGCAGTGATATCTGATATCAAGCAAATGTATAGGCAGATTTTGGTCGATCAACAACAGCGCGACCTTCAGAGAATTCTTTGGCGCGACGAGCCTACTAAACCTGTCAAGATTTTTCGGCTAAAAACATTAACCTATGGACTAAAGCCCTCTGCTTTTTTAGCCATACGTACGTTGAAATTACTTGCTGAACAGGATGGCCCGTTGTATTCTCCTAAGGCTTCTGAAGTGTTAAAATCATCATTTTACGTTGACGATTTTCTTCATTCATTTGAGTCAGTATCTGAAGCACTGCAGGTCTCTAAAGATCTGACAGCTTTGCTTTTGGGAGGCGGATTTTCCTTGTGCGAGTGGAACTCTAATTCGGAAGAATTTCTTTCTAAATTTCCATTAACTTCAGTCTATAACGACTCAGTAGAGCTTCTTCAAGAAAGTAATTCTATCAAAACTCTAGGCATCTATTGGAGTCCTCAAAAGGATTTTTTCTTTTTCAAAATTACTCTCAGTGACATCAAACCGCAAACTAAGCGGCAAATTTTGTCTGAGATTGCAAAGATATTTGATCCTCTCCAATTTTTGGCGCCAATTATTGTCACAGCAAAGCTTTTCATGCAGGACCTTTGGTCCTTGAAAACTGGTTGGGATGAACCAGAGTTGGAAAAAAATTGGATTTCTTATAGAAATAGTTTGGAAGATCTCTCCAATGTTATTATCCCGCGAGTGATTATTCCCTTTCCCTCCTGTGGAGGATATGAACTTCACATCTTTGCCGATAGTTCATTGAAAGCTTATGGGTGTTGTGCGTATATTGTTTGCCGCAATTTTGACCAGTCATATTTCTTTTCCAATTTAATTTGCGCTAAGTCAAAGGTGGCCCCTCTTAAATCTTTATCCTTGCCACGACTGGAACTTTGTGCTGCTCTTCTGGCGGTAGAATTATCGGTCAAAATCCGCCAATCTTTGAAAATTCGATTTATCAAAACTTACTTTTGGAGTGACTCAGCCATCACATTGGCATGGATTGCCAAACCTCCCTCGCATTGGCAGGTGTTTGTAGCTAATAGAGTGTCCAAAATTCAACAATTGTCTAACTTTGAACAATGGCATCATGTATCTGGCAAGGAGAACCCTGCAGATGTCATTTCTCGGGGATGTTCCCCTCTTATGTTGGCTAACCTGACATTATACTGGCACGGTCCCCCTTGGCTTCTGCAAGAACCTTCCGCTTGGCCAAATTTTCCTCTTCCGGAGTTATCAGACTTGCCGGATGCTGGTAAGATTACTGGATCTTCTCTTCTCGTTTCTGACTCTCCCCTTCTCTTGCAGCGATATTCCTCTTTCCATAAATTGGTGAGGGTTATGGCTTATCTCCTTCGATGGAAATATTTTGTGGTAGAACAACCCCTTTTTCCTAAGCCATATTTAACCCTTTCTGAATTAGGTTTAGCCACTACAAAAATCTTATGGCTTACTCAACAAGAAATATTCTCTGAAGAATGCCAGGTGTTGTCCCAAGGTCAATCCCTTAAGAAATCGAGTAGGCTTTCCTCACTCGCCCCTTTTTTGGATACCGATGGTTTACTAAGAGTTGGAGGACGTTTATCTTTGGCTGATCTTTCCGAGGATAAAAAATACCCAATTATTCTTCCTTCAAAGCATCATGTCACTTCCCTAATCATTCGTCAGTATCATTACCAGCATCTTCATGCTGGAACTCGTACATTACTTTCTGTCATTCGTGAAAGGTATTGGCCCATAAACGGAGTCCATGAAGTTACCTCTGTTATCCGGAAGTGCATTCCATGTTTTAAATCCAACCCTAAAAGTACCACTCAGCTCATGGGTGATCTTCCCAACTTTAGATCTGCGCCTGCTAGACCTTTTGCCTTTACGGGGGTGGATTATTCCGGGCCTTTTGTTTACAGAAAAAATTCTCCTGAGGCCAAAAAATGTATTTTTGGAAAACTCTATATTTCGCTGTTTGTATGTATGGTCACCGGAGCAGTTCACTTAGAACTAGTTACCAACGCCTCTACTGCTTATTTTTTGGCAGCTTTTGCCAGATTTTCTGCTCGCCGAGGTCTTCCTTCAGAAGTATTCTCAGACAATGCTAAAAATTTTATCGGAGCTTCTGAGCAAATTAAGAGAGCTCTTACTCAAAATTCAGCGCTGGAAAGGATTACTGATTATGCTCACCAGAGAAATTTCAAGTGGCACTTCATCCCCCCTTATGCACCTCATCAAGGTGGACGGTGGGAGTCTTGTGTGAAACTCACCAAGAAGCACCTTAGACGTGTTTGTGGCCACACCCCCCTTTCTCATGAAGAGTTTAATTCCTTAATTATTTTTATTGAGGGCATAATTAATTTTCGTCCTTTATCACCCTTATCTAATGACCCTTCAGATCTTCTACCATTAACGCCGGGCCATTTTCTTATCGGTGGTCCATTGACTGCCTCCCCACCTTTGTTATATTCTAATTCTCAATCTTCTTTAGCCATTTCTTGGCGCAAAATTGAAAGTTTGCGCAATAATTTTTGGCGCCGCTGGAGGTTGGAATACCTCGGTTTGCTTCAGCAGCGTGGTAAATGGCTTGTTTCCTGCTCTAACCTTCAGGTGGGGGACTTGGTGCTTTTGAAAGACCCTAGTCCTCCTCTTGTTTGGAATTTGGGTAGGGTTGTTGAGTGCTTTCCTGGCAGAGATGGTAGGGTTCGCGTGGTAAAACTGCAGACTTCTGCTGGTCATTTTCTTAGGCCCATCACCATGATTGCTCCTTTGCCACGCGAGGCCTAACTTCTGCGCTTTCTTACTGCAATTTTTTCTCGCCCCTCCCAGCATGTTCGCTTTGCGAATGTTTTTTGTTGGCTATGTTTCCCTTGCGGTGTGAAACACACGTTCAATTTTTCTGCCCCATTATTTTTAATTTCGTGAATTGCAGTCTGAACGCGGTGTTCTGATTTGTTTAATATTGGTGTTTCAGTTTAATTGCTTTTCTGTAATATTCATGTCAACTCACCTTTTTTCTGTAGTGTCTTTCTAGACGTACCATACTGTCACATTTTCTCACGAGTACTGAGCTCTCTCCAGCGGTAACGCTCGCAATGTGCATGGGGCTGTGCTGTGATTGGCTGCTCTCTCGCCACACCTTCATGCTAGAAGGTTCGGCGCGCTGACGTCACTACCGCTATATAGCCTTAGGTCTCCCGGCCTACAGTGTCTACTCTCGTCCACTCTTCTCAACTGATCACACCTGCTCACGACATACCTGCCGGGGTTACAGCCCTCTCGGGGTACCTCTTGCTGCCGGAGTCTCTTCTCCGCCGGCATAATCTCTCTTCTGGATCTGGCTGCCTGCCCGGGCAGTCTAAACTCATCAGCCTTCACTTCAACCAAATCTTTAACACGGATCTACTCTGCAAATCCTGATTCTAAGGACATAACTTCACCAGCCGCGGGAGGTACTACCAAGAGCCTCTCTATGCTGGTCGCCAAAGGAGAATCTACCATCATCAACTCTGGTTCCGAACCCGGAACCCTGGAGTATGCCTGACTGACCTCGCACAAGCCCGAGCGGGCGCACTAAATTACCGCCAGCTACTGATGACCTCCGGCAGCCGGCCTACCTTCGGAAGATGGTTAAGGAGATCTGATACTTCCTGTATCACACATTAGAAGAGGTGGTAACCCTTTCACTTCATACACTCTGCCCGGATTCTTTCCGTCAGAAGAGTATTTTGTTTTAAATCTACTCTAGGATGAATTTAATTATTATGCTTCTTTTATTCAGTAATTTTATATTTAATCTTTTAAAGTTAGTTACAGCTCAATTTACGTTTCCTGGAGAAACAAGTAATTTTTAATTGTTACTATTTTTTATTGTCAATTTTAAAGCAATTTCCTTGAAGCTATTCATTCCTTGCAATATATTTGCTTTATATTAAATAAATATCATTTAAATCTAAGTTTTAACATTTTGGTCTTTTCCCGCACTGTCCTTCATTATCACCTCTTGTGCCCGAAACCTCATTCTATCTAAATCCCTTAGGATGTACCACATCCATTAGGTACACCCTTTTCCATGAACAATAAAGAGTAGCATGACAAAGTTGTAAAAAAAAAAAAAAAAAAAAAAAAAAAAAAAAAAAAAAACCAAACCTATATTTTGCCAATTTCTAAATTTGTCATTGAGAAAAACTATTGCACTTGCGAGTATTGAAAGTAGCTCGCCAATAGTAATGCTCACAGAAATCGTACAGTTACACCATGACGAATGAAAGAGAAAGTGAGAGGACTCCTCAAGTTCAAGCGCGCCCCACCTGGCAGCGCTAGTGTGGGCAAGTTCCACGCTGCCGGTCAGCTGGTCTTAGGGATAATGCCAAGGGAAACGATTTGCTTTGCAACTGATACTCTTTTAAAAAGTAATTAGCGATTACAATTAAAATAACACGGCAGGGCACAATGGAAAATATAATTCACGGAAATTTGTATTTATACTACGGTCTACATTACATGTTGCGGAAAGCACAGGTTCCTGGAGTAGGCTATACAGACTGTTATTTTGTTGTTTCTTTTACTGTCAATTTAGTTTCTTCAGATTGAGAGACAAAAGAAGGTGAATTTGTGGGTCTGAATCTAATTAATTAAAATGGGGGAATGGCAGAGCGGCTCTTGAGGGCACTAGTGACAGAGTTGAGATGGCTATCCTCAGAGGGAGTGATGCCTATGTGGTGATTACCTAATTGCTCAATGAGGGAAATAAATTAGGCTATGGGATTGTGCGCGTTAATTACTGCTTGCTTTACTGATTTACAAAGGCTAATACCAATAGGTGGGTGGATGAGGACCATCGTGGTCTGAAGGTTACTGCCATTGGGTGAAGCACACCCCCAGCTCTTTCTCGAAATCAAATGTCGGGAATGAGACGTGGCCGGGTGAGGGAGTAGGTGAGCTAGAGAGTGAGGAATTTGATTTTGGTGAAGCTGGTTTAAGTGGAACAAGTGTACCATCTCGTTTTTGGGTAGGCCCATTCGGAATTAGTGTTTTTGGATTGACAGGGGTATAATTTGGGCTTTTAGGGTCATCAGGGTCCTGAGTTATCAGGAATGTTATGCCCTGGTACGTTAATGCGCGAGGTTTAGTGTCAGTGCGCGACATGTCTGTGTTCGTGAGTGTATAAGAGCGTGTAATGAGTAAGAGGTGATGAGAGATAGTGGTCAAATACCTTTGTGGACCAGAGAATAAGGAAAAAGAAAAACAAATTTACCAGTCAATCAAAGTTATCCAGTTTAAATACAGTTGGAGCTGGACGTTGAGTGCGCTGATGAAATTTGAAGTTACTTGAAATAATTAATTAAATAATTAATTATTGACTGCTTGGTAGGGTGAGGGGATGAGTTAAACTCGTATTAAAACTCGGGGGAGACAGGAGTTGCTTGACTAGGATGGTTATAGGGTGGGTATGGTGTTGGATATTTGAATGGTAGAGGAGTGACTTAATCTGCACTGTTACCAAAGGGGATGCAAATTAAGCCTATAGGAACGTAGTGGAATGGCTTGAAATATCGAAGACGCGGCGATAGTGAGGACTAGGCTTGGTAGAAAAGCTGGCAAGGCTGGCGGATCATCGATTTCATCAATTGGCGTTAGAAGACGGAGCTTGGAGCAGTGGCGTGCAGCTTGCTTGGATGCTGGACTCTGAATGATGATGGCACAAAACAGTAATATTATCAATGAAATATGTTTGAAGTGGGCCTACACAAAACATAAAACGCTGATGTACACAAGACACAATGAACTTAATTTAAGAAGTGAAAGCAAAGAAAATTCAATTTAATTTACACAAATATCTCACACAGTAGCTTCCCCCACACTTTTCTATGATCCGGTTCGACGGAACAACAGGACACGTGTTGGACATAATCGCTTGCAGTGCTTGTAGCGGCGGGACCACAAACTACCGTTCTATAATGGCGGAGTCCTCACACTCGTTCCTTCTATTCGTCATGGTTACACGTTTATATACAGATACACAGTCTACACATGTAATTTGTGTGCTCTATCTTGCAAGAATCTTGCAATTTAACGTCAGACATACATCAATCACCACCAGAATATACTTTTCCCCCATCAAAATTTAAATGCTTAATTTCCTATTATTCAAGGCTGGACCTTGTAAAACTAAAATTCCCTGAGTGTCATTAAAATACCCTGATAAATCCTTGAGTTTTCCAGGATTTGAAAATTTCCTGTGCATTCCCTGTTTTCCCATGTTTTCCAGAGTAGAAGACACCCTGTGTATACTTTATTCTCAATTATTTTTAATTAGGTGAAAACGTGCATGGTTAATTCACAAACCGGATAATCCAAGCACGGAAATCCGCGAGTATCCTGTAAGTGTAAATACCATCACCCACACTTTTAGACATAGATTTAATAGGTATTAAAGGATCTGATGATGATCATTTGACGATTGAAACTGGTCATCCAAGTGTAAACATATTTCATGTAAACATATATCAGGATTGGGAAACATCCATTACAATTGGTACAATCGTGTTGATCGACTGAGAAACATTAAATTTTAATATAATACCGTATTTATAGTGGCATCCTCTGATAAAGTAAAGTCACTTACATCTTTGATGTCATACTTGAGGACTGAGTTCATGTAACTTGGCATCTCTGTGAGAAGCGTCCAGAAGCCCCAGTTCTGTCCACAGTGGACAATGATAATGGACCACATAGGGATTGAGGTGAGGATGGCCTTCCATGGAGTCTTCAGTTTCTAGAAAGATCATATAAAATTAACTTCCCAGTAGGCCAAAACAAAATAAACTTTGATGCTGAGATAACAGCAATTTTACATGCACTCCATCAGTTATTAGTCAGAAACATTGATTATCAAAAATGTGTTATCATTACAGATTCAAAAGCAGCCATCCAAGCCATATCGTCAAATTATAAGCCTCAAAATAAAGAACTGAAATAATTTTTTTGTATGATAAAAACCCTTCAAAGACTCCACAAACAGATCTCATTTCAGTGGATCCCTTCTCATGTTGGAATAGCAAGTAATGAAGAGGCAGACAGATTAGTAAACAAAGGTACCACACCACAACAACCTGTCAGTCAGACTGATTTTATATCAGCAAAAAGGATCTTGAAAAATACTATCAAAAACAGGTATGAAGAAATGGCAAAGAAAACAGCAGAAACCAAATTATGGAAGGACATTGATGCTAAATGGGATCAATATAAATTAACACCAAGAAGAGAAGCTGTAGCCTTCTTCAGACCTAACACTGGCCATGACTGCCTTGCAGCTCATCTGAAACGAATCAACATCCTGAGATCTGAAGAATGCACACCTTGTCACGAACCTGGAAGTAAAATGGATAAGGGGCACCTGCTACATTGTAACAAACTTGATGTGACTGATAGAACTTAAGGAAACCTCACACAACTCTATTGGAACGCAAGAAAGCTGATTAATTGGAATCCGAGCTAGCCATAGGAAACAACATATGACATATGCACCTAATGAAAGACTGACAATACAAGACATATGAGCAATCATGATTGTTGTTTTAAAGGATGGAACAGCAAGGACATCTGCCTCTAAATGAGTAATCAATAGACAGTGGATCTTCAGGTTAACCCTTACCCATCGATTTAAAATTCTCTTGGCTCTCCCCACAGCTCGTATTTTACGGCAAACCATCAACGTCCATTCAATTGTGCACTCATTCAAACACACATACCAGTGATGCCTTGTTTTTTTTACATAACATACGGCAAAAGAGGCCGACAACCAAAGGTACTCCTTCCACCCCGTCAACATCCACGCGTACCAACCACCGTTTATTTTCCGTTGGCCCTCCCCTTCCAGTTACCACAGGCTTCTGGAGTACCTTTGCCTAAACCTCAAAGACATTACCGACCTACGGTCGTGCAAGTATACTTGTGCATTACAATACGTACCCATGGCCAGTAGGCAGTAATGTTCGGTCTTCGAGAGTTAAAAGCTTAGCGTAGGAATCGCAAAAGATCATATATATATTCCATTATGGCATTCGACATCACATACGAGTGTTAAGGTATTAGCGCCAATTAAAAATTGTTGGTAAATCTAAGACACTAAACGCCAATTGAATATTGAAGCTTGAAATTTTGTACACCAAACACAAATGAAAAATAATTCATGCAGTAGAGGACACAATTATGATGGGGCTTGCCCGACACATGACTAGAACGGGAAATTTGTTATGTCGGGGCTCGCCTGACTGACGAGGGGTAAGGGTTAAAACCTATTACTTTCCTGAGCTCAATAAATCATGCACTACAGCTGCAGCAAGTCCAGAGATCGTAGGTTTGAATCCCGGCACTAACAGTGGCTATGCTGAGTGTGTTTCTTCCCTGGGATTTCCCCCACTCCTTCCATAACAATGCAGGGATAGTCCCAGGGCTCCTACCACCTCCCTGACCCTAATACAGCAACACACATCATCATCCAAGTCCCACTCCAGTCACCCGGGTGTGGTTTACAAGCCTCCTCCGCTCCTTTCGGTCCTTCCATTTTTCCTGTTATATCACTTCTGCCACATCCAATCCAGCTTCTCCAATGTCCTTCAAAATTTGGTCCAACCACCTTGTTCTCGGTCTTCCAACTGGTCTCTTTCCCTTGACTTCTCTTTCTAATTCCCTTCTTCCTTTACCCATTCTTTCTACATGTCCGAACCAACGTAACCTTGCTTTCTGTATCTTCTGATTTAACGGTTCCATATTTAACTCTTCTCTGATTTTAGTATTTTGAATTCTATCCCTTCTTGTCTTTTTAGCTGAAGTTATCAAATATTTGATTTCTACTGCTTGTATCTTACTATTTTGCCTTTTATTCGTTACCAGTGTTTCCAGTCCGTATGTTACAATGGGTATGAAATACTGTTTATATAATATTAATTTCGTTCTCTTGGGTACTTAGTCATCCGATACAAGTACACACACTACTACAGTAATTACAGGAATACAGGTTATCAGACAAGTTCAACACACACCCAACTAGACGGAGCTGATGATCAAGATGTCCCAAGGCCCTCAGCTGAATTAACAACAACAACAACAACAACAACAACAACAACAACAAAATTGTACTTATATGTTTCATGACTAATTAAACTAGATACTGTTAAAACTTCAAAAATTTTGTAAATAAAGCTCAGCAATTTTTCTAGGTTTATGCCGTGTCTTGTGTGGGGTTTCGTCTATGAACACCAAGCTGGCTCATCAGCGGGCTCTTGGTGCTCCCCGCCCGGACCCCCACAGGAGTAACAAACTGTGGACTACCTCCCTTCTTATGAAGCGCACATGAGCACCTAGAGCTTGCTAATGAGCCAGCTTGGTTTTCCTAGGCGAAACCTCACACAAGACATGGCATAAACCTAGAAAAATTGCTGAGTTTTAATTCACCGGCCGTGAAAGCCGATATACCAACTATTTAGTAAGTAAATTAATCTTTTTGACTCTGAGAGTCGCACATTTTTTCCGTATTGACTGAATTATATTAAGAACAAAGTTCCAAATGGTTCCGCCTCGTCAATACTGTTTATTAAAATTTCGTGATACAATCACTTGTCTTTTAACACATGGTACATGTTTCGACGTCTAACGCTTATTGACGTCTTCATCAGCCTATTTTATTTGGGCAGCACTTAAAACATTCCCTTTATATACTGGATGTACTTAAAAATTGTACTTTTAGTGATCTATGTGTGTTTTCATGTACAATTTTTAACTACATCCAGTATATGAAGGGAATGTTTTAAGTGCTGCCCAAATAAAATAGGCTGATGAAGACGTCAATAAGTGTTAAGACGTCGAAACATGTACCATTTGTTAAAAGACAAGTGATTGTATCACAAAATTTTAATAAACAGTATTGACGAGGCGGAACCATTTGGAACTTTGTTCTTAATATAAGTAAATTGATGGAAAATGCAAGATTGGATTTGGAGATCAACAAGAGAATACCATGTGGGAGTGTTTTCGATCATCAGGTTCGGAGTTTAATTTGGGATAAAGACAAACCACTGAAGGCTAAAGAAGTGATGTACACAGGCGCGGATCTAGAGTTGATAAGAAAAATGGTATCACTAACAACGCAATCACAAAATAACCAAACGTACAAAACCAGACCAATTTTTTTGCAAGCTACATGGATAGAAATTTGATGCGTTTAGCGCACCAAAAATATTCGTACAAATTGCAACGGCGTGTTTTGCAACTTTTACATCGAACTTCGAGAAAAGTATCAAGGTACGTTACTGTTTCGGCAAGTCGAGTTGGTACCGACAAAGGGAGAAAGTCACAGCTTAAATTGCCAACCAAGCTTGCAGTTTGGACGTCGGCAAAATTTTTTGGTGCGAAAAAAGCCCTAAATTCCTATCCGTGCGTTGCTGCACATTCATTGTGACATCTCTATACACATCGATTCCATAATCACAAGGTTTGCTAAACAAAATAGACGAGTTGATTTTGTTACATAAATAATCGTTTTTATATAACAGGTATGAAGTTGTAAATATGTACAGTTGTAACAGAACATAATAATTGCAATAAAGATATTTTCAGTATTGAACAAAATGAAAAAAAAAACCTGTTTTTCAGTTAAAATTCATTAAGTTTTATTTGTCTGGTTATTGTGTTTTCGTTTTTTGAGTTTGCAAAAAAATTTGGTCTCCTTTGGGAGGGGGTCACGGGGGTCATGAGCCCCCCCTTGAATCCGCGCCTGAATGTACAAGACTTACCAATAATGATGTATGGAGCAGAAACTTGGCAGATGAAAGTAGAATACAGGCAGCCGAAATGAAATTCCTGAGGAGTATGGTACAGAAGACTGCGAGAGATAGAGTGAGAAATGAAGTGAATGTACAGAAGCTGAATGATAAGCTGGAGCAGAACAGATTGTGATGATATGGACATGTGAATAGGATGAATGATGAAAGAATGCTGAAACGAGTGATGGAGAGACGGATGACTGGAAAGAGAGGACGAGGAAGACCTAGAATACAGTGGATGGATTTGATGAAGGACAGTGTGAGTGTGGAGTGGAGTTCAGTGGTTGAGGAAGGATGGTGGACAGACAGAGTAATGTGGAGGGGGATCATATTTGTTCCGACCCGGCCCAAGGTGGAAAACGGAAATTGATGATGATGATACTGGTTTTGTTACACCTTGCGTATGGCCCGTGATCAATCTCGTAAGTGAATTAGTGGCCCTGTATGTGAAGAAGTTTGGCCACCCCAGCACTATATCGATGGGATGACGGCTTTACTCTGGGTGGTAAGAAAATATCCAACCTTCGTTATGCAGATGCTACTGCACTCATAACTATTAACCTTTTAAGTGCTGAGTTTCCATTTGACTGTATGGTCCCCCCTCAGTGCTGAGTTTCTTCGTTTATAATTATGTAAAAAAAAAAAAAAAAAAAAAAATGTAGAAGCCACAATATTTTACCTATCAGGGGGGTTAATAGCTTAAAATGTGTATAAATGTTTCTTTACATATGGAAATGGGAAATCCTACGTTTCTGTTCTATATAATCCTGAGCGTTATGAAAATTCAACCTTTTGTGCTTGCGTGTACATCAACTTTATACTAAGTAAAGGGGCCAAAATAAAAATATTTCACTTTCAAAATCACTCACCTATACATTAAAATCATAGTCTTCATCATCACTTTACGCTGTGGTTAATAATTGAAGGATTCTTTGATCCGAAATAACTTCGCGACTAGAATAACTAGCTTGTTGTTGTTGTTCCGCCATGTTTGTTTTGATATCACGGATGAACAACAGCTGTAGAGGACAGACGTCTACAAAAAGCTCAGTTAGTCACTTCGTGAAGCTATAAGTCGTGCTCAATTAGTTCCACATAATGCCCAACAGATGGCAGAACATCCCAGACATCGATTTGGCTCTTGAGAGTGAACCGAGAAACTGAAGAAAATAAAAGTTCTCGTGCACCGTCTATAGACGGGCGTAGCACTGGTGGACCGGCCGCATCAGCCCGTCTATAGGCAGGCGTAGCACTCATCGGGTTAATGGGATGAACATGATCAATCTACGTATTCGTGTCAAAATTGTGAGTGCTGATATAAGACTACAGATTAACATCAATCGACCAAAATTACGACCATTGATAGAGCCAAGCAATTAACCAATTCAGATACCTTCAAGGAATTCAATGTTTTCTCAGCTATTTCTGATTCAGGCAGCTGTGCTACTTTTTCTTCTTCTTCTGCTTCATCTGGCACTACAGCCCGGTGTGAGCTTTGGCCTCCCCAACCACAGATTTCCATCGATCTCGATCTTGGACAGCTGTACTCCTGGGTCGTACGTTCATTGTTTACAAGTCCACCTCCACTTCATCTTTCCATCGATTCCTTGGTCTACCAGGGCGTCATCTTCTTTCCATTCTGGCTTTATATATAATATTTGGTGTTCTTTTGTCTTCCGTCCTTTTAATGTGGCCCAGCCATCGTAGTCATTGTGATGTTATATATCGAACAATGTCTTCACTTTTGAGGATTTCATCTATTTCTCTATTAGTTCGTATCCTGCATTCTCCTCTATCCACTACAGCACCATAAATTCTCCGTATTATTACTTTTTGAATTTATTTTTTATTATTTATTAATCAAAGCACAAACTACAGCTATGCTAGCCCTTCACGTTTGTACAAATAACAACCAAATAACAATTAAAAATAAAATATAAGATAAAATTTAACAATCACCAAACAAAACAAGTCCAGATCAAGAGCCGGTAGAATGTCCTTGCTCGTAGCCGTGTCGTCAGTGGCCAAGATGACAGTTCTAAATACAATTTAACTTCTCCTTCGCCTGCTTCAGAAACGTCCTCTTGTTTGTGGATATCTCCAACTCACGTTTCCTTGCAATGCTATTGTACAGGGATGATATGCGGATATGGAAGGATCTTTGGATTATGGAATGTATTGTGTGTGGAATGTGCAAAATATCTTTGAGCCTGGTATAACGGGAAGGGGCTCTTAGTTTGAAAAGTGACAGCAGGTGGTCCGAACGGTAATGGCCATTTAAAATAGAATGTAGGAAGGACAGGTCAGTTACCTGTCTTGTCGTGTTGAGGAGAGGGATGTTTATGGCTGAAAGTACCTGCTGAGTGGTGAAGTGTCTAAACCTTGGCATTTTCCTGTCAAACACCCTTAGTTTATTGCAATTCTGAAAAAGCAAAAGGCAATCAGTGTTGCTCACTTTAGGTTTGAAAGATGATCCTTTGGATGACTACTTACCCTTACTGTCGTGTTGGCACTATCAGATCCTATCGACTCCTCTATATACCTCCTCTCAGCTTCGGAGATGAACGGATGTTGTGATGGCCGATTGGAGCCCATGAAGAACCAGAGTACAGCCCATGCAAGACCCAGACCTCCAAAGACGTAGAAGACGGAGGGCCAGCCTCCGGAACTGGAAATCAACAGGCCACAGACAGGCATGGCTACGATAGTCCCCACCTGCGAGCCTATGAACAAAAAATAAAGAGTGGTTACTGAGTGAGGATCAAATGGTAATGAAAAGGATTATGAGTCGCTCCAGTGGTGGTTGGTGGCTTTTTGCCCTGGGTGCTGCACAACTTTTGAGAGGGAAGGGGGATATGTAGATGGATTGTGAAACTAAGAAAGAGATAAAGACTTCACTAAAGAAATTGAACGATCTACTAAAATGTAACATGAAGTTTAACAAAACAAAAACCAAGATAATGGTAAACAGGATGTTAATGTTTGGTTGGAAGGAGAAAGATAAATCAGTACAGTTATTTGGGAAGCATCATCGCATCTAATGGGAGATGTGACAAGGACGTCCGTTCTCGAATAGCCAAGGCTAAAGAAGTTTTAATAAAAAAGAAGCCTATTGACCTCCAAGGCTATATCCCTACCAGTGAGAAAGCATTTCATTAAGAGCTTCATTTGGAGCAATGCGACCAATGGCTCTGAAACCTGGACTCTTATTATTATTATTATTATTAGCGTATGATGTTACAATTGACAATCGGGTCACAAAATATATAAATATATACAAGAAAACAAAGCAATGTGAAAAAGGCTTCGGCAATGTGTTAGCCTCTCACAGACGTATGTCCAGTCTCTCCAACTAAGCGAGTGCATCAGGGGTTAAACGATGGAGGTCTTCGAATGATCCAGAGAATGCTCACAAAGGGCAGTCCTTCACAATGTGCATGATGGTTTGCACTTCAGAACCAGTCACAAGCAGGAGACTTCAGCCAACCCCACTGGTGGAGAACAGAAGCACTTCTTCCAACACCACAGCGTATCCGGTTAAGTTTGGTCCAGGTGGAGCGAGGGAGATTGAACTCAGCCAGTTTTATTGTTGGATCCCTGATAGAAATGCCAGACGAGTATGATTGAGACAATTCTTGTTTCCATGCCTCTTTAGGTCTGAAAGGCATGGCAGTTAATTCCTAGGCTGTCCTCCAAGCAGGTTTCCGGGACTTCAGTCTCGTTACGGCATTTTCGTCTGTGTCCTGATGGATGGGAAGAGAGCTGTTCATGAGAATCCTCGACCATACTCTAGCAAGGGATCTCTTCCGTCTGATGTAAAGAGGTTCAATGTTGCTCAGAACCGGTAACCACTGGACAGGAGTGGGGTGTAATGTACCCGATATACCTCTCATTGAGTGACGTAGCTGGACATCTACCAGTCGAGTGTGGGAGCTATTCAACCTGGACTCTATTAAAGGCTGATAAGAAAATAATAAATGCATTTGAAATGTGGTGCTGGCGCCGAATGTTACGAATACCCTGGACTGACAGGCTAACAAATGAAGAAGTCCCCGTACCTGTCGGTAGAAAGCACTCCCGAGTTGTATTCTTCTGCTAATTTCCAAATCTAGTCTTCCATCTTCAGTCAGTTCGCTTCCCAAGTATATGAAGTGTTTCACCACTTCCAATTCCTTATCTCCTACTTTGATTACTCCTTTTCCTTCTTTCTTACCTCTACTTATCACCACTGTTTTACTCTTCTCCACATTTATCTTCAATCCCCATTGCTCAATCTTTTCATTTATTACGTCTAACTGTTCTTGTACCTCCATCTCATCCTCGCCCCAGATCATAACCGGAAAATTCAAAAATTTAAATATGGCACCGTTTTCCGTCAAAATAGTTAATGTTAATACCCAGGAGATGGCACCACTATGCAGACACATGTTTGATAGTTAATTATGTCACCCCTAGAGACCTCTTTGACTTCACAAATATCCGCAGGCAGTTGTTGCTTTAGATGAAAGCACGTGTCATTGCGTAGCTGGTGAAGTGAGTGCATTTTTGGAGTATTTATTTGGTGATAGGAGCATAATTTCATGGAAAAGGCTATGGGATGATGAATATATGGGGTCTGCACTGGATTTGTGAGATGGTTTGAAGTGTTCCACACTTAATTATTAATTAATTAACTTGACAACCTTCAGATCTAATCAAAACTAATAAACATGAACCCGAAAATACCGTCATTGAGGGGACAACCAAAAATACACAAAAAGGAATGCCCAATGAGACCAATAGTCAATTGTAGGAATGCCCCTAATTACAAAATCAGCAAAGAGTTACTAAAAATCTTAAAATGCCGTCTTTCCAACGACAAAAACAACTCTGTAAAGAACACAACAGAACTAGTAACAGCATTGAACACCCTACAAATGAAACCTAGCTTCAGGCTAGTATCCTTCGACGTAACTAACATGTACACCAATATTCCGATTATTGAAGCATACAACACTATCGAAAACAACTTAAAATCCAACAATTCGGTAAAAGAAAATGAAGAGATTGTGAGATTACTGAGGGTCGTTCTCACCCAAAACGTGTTTCAATTCGACAATAAAATATACACACAGAGAGAAGGCCTAGCAATGGGATCGCCACTAAGTGGGTTAATCGCTGACATCTTCATCAATGCACTAGAAAATGCGTTCTTAGAAAAGACTTCAACAAAGGGAATAGTAATATGGAAAAGATACGTAGATGATGTAATTTGCATCTACGATACTGAACTAACAAGCGACGAAACAATTCTCCAATCCATTAATAGCCTTCACCACTCTATCAAATTCACTAAGGAATCCGAAATAGACCGGAAAATAAATTATCTCGATATAACTATTGAACGTAAAGACAATGACCTTTCATATTCCATATTCCGGAAAGCAACACAAACCTCGCATGCAATCGACAATCAGTCTAATCACCCCAGTACGCACAAACTAGCGGGTTTCAATTCAATGGTGCACAGGGCTGTAAACATACCCATGTCAAAAGAAAACTATAATAAGGAAATAAGAACTATTATGCAAATAGCAAAGGAAAACAACTTCTCGCCAAGCAAAATAAATCAAATTATAGCCAAACATAAAAATAAAGATAAAACAATTCCCAAACCGGACAGTAATGAGAAAAAATTTGCGCGTTTCAACTATGTGAATGCGAATACATATAAAATCACTAACCTATTCAAAAAGCAAGGCATAAAGATAGCTTTCACGACGAAAAACACAACTGCTAGGCACCTCCTAAATAGTAATCTAAATAAACGTGACCCGTATTCAAGGTCAGGGGTATATTCTATAACGTGCCAAGACACCGATTGTCAAGCTAATTACATCGGGCAGAGTGGAAGGCGAGTAGACACACGTTATAATGAACATAGGAATGCGATAAGATACGGAACACATTCAGCCGTGTGCGAACATATGTGTGACGCAGGGCACAGCTTTACCAACATAGAGTCGGACCTTAAAATAATCCATCACGAATCGAAAGGCAGAGCTCTTGACATAAAGGAAGCAATCGAGATACACCTAGCCAAACGAAACAATCCCAACAATCTAAATGAACACACGTTCATGGAGAGCTCACCCCTCTTCACGCTACTAATAAACACACCCTGTCGGAAACAAGACACAATTTAGCGACACAGCCAAGCTAGATAAAAAAAGGGGGGAAATTAGGGGGTTTTTAATAGGTAAATGTTATCTGGATCAGGTGTACGATGTACTTTTCTTCTGCAATAAACCAAGGCCCATATTCGCGGCAGTATTAAAGGTGCCGGGACGTCCTCATAAGACCGTCAACGCTTAGTTCGAATGGGTTATGCTCCACGCGTGGCGAGGGCTAATCCACGGTCTTTAATAGTTGTAGACCCACCTCATTCAATAACATACATCTTATCTAGGTTGGCAACACCTCACATAAACACATCGCTATCACTCCCCACAGCACGTAGGGGCAGGGGGGAGAAGGCAGGGAAAAACCAGTCGTTAAGATAACCACCGCAGTTGACCGCACAGTGAGTTCCAGTGAGCACGAAAACTGCGAGTAGCTGTAGTACGGAAGACAATCAGATAAGTAGTTAGCCTAAAATTTTATAGTTTAACCATAGTTCACAACCATATAATCTCTCTAAAGTACAATCGCCGGATAGCTATCACCATTTAGCATTTCACCTAACATATATACTGCATTTAGCATACACTGACAGTTGCAGTACCAATACTGCAACTAAATAATTGTACATATTGTAAATATTTTCACCTGTATTTCAAACATAGATTTTATAGCCTAAGTGTAATGGATCTGATGATGATCGCTTGACGATCGAAACTGGTCATCCTAGTGTTTTATTAATCTCATGTAATTTATTTCAGGATTAGGGCATAACCCATCTCTTTTGGGTACATTCGTGTTGACCGACTGAAAAGCACTAAACTCTTCTTCAGATCTTACTCAAACTTCAAATATCAACAGGTAAGCAAAATACGAGGGCTATTCCAAAACTAAGGTCCGGTAAAAAAAAAAAAAACAAAAAAAAAAAAAACATCCAAAATAAAACTTGTTTCCTAAACAATTGTTTTATTGACATTCCTTACGTCTTTCTCTATTTTTCTAAATCATTTCCATACTTATTTACACATTTGTCACATCGTTCCACAAGCTTTTGAATGCCTAAGTCGTAGAACTCGGCCACCTGCGAAGCTAACCAGTCTTTAACAGCTTCATCACCTGTGTCGAAGCGCTTGCCGCCAAGAAACTCCTTTAGGTAGCGGAATAGGTGGAAATCACTTGACGCCAAGTCCGGACTGTACGGTGGGTGGTCCATCTGTTCCCATCCAAATTTCTTGATTACAGTTTGCGTGTCATTCGCAGTATGTCATGCAACAACAACACTCCAGACAACAATTTTCGAAAAGCAAATGTTCAGTCACAATTCTGTACACTGCCCTTACTTCACAATCGGCGGGCTGATTGTCTTAAACATTGTGAACTGACACTATCAACAGCACACAGCAACAGTCACAACGCTACTGGTGGCTTTTGCCGCGCAAGGCATGCCAGGAGTCGGCGCGCATGCGTGTTTTGCCCTTGGCGCCGCTTTCAAATATTTACGGCGAATCGGACCTTACTTTTGGAATAGCCCTCGTATAATACCAGTTCTAATTAAATTTAGTGCATGAAAAATATAATGTACATATTTTGAATTTTTGAAAGAAAAAAAAAATCCGCTCAGAGCCATAAAAGCAACCGCTTGGGAAGGGTTAACTTCCAAAAATATTTACCATGTGTTATGTGAAAAAAAAGCATCAACCCCTTTCTTTAGGATAAACTGTATATATTTCTTTTATCACTTTTTTTTCAGGTTATTTTTTGCATCTTACAGTAATTGGGATTATATTATTATGTTGACTGCCTGAAAAGTTTCAATACCAATTTTCTGAAGAAGTCTGAATATTTCAGAATGCTGATAAAGCTCCCAAAAACTCTGCTTCATCCAGATTCCTTCCGAGCAGACTGGACCAAGGTTTTCTTCCCTTCTTTTTTTATATCTTTAAATAGTAACCTGCCAAGGAACAGTTATGAATGCATTATGACTGTAATAAGCTCTCTTTTTTTGATGTCAATGAACTACGACCTATATCCATTGTATGTCTCGACATGATGGGTTAAAATCACTCACTGGACTATTAATTATATTATCATGGAGATGCATGTGCAACGAATTCTTGTCAGACGTAATTTAAGAATGGCGAAGCGCATGAAACTCAAATCCCCCTTCCGTCCAATCTTAACTTGACCGTGTACTTTGCGGAACAAAAAGTTCCAGGGAAACTCCAAACACAACCACTCTTCTCTGAAGTCTTAACTCAACACGACTCGACAGATTGCTGCTCGCTGTATCTGGGGTAATAGCCGCCCACTAGCTAGGCTGTAACTGGGGTGATAGGCTCGCCCCTAGCTAGCTCGTAAACTGTTGCCTCAGTAATTGAATGGAGATTGTTGGAAGAAATGAAAACATAAAAACACTTATAGTGGGCGATGTATTGAAGATAGAGATATGCTCTCGTGGACTTTCTTGTACAACTTTTCATGCTGAACAATTCTTACACTTATAGTATATTGATATTTTTAACGGTTTGCCCAGCGTAAGCATAAAAAGCGCACGGACGCCAGGTTTTTTTCCAGACTTTTTCACTGAAATTGTTACTGTTTGGCTTCCTTTCATCATAAATAAATAATTTTCTACAGGAACATTCCTCGAGATATCCTTTATAGAATGGTGAAAACCGCATCAAAATCCAACCAGTGGTTGTCGAGATTATCTGCGACATCCAAGAATCGGAGACTTTGTTTTATACTAAGCAGAGATAAGAGACAATTGCAAGTTTACTATATTGAACTCACCTGCATACACATAGGTTGCCATCCGCCCTCTCTCTTCGACAGGAGCCCACTTGGAAAGCAGAGTATGAATTGAAGGAAATAGTACTCCCTGGAAAAGAAAAGGCAATGTATTGAGGAAACAAGGTTTCAAAATGTAATGTTTTTCAGTACGTCAACACGATTGTACCGAATTGTAATGGATGATTCCCTAATCTAGAAAAATATTTAAATGAGATTAATTAATACACTTGAATGACCAGTTTCGATCGTCAAGGATCATCATCAAATCTTTAGAATGATCTAGACTTGGCAGCTCCTAAAACTATAGTTTTTTTCTTTACATCAGAAAAGTTGTTGTCAGAGCAGCTGTTTAAAAATGTGATGAAAGAACAAGTTAAAATATTAACTGCAGTCAAGCACACAAAACTTTGTGAATGTTACATGGTAGCACAGCATCATCATCATCTTGTACAGTTTCCAGCCCCAGGCTGGGTCTGTTTGGAACATAAGCCTCGCCACTTAGTCCTTTCTTCCCACCACCTCTCCGCTGTCACTCTGGTCCAGTCCTCGCCTCTCTTCTTGACACATTCCTCCACTCCTTTCAGCCACCTATCTCTTGGTCTTCCCCTTGGTTGTTTCTTCTGCATCTGCATCTCATGTATCCTCTTGGGAATCTTCTCATCCATTCTCTTTAAGTGTCCATACCACCTCAGTCTTGATGTCTCAATCCTACCCTGCAAGGGCTCCTCTTTCACTATTTCCCTGACCTTTTCATTCCTCACCCTGTCTCTTCTTGTTACTCCGATCCCACTTCATAGGAACTTCATTTCACTTGCCTGTATTCTGCTTATGTCTCTTTTCTTCATTGTCCACGTTTCTGATGCATAGGTCAGTATCGGGATATAGTAGCTTCTGTATAACACTTCCTTGCTTTTTTGTGGGACATCTTTATTCCACACTAAGCTCCTAATGCTTCTCAGAAATGCTTCTGCCTGTCTGCCACGTTCCATAATCTCTTTGTCATTTCTCCCATTTTCCTCCACTATACTTCCCAAGTACTTGAGACTTTCCACCTTCTTCAGCTGTCCGCCTCCAAGTGTTATCCCACTCATTGGTCTGTCCCTTTTCCTGGTCGTTAACAGGATCTCACATTTACTGATGTTGAACTTCCATCCGTACTCTCCCACTGTTTCTTCCCAAGCCTTCAGTTGCTCCTGAATTTCCTCCTCCTCGTTTCCCCAGACCATGAGATCATCTGCAAACACCATTGCTTTCATCTTATCTTCTCCTATCTTTCCTGCTACCCGTGTCATTACCTCGTCCATAACCACAATAAAGAGAAGGGGTGACAGTGCACTACCCTGTTTCAGGCCACTCATTTGTCTGAACCAGTTTGTTCTTTCCCCTCCAACTTTCACACAACTCACACTTCCACAATACATCTCCTTCACTCTGCCTACAGTCTCTTTTTCCACTCCCATGATTTCCATTGCTTCCCAAACCTTCTCCCTACACACACTATCATAGGCCTTTTCAATGTCCAGGAAGGCCATCAACAGATCCTCTCCAAATTCGTAGTGGTGTTCCTGGAGCTGTCTCACTGAAAATATGAGATCCACTGTTGATCTCCCAGGTCTGAATCCATACTGCTCCTCTCTCAATTCTCTCTCCACTTTGGCTCGTATTCTACTTTCTAATATCTTTTAATATATTTTGGCACAGTGTGGTATGAGTGTGACTCCCCTGTAATTTCTGCACTCCTTTCTGCTTCCTTTCTTAAATATTGGGACAATTAATATGTAAATGCTTATTTCTGTTCTTGCAGGGACTTTTGTGACAATAAATAAATGAAAATGAAAATCCACAGCCTGTGTCCAGTCTCCGACCGGGTCAGGAATGGAATGAATGAAGCCCCCATCTAGCGGTGAGGATATGAATTGTGCCGGCTGCCGAGGCCTGATGCACTCCTCTGGGGTAATGATTAAATGCATGACAGATGAAATGAAATGATAGTGGAGAGTGTTGCTGGAATGAAATTTTGACAGGGAAAACCGGAGTACCCGGAGAAAAACCTGTCTGCCTCCGTTTTGTCCAGCACAGATCTCACATGGAGTGACCGGGATTTGAACCACGGACCCAGCGGTGAGAGGCCGGCGTGCTGCCGCCTAAGCCACGGAGGCTTACAATAAATAAATAAAAAATATAAATATCTACCGGTATCTATTTAACAATATGAAAGATCTCAGGCATATGTACAATTGAATTCCTTCTTGACATACCAAATTCAAAAGTGAAAATACAGTATACTCTCAATAATTCGCGGGTCTCTAAGAGTATTTTTTAAATGTAGTAATTCTTACAGAAACTAATCATCCCGCTAAATAAAATAATCTCTCTGCCATTTAAATGAATTTTAACGCAATATGATGCGTGGAGATGAAATCATTGAGATTTGAGATGACTAACTGAATTTCTCAGCGATGTAAAATTAGGCCTACTTGTGCACTGCTACCAGAATGCAGCAATCTTGGAAATATACGAGCATGCCGCCGAACAGGGTATTGCACGGAATTCTTTTATCTTCAGTGCCTAGACAGTGCAAAGAGGAATGCATTTTCACTTGCAACCTACCCTCCCTTTCCCAACAGCCACACTCCAAGGTCGCTGGCCTGTGAAGGGTAGATGCGCAGACAGCGTATTGTAAAGAGCAATTATTGCCTGATGGTGGAAACTAGCGCGATGCCGAGAGCGTGTTTGCTGGATGCTTTCCATGCAGTCAATTAGTCATGGGAGAAAATTACCGTTACTACACTCGCACAAAAACAAGAGTTTGCTGGCTTCCGTGACGACGATATTTAGAACGGATGACGATGACATTAAGGCAAAACCTAGATGAATGCCAAGATGCAGAAGAAAGTGACATTCGGTAGTTAGACGTCGATAAAGACTATTATGGTTTCAGACATGAAAACGAGGAGGATATTGTACGGTACCGTAGAATGGGGCAATACCGGTATAGTGGGGCAATAGCAATCATTTGGCCTGTACTGTAGTTTGAAAGTTGAGCTCTCCAGCCAAACTGCGACAATAATAGCGCCGTCGGGCATTGTAGTAACAAAGGTAACATCATTGCTTACTTGGCTGAGCGCCAAGAATTTGCTCAGTTGTTACCTGCAATCGGCTAGTGAATGTTGTGAGGAACACATTATTAAGTGTAAAACAAGTTAACAGTGAAAACTTCAGTTGAGGAGCTTCACAGGCTGTACAAATACAAAATTAATATCATTATCTATTCCTCAGTTAGTTGGGTATCATATGAACATTTCCGTAAGTTTCTAAGCAATGCCACTTTGAAGTTATAGGGCTTTATATGAAAAGTTGTCTTGTTATAGGGTAATACCGATCATGGTGAGAACATACGTCAAGAAATTTGGGCAAATACAAGGTGCAAATACAACTCAATTTTCCTAGAAAATGCAGTAAAGGCCGTGCGACAGGGGAAAATGAGCATCAGGAGAGCATCAGAAGAGTTTGCTGTGCCGTACACAACCCTTAACGACAAGTTAAGGAATAAGTATAAACACAGCTTTAAAAAGGGAAGAGGAGAAAACGCTTGTTGAAGGCTTATTGACGTGTGCCAAGTGGGGTTTTCCACCTTAACCACGCAGGGAAAGTGGAAAAGAGATTCAAAGACAATCGGCCAGGACTAGAGTGGGTTCATGCATTTCTGAGAAGAAACTCCGAACTGACTGTGAGAATTGGAGAGAACACGAGAAGAGTTAGAGCAGCAGTTTCGAGGGAGATCGTAACGGAATATTATGATAATCTTAGGGAAACGTTGGATGGAGTTCCTGACTCTAATATAATTAACTATGACAAAACAAATTTTTGTGACGACCCGGGACAGGTGAAGTGCTGGTCGAAAGAGGTGTGAAGCAGTTTTCATTTTTCTTATTCGTTTTTTTAATGTGCATCGTTTTATTTTGTAATTACGGTAGTTTCTGTATTTCTTAAAACGTAAAATTTTGATCGTTATAACCCCTGTAATAGTGTAACACCGATAATCAAGCGAAATAAACCTATGATCGGAATTACCCCACTCCATGGGGTAATTCCGATCAGAGATTTCTTTCCATTACTCGCAATATACTCCATTGCATCGATTTTCTATTGTTATCAAATGGACGAGAAAGAGTCACACATTTTAAATATAACATTGCGTAAATATGGTTTTATTGGTATGGGAAATATCAATAAAAAACACCGAAAAATGATCGGTATTACCCCGTTTTACGGTATTTGACTGTCGGTGTGGAAAACAGAGATCCAGTAGATATCGAGTGCGGGAGTGATGCAACGGAAATCCCGAAAGTTCCCACAGTCAAGCTAGTGTGTCTATAGTCACACTTATCTCTTTTGTAGGAAATGAAGATGAAATTTCGTTGTCATATTGTTTTCTTCAGAAATGAACAATCTACAATTACAAAAATGAACGATCTAAGAAACAAAAAGTGATGACAGTCTTTTTTCTCAGATATTAATGTTGGCATAGTGTAACTTACAATACAATGTTATAAAGTGTTATAATTATTTTTATGTTCGGCCCTGACTATTATATGTCAGAAAAATGTATCATATCGATGGTCATTATAACACTATTTTTCATTATGAAACAGTTTCTCCCACCAATCACAGCTCAAGAAACAGTTGTTTGACCAATTAGATTCCTTGTCTGTAGAAATGCTTTTCTTGCGTTGAGTTCCAAGGCCTTCTAATTTAAATTTCACTGTGTTGCCAAGTGTCATAGTGGGGTAATCGAGGAGGCCATGGTCAAATACAAGGCATTCTCTGCGTCCCATGCGCTCTGTTCAGTAGCTACATAAAACTGGCAAAATCTCGACAGATATTTATGAATATTTATTTCAAATATAAAATAGTTATAATAGTTATCGTCGAACATAAACAGTCGTATGCAACGAGCCTATAATGGTAATTAAGACACGAGTATGTCTTCCATACCATTGCCATTATAGGCTCGTTGCATAATGTACTATTTTGCATGTTCAAAAAATACATTTCAATATTCTAACCAATAGTTTTGTTTTTACTATGGTTAAATCATAACTGCGGATAATTCATGGTTTTCCATAATTAGCGGAAGTTCGTACATTAATTACCGCAAATTATCGGGATTTACAGTGAAATCAAAATTGCGGACACTAATCGGACAAAATAATTTATCCGTATGTGGGGGGTATCCTTTAATGGGAGAGGGCACATTTTAAAAACAAAATTGGATCAAAACAGAAATAAAAATGCAATATGTATATTACATCATCATCATCTTCGTCTTCTATAGTTTCCAGCCCCTAGCTGAGTCTGCTTCAATATGTATATTACATACTGAACAAAATACAAAACTGTACTATAGTTAGGTTACACACATCCCCAATTACTGTCAATAAAAGCAATAATGCAGTATAGTACTTACAAATTTATAATGATCTCTTAAAAAAATCAGGCAGGTTGGTTTGTTGAGTGAACTTGGCATGAGTAAAGTCTCTGTTCAAATACATCATGTAACTGTCTAGGGCTAGGATTTTTAGGTAAATAAGTATTTTTTTATGTAAATACATATTTTAAGCATTTTTTTCTATGCATACATAAATTCCTGTTTTTCACTTATTAGCACATAAAAAGACATAATATTTACATATTTTAAAATCAGTATGCCTAGATCTTTCAGTTTATTGCATTTTAGTTCTGTGTTACTTCAACGGGGAAGAAACGGTGAGCTATCTAATCTTCATGCAGAGCGTATGTCAGCCTGCAACTGTGTTATTCTTAACTTGTCGCCCCGTGCCACTCACTGTGGAAGCCAAGGATTTCCTTGTCCATAGCCATATTGCACCACATGCTAGACCTCCCCCTCACCCAGCTACCTGGAACCAGTGCCACTCTCATGCAGTTCATTTCTGGCACTGTGAAGTGTAAGCCAGTTCTACGATGCCTAAAGTAAATACAACTGCAAGTTATCGTCTGTTGCAGAATTTAAAGAAAATTTTACCTCTGTTGGGGGCGTTCTGTTCTGCCAACCATGTGGAAAAGCAATCAAGGCTGAACAGCGATCTCAAGTTACACAATACCTCAAGGGCAAGAAACATATTGCCGGAGTTTCGCGCCTTCAGAATAAGTGTCGCGATAATCGTCGGTCATTTGTGATGGACAACCTGAAGATGTATGTCGTTGTGTATTGTAATGCTTCAGCAGTCAGTGACACATGGAATAAATTGCATTCGTGAGTACCGCATATTGTTTATATTCACATTGAAAAATGAAAATTCACAGCCTGCTTCCAGTCTCCGACCGGGTCAGGAATGGAATGAATGAAGCCCCCCATCTAGCGGCGAGGATATGAACTGTGCCGGCTGCCGAGGCCTGACGCACTCCTCTGGGACAATGATTAAATGAATGACAGATGAAATGAAATGATAGTGGAGAGTGTTGCTGGAATGAAATTTTGACAGGGAAAACCGGAGTACCCGGAGAAAAACCAGTCTGCCTCCGTTTTGTCCAGCACAGATCTCACATGGAGTGACCGAGATTTGAACCACGGACCCAGCGGTGAGAGGCCGGCGTGCTGCCGCCTAAGCCACGGAGGCTTGCTGTTTATATTCACATTAATAAACTAAATTATAATTACATATTTTCACTTTTTGTCACATATTTCTGGTATTTTTAATACATAAAAAATAAATATTTTCCCGATTTTTAGCACCTAGAAATCCGAGCCCTAATCAGTACCGCTGCAACTAACGAGGGAAGTACCCCAGCTCGAACGGCTAAAACCGACTGGCAGTGCGCTTAACATTCGAAGATTCGTCTGTTCTACTACCCATCACGGGCATTTATCTGTAAAATCCCGCATTAGTGTACAATCAATGTTTGGAAGTTACGGCGTCCGAAGATTGCAGAAACACAATTCGCAGCAGAAACTAACGTGCAACAGACAATTCGGACCATTGTTTTAGGGAAAATTCATTCCTACCAATTGGTTAGACCTTTAGCATATATGTAGTAACATTACAAAATGATTGCAGAAACACAATTCGCAGCACAAACTGCCATGCAACAGGAAATTCGGACCATTATATTAACAAGAATCAGATGTGGTGCAGTATCATCTGGCAAAAGGTTGAACACTTGCTTGCAACAAGAAATCTTAACACATGCAGTACCGTGTTGACATAGTCATCTTTCCCAGAATAGAAGATACTGTACTGTCTTGTCCTTCATTCGACGTCGACGTGTAAATGTGGAGTTTCAATGAAGTGATTAAAACACAGTGGAATGGAACAGGACGCACACTTAACAAGGGCAACATGTAGACATACTCCATTATTTACAACGTTCCGGCATTGCAATAGTCCAAACTCAAATGCCACGGTGATCACATTATCACATACTCAGATGGTGCTGACGACCAAACACGTACTTTTACAGATGAATGGCATTGATAGCTATTGACATAGCTACAACTGTATACAGTGCACTCTCGGTAATTCGCGGTAATTAATGCACGAAATTCCGCGAATTATTGAAAACCGCAAATTATCCGCAGTTATTTTTGTTAAGCCTAGTAAAAACAAAACTATTGATTAAAATATTGAAATATGCTTGAAACGCAAAATAATAATTAAAACACTTGATTGTAGTGTCTTATAAGACATGCTAGGCTAGAGGCAGGCCTATGTGGATTATGCCTACAATAATATATATTTTTTTAAGTCATCCCGTTTTGTTTCTTAGATCGTTTATTCTAATTTTCGAGTGCACATTTCCGAAGAAAACGTTAAGTGAGAACGAAAATTCATTTCGTTTTTCTATATAAGAGATAAGTGTGACTAGAATCTGTGGGAAACTTTCGGGATTTCCGTTGCATCACTCCCGCACTCGATATCAACTGGATCTCAGTTTTCCTCACCAACAGTCAAATTCCGTGCTATTTCATCTTTGCTTTCATGTCTTAAATCATAATCGTCTTTATCGACGTCTCACTTGCCCGATCGAAATATCGTCGTTACAGATGTCGGCAAGAGCTTGCTTTTGTAGCAGTATTTTTCTCTCATGACAGTTTGACTGCATAAAGAGCATCCAACAAACAAGCTCTCGGACTCGCGAAAGTTTACGTCATTACGCAATAATCGCTGTTTACAATACGCTGTCCGCGCATCCACCCTTCACAACTCACAGGTCAGCGACCTTTGAGTGTGGCTGTTGGGAAAGGGAGGGTAGGTTCCCAGTGAAAGCGCATTCCTCTTCTATTGTTTGGGCTTCGAAGATAAAGGAAATCTATGCTATTGTACCACTCGCGGCAACCTGCTCGTATGTTTCGAACATTGCGCAAGAAGGCCTACTGTTCCATCACAGAGAAACGCAGTTCAGTCTTCTCGAATGTCAATGATTTCGTCTTTACGCATTGCGTCGCACGAAAATTATTTTCAATGACTGAGAGATTGCTTTACTTAGCATGATGATTAGTTGCTGTGAGAATTTCTATTTAAAATATTTTTGGAGACCCGCGAATTAACCGCAAAGCAAATTATCGGGAGTGCACTGTACTTTAAACCCACTTTCAGTCGGTTTTCGCCGTTCGAGCTGGGGTACTTCCCTCGTAAGAGCAAATTTTTTCAGTCGCTCCACCACCTGGCAAGCTAAGTTATAATTTTTTTTATAGCATTTTCATCTTTTACTTCTTCTCCTTTACTCTCACTACACTCACTGTCTTGATCAGCCATTGGTTTTGTCGCTTGCAAGTCCTTCACAATTCCATTTACGTTTGAAACCTGAATGATTTTGTCCGAATAACCGAGGTTAAACAGACGTTTTTGCCTTAAAGACCTGTCCGATTTTATAATTTAATTCGGGTCATAAAATTTTGTCCCTATCTGGGGAGTGTCTGCATCAGAGAAGTGTCCGTAAAGAGAGGTTTCACTGAACATCAATGAGGAAAGGACAGTAAATAAAAGGAGTACCCAGTTGAAGGAAAATAACCCAAAAGATGATGATGATAATTGTTGTTTTAAGGGGCCTAACATCTAGGTTATCGGCCCCTAATGGTTTGGGTGATCGTGAAGATGAAAATAAAATGTAAATTATAACTAAAACTACTAACTTATATACTAGAAGAAGAAATGGTAAAGAAATAAAGGATAAGGCAAATAAAGGACAGGAAGAAAAGAAATGCCCTCAACCCTCGAAGAATGCGGATTGAGGGACTTGGAAGGAAGGAGAGCCATGAAAGGCAGATAGGAAAGGGAAAGAGGAGAGGGCCCGCCCCAAGGTCAGAGGAAAAAGTGAGCAAACCGGACCCAGCTCAGGAATCCCTCAGGGTCGCCAACTCCCAAACTCACCAGCCGCGGGCCCTTGAGGGTGTAGCAATATCCAGGGTGCACCAGAAATGGTGGGGCTACATACACCCTGCCTCCTTGAGAGCCTTGAGCAGAAGGCAGGAGATAACATGAAAAGAAAAAGATGGCTGACCCCTCGCAGAAGGAGGGTATCAGAAAAGATGAGACAAGGGCCAATTAAGGCGGGAAAGGAAGAGACTCCTTAGGCCTCGGATACCCTAATACCGTCGGGGTCGGATGAGAACAAGAGTTGACCATGTGAGGTCGACAGGAAATAAGACTGAGAGGAGCCCGGCACAAGTAAGTGGAAGCAATGCCGGACTCAGCTGGGGCCCCGTGGTCGCCAACCCACGTCCCACTAGATGTGAGCCCTGGGGGCGGGGACCCAAAAGAACAAGAATTAAAAGTAATATGAGTTTTACAAAATATTTTTAAATTATCTCAAAAATATCGATAGAGCCTCTTAATGGTTTCTGTCCCCTTCTCTTAACAGAAAAATAAATGTCCCACAGACTTAAATATTGACTACTTGTATTATTGTTACCTGACTCAATCCTTGCATGACTCTTGAAGCACACACCAGTCCCCATCCTCCAACCTCTGCTGCCAGTGGAGTGAGGATGGCAAAGACTGATCCCAGGATCAGGGAGCCGAACATGAGATACTTAGGTCCAAATTTCTGAGCCAGTTCTCCGCCAGGAACCTGTGTTATCACATAGCCCCAGAAGAAGGAGCTCAAGATGTTAGCCTTGCTGGTCTCATCCCAGTCGTATTCCTGTGAACAAAACAGTAAAAAATACAATAATAGAAACAATAAATGAAAAATGAAAATCCACAGCCTGCTTCCAGTCTCCGACCGGGTCAGGAATGTAATGAATGAAGCCCCCATCTAGCGGCGAGGATATGGACTGTACCGGCTGCCGAGGCCTGACGCACTCCTCTGGGGCAATGATTAAATGAATGACAGATGAAATGAAATGATAGTGGAGAGTGTTGTTGGAATGAAAATTTTTGACAGGGAAAACTGGAGTACCAGGAGAAAAGCCTGTCTGCCTCCGTTTTGTCCAGCACAGATCTCACATGGAGTGACCGGGATTTGAACCACGGACCCAGCGGTGAGAGGCCGGAAACTTGGACTGTTGGAGCAGCAGAAAAGAGGAAAATTGAAGCGTTTGAAATGTGGTGTTACAGGAGAATGATGAAGATAAGATGGGTAGATAGGGTTACAAATGAAGAGGTATTAAGATGATTGGGAGAGGAGGCTTCAATAGAAACAATAAATAAATAGATAAAATTAATAATTATTTTGACAAAAATTACCAAGACACAAATTAGTTGGCTCATCAACGTGAAGAAGAATTTTGTAGAAATGAAAACATTACAGAAGATGAAAGTCCAGACAAGCTTACATTTTCAAGTAAGATGAGAACATTCAAGGTTTTACAGGTAAAATACAAAAGGAGTGCAGTCGAAAGAAATCAGAAACCCCTATGGACGTCGAATTGGCAGGTGAAAAGCTTAAGGAAGTAGGAGACTTCTGTTAGTTAGGAAGCAAAAGAGCCAGTTATGGACGAAGCAAAGAAGATATAAAAAGTAGGTTAGCATAGGCAAGGAAAGCATTTCTACAGAAAAGGAATCTGTTGACATCGAATATAGATTTAGGTATTAGGAAGTCATTTTTGACAGCCTTTGTCTGGAACGTGGTGCTCTATGGAAGTGAAACTTGGACTGTTGGAGCAGCAGAAAAGAGGAAAATTGAAGCGTTTGAAATGTGGTGTTACAGGAGAATGATGAAAATAAGATGGGTAGATAGGGTTACAAATGAAGAGGAATTAAGATGATTGGGAGAGGAGAGATGTTTCGGCGACTGCTAATGAAGAGAAGAGATAGGTTGGTAAGACACATACTAAGACACCCAGGAATAGCAAACTTAACCCTTTTAGTACCAGTCGCTTATAGGTGGTATATGTGAAGAATACCAGGCTTCTTTCAAGAAATTGCAATGTTGTACTAAAATCATTACGACTTTTGTATTTATGAAGATATACCCCCAAAATTTTTCCTGATCATTGAAGATGAGTTGCTTTACCATTCTACTAAGTAACTCACAATGTTACAATAACACTACAACATATAAAACAATATTTGATTTATTACTGTTAAATTAAAAAGAGAAAAGTCAAAATTGAGAGAAAAAAACACAATTCAAAATAAAAATTACACACAAACAGTTGTTATTGTCTGCAGTCACATGTTGTTGGTTTACTTTCTGGGAAGTTTAATTATCTTTAGTACTATAGTTTCTGTACATATTTCACATTTTATGCTGGTTCACTTTTAGCACTTGTAACATTTCAGAATTAATTGGAATCTATTGAGGGAAAACATGGATCTGAACCAAGGAGTTTGTCGTGAGTTAGTCGACCAGTATGACAGTATATTTGGCCTTCTTGTAATGCCCATTTCCAATAATACAGCCAGAAAGGCTTTTATTTCTGTGACCGTAACAGGCCTCCATTGTCGAGTGGTTGCTCTCACTTCCTGTATCAGAAATAAAATAACCAACATCATTACTACGAGCCTCCGTGGCTTAGGCGGCAGCACGCCGGCCTCTCACCGCTGGGTCCGTGGTTCAAATCCCGGTCACTCCATGTGAGATCTGTGCTGGACAAAACGGAGGCAGACAGGTTTTTCTCCGGGTACTCCGGTTTTCCCTGTCAAAATGTCATTCCAGCAACATTCTCCACTATCATTTCATTTCATCTGTCATTCATTTAATCATTGCCCCAGAGGAGTGCGTCAGGCCTCGGCAGCCGGCACAGTTCATATCCTCGCCGCTAGATGGGGGCTTCATTCATTACATTCCTGACCCAGTCGGAGACTGGAAGCAGGCTGTGGATTTTCATTTCAACATCATTACTACACGATGCTGATATTGCTACATCTTCATCAGACTCGATGTAATCATCATCGGCGCACACTCTATTGATATACTCGGCTAGATCATCATCGTTTACGAACACATCCCACGCGGCTGAGGCCATATTCGTACTAACAACGGTGCGTGGTGGACAAAACAGTGGGCACTTTCAAAAATATCACATCTCCATAAATAAAGCTTTTACCGTGATAGTTGTGGTAAAGTTAGGAACTGAAGGCCTTGCCGATTCTGGATCATCTGTGTTGTGCTGCGATCTGTTAGAAAACTGAGAACTACAAGCTTATACAAAACTGCCTGCATGTGGAGCGCTATTGCGCTCCTTGGTATTCTAAGAGTTAATTATGGAAGGTTGATGATGATGACAATAGTTGTTTTAAGGGGCCTAACATCTGGATGATCTTGAAAATGTAAATGAAATAAAACTAAATCTAAAACTAACTACTTACAAAAAAAGTGAATAAAAGAAACAAAAGACAGGAGGAAAGTACAGTACTACCTTGTTTAACCGGACCTCATTGAACCGGATGTCCGGATTATCCGGAAAGAAAAATCAAAAAATTAACGTTGATAAAAATGTGATTTCCTGATCACTACAGTGTCGCCATGAGGTTGTAGGGCGGGTTGTTGATGTGCTGGGAAGAGAAAGTGGAGGAGCAATGACCTCTGCGCCACCATCCCCCCACCACGGCGCGGCACGACAGTGACCTTGTCTACAATATTGTCTACGCTGTCACGTGCTAGCGACCGGAATACATCATTACCATATCATGCTGTGCAGTGTTGTAGTTTCTTTACATTTTTGATCGGTTACGGTTAATAGTACAGTATAATATTCGTGTGTTAGCGTGTGTGCGTGGAAATGGGGACGAAACGGAAACGTAATGTGCTTACAATGGCCCAAAAGTTAGACGCATTGAATCAAATAGACAGGGGCGAATCTTTAAATAAACTTGCTGCAGAACTCGGAGTGGGGACATCAACTGTGTCAGATTGGAAAAAAAATCGTAAAAATATTGAAGACTTTTGCTTCAAAATGATCGCTAAAAACATCATTTTACATTTTGTTTTATTTATCTTTCTATAATTCCGGATTATCCGGATTTTCAATTAACCGGATCACGTCTGGTCCCAGTTAGTCTGGATAATCGAGGTTGTACTGTAATTGCCCTCAACCCTCAAAGAATGAGAATTAAGGGACTTGGAAGGAAGGAGAGCCAGGAAAGGCAGATAAGAAAGGTAAAGAGGAGAGGGACCGCCCCAAAGGCAATGGAAGAAGGAGAATATCAGGACCCTGCTCAGGAAGTCCTTGGGGTTGCCAACTCCCGAACTCACCAGACGTGAGCCCTTGAGGGTGTAGCACAAAACAGGATGGACCAGAAGTAGTGGAGCTACATACACCCTGCCTTCTTGAGGGCCTTGAGCAGAAAGCAGGAGATACAATGAAAAGAAGAATGAGTGATCACGAAAGATGAGACAAGGGCCAATTAAGGCAGGAAATTGAAGGACTCTCTAGACCACGGATACCCTAATACCGTCGGGGTGGGAAGAGAACAAAAGTTGACCAAGGGAGGTCGAGAGGAGCCTGGCACAAGTAAGTGGAAGCAATGCCGTACTCAGCTGGTGCTATATATTGAATTTTTAAAAAATGGTTACCATAAACAATATTGAAAATTAAAAAGAAAACTAATATGTAAATTATGGTTATTTTCCCTTATTTTATTTTATTCATCTTGTGATTTTTTTAAATGTAGTCTTTAATTTTTTTAAAGTTATTAAGAAGATTGTAGATTTAGCAGGCAATATCACGAACGATGCTTGATATTTCGTGACGTATATTGATTGAATGGCTGCGTGTGATTGGCCGGTTAAAGTGATTTTATCATTTCAAATGTGATCTTGTCGACTTCATCTTTATGCTTTGGTCTACCGTTATGCGTTACGGTTACGGCGTGTATGACGTCATCATGTTGTTCAGTGCATATGCACCAAGTCTCAGTTTACTCCTGGGGTCTGGCGTTATGTGATACAGAGACAGCTGTGTGCGTGACGTCATGCAGCAGAGTACACCTCCCTCTCTCCGTTCCCCGCGCGGGAAGCCTTAGTTAAAGGGTAATGGAGTCTGTTGAAAGAGTCCTGGGGTCTGGCGTTTTGCGATACGGAGACGGCGAGTGCGTGATGTCATGCAGCAGAGTGCACCTCCCGCTCTCCGTTCCCTGCGCGGGAAGCCTAAGTTAATGGGTAATGGAGTCTGTTGAAAGAGTCCTGGGGCTTCGAGCGAAGCGAGTAGCGAGAAGCCCTCCTGAGCCTTTCTAACAAGTGTAGCATTTGTAGCATGCGTCATTTGAAATGAAATAAAGTCTAGTCTCTCAGACTGACTGTATCTTTTTACTCCTAACCACTAGATAGCTCTAGTGTAGCACTGAAAAGTGAAGTCAGGAAAAACAATGACATCACTATTATGCAGTTTTGCATGGGTGAGAACTAATGATTCCACTTTTATGGCATTTGATTACTGTATTTTTAATAATGGCAGTTGGCTGCAATAAATTATTATTATTATTATTTTAGGAGATTTGGACATCTTGGTCATCATCCCTGTATACTTAGGTATGTGTAACAGTAGTAGGGACAGGAATGGGACTAGAAATATGGTATTGTCCTAGTATTTTCCTGGAGGGAGTGTGGGAAACCCATGGGGGAAAAAAACATACTCAGAGTAGCAGCTGTCAGCGCTGGGATTAGAACATCTGATCTTTGGACTTGCTTGCATCTTCCTATTAGCTACACTGTTTATCGAGCATTTACAGGTTTTAGGGCCCCTTCAAACGATGCCACTTAGCAGAGCTGCTTCGTGGCGCGTTGGTGGTGCTTCTACCAAGCGTTAGTTGGGCTTCTACCAAGCGTTAGTGGTGCTTCTACCGAGCGTTAGTGGCGCTTCTACCAAGCGTTAGTGGTGTGTTGGTGGTGCTTCTACCGAGCGTTAGTGGCGCTTCTACCAAGCGTTAGTGGTGTGTTGGTGGTGCTTCTACCAAGCGTTAGTGGGGCTTCTACCAAGCGTTAGTGGTGTGTTGGTGGTGCTTCTACCGAGCGTTAGTGGCGCTTCTACCAAGCGTTAGTGGTGTGTTGGTGATGCTTCTACCGAGCGTTAGTGGCGCTTCTACCAAGCGTTAGTGGTGTGTTGGTGGTGCTTCTACCAAGCGTTAGTGGGGCTTCTACCAAGCGTTAGTGGTGTGTTGGTGGTGCTTCTACCGAGCGTTAGTGGCGCTTCTACCAAGCGTTAGTGGTGTGTTGGTGGTGCTTCTACCGAGCGTTAGTGGCGCTTCTACCAAGCGTTAGTGGTGTGTTGGTGGTGATTCTACCAAGCGTTAGTGGGGCTTCTACCAAGCGTTAGTGGTGTGTTGGTGGTGCTTCTACAGAGCGTTAGTGGCGCTTCTATCAAGCGTTAGTGGTGTGTTGGTGGTGCTTCTACCGAGCGTTAGTGGCGCTTCTACCAAGCGTTAGTGGTGTGTTGGTGGTGCTTCTACCAAGCGTTAGTGGGGCTTCTACCAAGAGTTAGTGGTGTGTTGGTGGTGCTTCTACCGAGCGTTAGTGGCGCTTCTACCAAGCGTTAGTGGTGTGTTGGTGGTGCTTCTACCAAGCGTTAGTGGGGCTTCTACCAAGCGTTAGTGGTGTGTTGGTGGTGCTTCTACCGAGCGTTAGTGGCGCTTCTACCAAGCGTTAGTGGTGTGTTGGTGGTGCTTCTACCAAGCGTTAGTGGCGCTTCTACCAAGCGTTAGTGGTGTGTTGGTGGTGCTTCTACCAAGCGTTAGTGGGGCTTCTACCAAGCGTTAGTGGTGTGTTGGTGGTGCTTCTACCGAGCGTTAGTGGCGCTTCTATCAAGCGTTAGTGGTGTGTTGGTGGTGCTTCTACCGAGCGTTAGTGGCGCTTCTACCAAGCATTAGTGGTGTGTTGGTGGTGCTTCTACCAAGCGTTAGTGGCGCTTCTATCAAACGTTGGTGGTGTGTTGGTGGTGCTTCTACCGAGCGTTAGTGGCGCTTCTACCAAGCGTTAGTGGTGTGTTGGTGGTGCTTCTACCGAGCGTTAGTGGCGCTTCTACCAAGCGTTAGTGGTGTGTTGGTGGTGCTTCTACCAAGCGTTAGTGGGGCTTCTACCAAGCGTTAGTGGTGTGTTGGTGGTGCTTCTACCGAGCGTTAGTGGGGCTTCTACCAAGCGTTAGTGGTGTGTTGGTGGTGCTTCTACCAAGCGTTAGTGGCGCTTCTACCAAGCGTTAGTGGTGTGTTGGTGGTGCTTCTACCAAGCGTTAGTGGGGCTTCTACCAAGAGTTAGTGGTGTGTTGGTGGTGCTTCTACCGAGCGTTAGTGGCGCTTCTACCAAGCGTTAGTGGTGTATTGGTGGTGCTTCTACCAAGCGTTAGTGGGGCTTCTACCAAGCGTTAGTGGTGTGTTGTTGGTGCTTCTACCGAGGGTTAGTGGCGCTTCTATCAAGCGTTAGTGGTGAGTTGGTGGTGCTTCTACCGAGCGTTAGTGGCGCTTCTACCAAGCGTTAGTGGTGTGTTGGCGGTGCTTCTACCAAGCGTTAGTGGCGCTTCTATCAAACGTTGGTGGTGTGTTGGTGGTGCTTCTACCGAGCGTTAGTGGCGCTTCTACCAAGCGTTAGTGGTGTGTTGGTGGTGCTTCTACCAAGCATTAGTGGCGCTTCTATCAAGCGTTAGTGGTGTGTTGGTGGTGCTTCTACCGAGCGTTAGTGGAGCTTCTACCAAGCGTTAGCGGTGTGTTGGTGGTGCTTCTACCAAGCGTTAGTGGCGCTTCTATCAAACGTTGGTGGTCCTGCTAGTGATTGATACCCGGGTGGAGAACTCGTCAGTTTTCCAGTAAACATGGACGTAGAAGGTGATATAATTCTTGGCATGTTCCTCATACAGAGGAGAAAGAAACTTCAACGGAAAACAAGAAGATTCTGGGTTCATCCATTGGTTTTGGAAAGACAAAATCGAGGACAGTTCTATACCTTATTCGATGATCTGCAACAGGATGACGAAAAGTTCTTTGCGTACTTTCCCATGTCCAAAATTAATTTCAAGAGCTCTCAGATGGTATCAGCAACGATATTCGGGAAGAGTACAAAAAACAAGGCAAGAAATACAGGCCCGAGCCAGCAGCAAAAATTAAATAATAGGAACCCGGGAATAGCAAAATACACAACGATGTGGCGAGCCGTTAGTAGTATTATAGTCTCGCTATGAACGCGCCACTAAATTAGTGGTGTGGCTGCAGCCTTGTCTGAAACCAACAATATAGTTCCTGGTTTCGCAAAGAGAAGCACTACTTTTTGTGGCCACCACCAGCGGCGAAGTCAACTACTCAGAGCGCCTGCTGCACCACTGTTCTGTGGCGGTGGCTGTGTGTGAACGCTCTCATTTATCTACAGTATTTATGAACGGAAGGGCTTCAGAGAAGCGCTGCTAAGTGGCCTCGTCTGAAGGGGCCCTTAGAGCATCTGTGTGTGTTACTGTACTCACCGGAAAGTCTGCATTGTTAGTGCTGTTGACCATGGCAACGATGCTGACTGAGAGATTGACTCGTAGTGCGTAGGCAAAGAGCAGACACAAGAACATGAGGAAGCCCTGAAGATGTCGCACACCCAACAAGGGAACTGCAACAAGGATTAATTAAAAACACAGTTAATTTTAGCAATGTATCCTTGTAGCTATCCTATGAAACAAACAAAAAACAAAAAAAAAACAAGCAAGCAAAAGTACATATATTCAACAAATTTGCATAACTGCAACAGATGTTGGCAAAGAGAAGGCAGCCTGAAAGCAAAAGAAAGCAAGACGATCATGATGATAACTTTACCCTAATAGACTACTAAGTGACAGAATCTTATGAGAAAATTAATATTTTAACTTTCAGTCGGTCAACACGATATAACTCCAATTACTAGGACATGCAAAAAAGTAACCTGAAAAAAAAATAATTACATGTGATTAAAATATATACCGGAACATTTGAAGACTCCACGGGAAAAACGGGTTAAGTCACATTATGTAAATTTTTCAGGAGAGCGAATTTTAACTTTCAACACTATAAATAAATACTTAAGACTAGAATTACCCGTCGCGGCTTCGCCCGCGAATATTCTAGTTGTAAAGAGTACACTTAGCAAAATCTCAATCATGAATGCTATGACTGATTTATCCTTGGTATGAATAATCAGACTTTATCAATTCAGCTACTGGTGCAGTGATTAGGGGTTTGTCATTCCTCCATAGGTATATCAGAGCGAAGTTAGTTTTCTGGGACTATCACAGACACTGTTAATTTAAGGGCCTTTAAATGTGGTTTTCGGAGACCCTTTATAGTCGGGTGAAAAAGACCTTTCGTACCACACTCACACGTGAAAATTGCGTGAAAAATTTCTAGATAGCCCCTTGACCCCCTTAAGCGCATTATACTGTGTGTATTGATGAATTTTACAGCTTAATTTGGTTCAGTGATAACCTTATAACGGTCTGAAACTATCACAGTAATGTTATAATTGGAATTGCATTGCGTCTTACAGAAATGGATGGACCTGTGAGATTCTGTTACCATGGTTACCGTGTTGCATTCTTTCATTGTAAATATACATGTTTTAAGGTACACTGCAGAAAATGGAAACTGCAACACCATGAAGGCATTGGTCGTTTGTGTTGATTTTCAAGATATGGAACGATGCCATGTAGGTATGTAAACGATCAAAGTTTCAGACCCATTGGATTGTTGCTACAGGTCTCCCCATGTGATTGGTCGCGGAGGAATCAACTCCAGTATACGGAATCTGGTGTAGCGTAGTTGACTTGCAGTCAGTGCAGTGAAGTGTTCCCCGTCAAACATGCCTCGACGACAGAGAAGAGCACACTATCAACAACTGTCGTCGTTTGAGAGGACTCGGATAATTGGGCTGTGTGAGGCTGGATTATCGCTAAGGACTGTCGCTGCACGTGTTGACCGACAGGCATCTACGGTACAACGGGTATGGCAGCAGTGGTCAAATGAAGGTACCCACACTCGTAGGCCTGGCACAGGCCCAGCGCGACAGACAACTGTGAGAGAGGATCGCCGCATCATTCGGATGGCCCGGATGGAACCCCATGCAACAGCAGCGCAAATTTGAGCAGCTGTGGAACCCCACGTTGCACAACAAACAGTTGGTAATCGCCTGCGTGCAGCTGGCTTACGATCCCGTGTCCCTGCAGAAGATGTTCCATTGACCCCACAACAGCGACGTGTAAGGCTGGCCTGGTGTCGAGAACGATCGAATGGCATAGGGTCGTCTTTAGTTATGAATCGCGCTTCTGTCTTGCCCGCAGTGATCGCCGAAATCGTGTGCGCCGACGTACCGGGGAGAGGAGCCGCCCATACCTTATTGTCGAGAGGCACACAGGGCCAACACCACTCATTATGGTCTGGGGAGCTATTGGCTTTAATGTGAAATCACAATTAGTGCTTGTTGAGGGCACTACGACTGCTTGACAGTACGTTGATAGGGTACTCAATCCAGTGGTTGTCCCTATGAAGGCGAACATTGCTAATGGGATGTTTCAGCAGGACAATGCCCGGGTTCACACTGCACGCATCTCCAGAGAAGCTCTCCACGACATTACAACCTTAGAATGGCCCGCCAGATCCCCGGACCTCAGTCCTATTGAGCATGTGTGGAACATGATGGGTCGACAACTGGCCAACCGTCCTCAGCCACCCACAACTCTGGAACAACTGCAGTGCAGCAAGCATGGGTCACAATTCCTCAGGAAGCGATCCAGGGCCTTATTGACTCCATGCCTTGCCGAATTCATCAATGTATTGTAGCTCGTGGTGGGCACATCCTGTATTGATTGTTGTCCAAACTTGTGGTCAGAGGGACCTGAAAGTGTAATCATCGAATCACAACCGAACACACGTCCTGCATGTTCAATTGCAGCAATGTAGCACCACTCCTTCTGGGTATTGCAGTTTCCATTTTCTTCAATGTATTTATTTAATTGTGAGGCATTTAAAGAGTAAGTGAGTGTGTTTCGCTTATGCATTGGGTTATGCTGAACCTGTAGGTACCCCATATGTGTAGGTTGGTGTTAATGGGACCTTATTTTCGGTACAAAACTGGAATGGGACCTTAGCAGAATAATCTAGGGAGGGATACCCCAATTGAGGTTAAGCAATATAGTTGTTTTGCCAAATGTATTTCTTATAAAGGAAGTACATGTAATATAAATAACTACTAAAGTTAAATTAAGAAAAAGTGAGAGGATATAGGACGTTCTTTCCGTTTCCACTAAAAATAAAAACCTCTGTATCTCGGTGACTTACCGCTTCATTTGAAATCAATTTCAACTGATCTGTAGTTACGATGGCTGGCCACCAGAATGCGCCATAAACTAATTTCCGAAAAAAAAATTGACTTATCCCATTCTTTCCGTGGGGTCTTCAATTGTTATGGACTATAGAAGGGGAAAACTAAGAGATGACAGAACCATATCTACAAGACAAAATAGCTCTACAAAACACTACCAAACCTACAGTGTGTCCGCAGTGGCGAGCTACGCGGGTCTCGCCTTGTGTGACGTGATGGGTTGGCAGTAAATTCACGTCGCAGTATAAGCAGTCTCACCGGAGCGCTTGTTCCGTGTTAACCTTCAACTGTTGTGGTAGGGTGGGGAATCCTGGTTCATTATAGCTGACGGTGAATGCCTAACACGTCCCACAAGACGAGAGCCGCGTAGCTCGCTGCTGCAGAGAGAATTTGCAGACACATTGTACAATGACACCCACAGACAGTCTCTGTCCTCCAAAATAAAAAAAACCTATCAGAATACTTAGTGTGTCACGTAATGAATGAATGAATGAATGATTAAAGCCAGTAGTGTCCCTTGAAGGGCAAAGGCCTCCCTCGAATGGGAGAGCTCATTGATTATATCTCACGTGGTGAGCAAGTCACGAGAGATGGTCACTATGATAGTCATAATGTCTCTAAATCAGCACTCAGCAATCAGTCCGACACTAATCTTGTTCCCGTTCAAATTATTTGACTATATACACTTACTGTTCCTTCGTCGTCTTTGTGATGAAGCAGCAAAATGCAGAGTGCAGTGCGAAAGATAACAGGACATAACGCATTTAAAAAAAAAATAGCCTGTTTTTGCAGTCAACTAAACCTCTTAACTGGGTATGACGTATATATTCGTATGTTATAAATTAATGGGCATGACGAATATATACTTACTCCATCTTTTACCGCTAATGTCTTCTGGGCATGTCGAATTTTCACGGCATGCCGAATGTCTTCGAGAAATTTGATGTTTTGGCAGCAGTTACGATATTTCCCGCCTGTGTATCTTGCTTGTTTTGTTTTTGTTCTTGTATTTGATTTTGTGTTCGTTTTCTGCTTTTCCTTTTTTTTTTTTTTATAAATTTTGGGTTTTGCTTTGTGTTATTTTTGTTTTCTGTATTTGCTTTTGTTTTGTGTTCTTTTTCTTTTGTTTTTGCTTTGTGTTAATTTTGCTTCTTTTTTTTGTTTTGTTTTTGATTTTATGTTCGTTTTCTGCTTTTTCTTTTGTCTTTGAATTTTTATTTTTGTGTTGGTTTTCTGTATTTGCTTTTGTTTCTTCCTTTTCTTGTTTTTTATTTTTGAATTTGTGTTCATTTTCTGCTTTTTCCCGCTAACCTTTCCGCCAATACTGTCATAACAATTGGCTGGAAATAATACACAGGGCAGGTTACACCAAGCGCTCAAAAATACCCAGTTAAGAGGTTAATTTTCATTACAGACAGATTTATGCCTTCACAAACTATTTTTATGTTCGACCCTGACTATTATGTGTCTGAAAACTGTATCATAATGATGGTCATTATAACACTATTTTTCATTATGAAACAGTTTCTCCCACCAATCACAGCTCAAGAAACAGTTGTTTGACCAATTAGATAAGGATACCTGCGCGCATGCGCTCAAAATCCAACATGTCTATATAAATTACCGAAAGTGCACTGTCCATATGTTCACGTAAATAAACTGGTGAATATGAGACAAGAAATAGCACTGTATCTTAATATCCCCAAATCCAATTTCTACACAGCGCGTTGTTTTCAAACGACTTTGGTGACATTTTTACTGAATACTGGTGCTCAATCTGCACATATGGCATTGAAGCATACAGAGCGCATGCGTCGGTTGGTCAGAGAGCTTGGAAATCAGAGATATCCTACCCAGCGCAGCACCCGATCACAAAATTCTAGTGACAGTCTCAACAGATATTTATGAATATTTATGTTAAAACATATAATAAAGTTATAATTATCGTCGAACATAAACAGTCGTATGCAACTCGCCTATAATGGTAATTAAGAAACTCGTATTGAAATTATAAAACTTGCATACGCTCGTTTTATAAACATACTCGTGTCTTAATTATAGCCATTATAGGCTCGTTGCATAATGTACTATTCTGAGGTCTGTCTTAACAGGTAAATTACTGTACACTGTGTATTCATTAATTTTCATTTACATGTTGTAAAGGCTCTATGCCTTCATAAAGTACGTACGTTTCCTTTATTTAGGGGTATTTGGGCAGTTTATTCTCTGTTGTATTCGCAAGCAAACAATACATACAAGTACAGTACTGCATTTTCTGAGGAAACACTCGTACTTATTCTTTATAACCTCATTCACGATAACTCAGCAGTTTCTTAAACTCGGCCAGCCTTTGGTCCACATTAGGCCGAAGTATTAAAGAAAGTAGGAGAAGACAGAATGATGCTAAAGAAGATAAGGAAAAGAAAAAGATACAGTCAGTCTGAGAGACTAGACTTTATATCATTTCAAATGACGCATGCTACAAATGCTACACTTGTTAGAAAGGCTCAGGAGGGCTTCCCTTTGAACAGACTCCATTACCCTTTAACTTAGGCTTCCCGCGCGGGGAACGAAGAGCGGGAGGTGCACTCTGCTGCATGACATCACGCACTCGCCGTCTCCGTATCGCATAACGCCAGACCCCAGGAGTAAACTCAGACTCAACAGACTCCATTACCCTTTAACTTAGGCTTCCCGTGCGGGGAACGAAGAGCGGGAGGTGCACTCTGCTGCATGACGTCAAGCACTCGCCGTCTCCGTATCGCATAACGCCAGACCCCAGGAGTAAACTCAGACTCAACAGACTCCATTACCCTTTAACTTAGGCTTCCCGCACGGGGAACTGAGAGCGGGAGGTGCACTCTGCTGCATGACGTCATACACGCCGTCTCCGTATCGCATAACGCCAGACCCCAGGAGTAAACTCACACTCAACAGACTCCATTACCCTTTAACTTAGGCTTCCCGCGCGGGGAACTGAGAGCGGGAGGTGCACTCTGCTGCATGACGTCACACACTCGCCGTCTCCGTATCGCATAACGCCAGACCCCAGGAGTAAACTCACACTCAACAGACTCCATTACCCTTTAACTTAGGCTTCCCGCGTGAGGAACTGAGAGCGGGAGGTGCACTCTGCTGCATGACGTCACGCACTCGCCGTCTCCGTATCGCATAACGCCAGACCCCAGGAGTACTCAGACTCAACAGACTCCATTACCCTTTAACTTAGGCTTCCCGCGTGGGGAACTGAGAGCGGGAGGTGCACTCTGCTGCATGACGTCACGCACTCGCCGTCTCCGTATCGCATAACGCCAGACCCCAGGAGTAAACTCAGACTCAACAGACTCCATTACCCTTTAACTTAGGCTTCCCGCGTGGGGAACTGAGAGCGGGAGGTGCACTCTGCTGCATGACGTCACGCACTCGCCGTCTCCGTATCGCATAACGCCAGACCCCAGGAGTAAACTCAGACTCAACAGACTCCATTACCCTTTAACTTAGGCTTCCCGCGTGGGGAACTGAGAGCGGGAGGTGCACTCTGCTGCATGACGTCAAGCACTCGCCGTCTCCGTATCGCATAACGCCAGACCCCAGGAGTAAACTCAGACTCAACAGACTCCATTACCCTTTAACTTAGGCTTCCCGTGCGGGGAACGAAGAGCGGGAGGTGCACTCTGCTGCATGACGTCAAGCACTCGCCGTCTCCGTATCGCATAACGCCAGACCCCAGGAGTAAACTCAGACTCAACAGACTCCATTACCCTTTAACTTAGGCTTCCCGCGCGGGGAACTGAGAGCGGGAGGTACACTCTGCTGCATGACGTCACGCACTCGCCGTCTCCGTATCGCATAACGCCAGACCCCAGGAGTAAACTCACACTCAACAGACTCCATTACCCTTTAACTTAGGCTTCCCGCGCGGGGAACTGAGAGCGGGAGGTGCACTCTGCTGCATGACGTCACGCACTCGCCGTCTCCGTATCGCATAACGCCAGACCGCAGGAGTAAACTCAGACTCAACAGACTCCATTACCCTTTAACTTAGGCTTCCCGCGCGGGGAACTGAGAGCGGGAGGTGCACTCTGCTGCATGACGTCACGCACTCGCCGTCTCCGTATCGCATAACGCCAGACCCCAGGAGTAAACTCACACTCAACAGACTCCATTACCCTTTAACTTAGGCTTCCCGCGCGGGGAACTGAGAGCGGGAGGTGCACTCCGCTGCATGACGTCACGCACTCGCCGTCTCCGTATCGCATAACGCCAGACCCCAGGAGTAAGCTCACACTCAACAGACTCCATTACCCTTTAACTTAGGCTTCCCGCGCGGGGAACTGAGAGCGGGAGGTGCACTCTGCTGCATGATGTCACGCACTCGCCGTCTCCGTATCGCATAACGCCAGACCCCAGGAGTAAACTCAGACTCAACAGACTCCATTACCCTTTAACTTAGGCTTCCCGCGCGGGGAACTGAGAGCGGGAGGTGCACTCTGCTGCATGACGTCACGCACTCGCCGTCTCCGTATCGCATAACGCCAGACCGCAGGAGTAAACTCAGACTCAACAGACTCCATTACCCTTTAACTTAGGCTTCCCGCGCGGGGAACTGAGAGCGGGAGGTGCACTCTGCTGCATGACGTCACGCACACAGCTGTCTCCATATCGCATAACGGCAGAGCCCTGCAGTAAACTCAGACTCGGTGCATATGCACTGAACACCATGATGACGTCATACACGCCGTAACCGTAACGCATAACGATGAAGTCGACAAGATCATTTGAAATGATAAAATGAATTGGATTGGACACTGCATAACAGGAGATGGTTTGGTGAAAAGTGCATTAGAAGGGAAAATCCGAAGAGGAAGAAGGAGGTTTCAGATGCTGGATTCCATCAGGATTGATGAATCATATGAGCTCATGAAACTGCTGCTGAACACCGGATAAGGTAAAGAGACCGACCAAGAGGAAACCTGCCATCAGGCGGATAAACTGACGATGATGAGGCTGAGTTTTCGGGACTCTACTGTAGTACATTCCTACATCATGTGACACCAGGATGACAAGATCAAGTCATTCACAATTATACTGGTGGCTCTGCTCTGTGTTCTGATTTATAAGATCAAATCCTGCCAAAGTTGTTTGGTATTTGAATGTGCCTAACTGAGAATCAATTATCTGGAACATTAATAGTCCCTTATGGGGTAAAATTTCAGGTCTCCTCCCCCATTCTCTTCACATGACCCCATCATCTGAGTTGGCTCACTCGAATAGCTTCATGTAGCGAAGGCCTGTCCAGCCATGCCCCGGCTTGCCACCAGACTCGCTCCGTGGCAGACTAAGCTTCGCTCTTCCCCACCCCACCGTGGGTAAACGAGAATTCCGCATGCATAGTCTCACCCTGTGATTTACTACTATGTTTGGCGCAACATACGTTTATAAGCAGCTATTTTTCATTAATGCATTTGAACATATGTAAGTCGAGGTCAACTTTAACAAAAGCGTCACTTGAAGCTATTTTCAGAATTCCCTCGGCAAACGCAATGCAACCGAATATTGCAAATCTAGTTGCATTGAAAACATGAACTACGTAAAGATGTGATCTGTTGATAGTTGTAAATAGTTATATAAAGTAAAAAAGCAGGCAGTAGTATTCAAAGGATTTGTTATAGCAACTGATTATTGGTTACTATTGTTCCATTCATCTTCAATGCCACGCACAACATTGCCCGTCCTGCCGACAGCTCGCTACCTCCGCTACTTCAACATCTTCCTCGCTTACAACCATGCCTTGACCGCCACCTTCCCCACACAACTTCACTAAGGTGAGGCCCTGGCACTAGTGTGGCAGATGACTGCCACCGTGGCATTTCCCCTGGACGTGCCTGATCTAGCGTGTTCATTCCTAACTTAGCCTTAATCATTACCGAGCACCTTCCTGCCATTGCTCCCATCTATTTGTCCCAGCAATCAATCATGCTACCCTCATATCAGTTACTTCTAGCTTACAGAGTCTGTCCTGAAAGTAGTCGGACTGGATTTATTCCACGCGGACGGACAGACTGCCCGCGGCTTCTCCGCCTGGTGTTGGTGGAAGGGGGTGCATGGATGGCTGGGAGCCAGCCACACAGTTGGTCGTCAGCTGTAGTGGAGTGTAAATTGCTCATCTCCATAACCTCTACAAGTGCACTCGTCACTCTGCGTCATGGTTAGTGTGTTGAAACAGTGCGCTATGCCATCAAATTTCGTGTTAGGCTTGGCAAAACCGGGAATGAGACTCATGATGTGATCAAGACGGCTTACGGTGATAACGCCATGGGTAGATGGAGTGTTTTTGACTGATACAAGCTGTTTCGGGAGGGTAGAGAGGAAGTAGAGTACGACGCACGTTCAGGACGACCTTTGAGTACCAAAACGGATGAAAATGTGACAAGAGTGAAGAATGTTTTGGACAATGACCGCAGAGTAAGGTTTTTACGTGGAGATCCTTAAACGGCTGAGAAAATGCATCGTCCATGTCCGCCCAGCGATCGCTAACTCCTGGCGGCTCCATCACGACAATGCGCCGCGCCACACAGCCTACGTGCTGGCGTACCTGGCCCATAGCAACATTGCAACCCTGCCTCAGCCACCCTACAGTCCCGACATTGCCCCAGCAGACTTTTTCCTCTTCCCCCACCTCAAAACCACCCTAAAAGGACATCGTCACGGCTCAGTGAAAGTGTTGCAACAGACCGTGATGAGGGAACTCGACAGCATTCCGGTAGCCGCCTTTCAGAAAGCGTACGAGGGTATGAAATCCTGCTGACAGTGGTGTATGGATGCAGAAGGGTCCTACTTTGAAGAATATTGAGCGTATGTTTCATTTCTGTCAATACATTTTTTTAAATTGACCCAGTCTCACTACTTTCAGGACACACCCTGTATGCATCAGATATCTTTACTTATGAAATTTTATTCTAAAAAATACATAAAAGGCACTAGCAAAGAAAGAATGTAGTGCAAGCTATATGATGCAGCATGCAGCTTCTTACGACGCTTGCCTGGTGATACATGATGATGTATTCCTTGAAGAAGTGGTGTAGATTCACTGGAGCAGATGCTGTTGACTTCTTGCGATGTTGTCTGCCTGGTGATCTCATTTACTGAAAATTATAATTATTGAAATGAAACTGTTTCCCGAAGGATCCATTTTGTTTTTACTCTGAATGACAGGTCATCAAACTTTCAAGAAAATGAAATTCTTTGAAGAATATTGATCCAGCTAGTGCAAACTGATTTGTCTATGTTTCACACCAATGTCTTGGTGAAATGTACCATACCAACTGAAGAGCCCAATGGTATAGTGGGCCGAAATGTTACCAAATTAGTTTGAACTAGCTGGATCAATTTTACGAAGTAGGTATTTAATTTTCTTAGTAATTTGATGCTCTGTGATATACAGTAGACTCTCGACTATCCAGCTCGTTACTATCCGGCCTACTCTACCAATACTTTTCCAAAGCTTTAACAAGCAGGCTCCTGCTAGGGCCCTACAGTATGTGGATTCTTCAAGAGTGTTAGGCCTGATATGGAGCAAGGATGTGCCACAGAAATGTAAAGGGATCATGTACAAGACTTACTTTGTGCCGATCCTAATGTATGGATCAGAAACTTGGGTGATGAGGGAGAGAGATAAAAGCAGAATACAAGCAGTGGAAATGAAGTTTCAGAGGAGTTGTATAGGTGTAACTAGAATGGACAGAGTCGGAAATGATAGAGTCAGAGAAATATTAAAGGAAGAACCCCTACAGGACAGGATTGAAAAATCAAGGCTACAGTGGTATGGACACGTGAAAAGAATGGGAGAAGAGAGAATACCATGGAAAATATTGGAAATGGAGTGGAAGAAAAAGGGACCTAGAGGAAGACCAAGGGATAGGTGAATAAAGGGGGCGAAGAAAAGTGTCGAGAGAAAAGGAGTTAATTGGATAACAGTGACAGAAGAGAAGTGGTGGATGGACAGAAAACGATGGAGAGGCTTGTGCTCCAAGCAGACCCAACCTGCTGTTGGAAACTGCTCTAGGTGATGATGATGATGATGCATATCTTGTACTTCTGGCACATGAGGAGCCACAATTATAAGGTACAGGACAGTGTTGTTAATACGTACGTATTGAATGCGTTATCGGAAAAAAGCTTTTTAACAAAAGGGACACAGAAGCCCTCTTTCAGCGGTCACAAACAAAAATGAACACACGTAGAGAGCAGCTCTGTTGGCAATTCTGTGCCTTTGTTCCGTCGGTTGTTTATCGAAAGTTCAAAGTGCGTACGTTCGTAAATTGTTGTTTTGTGCGCTCCGTTGTACAGTACAGTATTTTAATGAAAGATTGCGGAATGAGTGATAAACATAAAAAGGTTGTAGTGACGGTGAGAAACTACACGCTATAAAGTGACTAGATTCTGGGGTAACGGCCAAAACTATGCTTTGGAGTTAGGGGTAGGAAAAAGTACAGTTGGAGACTGGAAGAAAAATCGAGCAGAAATTGAAAAGTGGTGTGCTGCCCAAAGTAGTGGAAGTGGAATGAAAGTAAGAAAAATGATGTTGAAAGGTAAGCATAATGGTACGGCTGGGATCGAAAGAGAGATTATAGAACTCCGGCCTATCCGGCTTGACCTACCGCCACATTAGGCCGGATAGCCGAGAGTCTACTGTAGTACAGAATGACAAAAACACTTGACAACACTATATTAGATCGAACTGAAAGTCTATGACAGGGGTTGAAATGAGTTGGTATCAATGGTATATGCTGCTTTCAATACTTGGGCTAGCAGTTTTAATGTTCTACCTTTTTTTTTTTAGGTATGACATGCAGATTTATAACAATTATTAGAAAATAAACATTTTGCTTGAATTAAAATATCTGTAATTGCGGTGTATTTAACCCTACAAGTGCCAAGCGTCGATTTTTTCGACGCTTCCATTTATTTTGTAGTGCGAGGGTCGAAAATATCGACTCTGACTACGTGCGTGTTTTCACAATTCTTGAAAGCAGACGGTGACGAGGAAGTTTCGTGATTGTGTTTAGTTAAGTTGGTACTCTAATAGGATACGTATTTCTGGTGTATTTACTCGTTGAAGATGCATGGGCCATGTGGTCATTGTAAACAAATATGGGTGACCAGGTACGGAATAGCTTGCCACGGTGGGTGAGTGAATAGCATGTCGGTCTACTAACCCCAAGATTGCAGGTTCGCTCCTGGCCGTGGTAAGTGATTTTTGAAAGGCGGCAAAAATACTACACGCATGTCAAAGAACCTATTTGAATTCAGTAGGCCGTGTTCATAATGGCAAAATTAATCTCGGGAGTTTCCGCCAACACAGAGTTCCTCATTTCTCTACTACAAGGAGATTAGATATCTAACCTCTTTGACTTTCATAGTGATTCAAGGAACAACGAAATTCGACATGCAAGCTACCTTCTGGGTGTCAAATTACAAAGCTTGAACCCGGCATCCGAGGCCATACGATATTATTATTATTATTACCAGGTACAGAATTAGAAGCCTGAAACATTGTGTGATGTTAGTTCATGATATTTTCAACAAATTGTATATTCCAAAAGTATTTACTTACTAGGCAATTTTTTTTTCACAAAAACACCTCAAACTTTGAATCTAAAAATAAAAAAATAAATTTAAAAAGAAGACTTCTGTCAAAACATTTTGAGAACTGAGAACCAAGAAAGAAGAATAAGGACATGGAAGCTGAAGGAGGATGGAAATAAGGAGAAGTTCCAGATATTAATGAGGAACAAATTACCGAAGGATGATCCGAAAACAGGTGAAGAAGAATGGAATAGGTTCAAGGACGTGTTGGTAGAAGCAGCGGAAGTCGTGTGTGGCAGAACTAGTGGAAAGAAAAGGTGGAAGGAAACACCATGGTGGAACCCCAGAACTAAGGAAGCAGTGAAAAAGAAAAATGAAGCATTCAGGAAATGGTTCCAACAGAGGACAGACAGAACAAGAGAAGAATACCAAGAGCGGAAGAAAGAAGCAGGAGAAGTAGTGAAGGAAGAGAAAAAGAAATGGCTGGAGAAATGGACAGAAATGATGGAGGAGGACTGTGATGGCAGTAAGAAAGTGTTGTATGGAATGATAAAGGCAAAGAGAAGAGATACAGGGGAAAATGTCAGGATGGTGGACAGGAATGGAAAGGAGGTCGAAAATATGGAAGAAGTAAAGGTTATCTGGAGAGAATACTTCAAGGAACTCCTAAATCCAACTAAAACCAGCGTAGTGGACAGTGTGGAGGAAGAAACAGACAGTGACCAAGACATTTCAGAGAAGGAATTGACATGGAAAGAAGTGGAGGAAGCATTAAAGAAGATGAAAGGGGGAAAGGCACCGGGAATAGACGAAGTGAGTGTGGAGATGGTGAGAGCAGCAGGGGTGATAGGAACACAGTGGCTCTTTCGAGTAATGAAAGTGATATGGAGGGAGAAGAAAATACCAGAGGACTGGAAAAGAGGGATAATAATACCCATATTTAAAAAGGGAAGTAGGAAGGAATGCAAGAACTACAGGGGAATTACACTCATGTGCCACTGCGCCAAAATATTTGAGAAGGTACTGGAGAGAAGAATTCGGACAGAAGTTGAAGATGGGCTGAGGGAAGAACAGTATGGATTCAGGCCAGGAAGGTCAACAGTTGACCTCATCTTTGCAGTAAGACAGCTACAAGAACACCATTATGAATATGGGAAAGATCTGGTGATGACCTTCTTGGATATTGAGAAAGCATATGATAGTATTAATAGAAACAAGGTATGGGAAGCAATGAGAGCAAAAGCAGTGAACAAGGAGACAGTGGCAAGAGTGAAAGCAATGTACGAGGGAAGCAAAAGCTGTGTAAAGGTGGGAAGAGAGAGAACGGAATGGTTTCAACTGGAGAGTGGTCTGAAACAGGGAAGTGCCCTCTCACCCCTGTTATTTATAGTGGTGATAGATGAAATCATACGAAAAGTGGTAAATAGCATTGGGGAAAGGAAAATGAAGGCAATGTTGTTTGCTGATGACCTTCTGGTATGGGGAGAGGACGAGGAAGAAGTACAAGAGCAATTAGATGAGTGGGAGAAGGTAGTGTTATCATATGGGATGAAGTTCTCAGCACAAAAGAGTGAAGTGGTCACCACAACGAGGAAGAAGAACAGACTGGATATGGGCATAACACTTGGAGGACAGCAGTTGCAGAAAGTAGAATGCTTCAAGTACTTGGGAAGCATAATTGAAGAAAAGGGAGGCAATAGGATGGAAATAAATGAGAGGAGAAGGTGCGCAGATGGATTTTTCAAGAGTGTTAGGGGGATGATATGGAATAAAAATGTACCACAAAAATGTAAAGGAATCATCTACAAGACCTACTTTGTGCCAATTTTGACATATGGTTCAGAAACATGGGTGATGAAGGAAAGGGACAAGAATAAAATACGAGCAGTGGAGATGAAGTTCCAGAGGAGTAGGGTAGGAGTGACAAGAATGGACAGAGTAAGGAATGAGAGAGTCAGGGAGATGGTAAGAGAGGAACCATTGCAAAATAGAATAGAGCGATCTAGGCTACAATGGTATGGACATGTGAGGAGGATGGAAGAGGAGAGGATACTGAAGAAGATGTTTGGAATGGAAATGACGGGAAGGAGGCCAAGGGGAAGACCAAGGGACAGATGGACAAAAGGAGTTAAGAAGAGTGTGGAGGAAAGAGGAGTGTGCTGGGACACAGTAAATGACGAGAGATGGTGGATGGACAGGAAACGATGGAGAGGCTTATGTTCCAAGCAGACCCGACCAGCGGTTGGAAACTGCTCAAGATGATGATGATGATCTTGTATTTATGTTGCAAATAATGCACAAACCTTCCTTTTTAAAATGCTGTATCATTCATAAAAATGTGCCCATTAGAAGTGACTAAAATTAATTATTATTCCAACAAGTAATTTTCTACATTATTTGCCTGGCTCTACAGACTATTCTGGGTCTTTCATATAAAATAAGAGCGCCAAGCGGCGGCTTTGTTAACCGCAGCTGCGGCCATCTTGGCCGAGCTTGTGGCGCGCCACGGCCCCCTGCTGTAGTATTGAAAGCGCACGCATAGTACATACGAAGGCTGTTTTTTTTTTTTCAATTTCCGATGAACTGTATAAAAATAACAGATTGACATTACCAAACTTGACCTTGGAATAAGCTTGAAGGTGCTCAGTCGCCAGTCTAAACCTCAAGTGCTAACATGGTGATACAGTTATCATTGCAACATCGTATTTTTTTATGTAAAACTTATTTTAAGTACGAGTCGGCTCGGTGGGTACGTGATGCATTTGTTCAGCAATTTCCTGATGAAGTGCCACCTTCACTACCACAGATTCACGTAATTGCAAATAAGTTTGACACTACTGGCTCGGTGCTCAATAAAAAACATGCCCGCACACGAACAGTTTTAACAGAGTATGAGCTAGATGACATTGGCAAGAATCTTGAACGGTCTCCGAATAAATCACTCACAAAATTAGCACAAGTAGGGGTTTTGGTTTCATCAACAATGACTAACTAACTAAAGAAAAATTTCAGCATTTACACACGCTAGCAAGGCCGCTGCATCATATAGGATTGTACACACGCTTAAAGCAGAGGGCCTTGGCGCGCCACAAGCTCGGCCAAGGTGACCGCAGCTGCGGATAACAAAGCCGCCGCTTGGCGCTCTTATTTTATATGAAAGACCCTATACTGCATGGCACTTGTAGGGTTACGAAAGAACTATAGAAATTCATTCATTAAATAATATTAAAAGGAACTAATGATGAATAAGGTAAAGTGCCCAAAAACCATCCCCCACACTAACTTCCATGGACAGTGCTACTATCTTCCAAGAGGAGCAGAAAACTCTTTAGAACCATTCAGTTGGTGACTGGCAGTTACACACCTGCTTTGTTCTGTTCGTTTATGCTGTAATGTTTCAAATATATTTATTGAGAGAGGTTGCAAGAGTGTCACATCAATTTTAAATCGTTATATTGATGCCTCACGGTAAGTGTTTCATCATTTAGCGATTGATTATTAATTATACATTACTACTTGAATATTGCATGCTACTTCAATACAGCCGTGTGGCTGTAGTCGTTAGGTCAGAAGCTGTCACCAATTTTGCTATAACTGGAGACCTAAATCCATCCCCTTTGCATTTCTAAAATTTAATTCTGGTCCGAGGGCTGGAACGGGGGTACACTAAGCCTGAGGTGTGTTCTATTTGCATCGCCGTCATCCTGGATGTAAAAATGACATCTTAAAAGACTGTTAAAATACATTTTCCATAAAATAAATGGATAGATAACTGGATAGGGGGGGACAGGACTGAATTAGGATACTTTAATGAAATATCAAAATCTGTGTTCGTGTGATTGTTTATTGTTCTTGGTTTGGAAATATTTACTTAGTAGAATCACACCAGCAATACCACTAGGTAGTGTTGAGTTGCTTAGATCAGCTTTTTAATTATTTCTAAGACAAAAAAAATAATTCAGAATTGAAGAATTTGTTTAGGGGGACGGTCTTTGGGCACTTTACCGTATATTGCGAGTGAATACAGATTTCATTGTTGCCATAGGATTTTTGCCATGCGGATATAAATAGTGGATAATGTTTGGAGTCAATTTGCGAATAATTTATAAAATACAATCCGAACTTGTTGAATATCATTACTAGGACCCGGATGTTTATGACATAGCTTATATTTTTTCTGTTATGATTTTTCCATGACAAATGTAAGATGATGATTTAAGTTGCTCAACCAATTCAAAACCAGATAAAGTATGTCGAATGTTTTCTCATCGGTTAAACTTCATTCTAAATTCGCACAGGGGGTTTCTAATTTGGACTTTTGAGGAATTGTTTTGATATTGTACAGTGAGCGAATTTCACGCTATATCTCTACACCTTTGAAATGCGCACACCCCAGCTCACCGATATAGAATTAATTTTTCGGGTAGGGTTAAATAGTTATAAGGTGATTGGGTTTTATTTTTTGCACATACAATCTATCATCGCCTTTTCTGCACACCCCCCCTCCCCATATGACTGCGTCTGGTACAGTCGCACCGTTCTCACCGCCCCTGCATAATAGTCGAGCGAGTCCTGTATCTGTTGTGTCCTGACAATAATTATACAGGGTCATTAACTTTGTGCGCCCCGGTAAACACGGCAAGCTAAGCCGGCTTTGACTGGTGCAGATACTGGTGCGTATACGGTTCAGCCGGTGGTTGGCACACACTTTTACCAAACATGTTCAATAATGTGTACTTACAGTGTTCATAGTCGATGCTGAAAATGTCCTCCCTCTCTTGTAACACACACCGGACATCTTCTGATGAAAGAATGGACAACAATCTCATCTAATTTTTGTTGTCTGTTAACTTTTTTATTATTTACGGAGCCAGTTTTCTTGAATCGTTTATCGAGTCTCCTAATTGTACTGGCATTAGACATAGGTCTTCCTGGAAACATAATTTGAAATTTTCGTCTTGTTTGAGACAACTCACTAAATGATATGAGTCAGTGGAGTGGGGTATTATGAGGTCCTCACCTGGTCAGCCAAATGATGCAATAGTTTGCTGCGTGGACCTCGCAATACCCCACTCCACTGACTCATATCGTTAGTTCACACGTGTTTTGTCATTCTTATGGACGTGTATCTGCAAAGCTTAGACGTTAGTGTTGCACGTTTAGTGAGTATTGTGATTACTGGTTATGCTTAGAGACTAATTCACATTGTGCGAACGTGTGTATATCCATAATTCGAATAGTAAAAGAAGTTGACAGGCAATGTTGTGTTCTTACAGAACAAAAATTAGATGAGAATGTTGTCCATTCTTTCATCAGAAGATGTGAGGTGTGTGTTACAAGAGAGGGATGACATTTACAAAATCGACTATGAGCACTGTAAGTACACATTATTGAACATGTTTGGTAAAAGTGTAAAAGTACGCGCCACCACCGGCTGAACCGTGTAGGCCACGCGCGCCCGCGATCTGCGCCAGTCAAAGCCGGCTTAGCTTGCCGTGTGTTTCGGGACGAACGAAAATAATCACCCTGTATAAAGCATTGAGTGTCCTTCTTCTAGCTCCACAGTACTGTAGTTGTAAACCACGGTTTCGAGCGTCTATTAATAGGAGGTATGGATAACAAGACCGCCTGTATGAGATATTCTAGTTGTAAGGCAGCCGCGTTCAAATTGCCATTTCTCAATGATACTGTAATCTTCTGATTGCCCAGCTCAAATAAAGCGGATTTATTGATCTTGTTTTATGTCATCAATTCGTTCCAACTTTAAGAGTCATTTAGTAGGACTGTAGTGCCGTTGCCACCGGTAGCTGCTTCCTATCCGTTTCTAAGTCTTGCTTTAATGGAGTAACGTTCGAATTTGCGAGCACTGAATCTATTGTACTAAAGCCATTGTGACTGACGTATAGGTTTGAGTTCCCTGTTGCAAATTAGAGACAAACCTTCTTCTAGGAAACTCAGAACATCTTTGAAATTTCGTAATTTTATGTCTACACGACAGTTTATATCGCCAGCGAGGATAATAGCGCCTCCTTTAGTTGTTTTTTATTCAAGCAGAGATACATTTCTCATTTAATATCTGTTGCGGAACGTACGTTAGTGTCAGGCGGAAAGTACGCACAAATAAGTATAGAGCATAAATACATACGGTACTGATCAACTGGAAAGTTATCAATTAATAAGAGGCAAGTTATTGTAATGTATAACACTAATTTTGTAATAGGTTCGCTAGCTTTTGTCAATAATACCTGCTGGAGAAACTGTGCCATAAAACAGCGATAGGGAGTACTACGTCCAGTTGGCAGCACTGTGTAAAATGCTCAGAGCATGATCGAAGAGTGTTGTGTGTGTGTATTGACTAATCGCACACCTCGATAAAAAAGTACAACCACCGAGCAATGTTTCATACACGTACGTACAGTTACTAACAATTTAGGGTGCGATAGCAGTTAAGGATTTTATATTTATTGTTCGGCACACACTCACAGAGTTTATTTATTACTGATATGCGATTGGCGATGAGGGGGGTGAGGGGAACGGAAATAAATCACCGAATTTATGTACGACTAATTACTGTATATTATGGAACTATTAACTACAATTTATAAATGTTCCAAATAACTGGTTTCACTGCAATGAATATCAAGCAAAAGAGTGCTCTACAATCTATTGTAGTTCAACTGTGCTCATGTATCACGGAATGCGGAATTCAGATATGAACAAAGCATAACAGAACGAAGGAAATTAACTCTAATACCACTAGATGTACTTCTTGTAAGATACATTTAACTTTCACACTGCTCGGTGACACTGGATATAACCTGTGTCACAATTTTACACGATCACTGCCAGATATCAAGACCAGATATGAGTGTAAAGTTAGTGGAATGTTCCTCTGTTTACCCTTATGAATTAGAGTCTGGTAGTGTTGCCAATTCAGTCACACAAAAAGACCCTAAACTTTTCCATGTTTCCGATGATTATCGTGAATATTCTTTTGAATAACTCTTATTGCAAGTAATGAATGATATATATACAGCAAATTTTTTAGTAAGTCCACCCAATTATTTTTATTTTTTAATAATTAAAAAATTAAAAAAAATCTCCTGAACCGTAACGGTTGAACGGTTGTTGTTGATTCGTTTTAGGGGCTTGGGACCAGGGGCGGATTTAAGGAGGGTGGATACATTTTTACTCCAAAATATCAGAAAAACAATCACCTAAATGGCCTTAAACTCACTAATTTTGGTGGGTTGGCGACCACGGGTCCCCAGCTGAGTCCGGCATTGCTTCCTCTTACTTGTGCCGGGCTCCTCTCTGTCTTTTTTCCTGTCGATCTCCCTTGGTCAACTCTTGTTCTTTTCCGACCCCGATGGTATTAGGGAATCCGAGGCCTAGGGAGTCTTTCACTTTCCCTCCTTAATTGGCCCTTGTCCCATCTTTCCTGATTCCTCCTTCTTCGAGGGGTCAGCCCTCTATCTTTTCATTATATTTCCTTTTCTCTTTAAGATTCCCGCACTGTTTTTGTTAATTGGCTCCCCATGTATCTAAATTCCCTTTAGTGATTTTTTTGCATCTACGCTCCATTTTGTAGGTATTTTCAATCTACGTTGCATTTTGTAAGTCTTTTCGATCTACATTGCATTTTACGAGTGTTTTCAGCCTCCATTGCATTTTGTAAGGATTGTCAATCTAAATTGCTTTTTTTTAGTACCGGTAAGTCTTTCAATATATGGGCCAGGACTTTTGAGAGTATTTTGAATTTCAATTGCATTTTGTAAGTATTTTTGACCTAAACCCCTTTTAGCAACTATTTTCGATCTAAATTGCATTTTGTATGGTCAGCATTTTGCAAGTAGGCCTATTTTGATTCTCAATTGCATTTTGGGGTATTTTGAATCTAAATTACATTTTGGAAGTATTTTCAATCTAAATTGCATTTTGTAAGTATTGTCTATCCAATTGAGTAGTTTGAATCTACCGTACATTTTGTAAGCATTTTCAATTTCAATTGCATTTTGTAAGCATTTTGCACTTTGTGAATATTTTGGATTTGAAATGGGAGCTTTCAATCTGAATTGAATTGTGTATTTTCAATTGCATTTTGTCGTATTTTCAATCTCATTTGCATTTTGTAAATACAGTATTTTGAATATCAATTGCATTTTGTAAGTATTTCGACTCTACATTGTAATTTGTACGCATTTTTAACCTAAACTACATTTTGTGCGTATTTTTCAATCTATTCCTTTTGTGAATACAGTAGAAAGTCGTTTATCCGGACGTCAAACAACCGGAACGTCAATTATCCGGACGAGAAAAAAAAAAGACTGAGCTGCGCGCGCTTACAACAGTAGTGAGTCGGTTCTCGTTTTCAATTGTTGTCTCCTACCGTTTGTTTACTCTATAATGTTTCAATGTGAAAATGGCTTCTACGAGTGACAGAAAGAAAAACGAAATCGCTATTTTTTATCAATTGAGAAGAAGGTGGAAATCATTAATAAACTGTATAAAGGTGAGAGTGTGCAGTGTCCAATGAGAACTTAGTGTAGGAGAATCCACAATTTATGATTTGAAAAAAGGAAAGGTGAAATTCTGAATTATGCATCGAAGTTAGATAGTGAAGAAGGGTTTAAAAAGAGTAGAACCACGAGATGAGCTAGGGATAAACATTGGAAGAAGCGGTGTACTTATGGTTTATTCAGACAAGAAGTAAGGGAGATCCCATTTCCGGACCTTTATTATGTGAGAAACCGTTGCAGCTAAATGAGAAGCTTGGTGGTTATTAGCTTAATGTAATGTGCATGGTTTTTCCTATGAAATAAACGAATGTTTGGTTATCCGGAATAATCGTTATCCGGAGCACTTTCGGCCCCAATTAGTCCGGATAAACGACGCTCTACTGTATTTTCGTTCTAAATTCCCTTTTGTAAGTATTAACACTCTCCATTTTGTGAGTAGTTTCAATGAGTTCCTTTTTGTATGTATTTTACGTCTCACTTAATTTTCGTTCTGGTTTCCATTTCATTGTCATTTTCGCTATCACCCAGACCATTAGGGGCCGATAACCTAGAGGTTAGGCCCCTTAAAACAACAATTATCATCATCACTAATTTGGACCTAATTTTTCCAACCCCCCTCTAAGCTGGGGCATATTTCTTACTTTCTCGCCCCTCATAGTCTTGGCTTATGTCCATCCCTGCTTGTGGCATCTTGGTCATCAGCCCCGAATACTTGGGTGTGTGTCTGATAACCTGTAGTGGTTGTAGTACAGTAATATAAATAAATAGGGCCTCCTGCGTGCAGGGACGTGCTCTGATTTAAACTCATTAGGCGAGCAAGTCATAAAGAGTTGTATTGTACAGGCCGGACATTTGTTTTAGGCGAGTGAAAAATCTTAATGGAAGCCTGGAGGCGAGTTACTGCAGTACCTGTGTTGTTATCAGCTGCCGCAGGCGGTCCGATGATTGACAAAGCTGTCTCACACTCCTACTGAAGTACATTCATTGGCAAATATAATGCCGTTCTGTTCGTAAATACGTAACGTGTACTTCCGCGTCACACAATACTTCGACGTTGACTGTACTGTCTGCAAGTCGGTGTCGCCGCGTGCTCAAGTCTGGAATTCCATTACATCAGATCGGTGGTGACAAATGTGAAGCGATAGGGTGAGAGAGTGACTGTGTACAGGCTCACCCGCAGACTTCAAGGTCAAGCAAGGGAAATCGTCTAAAACAAACGTCCGGCCTGTACGCTTCACTTTCCTTATCTGGGGGCACGTGTGTCTTGTTCTGTATGGATCAGCTTGTTTTATGCGTTTTGCTTCGTGTGGCTGTCCATTGTGCATCGTATGGGTTCTCTACGGTGTTGCAAATGTGAGCCCTTCGTGTTCCGTCTGTGCTGTCTATCGCCTTTTTTGTTTTTGAAGAGCCACTTTTCTTCTCCTTGTGTTACCGGTATATTTCCATTTGTCTCTATTCTTGTGTGTTCCTTGCTATCCTCGTCCAGTGTTTGCCTGTCTCCCTTACAATCGAGTCCTTCTAGCGTGTTCTCTGTCTACCCACGCTCCTGTTTCCTGTTCTAGGGCCCCATACTGCCTGTGCGTCCATCGCCCTTGATTCAGTATGACCACACGTCCTCCCCCACTTCCATTTTAGCCTTTCTACTGTTGTTATAGCTTCCTTCATGGCTGTTCTTCATCTAATCTCCTTGTTTAGTACTCTGTCCCTCAAGGAGATTTTAAGAATCTTCCGTTCCATTTTGCGTTGACATGTTTGGATCTTCTTTTAGGGGGGGGGGGGGGGGGGGCAGTTTGGATCTTTTGTCTCTGCTTCGTCGTTAGTGCCCAGCTCAGGTTTGCCATCCGTATAGCAGTACCCGGTATTACACATTTTTCTAGTACAGAGTCTTTATATTGCTTGGCAAGGACAGTCTCACTCACGCGCTCCGCCAGTGACGGTTCAGTTGTCGGTGACCGCGCGCACATAGGCACTGCCATCGTAATGGCAGTGGCATAGGCTATACACGGCAGAATACGGTGGTGAAAATCAGTATCATGCATTTTTACTCACCATGTTTACAGTAGATGCTGAAAATGTTCCCCATCCGCTGCCAAACATAACCGGCATCTCTTTATGAAGTTTCCGGTTACTCCGGTTAATTTAGCTTCAGTAAGGAAATAACGACGTCTATTTTTATTGTTTACTGAACCTGTACGTTTAAATCTCTTAGCCAGTCAGTGGCGTGGCGTGGATTTTTTTCGAGGGTAAGCTGTGAAGAAGACTCAAAATATAGGCTTACACCATAAAGCAACTTCAGCACCCGGTTCCAGCTATGCCCTTGTCAATGTTGAGGTTGATATCTGAAGTAGCAACAATTACTCTACACACATAATTATTAGTATTTCACATTTAAAAAATAAAAATAGAAAGAATTGTAATACAGCACAGCTCATTTTTCCCTTTTCAACTTTAGGCATGCCAATCCATGTACATTAAGTGCGGAGAAAATTATTCAACAATAGGGTTGGCGAGCTTCTCTTATCGTGTATCATTTGACGATTGAACAGTGTGGCAATTTGTGTTTTTGTTGTTCGCATTTCTTGGCCTAAGGAGCTAAACTTTTAGGTTATTACCCGTAAATTTTCTATTGTGCGTGGCTCAGCGGTAACGTTCTAGCTTGCTGAGCTTAAGATAGCGGGATCGAATGCCGTCGCAGCCAATCGGCATTTGAGGGTGCGCAAATGCGAGGGAGCCGTGTCAGTATATTTACTGGCACGTTAAAGATTCCCTTCGGGTCAAAATTCCGGCACCCCGGCGTCTCTAAAAGCCTCAGTAGTTAACAGGGACGTAAAACCAATAACATTATTATTATTATTTTCTATTATGAGACCTAAGTGAACATTAAAATAATAAACATGCTATTAGTAGACTAATAGATATTCTTATGTCATTGCATTGCATGTTCAGTTAATATTTATTTGCAAATATCACTCAAATTGTACTGATGTAAGTTTTCACGGCTTCATTAGTTTGAATGACTTAATTAGAGCGTAGGCCTATAACCTATGCAAACTAGTACTAAGGGGGGCGTGGTGGCACAGCGGTCAAGCATTTGGCCTCTCACCAAGGTGGACCGGGTTCGATTCCCAGTCAATGCATGTGAGATTTCGAAGTGAAATTCCATGTCCTGTGGTTCGGATTCCACGTAAAAAGGAGGTCCCGTGGCTCATGATCGCATGATTAATGGTCACGTAAAACCAAAAGCTTCCTTCTTTTTTTAAACTAGTACTGACAATTCCGGCGTCTAGTGCATCAGTGGAAAGAATGTTTTCTACCATGAAACATATAAAAACCTTCACCCGAAACTCAATGCATCAAGAAGGACTTTCACATCTCGCGCTTCTTTCCATTGAAAAGGTGTTATTGTGCAGCCTTCAGGGGAACACTGATTTTCACGACCATGTAATTGATGAATTCGCTAAGAGGGAGAGAAGAATTGAACTTCGCTACAAATGATCCGCCAAGGTACAGTAAATAGTGGCATTAATTAATTTTGTACAAATGAGAATTTGATAGACCCTACCTACCGTAATTACCGAATATTTTTTAAAATAATGTGATAGGTCTTTAAAATATTATTCAAATTATACGGATGTACATACATTTAAAATTAAGTATCCTTTACACCTACTCTTTGAATATAATTTGAATGATAATCAGAGGAACTTTTCGGGTTGATGGGTCACTCTGAAGATTCCAACGCACTGTTCACTCCCAACACAATAATATCAACAGTAATTACGGTATACTAAATTTTGCTAATTGCACTAAAAAACATAGAGTTGTGAGTTAACCGGACGAAGAAGAATTTTAACTACCGCGCCCAGCAAAGGTCGGGTCTGATGGTCAGATGGAGGGTGGGGACTGGAGAGGCGCGCCAAATAATTTTAAGCAGTGCTGGTGTCCAGGCTCGCTAGGGTAAGCCGCCCGTACCGAAGCAGACCTTGCTACCCGCTTTGACTTGTCTCGACGACAGCCCTGTGGCTATGGAACGCCACACCCCCTGTCTTAGCCAATCAAGGACAACCTGGCGATCTTGGTGTACCACTCCATCGGCCATAGCAGTGTTCCGGGCCAGAAGCCTCCTGGAGGTAAACAAGCCGTTGTCATAGCGACCAGCCGCACTCTTTCTTCTTTCTCTCCAAAGTAGTACTGGCTGATCGTGGAGAACTGCGGTAGAGAACGAGGAACGTCATTCAAAGCGGCGTTTTTGCAGTTGCTTGCGAGTTAGAAAGTGATGTTATATACTTTATTCTTATGAGAATATGCTAGGTAAGCTGTGCTTACCACGTGGTATTGGAGAAAACGCCACTGTAGCCAGTTGTCTTATTGTCCGATTTATAGGAATGGGTCTCCCTGAAAATTTCACTCGAAACTTTTGTCTTGTTCTATCTAGCGCACGATTTCCTGCACTTTACGTACGTATTGTGCAGATATACACGTTCACGTAACGAATTTGTCACATAAGGCATTAGAGTACTATGTACAATCACAATAAAACACTATACAATATGGTTATACAGTACACAGTAGCTTTATAAAACACCCAATTAGCTCGGAGCTCACACGTCTACCGCAGCAAGACCGTGGGAATACGGCCGGAGACCGCGCGCGCCAACCTGTAACAGGGACTATTGGCCGGGAACCGCCGGCCAAGGTCGACCGGAATCGTCTTGCCAAACAAAAATAAAGACCCTTTATTTTGACTTTAGACTTGCTCTAGCTTTTGCGATTTGTCCATCAATATAAATTTCAAGAACCAGAACTTTTTCCACGCCTGTCCTATTCGTCTTTTGATTTATTTCTCCTGGGAGTTTCGTCTGCTGATTTCATACCTGAAGAACAGAACACAAGTTCTGAAATATAAAACGCAACTATCCAAAACATTTCCCACCAACTCAGGAGTTCCTCAGGGATCTAACTTAGGACCATTACTATTCTTATTATTTTTAAACGACATCTCTGATAAAGTTCAACACCCAGAAATTTTATTATTCGCAGACGATATAAAATTATATAAATCAATACGTGGCCCTTACGATTGTATCAAACTTCAAAATTATTTAAATGAACTAAACATATGGACGAAAGAAAATAAACTGCCATTTAACATCAGTAAATGCAAGCAAATTAATTTTACTAGGCGAAAAAATTACATAAAGTTTCACTATGACAATGACGGGGAATGCTTACTAAAAATTCATGAAGTTCAGGATCTGGGAATTGTATTTACCAATGATCTGAATTTTCAAAGACATATAGAGAAAATTGTCTCTAAAGCAGTTAAATGTATGGGATTTGTAATAAGAAATTCATTTAATTTCTCCTATGGGATTTTAATATTGCTCTTTAATGCCTTCATCAGATCACAACTAGAATATGCTTCAGTTATATGGAATCCATACACATTGAAACATAATAAGCTTATAGAGAACATCCAAAAGAAATTCTTAAAATATGTATATTACCAAAGATTTGGCTATTATCCCTCTTACGAATCGTACACATTTATATTACAGTCCTTCAATGTCAGAAAACTATCTCACAGGCGAAATTTTCAAGGCCTGCTTTTTCTCTATAAAATAGTAAACAATAAAATTGACGACGCTAAAATTCGAGAGAGAATTACGTTATATGTAGGCTACCAGCTGTGAAACCTAGTAGATTCCGAAACATTTTCTTTGTTCCGAGAGTTCACACAGCCAACCATAAAAACTCGCCGATTAACAGAATTTTATCCCACTATAATAAAGTTCATCATCTTGACTTAGATATTTTCAGTATGTCAGAAAACCAGTTTGCAGCGTCCTGTGATAAACTGCAAGATGTCTTGTAATATATTGTACTGTATTCAGCCCATTTCCTTCTCATACCTAACCGTCATTTTCTTCTTCTTTTTATTATTATTTATAACGTGTTTCTCTATCTATATCTTCTCTTTATGTATCTTTTGTTTTTCTATTTATATATTGTTGTATGTTATATGATTCTAGTAGTGAGCAATGTAATTGGGGCTTCCTGTAATGTTCACAACATAAATAAATAAATGACAGGTTTTGTCCAAGGTAGTAATATTCATATTCAAATTAATTATACTATAAGGGGCAGGTAACCTTAATGTTGCGCACCCTAAAACAATACTGAGAACGCTGCCAGTCGCATTGCAAATAGTGACATGGAGGCGTCAAACGAAGAGCAAAGAGGTGTTGTTCGGTTTCTGACAGCGAAAGGAGTAGGGGGAACGGACATTCATCGCCGAATGTCACAAGTGTACGGCGAACACTCCATGTCCCTTGCAAGGGTCAAGGCGTGGCACAAGCGCTTCAGGGAAGGACGGGTGTCGTTAGCCGATGATGCCCGGTCTGGGGCACCCCCCTGCATTACCGATGACAACGTACAGCAGGTTGATGCACTCATTACCCAGGACCGCCGAGTGACAGTGAACGCCATAGCCGCCGTGGTCGGATTGAGCGTCGGAAGTGTGAACACCATCATGAACGAACGACTGCACTTGCGGAAAGTGTGTGCCCAATGGGTGCCCCACAGTCTTCAACCACACCAGGAAGCATGTCGAATGGCCTTCTGTCTTGGTCTTGGTTGGACGATTGATGCATGCTGCTGCTCGCTTTGTATCGTCACGTGACATGCACGCATGCCCTCTAGCGACGGGCTGTGACCTTCCACGCTCTGGTCGGAACCACACCTCGTTACACACGCCACGATTAGCCGATGTCGTCACCGTTTGCGCATTACAGCCTCCGGCTCGTTACTTTTTGAACGCACCTTATACTATATAGATGCCAAACCTGGGCTCTAACATTGAAGCAGAGAGAAACGATCCAGAGATGTCAGCGTAAAATGGAAAGAAAGATACTCCATGTCTCATTGAGAGAATACGGAAAGAAGTAGAACCGGCATGCAAGACGCTTTGGCATCAGCAGACCAGCTCAAATGGAAGTGGTGAAGACATGTAGCGAGACTAGATCAAAACCGATGGACTTACAAAATGACGATGTGGGACCCGAGAATAGAAGACGGAACGTGGGAAGACAAAGAAACCGATGGGCGGACATGTTCGAAAGATGGGGAGGAAAGCAATGGTCAAGAATAGGAAAGGTGAGATAAGAGTGGAAGGAAACCTCGCGTGCAGCAGGCGCGGATCTAGAGTTTTTTTTTGGGGGGGGGGGGGGGGGGGGTCAGAGAATCGATCTAGAGTTTGGCCTTGCGGGGGGGGGGTCAGAGAATCGAAATTGTTAAGAAAAATGGTATCACTAAAAACGCAATCACAAAATAACCAAACGTACAAAACCAGACCAATTTTTTTTGCAAGCTACATGGATAGAAATTTGATGCGTTTAGCGCACCAAAAATATTCGTACAAATTGCAACGGCGTGTTTTGCGACTTTTACATCAAGCTTCGAGAAAAGGATCAAGGTACGTTACAGTTTCGGCAAGTCGAGTTGGTACCGACAAAGGGAGAAAGTCACAGCTTATATTGCCAACCAAGCTTGCGGTTTGGAAGTCGGCAAACATTTTTGGTGCGAAAAAAGCCCCAGTTTCCTATCCGTGCATTGCTGCACATTCATCGTGACATCACTATAAACATCGATTCCGTAATCACAAGGTTTGCTAAACAAAATAGACGAGTTGATTTTGTTGTATAACTAATAGTTTTTATACAAGAGGTTTGAAGTTGTAAATATGTACAGTTGTAACAGAACATAATAATTCCAATAAAGATAATTCAGTATTGAAAAAAAAAAAAAAAAAAAAAAAAAAAAAAAAAAAACTGTTTTTCAGTTAAAATTCGTTAAGTTTTATTTGTCTGGTAATTGTGTTTTCGTTTTTTGAGTTTGCAAAAAAATTTGGTCTCCGTTTGGGGGGGGGGGGGGGGAGTCATGACCCCCGTGACCCCCCCCCCTTGAATCCGCGCCTGCCGTGCAGTTACCATTAAATCGCTATAGCCTAAGCTATGCTTTATATAGTACAGTATACACCCCCCCCCTCTTTGCAACGTGATTCATACCGAGGGGATTACCCATATGTGTTACAGAGGCAGTAAGGCATTTGGTGTGACATCACCTCCACATACACATCCTACAGGTGCAAAAGATGTATACGTGTAATAGAAGCAACGAGTCATTCGGCATTGGACAGTCAATCCAGAAAAACTTTGTATAGGCCTAGATGTCATTATTGCGAAGAGGCATTCTTAACTGTAGCCAAACATCCAGAGAAGGTAAGAAGCGACTACCGGTATCTGATACAGAAGTGACAAGTCTCCTACCGGAAACCACTCCAAGAAGTAGCATATACGCCAACGCTAGGGCATAGGGAACACCTGGACCAAATTATGCCCTTCAGGACTTGCTCACCTGATGAGTAACAAGTAGTTCCGTGAAGAACTATACAGCCTATTTTCATATATCCTACTTACGTTAATTGCCTCTATCAACATACAACATTTCAGTTTGAAATTCGTAGATATTGAGAACCGTCTAAATATTTCAGATGGTCGCCAGGTTGGATTTTTATTTTTGTACTATTACATTAAGATTATTGTGTACGTGTGGTATTCAAACTTCAATCGCATGATTAGAACACAAGAAGTAAAAACGAGATTTTAAAATTTCGCACAGCTGCCATCTTGTGATTATGCAAACAATTGAAAAGAATTAGATGCCAGTGGATTAACATTTGTATAAGCATTTAACGTGCAACGTTTCACTGCACTCGGATTGTTAATTCGCGAGAAACGTCCATTTAAATATTTACAGCCTACTTCGCGTCACCGCCATGTTGGATTTGTGCTCACCAGGTTACTGAAAGTCCTATAGGTGAACATATGTTCATAGCCTCTATGAACATAGACAATTTCAGTTTGATTGCTGTAAAAGATTCATAGATATTGAGAACCGTCTAAATATTTCGGATGCTCGCCGTTTTGGATTGTTATATGTATAGGCCATAGAGTTATGTACCATTCAAGGACAATTATTGCCTAGGTTCATTATTCAAACTTTCACTTCGATCGCATGATTACGACACAAGAAATAAAAACTTAATTTTAAAATTTCGCACAGCCGCCATCTTGAGGTTATGTAAACAATTGAACTAAATTAGATGCCAGTGCATTACAATATGTAAAATCATTTACTGTACCACATTTCACTTCACTCAGAGAGTTAAATCACGAGAAAAGTCTATTAAAATGTTTAAAATTCGCTTGGCCGCCATGTTCGTTTTGTACTTTACAGGTTTATGAAAGTTACATAGATAAACTTGTATCGGTACCCTTTATGAACGTACAAAATTTCAGGGTGATATCTGTAATAGTTTCGGAGATATAGAATGACAGTGAAATATTTCGCACAGCCGCCATTTTGAGGTTATGTAAACAATCGAACTAAATTAGACTCCGGTGCATTACAATGCGTATAAACATTTGCTGTACCAAGTTTCATTACGTTTGGATAGTTAAATCGCGAGAAAAGTCTATTTGAAAGTCTCAACTTCGCTTGGCCGCCATGTTGGTTTTGTAGTCACCAGGTTTTTTAAAGTCTTATAGGTGAACTTCTAGTAGTGCCCTTTATCACCGTACACAATTTCAGGGCGATATCGGTAATAGTTTCGGAGATACTTAATGCTAGTGAAATATTTCGCACAGCCGCCATGTTGGATTGGTGAGACACAATAAAATTTGAAGGACACGGTCGGGGTCGGCCAGAATAGTGCTATGATCTTGCCGAGTTTCATTGTAATCGCTCCAGCCGTTTAGAAGTTATTAGGGGACACACACAGACACACCTCACTCACACACACACACACACACACACACACACACACACACACGGACAAAAGGTGATCTCATAAACCTATTTTTTCATAAAATGAAAATAGGCTAAAAACTGAGAACTGTCCTTGCAATGCGGCCATAGCCCTTATGGGATTTGTAAGGCTGTCTTTCTTCTTCTTTCTTCGAATGAGCCAACTATGGACTGGGTACTGCTCGGGTCTAAGTTGCGTGAACCTGTGCACTGGTGTTGGTTTCAGACATCCCGAGATTATCCGTGCAGTATCAACCTGCTTAGCATGTGCTGAAGCGTTCCACACAGGAGCGGCATACTCAGTGGCTGACACACACAGTGCAAGTCCAGAAGTCCTCAGGATATGCGGATTGGCTCCCCAGGTGCTGCCGATCAGCTTCTTGAGTATGCCATTGTGAGCACTGGCCTTTTGTTTCGTGTTCAGACATTGCTGTCTGTACGTTAGAGCACGGTCTAGTGTGACACCTAGGTAAACTGGTGTTGGGCAATGTTTCAGTCGTTCCCCTCGCCATGTGATGCCCAGCTGCCGCCGTGCTTCCCTGTTTCGTAGATGGAACGCACACACTTGTGTCTTATTAGGGTTCGGCTCCAGATGGTTGGTATCGTAGTACTTGGAGAGTTCGTCCAGCGCGGAAGTCAGCTTTCCTTCCACTTCTTCAAAGGATGAGCCCAGAGCAGCTACTGCTGTGTCGTCGGCATAGATGAAGAGCCTGGTACTTGCTGGAATTGACTGATCATTTGTGTAGATGTTGTACAGCGCTGGAGCCAGCACGCTACCCTGAGGGAGACCGTTCTTCTTGGTTCGCCATCTACTCCTTTTACCCTCTAGCGAGACTTGGAATCTTCTGTTCTGAAGGAAGACGTTGATTAGGGATGTTAGTTGGTGGTCCTTGGTAAGGTCATACACTTTCTTTGATAGCTTCCTATGATTCACAGTGTCGTATGCAGCTGTTAAGTCAACGAAGGCGACTCCCGTTATCCGCGCTCAAAACCATCCTCGATATGTTGGGTGAGATTCAAGATCTGGCTACAACATGATTACACTGGTCAATCTTGACTCGTTCATTCTCTCACTCAATGTGTCCGTAGAATTGAAGGCGTCTCTTGATGATTGTGTGCATTAGAGGTTCTTGCTTTAGGTATAGATCATCGTTGGGCCTGTGATACGTTTCTCCATTTATGATCCTTGGGCCTAAGATCTTCCTCAAGATAATTCTTTCCTTGACCTCTAGTTTCTGTATTACCCATTTGATGGTTAGGGTTTAGCTGCATAGAGGTCCTCGGGCCTGATTACAGGGTTATAGTGCCTTAATTTCACATTGAGGGATATGGATTTCTTCTGGTAAACTTTTCTGCATCTATGGCTGTTTTTATTTATTTATTTATTTTATTGACTAATCCGCCTGGTTTCATAGCATTATTAGTTACCAAAGGAAGCTCTGCAGTACACTTTTGAGACCAACTCATGGCGTAGTAACTAGCATTCTTGCCTGTCACCCCTGTGGCCCGGGTTCACTTCCCGGATCTGCCTAGAAATTTTATTCTGATTGAATCAACAACAAACGGGGTACTTTTCAAGTTTTGGACCAAATTAAACACATAATATTCAAATTCAATTAAAATGCCATGTTTTGTATTTATATAACTGGGATTTTTCTCATACAGGTTGTACAGCATAAAGAAAATATGGTTTCGTTCTGAGTAATTTACTTCATGGACCTACTTACCTACCGTACCTATGCGAGTTGCGCTCTATATGGAGTCCAGATATAGCCTGGTATCATGGCCTTGTTTGTTAATGCATTGAACTAATAAGGGCTATTCGATACCAAGCCTAAATACTTATTCACTTATACAGTATAATGCACAGGGCTAGCGCAAATGGTTTAAGCGATTTCATTTAGACCTACATGTTTTATTGGAAGTACGAGTAGGCTATATAGCCTACAGCATTGAAACATATTATACCAATGAAAAGAGAAACCCACCAAGTTTTGTCTGAAGGTTACTACGGAAAGGCTTAGTACATTGGTCGGCCGCTAGGCCCGGCGGCAGGCGAGGAGCATGCCTATTGTGTTCTTGAATTTCACTCAACTAAGTCTGTAAGCACTGTTCATAGACAGTTCCGCACACGATTTCACAAGGAATCACCAAATGAAAACACTATACGTTAATGGTAAGTTATATGAAATTTGTAACCACAGGATGTCTGTGTAAGAAACGATTCACCGGCCGCCCGTCTGCCTCCGACGAAACTGTTGAGCTCTCCCACATTTTCACCTTTCGCCACTATCTTAATGAACAACTCCAAGAACGTTGGATTGGATGGGCCTCGATCACAGATAGGTGTCTTATGCGCTGGCCTCCCCGGTCGCCTGATCTGACCTCGTATGATTTCTTTTTATGGGAGTTTAACAAAGATGAAGTTTATGTACCACCCATGCCAGTTAATCTTGTTGAACTGAGGAATCGGGTCCATGTAGCTGTAGTTATTGACCATGATATGCTACAGCGTGTGTGGTCGGAGATGGACTATCGTATCGGTATATTTGCCGTGTGGTGCAAGAAGGCCACATCGAGCATTTGTAGCAAGCAGACTAAAAAACTTGATGAGTTTCTCTTTTAATTGGTATGTATGTGTCAATGCTGTAGGCTATATACTTCCAATAATACATGCACATGAAATCGCTTAAACCATTTGTACTACTGTAACCCTGTAGGCTATATTCATACTCGTCGGATCTAGTCCTTGAAAAGTTAGAACCAGGGCTTGATTTCTGAATTTAAAATAACATAGCGAGGGTTCAGAAAGAAAGACAGAAAGAAAGGGAGGATTATATAAATACATTAATAATTTAATCAATTTACTTCTTTATTTAATAAATAAAATATAAAATACCTATTTATTTTAATTAATGAACTAATTCAATGCCGACAGCGGTAGTTACGCTTGCTAACGCACAGCGCTAGGCCATGGGGCAAAGCTCTCTGTGGACTCCGTAGACGTGGGTTCGAGCCCCACCGTCGGCTGTCCTTGAAATTGTTTTCCGTGGTATGCCCATTTTCAACTCCAGGCAAATGCTGCGATGGTACCTTCGGACAGGCCACAGCCGCTTCCTTCCACTTCCTTGCCTAGTTTCCTTCATCTTCATCTCTCATGAGGTTGGTGCCAGAAAGGGCATCCGGTTGTTAAAACCATTTGCCACGTAGAATTTCATCGCTTCTCATCCCCGACGACGGGAATAATACGGGACAGGCATACATAGACCTACAATAAATTAATTTAATATAAATAAACCAATTAATTTACTGTATATTAGGGTAAAAGAACTTTATAATTGAATTAATTTATTAAACTAGTTATTGGTTGGTTCCTCAGTTTAGGGGATGCGACAACGTGGTCATGTAGCCCCGTGTACTTTGTGTGTGTGTAGAATCTGTCTGATAACCGTTGTTAAGTGTGATGGCTGTATTACTGTGTGTTATCTGTAATTCAGGTAAGGACTGGAGACGATAATTTCAAGTAGTTCCTAATTTCTCTACCAACTGCTACCGTCCACGACACCTAGCTGTGAACTTCGTTACTATTAGATACCATCGCAACCAGCGCCCAGTGATGAACGTTGGAACTTAAGAGCATTAATCAAACCTAACCTACACATTTTGGCTTCACACATGTGTGTACTTAGTGGAAAGTTCTTTTAAATGCCAAAAATCTCAAGTAGTTCCTACTTTCTCTACCAACTGCTACCGTCCACGACACCTAGCTGTGAACTTAGTTACTATTAGATGCCATCGCAACCAGCGGTTCCTACTTTCTCTACCAACTGCTACCGTCCACGACACCTAGCTGTGAACTTAGTTACTATTAGATGCCATCGCAACCAGCGGTTCCTACTGTCTCTACCAACTGCTACCGTCCACGACACCTAGCTGTGAACTTAGTTACTATTAGATGCCATCGCAACCAGCGGTTCCTACTTTCTCTACCAACTGCTACCGTCCACGACACCAAGCTGTGAACTTAGTTACATATTAGATGCCATCGCAACCAGCGGTTCCTACTTTCTCTACCAACTGCTACCGTCCACGACACCTAGCTGTGAACTTAGTTACTATTAGATGCCATCGCAACCAGCGGTTCCTACTTTCTCTACCAACTGTTACCGTCCACGACACCTAGCTGTGAACTTAGTTACTACTAGATGCCATCGCAACCAGCGGTTCCTACTTTCTCTACCAACTGCTACCGTCCACGACACCTAGCTGTGAACTTAGTTACTATTAGATGCCATCGCAACCAGCGGTTCCTACTTTCTCTACCAACTGCTACCGTCCACGACACCTAGCTGTGAACTTAGTTACTACTAAATGCCATCGCAACCAGCGCCCGGTGATGAACGTTGGAACTTTACAGCATTAATCAAACCTAACCTACAAATTTTGGCTTCTCACATGTGTACTTAGTGGAAGATTCTTTTACACGCCATACATCTATGACATGGGACCACCGGCTTTACTTCCCCTCCGAAGGAGGGCATACTGAGGGATTGTTAACACTCTTAAAAAATCCGACGACTTCGGCCGGGTTTGAACCCACAACCTTGGACATTCAAGCTCAGCATACTACCAACTACGCCACCGACGCCGCATTAAATTAGTTAATTAATGAATTAAAAGAAATGGTTAATTCAATCATATTAGGCGTAAATAAACTATAGGTCGCCTCCGTAGCGTAGCGGTCAGCATGGTTAGCTGCCGTCCCGGAGGTCCTGGGTTCGATTCCCGGCTCTGCCACGAAATTTGAAAAGTGGTATGAGGACTGGAACGGGGTCTACTCAGCCTCGGGTGGTCCAAATGAGTAGAGGGGGTTCGATTCCCACCTCAGCCATCCTCGAAGTGGTTTTCCGTGGTTTCCCACTTCGTCTTCGGGCAAATGCCGGGATGGTACTGCCCCCGTAAATTGAATTATACTGAGACCATGGTGGCTGTATTGGCATATGTGAAGAAAGTTATGGCCGTCATAGTTGTGACGTGTATATTCATGACGTAGGCACGGATGACGCAGACTTCATGCAAGTAGGCTGGATGAGCTGAGATTCTTGGTGACGTCATGATTTTGTTCGAGAAGGATCAGAGATTTACGACGCAGTCGCAGGGAAGCAAGGAATTGTGCTGAGGAAGAAGTTACGCTATTGGAGGAGAGGCTCGAACCAATGAATGATAGTTTGGAGGGAGACGGAGATTACTGAAATTACCATTTTTAATTACTTTTGGCATGCAGAATTGTGGAAAACTATTTTCAGTTATGGCATTGATTTGGAATTTTGAAGAAATTAATTATGAGTTTTTGAAATTTGAAAATCCGTCAAGTATAGCCAAAGTTAGAACTTCTAGCAATGACGGAAGAACAAGCTATGGTAGGGATGGATACGCCCCTTAAGAAGTTGATAAAAGGCCTTGCACAGCAGAGAGCAAGTTCTCATGTCTCATCTCTCATGTCTCATGTCTCATGTCTCAGGGCTCATGGCTCATTTCCAGTGGCGTAGCGTGAACTTTTGAGCTGGGGACGCCAAAGTTTATAACGACAAGCTGAGGAAAAAATCAAAAAGCTAATATGAAAGATACTGTCACATACCTCACACAGTCTTGTACATCAGCTCCATTCGTCGTTTCTTCTTTTCTGCGAAAATGTCAATGATGTGTTCAAAAAATGCCGGCTCTGATGAAAGCTCACCTAATAACTGTTTTTCAATGGCCAGTGAATTTAAACACGACAAGCGACTATTGCTCATAGAATTTCTAAGGTATGTTTTAATTCTTTTCAGCGTGCTCATGTTGCGTTCACTACTAGCTGTAGTAGTTGGAATAGTCAGTACTAAGCGCAGTAGTTTAGTTATTTCCTGATAGATGGAGTCGAGACCGTTGGCAAGAAAATATATTAAAAGGTCTTTTGGAGCTAAATGCTTTGTCTGATCTCCATAAACAATGTGAAGTTCATTTAGTAATTGGTTAACATTAAAGAATGGATACTGTTTTACCAAAATATCTAATTTGCCCTGGGGAATGCTTCAGTGTATTCTTTAAACTTCTTTTCTTGTACTAACTCAATGAAATTTAGATGATTAAGATCTTCAAATCTACTTTTCATTTGAGCTGTTAGTGAATCTACTATTTCAAAAGTTAGCACTCTCAAAGTGTTCTTTTTATTGCCATCATACATTACGTTTTCATTCAACTGGATGGTTTTTTGAACGCATCTGTCAGTGAAATCTTCATTTCTTAAGTTTTCTATTCTTTTGACTACAGCCTCTATCTCATTATGGCAAGTTACAATACTCACTGTCGATGATTGTAACAATTTGAAAAGATGATCAGTGTAAATGAAACAAGCTTCGAATACACATAGCAAATATACAAAGGTAGGGTCATCCATATATCTTTTGAGACCAATGGCACAGTTCACATAGTCGTCGTCCCATTCACTACTTTCATCATCAATAATTTCATCAAAAGTACTACGGTATACAATCCTTGGAAATGTTTCATAATGGTGAAAACTGCCCTCGAATGAAAATTCCATCTCGTATTGCTAGTTTGTGGAAGCTTAAATCCTCTTTCGGTCAACAAAACCGTCCTTTTAGAAGACTTGCTGAAAAAACTATGAAAAGCAGTCAAGGCACAGACAAACAAACGAACCTGTTTTATTGTTTTTGAGCCATACAGAAGTACCAAATTTAATTGGTGGGCGTAACAATGGACGAAAAGAGCATATGGGCAAAACTGTTTCACTAGCTTTTGAACTCCTCCTTGTCTGCCTGCCATTACAGCTGCGCCATCGTATGTCTGGCTTACAACTTTTTCTCCATTTACTTCCCAGTCAAGTAAAACTTTGTGCACGATTTCTGATCATCCCGCAGCTGTTTTATTTTTGGAAACGTCATAAAAGCCGACGAATCTCTCCTCTATTCTATCATCCACACAATATTTAAATATTATGCTCATCTGGCTCTTACACGATACTTCTAATGTCTCATCCGCTTTTATGGAGAGAAAGGGGGCTTCATTTTTTCTGATTTGATTTTTTCATTTAATGCAATTGTTGTAACTTCTATCAAGTCATTTTGAATGTCTGGAGATGTTCCTTTTAATAATGATGATGACTGTAAATGGTCTCTAACTATAGATTCATTTTGAGCGAGCAGGTTCAACAATTGCAAATAATTCCCCTTGTTAATAGAACTTTCATCTTCTCTATGCCCACGGAAGGCTAGTTCTTGTGGACAGAGAAATACTACTGATTGAATGAGTCGTCGCACATACTGCCTGTTCGAAGACACGATCTCATTATGTTTTATTGCTTGTAGTCGAGGAGCTTCAGAAAATGCATGCTCAATACGAGTTTTACCTAGCAGATGAAATGCTTCAGAATGTAACAAGCAAGCAAGCTTGTAGATTAACGTGACCGTTAATCGCGAGATCATGAGCCACGGGACCTCCTTTTAACGTGGAATCCGAACCACAGGACATGGCATTTCACTTCGAAAATCTCACATGCATTGACCGGGAATCGAACCCGGTCCACCTTGGTGAGAGGCATACAGCTTAACCGCTGCGCCACCACGCCCCCTACAGAATGTAACAAGTGGTGTTTTGAAGACTGGTGTTTTACAGCCTTTTTAATTAAATTACTCAGGTCCGAAATTCCTTCCGTGCACCATTCAGTATCTTTCGCTCCAAACATAAGGCATACGTAACAAAACATATTTTTTTCAACACACCCAGTTAGCCAGGAAAACCTGTCATACCAAGAAAGCTGAAAACTCCGTGTGCGATTTTTACCGACTTCTTTAATTGATAAATTTGGCTTTGGTCTTTTTGTTTTTAATTCACATCGCTGTTCATATGATAAAGTGCTCAAAGGGGTTGCCTTTAAAAAAATAACAACATTCGAGTCAGGTACTTCAGTCATATTGGCAGCATTAAACACACACACGCACAATTAAAAGAAACTACACTTCTACAGTTCGAACTATAGCACTAGCGCAGCGATTGGGCTATTGAGTTAACAGAACAGTGATCATACAATTCAAACGCCAGCAAACGCCAGCGTACGGTAGCACTTCCCTTCCGAGAAACAAGTATGAACTGGCGCATGCGCTGCAACATGGCCTGGCCAGGGTGGTACACTGCACTTGACGCCAAGAAGGTCTGGCGTACAGACAAGAAGAGCAACGCACAGCAGTAGACCGCGGCCGGGCTAAGACTAGTTATATGGGGGGTGCGGATATAAAATAACTAAGCGCCATGTAATATGCTAACGCCGCATTTATATCAAATAAAAACAATGTTATATTTTACACATTTTAAATCAGGGAACGCCCGGCGTATCGGCGTATTATAGCGCTACGCCTCTGCTCATTTCTCATTCTCATATTGTCAGACTTCGAGTTCTTAATTCCGATAGAACAAGTATATATTATTCAGTGAAGCAAGTCGTCATTAGCAAGTGTGGTAGAGCCCACAGCATCGAACAAGCACTGAGCGTGCAGCAGTGCAATTTTACGGTTACTAAAACTAGGCGAAGTTGGAGCGCACATATAAACGAGTCTACAAGATTATCTATCAAGAGTTAGCTACTACATTTATGCTAATTCAATTGTGCATTACAATATTGAGGCGTGTACGAAAGTTGAACATTTTCACTATTATACTTTGGAAGATATTCGCATTTTAAGACTGCAGACAAAAGTGATTTTCTCGACTCCTGAGAAGCACTTTTATAATACCACATTCTACGCTACGGCTGACACATGTATTGCAACCGTGATACTGAAGATTACATTTGGTGATACAACGCTACATTCTACAATGGAACTATATAATCTGGCAGTACTTTCGACTATTATTATAACGGAAGTGGAGATGGAAGACTAAAACTTTAATGCAATTGGGAGATACATCGATGGAGTGAAATAGCAGCATGGAGCTTCGTTAATCGTCATTCTACAAAAGCGAGCATGTAGTGAACATCCAACTACACTCATGCATCGTAATCCATCGCTGAATTACATCAAATGGTAGTGGAAATATCTTCATACTCCACAATTATGAACATTTCTGCGGAAATAATTGCAATAAACGTCATGACGAATTTCTACCAGAACTTCAGGGAACTTTCAAGAGAGGCCAGGGTGGACCCGGCTCACACAGAAGAGTTTTGCCAGAAGGATGTCTATCGTCTACACGGAGCAGTGCGATTTCGGAGGAGGAAACTGTTCTATTCTCCGAGGGCGCAGGTTCCAGGTTCCAGGTCGGAGCACATCTTTACGGTGGTGAAATGGAACCAACAGCAGTCTTCTTTGGAAATTTTCCTCTAGAACTTCAATCAACAGATAAGGTAGTCGTGAACGTTTCTTGATTTATTTGAGCCATTTAGCGATATCTGAGCAACCATTTTTCCCATATTTTCTGTCCCATATATTTTGCCCCATATTCTTGCTTGATATTTCTGTACTCTGTACACTTGGCTGATTTATGCCTTTTTCTACGATATATTGAGACATTATTATGTCATTGGCATATTTAAATAATTTTGGATCAGTTGAGACTGATATTATATATATTCTTTCAGTAATTTGCATATTTTTGTAGTCACGATTTGACTGTAAAGTTAACGATTTTCTATGGCAAGTTTGAATTCAGACAGCGTGTCATTTTATTAAAGTAATTCTATTCTGTAAATTACTTTGACCAATTTTCCGTCATCCTCAAGAAAGAAGAATGATTAAAAGATTTTAGAGCGTTAAAATCTACTACTTTATCGATGATCTTTGAAATACTAGTCGTTTTATGAACATGATTGCAACATAGACATTTATCGTCAATTCTGAAATACCATTGCATTATAGACAATTTTATGAAATATGAACTTTGAGTACGATTTATTGAGTACATTATAGTAATGAACATTTGATAGGAGTTTTTCTCAATTCGAGATTGGACCAATAATGTTTGCAGCCCACAGTCTAATTGTATTCTATTCGACTATTTATGCAGTTTAGATGAACTTTGATTGAAGATAGTATTTTTATACTGCGATACTTTGATGATATTAATCTCAATTTTGATAGACCAGGGAGGCGTGTTTAATCGTATTTGCTATTAAATTTATTTGTGACTGGCAAATTTTTACTTCATATCGATTCATGAATGAAACCCACGAAGGTTAAATATAATAACAGTTTTCGATACAATTGATGAATATAAGAATTTTTAAAGAGGAACTATGGATGTATAATCGTTAGTTCAGTGGACGTGTAAAAGTCGCTGATGAATAATGCCCTTTAATAAGTGAAGGAGGTTCCCACAGTAATATTGATGATGATGATGAATTTATAAGTGGAGTTTTTTTTGTGTGTATTGTGGAAGATTTTGATGCCATATATAATGAGATATATGATGAATTATGGGCCAATTTTGTGCAATTTTGTGCGTTTTAAGCGAGGTATTTTTCCGCTGAGTGTATTGTTCAGGTCCATTGAAAATTATTCATGTGAAGTTACTGTTAAAATTAACAAGAGTGTTTAAATAATTTGAGATAATGATTTTGAATGGAGGTTACCGTCACAAATAATAATAATTATTAAATCTTATTAAACCTGAATCTAAAATTTAAATATAACTAACCTTCATTGGTCGATTATATCACCACGATTTAAGTAATTATCAACCGGATAAACGTGTGGTTTAATGTATTTCTAATATAAATAATATAAATAATGTAAATAACTATGTAAATATCTTTAATAATAATTTGAAACGAACGGGATTAATAGAGGCGTGTATAAATTTTTCAATTGTCGTTTGACAATGTTATAAACAATTTAAAATGTTATAAATAATTAATGAACATTTTGTTATAAACATTAAGCGTTTTCGTTATTATACTCTAAACAACGCCAAACAATTGGAATATACAATTAAACAAGATTTGGGATTATTAGAGTAATCCATTGATATTTGAACGGAGCATTTAAAAGATTTGCTTGATAATATTTGAGTTGAGATGTGAACATTTAAAGTGTTTTGAAAAGGAGCTAGGCTCTGAGGTAACTAGCATATGCTAACATTGTTTGGACAGGTGCGTCCATTTGACGAAGCAAGCATGCGACACGGTGCAGGGTGTATTACAGGTGGCCAGATAACTGAATGATAGAGGCCAAGGTCATCTACATAGCAGCCTTGCGGTTATAAATAAAATGTGAAGTTTATGAACAAGGAAACAAATGCTATATGTCTCGTCCCAGCTCCCTTATCCATTCCAAAGTGCATTGTTGTTATTATTACGTTCTTTTGAGCTAGAGAAAGCTGAAATTTTGTATGTGAAGTCTACAAGTCCTACAGGAGGACATGGTTGCATTGACAATGTCTTTTGATTGCCACGTATATTTTGTTGTTAAATTTTGTTAAATTATATTTTTTCTTTATGTGAAATAAATTATTGTGCAGTTTAAATTTTCTTGTTTCCGACTTGGTTCATTTTAAATATCGTGGTGGAGGTTATTGTGAGGGCATACTATTAAGTGATCCAGTTGGAAACCCAGACCCGAGATTAAATTTGAATAGGTAAGTAAAAGGTAAGTATGAACCCCCGTATATTTTGGTGTGTTCCACAATAATTTCATGTTAACTACTGTGCTCTAATCTCGGTAGTATCTGTCAGTGTCATTTTCATTGATGTAGCTGTGCCGGTGCGATTGATTATTGGCAATCCTATTGAGGGGGCGGATATCTGACAGCCTACTATCCGGATTATCGGGGACAGTAGGATTGGCACCGCAATTTCGAGGGGCTCGACAAAACTGGATTACCAGGTTGAACGCCAGTAGGATTGGTGCAATCAACGTGTGGAGTGTTCGAATAACATTGGATTACCAAGTTATCGATGTCAATGGGATTGTGAAGACTCAAATAAAGAGGTTGATTCTTTGTTAGATGTCTTGGCCAATTGTAGAATTTTAGAGTGTGATTATATAGGGATTAAATGTTGTGTTGTATTAGGAAAATTACACTCAGAAAAGATCAGATCTTATACAACCTGAGAGAGGTTAAATAGGCTGGAAACATAGAAAAATTGCCTATGATCTGGAGTCTTATTTTATTTGACCGGCTTATGACATGTTTAGTCATATTAAAGATAAAATTAAACTATTTGGATTGTAAATGTAAATTATTTGTGTTAGGATATTTAAAATGAACCAAATAAATTTGAACATGTGCTTGAGTTTATTTCAACATAGGGTGTTTATGAAGTTAGTGATAAGCTAATTATAAGTTAGATTTAAGACAGAAAATTGCTCAAACTTTATATATGGTGAAAGATGTTGCTCAGATGTTGTTATCTTGCTCTGTTTGATGTATGTCCCTAACGCAGTCTATTATTGAAATATTATTGAGATGGCAGATGAGAGTATGAGAAAGATGTTGGAGGAGATGTCCAACAGTTTGAAAGCTAGCATGAATAACAGTATGAAGCAGATGATGGAGGAGAATGCTAGTAATTTGTCTATTAGGCTGGATGAAAGTTTGAAAGTTCTTCAGACCAGTTCTGTAAACTTGGAAAATAATGTGTCGCGTTTACAGACCAGTACCCAGGGAATCCAGAATGCCGTGACTGACATTCACAAGGATGTCTCAGATGTTAAAGTAGATGTATCCAATGTCCATAAAGATGTCTCAGATGTTAAAGTAGATTTATCCAATGTCCATAGAGATTTATCCAATGTCCATAAAGATGTCTCAGATGTTAAGATTGATGTTTCCAATGTACATAAGGACCTTAATATGTTGAATCTTGATGTTGCTAATGTCCGGAGTGATATTTCATGTGCTAGAGCAGAAGTAATCGTTGTTAGGAATGATGTTGCTACTGTACAAGACAAGGTAGAAGAAGTTCAAAGAGAGATTAGAAATGTTCGAACCGATGTGTCAAACGTTCAAGTAGACATAAATAATATTCATTCTGATGTTAATGATATGCAAAGCGATATCAATAAGATGCAAATAGAAGTTAATACAGTTTTTGTAGACATTGCCAAAGTTCAAACTGATGTTAATAAGGCTAGAGAAGAAATTGAAACTTCAAAAACGCTTTGTACTCGTAACATTAGTGCTTTAACAACTAGATTGGTTGACGAGTCTATTAGGACAACAGCTTCACTAGCTGGATTAAAACATGATGTAGAGGTCATGAGGACCCAAGTCTTAGATCATAATCGTTTACTTAAGGAAGACATTGAAGTAGATATTGCTGAAATGTTAACTGCAAATGTAACGGTTTGGAAAGATGAATGGAACAGGTCAAGTGGGAAACATGTCAATCAGATTCAGGAGCGAATTGAACGAAAACTTGCCAGTACACAAGTAGATATAAATAATGAGGTTGTTCAAATTAGAAAGGACTTGAATATAAGGATGGATTCGCTATCCGAAAAGCAGGTAGAGGATAGAACTCAAATAGGCCAGGACGTGCAAGCATTAAAAACCGCGTTAGAGGAACAAATTCATAAGGTTGTCTCTGATGTCAATGAAACTACGAGCAAACTTCAGAATTTGAAACTAGGAGAAGCTAGCATGTTGGAAACGTATAAAGAAGAGTTGATTAGGAAAGTCATCACGGAAATCACAGATAAGGATCCAGAAGGGTTGACTTGTGAAGATAATAGGAATTACGTGAGAAGATGTAACCTCGCTACTGAAGAGAGAGATATTAGTCCTGAGGAACGTATATTCAGATTCCGGGAAGAAGAAGAGGATAGGAATATTGAACCTGAATGGAAATATCGTGATAGTGGGAAGAATTACATGGATTCATATCCAAGAAATGTGACAGTCATCCGAAACTTTGAGGACAAGCCTCAGAAATTTAGTAATACAGATAGTCTAACACCGATAGAGTATATCAGAAACCTGAAAGACTATTTTATTGAAGCCCATATTCCTAGAGAAAGAGAGATGAGAATCGTAGAAAGATTTCTAGCTGGAGGACCTCTTGAGTGGTTCAGTGCATTTCGGTACACTTTTAGTAATTTCGATGAATTTGCAGAGGCACTGATAAAACGATTCTGGTCAATAGAAGCACAAAATTCATTAAGAGCTGAGGTATACTCGAGGAAGTATTCGGGTACTCTTCCAACACGGTACGCTGATTTCTTCACGAGCCAGTTATCGCGCTAGAGATTTTTACAACCCCCATTGTCGACAGAGCAGTTGATAGATGCTATTTCTCGTATGCTACCTGTGGAGGTGAGAAGGCTTATTATATCGTCAAATATAAGGGATTTGACCAGTATGGACGAACTATTGAGAAGGCTTGACTACACGAGTCCAATGCCAAATTTGGTTCAAAAGGTCAGAGGCACGAATTCAAAGACATTAATACAGTCTACATGGATCAAGTTCAGCAAACTGATACGCCTGCTGAAGAGAAAACTGAAAATGTAGGTCCTCACAGGAACAATTATTTTCGCAACAACAGATCACAAGGTTACCGTCCATATCAGCAAAGACGAGGCTGGAATAACAATAGAGGGAACTATAATAACGGAAGAGGTAGATATTATAATAACAATGGGTACAATAGGAACTACAACAGAAATAACCAGTACCAGAATCGGAATCAGAATTCTCAAGGTCAGGTTATGACACCGGACAAGTATCAAGAGAGAGAGAAAGAAAGTCAGCAGTATTTGAAGGAATTAAGAGAGAAGGAAGCTGAAAACCAGAAGAAAAGACAGGATGTAGTGATCGATCCTGGTCCTTCTACAAGCCAGCAGAATTTGGAAAACAGGCATACAGGACAGAAGAGAAAGTAGAGAGGAGAGAATGCATTAGCCACACACAACCCAGAGAAGAAGAGACTTATGATTAAGGAACATAGAGGAAATATCATACAAGAGTAGAATTATAATTCAATTTCGTGTCCAAGTGAATTCAGATATTTATAACAGAGTTTAAAAACAATTTGCAACTGTTTTTAAAACGTGGTGAAGGGAGAATGCCCCCGTAAATTGAATTATACTGAGACCATGGTGGCTGTATTGGCATATGTGAATAAAGTTATGGCCGTCATAGTTGTGACGTGTATATTCATGACGTAGGCACGGATGACGCAGACTTCATGCAAGTAGGCTGGATGAGCTGAGATTCTTGGTGACGTCATGATTTTGTTCGAAAAGGATCAGAGATTTACGACGCAGTCGCAGGGAAGCAAGGAATTGTGCTGAGGAAGAAGTTACGCTATTGGAGGAGAGGCTCGAACCAATGAATGATAGTTTGGAGGGAGACGGAGATTACTGAAATTACCATTTTTAATTACTTTTGGCATGCAGAATTGTGGAAAACTATTTTCAGTTATGGCATTGATTTGGAATTTTGAAGAAATTAATTATGAGTTTTTGAAATTTGAAAATCCGTCAAGTATAGCCAAAGTTAGAACTTCTAGCAATGACGGAGGAACAAGCTATGGTAGGGATGGATACGCCCCTTAAGAATTTGATAAAAGGCCTTGCACAGCAGAGAGCAAGTTCTCATGTCTCATGTCTCATCTCTCATGTCTCATGTCTCAGGGCTCATGGCTCATTTCTCATTCTCATATTGTCAGACGTCGAGTTCTTAATTCCGATAGAACAAGTATATATTATTCAGTGAAGCAAGTCGTCATTAGCAAGTGTGGTAGAGCCCACAGCATCGAACAAGCACTGAGCGTGCAGCAGTGCAATTTTACGGTTACTAAAACTAGGCGAAGTTGGAGCGCACATATAAACGAGTCTACAAGATTATCTGTCAAGAGTTAGCTACTACATTTATGCTAATTCAATTGTGCATTACAATATTGAGGCGTGTACGAAAGTAGAACATTTTCACTATTATACTTTGGAAGATATTCGCATTTTAAGACTGCAGACAAAAGTGATTTTCTCGACTCCTGAGAAGCACTTTTATAATACCACATTCTACGCTACGGCTGACACATGTATTGCAACCGTGATACTGAAGATTACATTTGGTGATACAACGCTACATTCTACAATTGAACTATATAATCTGGCAGTACTTTCGACTATTATTATAACGGAAGTGGAGATGGAAGACTAAAACTTTAATGCAATTGGGAGATACATCGATGGAGTGAAATAGCAGCATGAAGCTTCGTTAATCGTCATTCTACAAAAGCGAGCATGTAGTGAACATCCAACTACACTCATGCATCGTAATCCATCGCTGAATTACATCAAATGGTAGTGGAAATATCTTCATACTCCACAATTATGAACATTTCTGCGGAAATAATTGCAATAAACTTCATGACGAATTTCTACCAGAACTTCAGGGAACTTTCAAGAGAGGCCAGGGTGGACCCGGCTCACACAGAAGAGTTTTGCCAGAAGGATGTCTATTGTCTACACGGAGCAGTGCGATTTCGGAGGAGGAAACTGTTCTATTCTCCGAGGGCGCAGGTTCCAGGTTCCAGGTCGGAGCACATCTTTACGGTGGTGAAATGGAACCAACAGCAGTCTTCTTTGGAAAATTTCCTCTAGAACTTCAATCAACAGATAAGGTAGTCGTGAACGTTTCTTGATTTATTTGAGCCATTTAGCGATATCTGAGCAACCATTTTTCCCATATTTTCTGTCCCATATATTTTGCCCCATATTCTTGCTTGATATTTCTGTACTCTGTACACTTGGCTGATTTATGCCTTTTTCTACGATTTATTGAGACATTATTATGTCATTGGCATATTTAAATAATTTTGGATCAGTTGAGACTGATATTATATATATTCTTTCAGTAATTTGCATATTTTTGTAGTCACGATTTGACTGTAAAGTTAACGATTTTCTATGGCAAGTTTGAATTCAGACAGCGTGTCATTTTATTAAAGTAATTCTATTCTGTAAATTACTTTGACCAATTTTCCGTCATCCTCAAGAAAGAAGAATGATTAAAAGATTTTAGAGCGTTAAAATCTACTACTTTATCGATGATCTTGGAAATACTAGTCGTTTTATGAACATGATTGCAACATAGACATTTATCGTCAATTCTGAAATACCATTGCATTATAGACAATTTTATGAAATATGAACTTTGAGTACGATTTATTGAGTACATTATAGTAATGAACATTTGATAGGAGTTTTTCTCAATTCGAGATTGGACCAATAATGTTTGCAGCCCACAGTCTAATTGTATTCTATTCGACTATTTATGCAGTTTAGATGAACTTTGATTGAAGATAGTATTTTTATACTGCGATACTTTGATGATATTAATCTCAATTTTGATAGACCAGGGAGGCGTGTCTAATCGTATTTGCTATTAAATTTATTTGTGACTGGCAAATTTTTACTTCATATCGATTCATGAATGAAACCCACGAAGGTTAAATATAATAACAGTTTTCGATACAATTGATGAATATAAGAATTTTTAAAGAGGAACTATGGATGTATAATCGTTAGTTCAGTGGACGTGTAAAAGTCGCTGATGAATAATGCCCTTTAATAAGTGAAGGAGGTTCCCACAGTAATATTGATGATGATGATGAATTTATAAGTGGAGTTTTTTTTGTGTGTATTGTGGAAGATTTTGATGCCATATATAATGAGATATATGATGAATTATGGGCCAATTTTGTGCAATTTTGTGCGTTTTGAGCGAGGTATTTTTCCGCTGAGTGTATTGTTCAGGTCCATTGAAAATTATTCATGTGAAGTTACTGTTAAAATTAACAAGAGTGTTTAAATAATTTGAGATAACGATTTTGAATGGAGGTTACCGTCACAAATAATAATAATTATTAAATCTTATTAAACCTGAATCTAAAATTTAAATATAACTAACCTTCATTGGTCTATTATATCACCACGATTTAAGTAATTATCAACCGGATAAACGTGTGGTTTAATGTATTTCTAATATAAATAATATAAATAATGTAAATAACTATGTAAATATCTTTAATAATAATTTGAAACGAACGGGATTAATAGAGGCGTGTATAAATTTTTCAATTGTCGTTTGACAATGTTATAAACAATTTAAAATGTTATAAATAATTAATGAACATTTTGTTATAAACATTAAGCGTTTTCGTTATTATACTCTAAACAACGCCAAACAATTGGAATATACAATTAAACAAGATTTGGGATTATTAGAGTAATCCATTGATATTTGAACGGAGCATTTAAAAGATTTGCGTGATAATATTTGAGTTGAGATGTGAACATTTAAAGTGTTTTGAAAAGGAGCTAGGCTCTGAGGTAACTAGCATATGCTAACATTGTTTGGACAGGTGCGTCCATTTGACGAAGCAAGCATGCGACACGGTGCAGGGTGTATTACAGGTGGCCAGATAACTGAATGATAGAGGCCAAGGTCATCTACATAGCAGCCTTGCGGTTATAAATAAAATGTGAAGTTTATGAACAAGGAAACAAATGCTATATGTCTCGTCCCAGCTCCCTTATCCATTCCAAAGTGCATTGTTGTTATTATTACGTTCTTTTGAGCTAGAGAAAGCTGAAATTTTGTATGTGAAGTCTACAAGTCCTACAGGAGGACATGGTTGCATTGACAATGTCTTTTGATTGCCACGTATATTTTGTTGTTAAATTTTGTTAAATTATATTTTTTCTTTATGTGAAATAAATTATTGTGCAGTTTAAATTTTCTTGTTTCCGACTTGGTTCATTTTAAATATCGTGGTGGAGGTTATTGTGAGGGCATACTATTAAGTGATCCAGTTGAAAACCCAGACCCGAGATTAAATTTGAATAGGTAAGTAAAAGGTAAGTATGAACCCCGTATATTTTGGTGTGTTCCACAATAATTTCATGTTAACTACTGTGCTCTAATCTCGGTAGTATCTGTCAGTGTCATTTTCATTGATGTAGCTGTGCCGGTGCGATTGATTATTGGCAATCCGATTGAGGGGGCGGATATCTGACAGCCTACTATCCGGATTATCGGGGACAGTACCTTCTTCAAGGCCACGGCCGCCTCCTTCCCTCTTCCTTGTCTATCCATGCTACCATCCATTACCTTCCCTCATGAGGCCCCTGTTTGCTTTGCAGGTGAGGCCGCCTGGGCGAGGTGCCAATCACACCTCACCAGTTGTATCCACTCCGATTAGATGTTCCCAGCTCTAGGACACTGCCCGTAGAGGCGGTAGTGGAGAGTTCCCTCGCTGTGTCCGTGGGTTCCACCAACATGGAGGGTAAACGACTAAGAAAAGAAGAGAAAAAAACTATAGGCTATAATTAAATTAACTAATTAAAAGCTTTCCACGGTGGGTGAGTGGATAGCGTGTCGGTGTACTAAATCCCAAGATAGCAGGTTCGCTCCTGGCCGTGGTAAGTGATTTTCTTGAAAGTCGGCAAAAATACGACACGCATGTCATACGATGTTGGCATGTCAAAGAACCCATTTGAATTCAGTAGGCCGTGTTTATAATGGCAAAATTAATCTTCGACATGCAAGCTACCCTCTGAGTGTCAAATTACAAAGCTTGCACCTGGCACCCGAGGCCATACGATATTATTATTATTATTATTATTATTATTATTATTATTATTATTATTAACTAATTAAAAATCAATAAATGAGAGTTTTGACCATTCGACAGATGAGGGTATCAAGGAAGAAAATACAAAGGCCAATTAGAAAGGAAGGAACATGAAAACCACCCTGGACCTCGGATTCTCTAATACCGTTGAGGTCAGATGATGATGATAATTGTTGTTTTAAGGGGCCTAACATCTAGGTTATCGGCCCCTTATGGTTTGGGTGATAGTGAAAGATGAGATGGGAATGAAAACTAGAACTAATACTAACTTCAGACTTACAAGAAGAAAAGGTAAACAAATAAAGGATAAGGCAAATAGAGGACAGGAAGAAAAGAAATAACCTCAACCCTCGAAGAATGAGGATTGAGGGACTTGGAAGGAAGGAGAGCCATGAAAGGCAGATAGGAAAGGTAAAGAGGAGAGGCCCCGCCCCAAAGTCAGTGGAAAAAAGGAAAACCGGACCCAGCTCAGGAATCTCTCGGGATCGCCAACTCCCGAACTCACCAGCCGTGAGCCCCTGAGGGTGTAGGGTGCACCAGAAATGGTGGGGCCACACACACCCGGCCTCCTTGAGGGCCTTGTGTAGAAGGCAGGAAATAACACGAAAAGAAAAAGAAGGCTGATCCCTCGCAGAAGGAGAGTATCAGGAAAGATGAGACAAGAGCCAATTAAGGTGGGAAAGGAAGAGACTCCCTAGGCCTCGGATACCCTAATACCGTCGGGGTCGGAAAAGAACAAGAGTTGACCAAGGGAGGTTGACAGGAAAGAAGACGGAGAGGAGCCCGGCACAAGTAAGTGGAAGCAACGCCGGACTCAGCTGGGGTCCCGTGGTCGCCAACCCATATCCCACTAGATGTGAGACCCTGGGGGGGTTGAGGTCAGAAGAGGACAATAGTTGACCAAGGGAGGTTGACAGGCATCATAAAAAAGGAGGAGCTTGGAACGAGTAAGTGGAAGCAGTGGTGCGCTCATGAGGGGCCCATGTTTAGTGCAGCTATATATTGTAAAGGCTTTTATCTTATCAGCGAAGTGCTATCCGCGTGACGTTGTTTACCACAACTTCTTGGAGTCACATCACGGAATCGATCCATCAATTATGTGTGTTGTCCATGACATTCTTTCTGTGCACGTTTCCGATTGTCGTTGACAGGTACAGGGTCATTATTTAAGTGCACCGCGATAAACACGGCAAGCTAAGCCGGCTGTGACTGGCGCAGATCGCGGGCGCGTGTACCCGGTTCAGCCGGTGGTGGCACGCACTTTCCACACTTTTACCAAACATGTTCAATAATGTGTGCTTACAGTGTTAACAGGCGATGCTGAAAATGTCCTCCCTTTCTTGTAACACACACCTGACATCTTCTGATGAAAGAATGTCTGCCTACTCTTTTATTATTTACGGAGCCTGTTTCCATGAATTGTTTAGCGAGCCTCCTAATTGTACTGGCATTAGGCACAGGTCTTCCTGGAAACTTGATTCGAAATCTTCGTCTCGTTTCAGAACAAGATTTTCAGCTTTTCATATACGAATTATGGATATACACACGTTCGCGCAATGTGAATTGGCGTCTAGGCATGGCCAACAATCACAGTAATCACAATACTCACTAAACGTGCAACACTAACGCTAAGCTTTGCAGATACACGTCCATACGAATGACCAAACACGTGTGAACTAACGTAATGAGTCAGCGGAGCGCGCCAACCACCGGCTGAACGGCGTACGTGCGACTGCCAACTGCGCCAGTCACAGCCGGCTTAGCTTGCCGTGTTTATCGGGGCACACACAGATAATGATCCTGTACTTGGGAAGAAAATAATCAGTGATAGACGAAGCAACGAGGACATAACAAGTAGGTTGGTAACAAGCAAGGAAAGCGTTTCTACAGAAAAGACATCTGTTGACATCAAATTTAGATTTAGGTTTTAGAAGGTCATTTTTGATAGCATTTGTCTGGAGCGTGGCGCTCTATGGAAGTGAAACTTGGACTGTTGGCGCAGCACAAAAGAGGAGAATAGAAGCGTTTGAAATGTGGTGTTACAGGAGAATGATGAAGATCAGATGGAGTTAGAGGCGCCTCCCCGCTGCGCAGTGGCTAGTGCCGTGGAGGTACGGGTTCGATGTATACCTCAGCTATCCTGGAAGTGGTTTTCCACTTCTACTCTAGGCAAATGCCGGAATGGTACCTAACTTAAGGCCACGGCCGCTTCCTACCCAAAACCTGCCTCAATTGCAGATACACACCTTGGTACAGACATCACAGTGACACAGGTTGTCAGACTAGTCTTACACACACCTAAGTACACGGGTCTACATGATAACGATGTCGAAAAGCCCCTAAAAGAATTAACAACAAAAATGAAGAGGTATTAAGACGAATGGGGGAGGAGAGATGTTTCTGGTGAGTGATAATAATAATAATAATAATAATAATAATAATAATAATAATAATAATAATAATAATAATAATAATAATATCGTATGGCCCGGGGTGCCGGATGCAAGCTTTATTATTTGACGCCCAAAGAGCAGCTTACATGTCGAATTTTGTTGTTCCTTGGAGCGCTGTGAAAGTCAAGGAGGTTAGATATCTAAGCTCCTTGACACTATAGCGCTTTCTAGTAGAAAATGGAGGAACTTCGTGTTGGCGAAAAATCCCGAGATTAATTTTGCCATTATGAACACGGCCTACTGAATTCAAATGGGTTCTTTAACATGCCAACAACATATGACATGCGTGTCGTGATTTTTTTCGCCTTTTAAGAATCACTTACCATGGCCAGGAGAGAACCTTCAAGCTTGGGGTTGGTAGCCCGACACGATAACCACTCATCCACCGTGCTAATGAAGAGAAGAGATAGGTTGATAGGGCACATACTAAGGTAACCAGGAATAACAAACTTAATTATGGTAGGAAGGGTTGAGGACAAGAACTGTAGGAGTAGACCAAGAGTAGAATATGTTAAATACACTGGTCAAAACAATTAGGGGATCAGTTGAGATATCTAGATTCTGACGTATTGTTATCGGCAGAACGACCTAAAATGGTTCGACGTCTTCCTGTCGGCTCTGCGGAGTGGAGACAACAACATTACGGCAACCGAAATAGTGGTAATAACAGAAAGTTGCTGCAGAGGGGTTGGTGTGGACGTGTGTTTACTCTAACAAACGAATGACACAAGCAGTTGGGTTCAGATGGTGTAGTGAGCAGGTAGTGCAATGCAACAACAACGTGACTTACCCGTAGGTATTGCATGGAGAGCCATGGGAAGGTTGGAAGCGGGGCCGACACAGAGGAAGGTGGCTGCAGCTATTGGAGTGACCCAAAGTGTAATTCCCAGGACCTGGACGCGATTTCAGACAACAGGAACCGTTAAATGAAGGCCAGGCCAAGGTCGTCCAATGGTAACATCACCAAAAGATGAACGTTATCTCCGGTTAACAGCCCGTCGAGACGGGAGGCTGAATGCAACTCAGCTGCAACGCACCCTCCTGGCGGCAACAGGACCCACAATATCAACACAAACCGTCCTAAATCGCTGTCGGGAAAGTGGCCTCTACGCACGGAGACCTATGGTGTGTGTCCCATTAAAACCACGCCACCGTTTAGCCCGCAGAAACTGGGCGGAGGAACATCAGGATTGGCGTCGTAACGAATGGTGCCAGGTTCTGTTCACAGATGAGTCAAGATGTTGTGTTAAGCCTGACAATCGTTGTTCCCTCATCTGGAGAGAACGTGGAACGCGGAACAATCCCGCTTATGTGCAGGAAACAGCACCATATCATGGTGGTGGACGAATGGTGTGGGCAGGTCTCAGTATTGGCGGACGTACGGACCTCTATTTCGTTCAGAATGGCGCTTTGACTGCTCAGAGGTATCGATACGAGATCCTTCGACCGTTTGTTGTGCCCTATGCTGGTGCCATAGGCGATGGGTTCATTCTGGTGGACGATAGAGCACGTCCCCACGGAGCTGCACTGGTGGACAACATGCTTGATGACGAGGGCATTGAACGAATGGAGTGACCAGCTTGTTCACCGGACTTAAACCCGATTGAGCATGTCTGGGATGCACTTGGCAGACGCATTCCAGTCAGTCAAACACCTCCCACACCGGTTGCTGAGCTGGATATTGCACTCATGGAAGAATGGCCAAATAACCCACAAGAGCTGATTGATAACCTCATACTGTCCATGCACGCAGGTGAGCAACTGTCCTGGCCGTTCGAGGTGATCACACACCATATTAGAGGGCAACGAGAATGACATTTCCACTATTATGGTAGCCCCATGGTGCCTCGCTCTAAGTCAACGCCATGTTAACCTCCAGTAAAGAGTTGAGACAGCACAATATCGTACTGTAGCACACACAAATTACAATTGTAAGCGAACTCTGAATAAAAGACGTTACCATATGTATCTTGTGTATGATATCTGACCTGATCCCCTAATTGTTTTGACCAGTGTAGTTTGGCTGTGATGCACGGTGTGGTAGCTATTTAGAGATGATAGGACAAGGTGACATGGAGAGCTGCATCCCATCAGTCTGAAGACTCAAATACACAAAAGGGGGCGTGGTGGCGCAGCGGTCAAGCTGTATGCCTCTCACCAAGGCGGACCGGGTTCGATTCCCGATCAATGCATGTGAGATTTTCGATGTGAAATGCCATGTTCTGTGGTTCGGATTCCACGTAAAATGGAGGTCCCGTGGCTTATGATCGCGAGATTAACGGTCACGTTAAACTACAAGCTTCCTTGCTTTTTTCAAATACACAAAAAAGTTCATAGCATAAAAGACAGCAATCTACGGCAATTTGTAGGCAATATCTAAGTCACCGAAGAAAAGAGAGAAACGCCCTGACAGAAAAATGGACAGCCATGGTCTTTAAATCGATAATCTTCTTCTTCCTAAAACGTTTCTGCTTACGCAGGTCGTTAACATAACCTCCTCCAATCTTCTCTTTTCTCCCACAAGTTATCGTTCAGCATTTCCTCTTCGGGTCACATCATCCTTCACCTCCATCTTGTTCGTGGTCTTCTTCCAACTTCTGTCCATTCCAGAGCTCTTCTTGGTAATCTCTCCTTTCCGATTCTTTTACGTGGCCAAACTATTTCAGCCTCTGTTTTTTTTTTTTCATTGTTTCAAGGTGAACCGTGTGTCGTATTGCCTCACCTCTGCTCGTTTTACCCAGGATCCCTCGTAGAAAGTGCATCTCTGTAGCTTGTAGTCTATTTAGATCTTTCTTTGTCCATGTCCAACATTCTGATCCGTAGTTCAAAATTGGTAAATAATATGACTTGTATATTATTATGTTTGCTTTTGTAGGTAGTTCCCGATTTCTAATTATATCTGACAAACAATAATAAAATTTTGAGCAATGTTTTATCCTCTCTAAAATTTCTTCTTTTATGTCTCCTTTCCTCGTAAGCTTACTTTCGAGATATTTAAAAGCTTCTACTTCTGTAACAAGAAATAGTTGGTATTGTTAAAAGCCATAATCTTCAATACCAGGGTCACATAATGAGGAACACAGGCAGATACGAATACATTTTGCAAGGAAAAATAGAAGGTAAACGAGCCCCAGGACGAAGAAGAATTTCCTGGCTTGCCGACCACAGAGTATCGTTCGGAAAAGCATCCAGCCAATTGATCCGGATAGCGACCAATAAAGACACCATAGCCAGAATGATCGCAACGTTCGAAGCGAACAGGTACCCTGAGAAGAGAACAACTTCTGTAATGATTTCTACGGCCACATTCTCAGAATGAACAATGACAGGCTCACCGAAAGGATTCTCAACCTTCCTCTCTCACTGAAAGTCAAGGACAACTGACTTAGTGAAATACCCGTAGAGAAAGACCTCCAAGAAATTGGAATTACAGAAGAAATTATGCAATATCAACTGCAGTTCTGATCATTAATCAACAACCATCATTTCGCTGAGAAAATGAGTACCAGGACCAATAAATCATGGACTGAAGAACGAAGGAAGATTACCACTGCCCAGATTAAGAGATTTTGGGAGAAGAGAAACTGAACATCAACCAGCAGAAAACTAAATATATGGCTGCTGGGAAAGCACGTAAGGAGAACATGCCACAATCAATAACCGTGGGCAATTACACCTTTGAGAGATTTGAACAGTTTAAATATCTGGGATCAACAGTCACCTACTCAAATGATACCTCTTATGAAATTAAACAGAGATTAATAGCAGCCAACATAGCCTATTTTGCTCTAACAAGGCTTCTCTCCGTACCACTAAATTGGCTATCTATAAAACACTTATACGACCTGTGTTTACATATGCCTAGGAAACTTGGCCACTAACAGCAAAAGATACTGGAATGCTGGATGCCTTCGAAAGAAAGATACTTCGAAGAATCATCGGCCCAGTGTGCGAAAGAGAAACATGGAGGAGGAGGTACAATCATGAATTGCACAACATTTATAAAGACCCACCTATTAGAAGAATAGTGAGGTGGGCCGGGCTTGTAGCACGGATGAGTGATACGGAAGTACCTAAAAAGGTATTAAATGGAAAACCAGGGGGTCAGGGGGGACGAGGTCGACCGAGAACCAGATGGATGGACGGACTTATCGATGATCTTCGGGAAATGGGCTATAGGAATTGGAAAGTTTTAGCGCTGGAACGAGATAAATGGCGGAAGGTTGTTGAAGAGACCAAGGTTTACAACGAACTGTAGAGCCATAGAAGAAGAAGAAGAATAATAATAAGAAGGGAGAAGAGAAAAGCAAAACATCATTACCTTACAAGGGACGTATCAGGTAAAACAGGTCGAAACCTATCTTGAAACTTTGTGGACACAATCGTTGTACTATAAAGGACAATGTGCGGAAAATCAGCCGCCAGATTAAGCTGCAAGGCTCCGATATCATGTGGCGAATGTATGGGAAGTAGCGAGTACCGTACATGTTAGCAGGGACAGCCCTGACTACCCAGGCACTCCAGGCCGGTCGTGACCGCCTGCATATACACCTCGCCATGCGACAAATCTGAGTGCCTCTGGGATGCCCAGTTTCTCAACAATACAATGTAGGGGTTTACGACACCGTGGTCATGCAGTCCCGTGTACTTGGGTGTGCGTGTGTGAAATTTTGTGTGTTATTGTGATGGCTGTATTAGTGTGCGCATTTGTGATTTAAACGAGGAATGGAAAGGAGGCGGCAGTGGCCTTAAGTTAGGAACCATCCCAGTATTCGCCTGGAGTAGAAGTGGGAAACCAAGGAAAACCATGTCCAAGATGGCCGAGATGAGAATCGAACCCGACTCGTCTCACTTTTGCCGCACGAGGCTGAGTATACCCCGTTTCAGCCCTCTGACCATAATTATATTTCAAGGCAGAGCCGGGAATCGAACCCGGGCCTCCGCGGTGACAGCCAAAAGTGCTAGCCACTAAGCAACGAGGCCGATTTTTCACAGAATTAAAAATATAATTTAGTCGAGTGCTACATTGCAAATGCCTTGACGAACAAATAAAAAGCAGATCAAAGTTTTATCGATTCTTGAAATCTGCTAGAAAAAAACCCCAGCCATAATCAAACGTTACGCTACATATCGCCGCAATCAAATAATATCAATCCACACTACAGCGAGCAAGATAAGGGGCACTGGTGCGGGACAGTTTGACGTTTGACACAGTGAAGGGCCGATGGCAGCACGAGAGTGAGTGAGACGGGAAAGCGATTGAGAGAGACAGACATATAGTCTTTCTTCACTATCGCTGCAAGGTCGTACGCCGGCGTGAAGTCAGCGTGCCAGCGCGCCCGGCGTTCTGTTTGGCCTCCTCTGTACACTGAAAGTCCTCCAGGCCGTAAATGATCAAAATATCCATCATTAACTTTCATTCCCTTTCCCTTCCTCAACAATACAATGTAATTATCAGAATTTAAGGGGGCTTGTACACCGCGAGTGGGAGGTTTTGCACACTGTTAAGAATTAAATCATAGCTCCACTAATATGTAACAAAGAATTATGAGAGCTTACAAAGTTAGAGTTAATACATAGGGCTTTTATTTCATATACGAAGGCGAACAGTATTGCGCGATTTATTGATAGGGCAATATTTGTGATTTTTTAAACGTCATGAATCACAAAAAACACGATTTAACAAGAAATATATTCAAGATCGCGGGTTCAATCCCGGCCGAAGTCGTCGGATTTTTTAAGAGCGTTAAAAAATCCCTCAATATGACTTCCTTCGGAGGGGAAGTAAAGCCGGCGGTCCCATGTCATAGATTTATGGCATGTTAAAGAACCTTCCACTAATTACACCTGTGTGAAGCTAAATTAACTTATAGGTTAAACAACGCTCTTAAGGTTCCGACGTTCGTCGCCAGGAGCCGACTGCGGTGGCGTCTAGTAGCCAAGTTCTGAACTAATAGTTGTTGACGGTGGCGTTTGGCGGCAAAAGTAGGAACTACTTGAAAATCAATGTCTGCAGTCCTTATTGAATTAAAAACAGATAACAAACACTAATACAGACATCACAATTAACACCGGTTATGAGACAGATTCTACACACACCCAAAGTACACGGGGCTACATGACCGTGTTGTCACAGCCCCTAAACTAAGGAACCAACCACCAACCAACAAGAAATACGAGTCTGAATGGATTTTTTTTTCATATAAAGAAAACACATGAATACTGAGGATGAACCACCATTAATGTTATATTATCAATAGCATGTTTTTTTTATATTTAATTTGTCCTTCAAAAATTGTTTTTTGTTAAAGTTTCCAATTAGGCTGTATCTTAATTATTTTTAAATATAATTTAATGAATGAGGTTCATCCTCCGTATTCATGTGTTTTCTTTACAGGAAAAGAAATATCCATTCAGACTGGTATTTCTTGTTAAATCGTGTTTTTTTTGGTGATTCATGACGTTTTAAAAAATCACAAATATTTTCCTACCAATAAATCACGCAATACTATACTGTTCGCCTTTATATATGAAATAAAAGCCCTATATATTGAATATAACTTTGTAAGTTCTCATAATTCTATGTTACATATTAGTGAAGCTATGATTTAATTGTTAACTGTGTGCGAAAACTCCCACTCGCGGTGTGAAACAAAACTACACACGATACTTCTGAGCTCAGTCGGTGCACTAATACTGAAATATGAATGGATACTAGTAAACTTCCAGGGCACAGGAATTGCAAGAATCCAAGCCTGTTCCTTACCTCGTCGTTTGGAAAGGAAGACTTAGTAACATAACCATTTAATTTCACAGTGCTGGCATAACAGCAAAGGACACACACAGCACTTGAAATATTTTAATGAAATATTACTGAAGAATTTGTTTGTTAAATTCATTATCCCTATTCATTATGCAAACAACTTAATAAGGGAAATAGGCGTACTCACTTCTACAATTTTCAGCAGGTCTGATTTACCACGAGGAATTTCACGGGTGTTGAAAGACTAAATAACAACTGATTTTGGTTGGTTCCTCAGTTTAGGGGCTGCGACAACGCGGTCATGTAGCCCCGTGTACTTTGGGTGTGTGTAGAATCTGTCTGATATCCGGTGTTAATTGTGATGGCTGTATTAGTGTGTGTTATCTGTGATTCAGGTAAGGACTGCAGACGATGAATTTTTTCAAGTAGTTGCTACTTTTGATACCATATGCTACCGTCCACGACATCTAGCTGCGGACGTGGCTACTAAATTTCATCGCAATCAGCACCTGGCAGCGAACGATGGAACTAATATAGCGTTATCAAACTAACCGAAACATTTTAGCATCCACAAGTGTAGTTAGTGGAAGGTTCTTTTTCATGTCATAAATCTATGACATGGGACCGCCGGCTTTACATCCTCTCCGAAGGAAGGCATACTGATTGTGAGGGATTTTTAACGCTCTTAAAAATTCCGACGACTTCGGCTGGGTTTGAACCCGCGATCTTGGGCATAGAAGTTCAGCATTGCTACCAACTACGACTCCGAAGCCGCTAAACAACAAATGATTTTAAATGCTGTCTTAATAAAATAAACTGCAATTATCAACAAAAGTTAGCACGTGAGTTTAACGTGTTTACACACCTTACGGCCAATTTGCCAACAACACGGCTGGGGAATTAATTATAGATGGTGATGCTAATAGGGATATCCTGAACTAGCACAAAAATATAGCACACTGGTACTATCTGGGATCATGTTATCATTTCAAATGATCTTGTCGACTTTGTCGTTATGCTTGGGTCCAACGTTATGCGTTACGGAGACGGAGACGGAAGTGACGTCATGCAGCCACGCGGGAAGCAGAAGCTAATGGTTATTGGAGTCTGTTGAAAGAGTCCTGGGGCGTCGAGCGACCTGGGGCTTTGAGCGAAGCAAAAACAAGAATACAGAGTGACTTCTAAAGAGATATACAAGATGCCATGTAAGAATACAGGGTGCCTCCTAAAGAGGTGTACAAGATGTCACACAAGAATACAGGGTGACTTCTAAAGAGATATACAAGATGCCGGATAAGAATACAGGGTGCCTCCTAAAGAGGTGTGCAGGATGTCAGAGCAAATTACAGGGTGACACTTAACGAGGTGTACAATATGTTAGATTCAATTCAAATACAGGGTGACCCTTAAAGAGGTTTGCGAGATATCAGATTCAAATAATGGATGACTCTTAAAGAGTTGTAAAAGATGTCAGACTCAAATACAGGGTAACCCTTAAAGAGGTGCCCGCGCGGGAAGCCTAAGTTGATGGGTAATGGAGTCTGTTGAAAGAGTCCTGGGGCTTCGATCGAAGCGAGAAGCCCTCCTGAGCCTTCCTAACATGTGTATCATTTGTAGCATGCGTCATTTGAAATGATATAACGCCTAGTCTTTCAGACTGACTGTAATTTTTTGTTCTTTAGTTCAAATAATATTTGCAAATAACACATAATAGGCTGTTACACACGCTTTAAAGACAAACAAAATTCGTATTATCAATTTGCCATTCTTCAAATTCGAAGCGTATAGAGTGCTAACAGAAGGCAAATCAATGGAGTCGTACATAGAACAGTCATGACATCTGAAGGAAAAGTTTTGCATAAGATATCCCTATTCACGACCGAATGGATGAGCGCAACTCGTATCTAGCAGGCCGTGTCTTATTCCCCAGCCTTAAGGACATTATTTATGTTCGACGATGTCGAAATGTGAACATTATATGTCAGAAAACTGTATCACAATGAGGCTCATTATAACACTATTTTTCATTATGAAACACTTTCTCCCACCAATCAGAGCTCAAGAAACAGTTGTGTGACCAATTAGGTAAGGATACCTTCACGCTTGCGCTCAAAATCCAACATGTCTATATAAATTACCGAAAGTGCACCGTTTATATGTTCCCGTGAATAAACTGGCAAATATGAGATAAGAAATAGCACTGTACCTTAATATCCCCAAATCCAATTTCTACACAGCACATTGCTTTCAAACGACTTCGGTGACAGTTTTACTGAATGCTGGTGTGCACAATCTGCACATATGGCATTGAAGCACACAGAGTGCATGCGTCGGTCGGTCAGAGAGCTTGGAAAACAGAGATATCCTACCCAGCGCTGCACTCCGATCACAAAATTCGAGTGACTGAATCTCAATAGATATTTATGAATATTAATGTTAAAACATATAATAAAGTTATAATTATCGTCGAACATAAACAGTCGTATGCAACTCGCCTCGTGTCTTAATTATTGCCATTATAGGCTCGTTGCATAATTTACTATTATGTCCGACCATGGCGAGATGTAGATATTATATGTCAGAAAACTGTACTATAATGAGGCTCATTATAGTACAAGTTTCCATTATGATACAGTTTCTCCCACAAACCACAGCTCAAGAAACAGTTGTGTGACCAATTAGGTAAGGATAGCATCGCACCTGCGCTGACTTCCACGGCCTTCTAATTTTAATTTCACTGCGTGGACTAGTGTCATAGTGGGGTATTCGAGGAGGCCATGGCCAAATACAAGGTATTCTCTGCGTCCCATGCGCTCTGTTCAGTACATAAAACTGGCGAAATCTCGACAGATATTTATGAATATTTATGTTCGAACATAAAATAGTTATAATTATCGTCGAACATAAACAGTCGTATGCAACTCGCCTAGAACGGTAATTAAGACACTCGTATGGAAATTATAAAACTCGCATACACTCGTTTTATTAACATACTCGTGTCTTAATTATTGCCATTATAGGCTCGTTGCTTAATGTACTATTATGTTAATATTTTTAATATAAGACTACTGTGACGATTGTAAATTATCAAGTTATCTAATAACTCATCTGCTGCTTTGAAGATGCGAATACCACTTGATGGAGATTAGATAGTGTTACCAGAGGACTGTGATCACGTTCTATTCTATACAGTAGTCTGCACGTGATTTTAATCAGATTCCATGGAAATGGCTCATAATGTGTATCTTTCATAATCTTTGTCTAATTCCATTTAGACATTAAGCTTGTCAGCCAGCTACTGTTCAGATTATGAAGGATTGTCGGGAATACCGTGATTCGTTATGAACAATACAGTGCTCAGATCAAAGGTAGAGAGGCTTATTGCTAATGACGGGAGGAACTACGAGGTCATCTGCCCCTAGGGGACGAAGGTAGACACATGCTTAAACTCACGATGTTAAGATTGTTGTTGTTGTTGTTGTTTCATTTGAAGGGCTTTTACATCGTGGTTATATAGCCCCGTGTACTTGAGGGAAGTAAGTAAGTTTATAGTTTCACGTGGCGTGGTCGGTACCATGCTGAGCTTCTATGCCCAAGATCGTGGGTTCAAACCCGGCCGAACTCGTTGGATTGTTTAAGAGCGTTAAAAATCCCTCAGTATGGCTTCCTTCGGAGGGGAAGTAAAGCCATGTCATAGATTTATCACATGAAAAAGAACTTTCCACTTACTAAACTTGTGGAAGCTAAAATTTGTAGGTTAGTTTGATAACGCTATATTAGTTCCAACGTTCGCCGCCAGGTGCTGACTGCGATGACATTTGGTAGAAAAAGTAGGAACTACTTGAAACAATTAATCGTCTGCAGTCCTTACCTGAATCACAGATAACACACACTAATACAGTCATCACAATTAACACCGGTTATCAGAAACTTCTATGGACATCAAATTGGCAGGTAGCGGAAGGAAGTAGAAGACTTCTATTACTTAGGAAGCAAAATGACCAGTGATGGACGAAGCAAAGAGATATAAAAAGTAGGTTAACTCAGAAAAGGAAAGCATTTCTACAAAAAAGGAATCTGTTGACATCGAATATAAATTTAGATATTAAGAAGTCATTTTTGAAAGCTTTGTCTGGAGCGTGGCGCTCTATGGAAGTGAAACTTGGACTATTGGTGCAGCAGAAAAGAGGAGAATTGAGCGTTTGAAATGTGGTGTTACAGGAGAATGATGAAGATTAGATGGGTAGATAGGGTTACAAACGATGAGGTATATAGACGAGTGGGAGAGGAAAGATGTTTCTGGCGACTGCTATTGAAGACAAGAGATAGGTTGGTGGGGCACATACTAAGACACCCAGGAATAGCAAGCTTAGTTATGGAAGGAAGGGTTGAGGACAAGAACAGTAGGGGTAGACCAAGGTTAGAATATGTTAAACAGATTGCCTCGGATGTAGGGTTTGGTAGCTATGTAGAGATGAAACGATTAGCTCAGGACAGAGTGGCATGCAGAGCTGCATCAAACCAGTCAAAGGACTGAAGACTCAAACAACAACGTCAGACAGATTCTACACACACCTAAAGTACACTGGGCTACATGACCGCGTTATCGCAGCCCCTAAACCAACCAACCAACCAACTAGTTTTACGTGACCAATAATCTCGCGATCATGAGCCACGGGACCCACTTTTTACGTGGAATCCGAACCACAGGGCATGGCATTTGACTTTAAAAATCTCACCCGCATTGACCGAGAATCGAATCCGGTCCACCATGGTCACACTGTCATAAATGCCTCTGAAATGTGTTTCTGCCACATTTCTCTTGACAGTTAAAAGTTCGGTAACATGACATATCTTCTGTAGAGCTGTAGACAAATCGACATCCTTATTCTGCAAAGCCTCGGACAGGTTGTAAGTTATAGCCAACATTTTACATAATAGTCTACAAAAGTAGCTACGAGCGGCTTCGGTGGCGTAGTCGGTAGCATGCTGAGCTTCTATGCCCGAGGTCGCGGGTTCAAACCCGGCAGAAGTCGTCGGATTTTTTAAGAGCGTTAAAAATCCCTCAGTATGCCTTCCTTCGGAGGAGAAGTAAAGCCGGCGGTCCGATGTCAATGCGAGTTTTATAATCTTCGTAGGAGTGTCTTAATTACCATTAAAGGCGAGTTGTATACGACTGAATATGTTCGACGATAATTATTACAACTATTTTATTTTCGAACATAAATATTCATAAATATCTGTCGAGATTTCGCCAGTTTTATGTACTGAACAGAGCACATGGGACGCAGAGAATACCTTGTATTTGACCATGGCCTCCTCGATTACCCCACTATGACACTAGGCCACGCAGTGAAATTTAAATTAGAAGGCCGTGGAACTCAGCGTAGGTGCGATGCTATCCTTACCTAATTGGTCAAACAACTGTTTCTTGAGCTCTGATTGGTGGGAGAAACTGTCCCATAATGAAAACTTGTACTGTAATGAGCCTCATTATAGTACAGTTTTCTGACATATAATATTTACATTTCGACATAAAAGTACCTTCCACTAATTATACTTGTATGAAGCTAAATTATAGGTTAGATTCGACTAACGCTCTTAGGTTCTGAGCCGACTGCGGTGGCATCTAGTAACCAAGTTCAGAACTAGTTGTCGTTGACGGTGGCGTTTCGTAGCAAAAGTAGGAACTACTTGGAAATTGAATGTCCGCAGTCCTTACTTGAATTAAAAACAGATACACACACTAATACAGCCGTCACAATTAACACCGGTTATCAGACAGATTCTACACACACCCAAAGTACACGGGACTACATGACCGCGTGTTCGCAGCCCATAAACTGAGGACCCAACCAACCAAAGTTCATGATCATTTAGTTTACTGCGACGACTGGAACTTGTTTCAAAATTTTTGCGACACTGCGCGAGCCGGACAAAATGGTCTCGCGGGCTGTAGGTTGGGCAGCCCTGCTCTTTTAGAAAGCGCCACAGTGTCAAGGAGCTTAGATATCTAACCTCCTTGACTTTCATAGCGCTCCAAGGAACAACAAAATTCGACATGCAAGCTGCCCTTTGGGCGTCAAATAAAAAAGCTTGAACTCGGCACCTGAGGCCATACGATATTATTATTATTATTATTTAATTAAGAAATGCTTATTTAGCTTTATGCTAGATCAATTCCATTACAATAGCAAAGAAGTGGGACTGCAAATGAACCAAAAATAAATCCCAAGAGTTACCAATCATAGCGAATGCCACACCCATAGAATATTGTAGCGAGTTTATGCCAAGCAATAAGTACGACACAAATGAGCGACCAAGAAATCAAAAGAAGGATTGGATTGACGTGAGGCAAATTCTGGAACCTAAGCTTCCTTCTTATGGATAAATCTTTGAGCCCTAAATTAAGATTCGATGCACTACAAAGCTGTGTAATCTCAGTGTTAATCTATGGATGCCAAACTTGGTAATTTAGTAGGCTAAATATCTGACAAGACTACTCCAGGTCTGTCAACGGAAAATGGAAAGGAGGATCCTAGGGAAGCGACAGAATCAGGAACACGGATCTGAGAAGAAAAGTGGGATGGAGGACACACAGCAACAAGAGCTCGGCAACTGAAATGGCGCTGGGGTGGACACACATCCAGAATGGACCAGGGTAGATGGGCCTACTCCCATGGGCGCCCACACGTTTTTTTTATTAGTGGGGAGGAGCGGGGGAGGGGGGGGGGTGTAATGTTTTTAATTTCATTACCTACTTGTCACCAGGTGATGATGAGACGTAACCCCACCCCCCGCCGCAATTTTCGCCGTTTCATTTCTTACTTGCTTCGTGATATTCATTATTTGGCTGCTCTGAAACCGTTGGGTACATTATCTTTATAGCATAAATAGGAGGAATAGTTGTTTTTTTTAGTTCTGAGCTTTTGTCCATCGCTTTTCTTTGTGAATCATCGTCATTATGTTCATTTCTTAAAAGCAGGTAAACAGTAGTTGTATCGACAGAAATAAAAATCAAGCAGTCCATTAAAATGGTAATGTTAACCCAGTTCGCCGATTTTCTAAATAACTGGAGATATTTTCAAATAATCCCAAATTACTAAGTTACATAAAACTGAAATTATCCCGTCATCTAAATCAGTTAACTATCAGTAACTTCAATTTATGAAATAAACTGGTGTGGCAATGCACAATGGACATATTCTCGGGATTCCAGGAGGGGGCATGGCCCCTCCTTGCCCCCCCCCCCCCTGCGGACGCCCATGACTATGTGGGATCCAAGAGAAGCAGAGGACGCAGATGGTCGGACGAATTTAGGTTCGAGGCAGGAGCTACGTGGACCAGAAAAGCCAAGGATAAAGAACTATGGAAGGAAATTTAGAACATTGTAATAGTGCAACAATGTAAATGCCGTAGTCAGGATGTGTGTTAATTTCATTTGTATTAATGCGTGTCAATATGTATTTAGGAAAGACATCTCTCAAGAACTGGCTCCTCTTGGGAGACTACTTGAGCCACCCACTACCACTCCAGTAGGAGGCGCTTGTCCATCAGGGATCTACGGGCTTATCTTATCTTATCATATTATACAACCTGTGACAATAAAGTTCGGTGAATAGTCCTGTACTATCAACATAGATGAACATGCACGACAGTGACCCTATTGTCCTTCGAAATAGTCCCCTCCCGTAGTTATGAAATGCTGAGATCGGCGATACATGTCCTGGAATCTTTGCAAGAAGGCATCCTTTGGGATGGTGTTCAAAAGGCTCGTCACGTGACCGAAAAGTTCGGTGAATGGTCTATATTACGAACGGATTGTTGGCTTACCTGAAACAGCAGTTACTGTCCTTTGAAGTAATCTCCGTCGATGGTTATGCACTTCTGAGAATGTTTGTACAAGTCCTGGAAACTCTTTAGGGATGGCCTTCAGTTGGGTCGTCACATTACGTTGGATGTCCGAAATGTTCGAAAACCACTGGCCCTTCAGGGCTTTACGGTGACTCTGGACCTGGATCCCGCCACTCCATACTTCGACGCTTGACTTCGGGGTCGTACCTCAGACACCCGGTCTCGTCGCCCGTGACGATGGTTTTCAGATTAGCCATTCCATTCCACAGAACATTCACCCTTCTCACTGCCACCCGCCAAACAGGTGTGCATGGTAGGTTGCATACTTTCATCCTTCTCACTGCAACCCGCCGAACAGACGTGAATGGTAGGTTGCATAAATTCATCCTTCTAAACACGCATTGTGTCAAACAGGTTGCATGTTGCCAGGTCGACCGTTCTGACTTTATTCACCGAACGCAACGTGATGAGCCTTTAGAACACCATCCCAAAAGACGCCTTCTTGCAAAGTTTCCAGGACATGTATCGCCGATCTCAGCATTGCATAGTTACGGTAGGGGACAATTTCGAAGGACAATAGGGTCACTGTCGTGCATTGTTCACCTATGTTGATAGTATAGGACTATTCACCGAACTTTATTGTCACAGGTTGTATATTAATTCAGTAGTATAGATCCCTCCTGTGGCGCTCAAAAGTGACCGATCGTGACAAATGAGCATTCAAATGAAAGAGAATAGACATTTGCAGTGATGAATTGCACTATAATTTCATAAATATCAGAAAGTTGTTTAAAAAATGACTTTAAAAATGTATGAAGTATGCGATTTTCAGATACTGTTGCAGTAGGAAAATACGCTCCATATTTTGGCCACTGTGACGCCTGTTTCATGTCATTTTAACATTCTGAGGTCCTTCCCTTTATCATTTTGCATGGATTTCAGAAACAGTAAATCAAAGGAATGGGTACTCAAATCGTATAATTTCATAAATATCGAATAACCGGTGAGTGTTATGATGATCCAATTTTCAGTGATTGCCTTCTTAAATTAGGGAACGTAGAACTTTGAATTCTAACTGAAATGTAAATAGTGTTCTATAATCATTTGGTTGAAATAAAAACATAACAACCTTTCTCCTTAAGTCTCTCATTGTAAACCTATTGGGGAAAGTGTGCTTTATGAACATACGAGATTTCTCGCTTCTGGCACGGGTCCCCTAGTCTTATCTTATTTAGCTTATTGTATTTTACCAGTTTCTATTTTATTTTCACGCTGAAAGTATTTCTTAGCGAACAAGGCAGGAGTCCCCATCTTAGCAAGAAAGTAAAATTAAGCAATTGCCAAAGGGCCCGGAAAATTTTCAAATTGTGAGTCTTTGAGAGCAGTATAAAACTAAGAAAAATAAATCGAAAATCACTTCCAGCCTAAATGAAGTTCCAGAAAAAAACACATCCTAGGTTGGTTGGTTCCTCAGCCTAGGGGCTGCGACAACGCGGTCATGTAGCCCCGGATCTGAGAAGAAAAGTGGGATGGAGGACACACAGCAACAAGAGCTCGGCAACTGAAATGGCGCTGGGGTGGACACACATCCAGAATGGACCAGGGTAGGTCTGATAACCGGTGTTAATTGTGATGGCTGTATTAGTGTGTGTTATCTGTTTTCAATTCTGGTAAGGACCGCAGACATTGAATGTTTTCAAGTAGTTCCTACTTTTGCCACGAAACGCCACCGTCAACGACTACTAGTTCAGAACTCAGCTACCAAATGCCACCGCCGTCGGCTCTTGGAAACGAACGTAGAAATCTAAGAGCGTTGTTTACATTCTTAACATATCCAATTTAGCTTCACACAGGTGTAATTGGTGGAAGGTTCTTTAACATGCCATAAATCTATGACATGGGACCGCCGGCTTTACTTCCCCTCCGAAAGAAGGCATACTGAGGGATTTTTAACGCTCTTAAAAATCCGACGGTTTCGGCCGGGTTTGAACCCGCGATCGTGGGCATAGAAGCTCAGCATGCTACCGACTACGCCACCAAAGCCGCCAAAACTGGATAAAAAACAAAAACAAGAAAAAAACTGAATTAAAAAAAAAAAGTTTTTGCTAAGATGTGCGTCTTTCACATTCCTTGTTATTTCCCTATTTGCTTTCGCTTGGATTGTATGGGAATAATAGAGAAGTGAGAGGAGCCAGTCATGGAAATACCCTCAATTAGTGATGACTTTTGCCCCCAAAAATGTCATTCATACCTGCGCTTGCCTGAATGGGTAAAACCGACGACTAAGTAGACCAAGTGTTATAATTAGCCACTCGCTGTTTTACATGCCGTTACTCAGAGGGACAAAACTCAGTCAACATTGTCTTGTGATTCACACATAGTCTAGGACAGGACTGCCCAAACTACGGCCCGCGAGACTATTTTGCCGTGTCGTCAAAACTTTGAAACAAGTTCCAGTCGTCGCACTAAACTAAAATATCATCAAATTTATTTCATAACTAGTGCCCGGCTTCGCCCGGTGGATTTATTTGTTTTATAGAACTGGAGCGCTCAAGGATAAGGATCGGAAAGCACCAACGCTTATTGCAGCTGATAACCTCAGTATACTGCACCAACACCATCGCCCTTATACAGAGGCATACTATTGTCATGATGATAACTGTTTTAAGGGGCTTAAGAAATCTTTTTGCACTAATTACTCCCCGTGACTGCAATTTATAAGCAGCTCGCAATTCTGCACCAGAACACTGGTAGGGGTGACGTGATGCAGCCCGCATTGTCAGGCAACAATAGACTTAGGTATTATTGAAGCTGTTCGGGAGCGCTTGTTCTTCCAACTTACTGAACAAAAATCAATCTCTAAGGTTACCTGAGATGTGTAGCCTAATGCTACTTAGCCTAAACTATTCCTCTTGAATCAGGCTATCATATACAAAAATAATTTTTCGAATCCGACTGGTAGTTCCAGAGATTAGCGCGTTTAAACACACAAACACACAAACACACAAACAAACACACAAACTCGCCAGCTTTATTATATTAGTATAGATTGTATTAATAATTGTGTCTTGAGAACACCACCACGCTATCGGTCAACCGCTCGGATGTCAAGTCCGCGCATTCGTTAAATCAGGTATAAAGTGTTTGGCACATTATAACTTACATGGCAAAAAATACAAGTGATTTAAAATTGATCATAATATTATTTTAAATAAGTCTGCCATGTTTTCTATTTTTTTCTACTAATTTTATACATTGTTTTTAACATGTGCATAATTAAATATTTGTATGTTTTTAACCTGGTCAGACATTATTAAATTAAATTTAGATAATAATCGGTGTATAATTTGTACCTAAAAATACTTTCGATATCTGCTGCGGATACTGAAAATACTGTTTTCCAGCCTAGAACGGAAAAATCAGCTGCATTCAAGAATTCGCTCATGCGCTGCATAAGGAGTTTGACCCGACCCTTGGTATGCGAGCAGGAGGGTTATGACTAGAGCTGGGATTTTTATGTAATATCAAGTGGCATAATATGTACATAAATATGTAACAAAAAGCACCAAAATATGTAGCAAAATATGTAGATTGGGCAAAATATGTAATATCATATAATTAATATTAACTTACTATTTTGTCAGTTACGACACACTAAACGCGCTTTATATTACATTTTGTAGCACAGTGAACAATTAAGTACTTTTCAATGTTCTTTGGAGTCATAGAAAGGCGATTGTCACTTAGGATGTTCTTATATGCAGAGAAAGATCTTTCAACATCACATGATGTAACTGGGGCAAATTTTAGGACAGGAATTTTCGATGGAGAAATATCCTCGGGAGGATCAACATCATCTCCATTTGGAATTCGGCACACACTGTGAAATGTTGAATAACCAGGATTTCTCTTCAACTCCTTTTGCAATTTACTCAATACACTTGCACCAGTTTCCCCATGCACAGCACTTATCATCCTATCATCCTCTCAAATACCTGTCACTCATAATTATCTTAATCCCCCTGTTGAGAGGACAGACAACAGCCCCACATTTATTGTGAAACTTCAATTCAGCAATTTATTTCATATAAAAACAGGGAAACTCCGAAGTATGTAATTTTATGTAATTTCACTAAGAATATGTAGAATACCTACAAATATGAACAAATATGTAAAATATGTAATTACATAGAAATTCCAGCTCTAGTTATAACATATGTTTACATCATTGGGGATAACCCCTTTGCCGACCCCTTGTCAAAGCCTGAGCGTAGTTGAGGAACTTATTTTTGGGTCCCTTGGAGGACCGAGTGGAATTGAGGTAACTCTGGCTACCTGACTGGAATTTCCAAGCGGAATTGAAGCCCGCACAAATATAATGATGTTTCGCTAGTAAGATGGCTCTACACCCACGCTACACGCCACGTGTGCGGCTGCTCAATGAGGATGCAAAATCATAGATCACGTTTCTATCCGATTAGTTAAGCGCCGTATCACTGTTAACAACTCGCCGTGTTGACATTCCAGCTTTATCATATACTCGGTAATGGTTACTCTCAAGATAGCAGGAGGCATGGCGAAAAATGGAATCGACAGAGGCACGACTTTTTCCATGAACTATCAAATTGAGAAGTGTTCCTAAGGATCAAGCACTTTGCAATAATAACACTGATAGCCTATTCAACCATTTTGCTACAGAGAAACTGTCATTTTTTTCAGTTCCCCCTAAGAGTAGTTACAAAGCCCAGCCAACCTTGTATTATACATGTATTATTTGTGTTATATTGCTTTAATTTCACACCTAGTTATTTTAATGAGTTTTACTTAGTTACTGTTTACTTTAATTTTTTAAACTTTTAAGATAACATACTGTGTAATCTTAATGCCACTGTAAATAAATAAATAAATAAATAAATAAATAAATACACAAATACATAAAAACATATTAGATAAGTACACAAATAGATAAATACATAATAGATAAATACACAAATAGATAATATATAAACACACAAATAGATTAATACATATTAGATAAATACACAAATAGATAAATACACAAATACATATTAGATAAATACACAAATAGAAAAATACATAATAGATAATAGATAAATACACAAATAGATAAATACATAATGGATAAATACACAAATACTTATTAGATAAATACACAAATAAATAAATACATAATAGATACATTCACAAATAGATAAATACACAAATAGATAAATACATAATAGATAAATACACATATAGATAAATACATAATAGATAAATACACAAATAGATAATAGATAAATACACAAATACATATTAGATAAATACATAATAGATAAATACACAAATACATATTAGATAAATACATAATATATAAATACACAAATAGATAATAGATAAACACACAAATAGATAAATACATATTAGATAAATACACAAATAGATAATAGATAAATACACAAATACATATTAGATAAATACATAATAGATAAATACACAAATAGATAAATACATATTAGATAAATACACAAATAGATAATAGATAAATACACAAATACATATTAGATAAATACACAAATAGATAAGTACATAATAGATAAATACACAAATAGATAATAGATAAATACACAAATAGATAAATACATAATAGATAAATACACAAATAGATAATAGATAAATACACAAATACATATTAGATAAATACACATATAGATAAATACATAATAGATAAATACACAAATATATAATAGATAAATACACAAATAGATAAATACATAATAGATAAATATAGAAATACATAAATACATACATACACTAATACACAAATACACAAATACATAAATACACAAATAAATGCATAAATACATAACTAGATAAATACACAAATACATAAATAAATACATAAATAATAAACAAATAAATAAATATGAGGCGCTCCGTAAGAGAAGGGCGAGCCCTCCATATGTAAAGCCCTGCGCGGATAAACCCGTGGATATCCGCAAAAATTCGCCATGCGGATGTAGTTTGCTTGACTATGCGGATAGCGGATAAGCTGCGGATAATGTTTAGAGTAAATTTGCGGATAGTATTTAGAATACAATATTGAACTGGATTTATTTTAAAATAATTGTAGTTTTTGCTAAGATGTGCGTCATTCACGTTTCTTGTTATTTCCTTATTTGCGTTCGCTTGGATTGTATGGGAATAATAGAGAAGTGAGAGAAGCCAGTCATGGAAATGTAGCCACCCGCTGTTGCACTTGCCGTTACTCAGAGGGACACAACTCAGTCAACATTGTCTTGCAATTTACACTCAGCCTAGGGGAACGAATTTCTTCTCAAATGTCTAAAGGCGTTGCTTCAATACGTAATGCTTTATCTAATAAATTAGAAATATTATTGTAATATCAGCGGATGTGGATAACAGTTGTGCGGATGCAGGGCGGATGCGGATAACAGTTGTGCGGATGCAGGGCGGATGCGGATAGAGTTTTAATTATCCGCGCAGGGCTCTATCCATATGCAAATGTGGCGGACTCGCCCTTCTCTTACGGAAATAAAATGTATCATCATCATCATCATCATCATAAATAACTTGCACGTATTAGGCCTAGTGTCCTGTTACGGTTTCTTGCCAGCGTTTCTCTGATTTTCCCAGGTTTCTTCAAGGTCGCGGGTTCAAACCCGGCCGAAGTCGTTGTTTTTTTAAGAGCGTTAAAATCCCTCAGTATGCCTTCATTCGGAGGGGAAGGAGACAGATAAAACATCATTGACAGAACAGAACTTAACAAACACACTATATTAGTCATCTATGTTGTGAAGCAACTATTCAGGTTATATTTGTGTTAGTGGAATATCAATTTTAATTTAATAAAATAATATATTTTTCTAATCAATTTTGGAAATATGACTTAATGCCTTTCAGCTCCGTGGTCAGTTTAGTGCGGCATAAAGCCATCCAGAATGAATATTTCACATGATATTTAATTTTAAAATGGATTTGTAACATAAAAACCACCTAACCCCGTACAAATGTAATTTACAATAGCACTGTAACACGCGTGAATCTTGCAGTGCGGCCAACATTAAGTACGGAATATGGCGCTGAAAGGCAGCAAGTCATTGGCTTAATGCATGCCACGGTGGGTGAGTGGTCAACGTGTCGGTCTACTAACCCCCCCAAGCTTGCAGGTTCGCTCCTGGCCGTGGTAAGTGATTTTTGAGAGGGGGCAAAAATTACGACACCATGTCATACGATGTTGGCATGTCAAAGAACCCATTTGAATTCAGTAGGCCGTGGTCACAATGGCAAAATTAATCTCGGGAGTTTCCGCCAACACAAAGTTCCTCATTTCTCTACTAGAAAGCGCTATAGTGTTCAAGGATCTTATATATCTAACCTCCTTGACTTTCATAGTGCTTCAAGGAACAACGAAATTCGACATGCAAGCTACCCTCTGGGTGTCAAATAACAAAGCTTGCACCCGGCACCGAGGCCATACCATATTATTATTATTATTATTATTATTATTATTATTATTATTATTATTAACTTAATGCTTTTCTCCTCCAATCGCAGTAGGCCTACATGTAGCAGTGGTTTCTGGCATAAACAGAAGGCTGACTTAATTCTTTCCAACGCCCTTGAGTCAATTATTCAAAATACTAATTGTCTAAAAAATGTATTTTTTTGGACTCAATGCTTCTCAGCTCCGACCGATTCAATTACACACGCTAGTGCATTATTCACACTCAAATCCAAAACACACCCAACTACACGGGGCTGATGACCAAGATGTCCCAAGCCCCTAAAATGAATTAAAAACAACAAAAGCTGGCAGCCACATTAAACTACAAGCTTTAGGCGGCTTCGGTGGCGTAGTCGGTAGCATGCTGAGCTTCTATGCCCAAACCCGGCCGAAGCCGTCGGATTTTTTAAGAGCGTTAAAATCCTTCAGTAGGCCTTCCTTCGGAGGGAAAGTAAAGCCGGTGGTCCCATGTCATCGATTTATGGCATGATAGAGAACCTTCCACTAATTGCACCTGTGTGAAGCTAAATTGGATAGGTTAAGAATGTAAACAACGCTCTTAGGTTTCTACGTTCGTTGCCAAGAGCCGACTGCGGTGGCGTCTAGTAGCTAAGTTCTGAACTTGGCCTAGTAGTCGTTGACGGTGGCGCTTGGCGGCAAAAGTAGGAACTATTTGAAAAATTCTAAGTTGCAGTACTTAAATAAAAAAAAAAAAACAGATAACACACACTAATACAGTCATCACAATTAACACCGGTTATCAGACAGATTCTACACTCACCCAAAGTACACGGGGCTACATGACCGCGTTGTTGCAGGCCCTAAACTTAAGAACCAACCAACCAACTCTTGTTCTCTTCTGAGGGGGTCTATGTGTTTTCGCGTGTTCGTCAGTTTATTTCTCATATCAAGTTGTAAACCTCTAGTTATGTAGAAATGTATCTTTGCCCTACAGATATCTTCATGATCTACTGGCAAATAACTTGTAAAATATTTTCAGTGTGATCTATTTCTGGGTCATTTCAATTAAATTAGTGCCAAGGATATCACAATGACCTTAGAAGTGGAGTGTGTCTGTTCTGATAACATTATTAAGAGAAACTTGAAGATGACAAAAGCGTTAGCGGTTGGTAATCCTCAGAAATATACGAGTTGGATATAATAATGCTATTAAAATTGAGATGGCCTTGAGGTATAATAATAATAAAAATAACATTAGGAAGCAAATACATTCTAACCTCCCTTGTTGTTGTTTTGATCTTCAGTTTTTATTGTCTGGTTCGATCCATTCCTTCCCGTCCTGAGCTAATCATTTCATCTCTACATAGCTACCACAGCCTACATCTACCCCTACAGTTCTTGTCCTCGACCCTTCCTTCCATAACTAACTTTGCTATTCCTGAGTGTCTTAGTACGTGTCCTACCAACCTATCTCTTTTCTTCATTAGCAGTCACCAGAAACATCTCTCCTCTCCCACTCGTTTTAATACCTCTTCATTTGTAACCCTATCTACCCATCTGATCTTCAACATTCTCCTGTAACACCACATTTCAAATGCTTCAATTCTCCTCTTTTCTGCTGCAGCAATAGTCCAAGTTTCACTTCCATAGAGCGCCACGCTCCAGACAAAGGCTTTCAAAAATTACTTCCTAATACCTAAATCTATATTCGATGTCAACAGATTGCTTGTCTGTAGAGTGCTTTCCTTGCCTGAGCCAATCTACTTTTTATCACTAGTTATTTTGCTTCCAAAGTTGCATAAGTCTCCTACTTCCTTTAGCTTTTCACCTGTCCATTTGACGCCCATAGGGTAGTGTACAACATTTAACAGGTGATAGATGGGACAATATAAGGATTGAGGTAAAAGAAGTGTCATTGTGGAGGAGGTTTAAACCTTAAGGCCCCCTGTCGGTACGCCACAGCCAAGCTCCTAAAATGAATTAACAACAATCTTCCACTAATTACACTTGTTGGTTGGTTAGTTCCTTAGTTTAGGGTCTGCGACAACGCGGTCATGTAGCCCCGTGAACTTTGGGTCTGTGTAGAATTTGTCTGATAACCTGTGTTAATTGTGATGGCTAATTACAGTTGTGTGAAGCTAAATTATAGGATAGATTTGACTAACGCTCTTAGGGTCCAACGTTCGTCGCCAGGAGCCGACTGCGGTAGCATCTAGTAACCAAGTTCATAACTAGTTGTCGTTGACGGTGGCGTTTGGTAGCAGAAGTTGGAACTATTTGAGAATTGAATGTCTGCAGTCCTTACTTGAATTAACACCGGTTATCAGACAGGTTCTACACACACCCAAAGTACACGGGGCTACATGACCGCTTTGTCGCAGCCCCTAAACTGAGGAACCATCCAACCAACAACAAGCTGTGATGTAAGCAGTTGTCAAGGTCAATTTCAGTAGTAGCAAGGTAAAGCGTAAAAGAACAGTGATAGTATAACTGTTGCGTCTCACTCTATTAGTTGCCAAGGTAACTCAGTGCATTCCATGACCACCTCAAGTCAATAGAGCTTCCTGGGACGGACTCTCTCCTATCTCTCTTCCTATCTGCCTTTCATGGCACACCTTTCCAAATCCATCAATTCTCATTTTTGGAGGGTTGAGAGCATTTCTTTTACCCGTATTTCATTTCCCTTATACCTTCCTTTTTGTCCTTTTGTTCTCCTAATCCATAATTTGGTTGCAAGTTGTATTTTTAGCCTATTTTCATTTATGACAAAAATATAGGCTTATGAGATCACCTTTTGTCCGTGTGTCTGTCTGTGTGAGCGTGTGTGTGTGTGTGAGAGAGATGGTGTGTGTTCCCCCTAATAACTTCTAAACGGCTGGAGCGATTTCAATGAAACTCGGGATGTTCATAGCACTATTCCGGACGACCCCGACCGTGCCCTTCAAATTTTGTTGTCTCTCACCAATCCAACATGGCGGCTGTGCGAAATATTTCACAAGCATTCAATATCTCCGAAACTATTACCGATATCATCCTAGAATATTTTACGGTGAAAGAGAACTACTAGAAGTTCACCTTTGTGACTTTTGAAAACCTGGTATCTACAAAACCAACATGGCAGCCAAGCGAAGTTGCGACTTTTAAATAGACGTTTCTCGCGATTTAACCAACCAAACGCAATAAAACTTGGTACATTATACGTTTATACACATTTTAATGCACCGACATCTAACTTCGTTCAATTGTTTACATAACCTCAAGATGGCGGCTGTGCGAAATATTTTACCGGCATTCTATATCTCTGAAACTATTAGCGGTATCACCCTGAAATTGTGTACGGAGATAAAGGGCACTACTGAAAGTTCATCTATAAGACTTTCAAAAACCGGTTAACTACAAAACGAATATGGCGGCCAAGTGAAGTTGAAAATTTTAAATAGACCTTTCTCGCGATTTAATGATCCAAACGCAATGAAACTTGGTACAGGAAATGTTTATATACATTGTAATGCATTAGTATTTAATTTAGCTCAATGGTTTACATAACATCAAGATGGCGGCTGTGCGGATTTTAAAATTAAGTTTTTATTTCTTGTGTCGTAATCATGCGATTGAAGTGAAAATTGAATAATGAACCTACGCAATAATTTTCCTTTAATGGTACACGACTCTATGGCCTATACATATAACAATCCAACATGGCGACTATCGGAAATATTTAAGTGGTTCTCAATATCTACGAATCTATTACAGCAATCAAACTGAAATTTTGTATGTTGATAGGGGCAATTAACATAAGTAGCATATATGGAAATAGGCTGTATAGTTCTTCACGGAACTACTTGTTTTTAGTTCTAGTGTTCATTTTATCATCATTTTTCATTTTCACCCCCAAATAATTAGAGGCCTATAACCTCCATGTTATGCACTTTAACATCAGCTATCATCTGCTCTAGGAATCCCGGGATTCCTTGAACACCAAAGAGCAACAGAGACACTCCACAATAGCCAAGTTCTGTAACATACTAGGACTCCGAGGAATCAAACATGAAGGAGGGTTGTCAACTGATGATTGAATTTGCTATGAATCGCATTTCTACAGAGGTGGTGCAAATTATTAGACTCGATGGGGGTTTTTCAACATTTTCTTTGTAGAAATGTTTTGCAACGCGCTGAAGTTATTTCAAATATTTAATGAATTTTTAAAGGCGGCTTTCGGTGGCGTAGTTGGTAGTATGCTGAGCTTCTATGCCCAAGGTCACGGGTTCAAACCCGGCCGAAGTCGTCGGATCTATGGCATGAAAAAGAACCTTCCACTAACTACACATGTGGGAGGTCAAAATTTGTAGGTTCCAACGTTCGTCACCGGGCGCATCTATTAGTAGCGAAGTTCACATCTAGGTGTCGTGGATGGTAGCATTTGGTGGCGAAAGTAGGAACTACTTGACATTATCGTCTGCAGTCCTTACTTGAATTAAAACAGATAACACACACTAATACAGCCATTTCAATTAACACCGGTATCAGACGGATTCTACACACAACAAAGTACATGGGGCTATATGACCGCGTTGTCGCAGCCCCTAAACTTAGGAACCAACAATAGACTAACAAAAGTATAATTAATACAAACATTTCGAGAATAAATTGGCTGTAGGAAACAAGGGGGGGGGGCTGAATGAAATGAGCATCGGGAAGAACACAATGAAAAGCCGAGAAATCTTCAGAACCTCTGTAAATAAGCACACAATTATGGCGAAATCTAACAGCAGGACAGGTAAGGATGGACAGAATAACGCAAGAAGCAACACAATGAGTTCCTGAAGAGATTTTGGGAGAAGAAGAAGGCAAAAGTCACCAAACCAAACTAACAAGTTCCAACGCGCTCTATGAATAACAATAATAATAATCTTGGGATTCCAGGCCTTCAACGCGACTGAGAAAGGTCATTTTGAAAGCAACGAAGAGATACAACAAGCGCTGATGAACTTCCGGAAATTTACGGGGTCGGGGAGGATTTCTTCAAATTGATTCAAGGTACAACAAATGTGTCAATGTCGGTGACGACTATGAGGGCTGAAAATAGCCAAAGGTTTGACTTTTGCTACGACAGTATGTATTCTCAGTTAATAGTAGGCCTACAGCTTCCTTTTGAAATAAAATTACAAAACGTCCTTCGCAATTCATCTCTCGAAGTCGCTTGTAACTTGTAAAGTCCGTAGCAAGTCAGGCCAGAGGGATGCCACCAATGGCATTTAGCTCCTGAGGGCAATCAGTAGATCTACACCAAAATGAGAATATAATGGGCCATCGGAGTTGGGCTATTTCTGGCACATTTAATGTTCCTCCAATGTTACAGTATCTCTGCCGGCTAACCTAGTCCGCGTCATCTTAAATAAGTTACTAATAATGTAACCTTACCATTTTCCCCCTCATCACTACAAACATGGTGTTGTAATAGTCCACGTCACCTCAAATAAGTTTCTAAGAATTTAACTTTGCCATTTGTCCTCCATCACTACAAACATGGTGATATTATAGTCCACGTCACTTTAAATAAGTTCCTAACAATTTAACTTTACCATCTGTCCTCTATCAGTACAAATGTGGTGATTATAATGTCCGCGTCACCTTAAATAAGATCCTAACAATGTGCCCTTACCATTTGTCCCTCAGCACTACAAACATGGTGATTATATAGTCCGCGTCACTTTAAATAAGATCCTAACAATGTAACCTTACCTATTGTCCCTCATCACTACAAACATGGTGATTATAAAGTCCGCGTCACTTTAAATAAGGTCCTAACAATGTAACCTTACCTATTGTCCCTCATCACTACAAACATGGCGATTATATAGTCCGCGTCACCTTAAATAAGATCCTAAGTATGTAACCTTACCAATTGTCCCTCATCACTACAAACATGGTAATTATACTGTATAGTCCGCGCCACTTTAAATAAGTTGCTAACAATGTAACCTTACCATTTGTCCCTCATCACTGCACACATTGTGATTATACTGTATAGTCCGCGTCACTTTAAATAAGTTACTAACAATGTAATCTTACCAATTGTACCTCATGACTGCACACATTGTGATTATACTGTATAGTCCGCGTCACTTTAAATAAGTTACTAACAATGTAACCTTACCATTTGTCCCTCATCACTACAAACATGGTGATTATATAGTCCGCGTCACCTTAAATAAGTTACTAACAATGTAACTTTACCATTTGTCCCTCATCACGTCAAACATGGTGATTATATAGTCCGCGTCACCTTAAATAAGTTACTAACAACGCAACCTTACCAATTGTCCCTCATCACTACACACAAGGTGATTATATAGTTCGTGTCACCTTCGATAAGTTCCTACAAAAGCCGCAGTAGTAAAAAAAAAAAAAAGAAGGGACGTAAAACCAATAACATAATTATTATTACTTTTTTTTCTTTCTTCCAACACTCCCATTACCTGTATTTTCTTCTAGTAGAATGGATGACCTAAATATTAAGCCGTAAAGTCTGCGTCTGCACGTTTCTCGGTATTTCAAGCCATTAACACTGATGTGGAGGGGTTTGAACATAACAACAGAAGTGCTCGGATATTCAGCAACTCACAAGCTGCATTGAACTCTATCAATGATAAACACAGCGTCCACGTCTTGACTGCTGTTACGACAGATGTGGATAAGTACATACAGTGAGGGCCCTCCCCATAGATCCGAGACTGGCAGATGCCGCCTGGCGGTCGGGGCACTGTGCCTAACCGCGTGTCAAACAAGTCATTGGCTTTAACAGCAGCATGCGGAGCCCATCACTTCCGAGCGAGGCACGCCATGACGCGTGATGGGACCCATCTTGGCAACACTGTACAGCTTTCACTGGAGCGGCTAACCATGTCTTAATTCCCCGTACAAATACAAACCGATATAAAATAAGTAAATTAATTTACGTATTTCACAATCATACAGCATACCTTTTTGATGTATAAGGATTACAACGCGACCAAGAACTACATTTTCAAACCACCCCGAGCCGAGAAAAAGTTACCTTACAAAAATGGTAACAACTTTGTTTCTTGGACACACAAAATTTTAAAATTAATAAACAGTTATACAACATTCCAATGTATATTTTGTTAAGATTTGGATTCGATCTGATGAAGGGTTTGTGAGATAATAATTCTTAAATGTGACGCATGGTTGAAACACGCTAAAAAATGGGCACTTTTTGTGTTCCAACTGCGATAAAAAATATTAAAATATAAATTAACAAGAAGTTCCGTGAAGAACTATACAGCCTACTTTTCATGCCAATGATTAATCTACAGAATATGAACCTATCTAGAATAATTACGAAATTAAGTTGGTAATATCGAAATATCTAATTAGTTCAAAATATACCTGGTATAATGTAGCCTAATAGAGCACTACAGTTGGCAGCCCTGGTGACTGAATATGTTGTTAGTTCCATCTAAAGCATGTTGGCAACAATGTCATGCTTGTGCTGGTCAGAAATAATCTGAAATATCTTGTTGTGCCAATTTTGGATGAAATCCATTTGTTAGTATAGAAGTTACATGTATTTTAAAATAGGACATATCAGCAGGGATAGAATCATGTTGGCAGCACTGCCTTGTATTAATTACTCCAAATTAATCTAGAATGTCAGGTGCTATACGTGTGCAAAGTATAGAGCTGTTGGCTTGCATACTTTGAGATATATAGTTATTAGGGTAAAAAAATATAGATAGCATTTATTAACAGTTGGCAGCCCTGATTGCTCTTAACAATACTTATAGTCATATCTGTTATGGTACACATAGCACATACGAAATTTGGTTGAAATCCAACTGATAGTATAGAAGTTACATGTATTTAAAAATTGGTACTAACATTAGGCTTATAATCATGTTGGTAGAACTGACGTATATAAGTTACTCCAAATTAATCTAAAATGTCAGAATATACGTGTGCATAGTTTAAAGCTGTTGGCTTGCATACTTTCAGATATATTGGTATTTGGATTTAAAAAAATAGAGAGAGAGAGAGAGAGAGAGCAATTATTAACAGTTGGCAGCCCTGGTGGCTCTTAAGAATACGCTCAGTGTTATCTGTTTATGTACAAATATTACATACAAAATTTGGTTGAAATCCAATTGATAGTGTAGAAGTTATATGCATTTAAACATTGGACTTATCAGAAGGCTTAAAATTATTTTGGCAACACTGTCATGGTTGGCCTCCAGGAAATTAAACTGAAATAGTCTTATCTACAATTGTACCAATTTTGGAATAGCTCCCATGCATACCTTGCAAGATATCCAACATGGAGCTCAAATTTCTAGTGCGTTTTTTCAGCAGTTGGTAGCACTGACATCATTTTCAAATATGGACGTGAGATATTCCGGTGCACGTCGTTACTCACACTAAATTTGGTTTTGATTGCTGCAGCCGTTTAGGAGTTGATAGGGGGGACACACACACACACACAGCCAGCCAGCCAGCCAGCCAGACAGCCAGACAGACAGACAGACAGACAGAAGGACAGACAGACAGACAGACAGACACACATTTTCCCGGATCGATCTCATAAGTCTACTTTTTCCTCATTTTTGCAAAATGTGAAAAGTAGGCTAAAATTCCAAACCTACATGAATTAACGTATAATAGAACGACGAAAATGATGATGTTATTGGATTTTATGTAGGTCTATTGGTTACTTCACAAACAACCTTCAAACTCGAGTACACAAAATATTTTGGTCGACAGTAGTAGCCAAGTTCGCAGCTAGGTGTCGTGGACGGTAGCATTTGGTAGCTAAAGTAGGAAATACTTGAAACATTGATCTTCTGCAGTCCTTCTACCTGAATCACAGATAACACACACTAATACAGTCATCACAATTAATACTGGTTATCAGACAGATTGTATACACACTCAAAGTACACTGGGATACATGACCGCGTTGTCGCAGCCCCTAAACTTAGAAACCAACCAACCATTGTCTGCTGTTCACTGTTTAAAACTCAGCAATTTTTCTAGGTTTGTGCCGTGTCCTGTTTGAGGACACCAAGCTAGCTCATCAGGAGTAGCAAACTGCGCGCTACCTCCCTTTTTATGAAGCTCACCTGCGCCTCTTTACTACGAGAGCTAAAAGCTCAAGTAGCCGTAGGCGAAACCCCACACAAGACACGGCACAAACCTTGGAAAAATGCTGACTTTTAATTGACTGGTCGTGAAAGCCGATATACCATTTTTTTATCATTTCAAATGATCTTGTCGACTTCGTCGTTATGGTTGGGGTCCATCGATATGCATTACGGACACGGACGTGACGTCATGCAGCCGCACGGGAAGTGACGTCATACAGCTGCGCGGGAACGTGACGTCATGCTCACGCGGGGAGCGAGAACCAGACGCTAATGATTATTGGAGTCTGTTGAAAGAGGCCTGGCGTCGAGCAACCTTTTAAAAATCAGAAACTCACTCCACAAATCTGTAAATCAGTATTCTTCCCTTATTTCAGATACACTATTCATTAAACAAACATATAAGGCATAGTCATGACCCCTTCATGGAGTAGGCTATTGTCTAAATCTGGACACTCATACTACATCCTTACACTAATTCAAATTTACGGCCAAATGATCCTTCCGACAGGGAGGCAAAGGTTTCCGCTGGCTTGCCTGGGATGATGGGCCACAAAACCTCTATCAAAAAGTACACAATTTACGCTTTATTCAACCAAACACATCTCTAATACAAGTACAAGAAACACATTTCTTCCCGTGACCCTTAAAGAGGTGCCCGCGCGGGAAGCCTAAGTTAATGGGTAATGCAGTCTGTTGAAAGAGTCCTGGGGCTTCGAGCAAAGCGAGGAGCCCTCCTGAGCCTTTCTAACGGGTGATACCGAGCTCCGCTAATGAATTCTAACCAGTGGGGTCAATTACACACATCAAAAAAAGTTTTGCATCACCTCGGTTCCCAGATCTCCGGCATATAGACGTTGACTGTGTATATTGTATCCAAGATACAGTCCCTTTGACTGTTCATAGATGTCACTAAAACTGCTCAAAGATGTAAACAACCATGCATGAGCAGGGCCTATTAGACGGAGGGGGTACGACAGCCGATCAGTTCCAGTCATTCCACCAGGACGAAGGTACGCTGCTCATGTTGTCTGTAGTTCTACCATGCCTAGAAGGTCAATACCGCAGTTCGATCGCGTCCGCATTGTTACTTTGTGTCAAGAAGGGCTCTCAACAAGGGAAGTTTCCAGGCGTCTCAGAGTGAACCAAAGCGATGTTGTTCGGACATGGAGGAGGTACAGAGATACAGGAACTGTCGATGACAGGCCTCGCTCAGGCCGCCCAAGGGCTACTACTGTAGTGGATGACCGCTACTTACGGATTGCCGCTCGGAGGAACCCTGACAGCAATGCCACCATGTTGAATAATGCGTTTCGTTCAGCCACAGGACGTCGTGTTTCAACTCAAACTGTGCGCAATAGGCTGCATGATGCGCAACTTCACTCCCGACGTCCATGGCGAGGTCCAGCTTTGCAACCCCGACACCATGCAGCGCGGTACAGATGGGCCCAACAACATGCTGAATGGACCCCACGGAATTGGCATCACGTTCTCTTCACCGATGAGTGTCGCATATGCCTTCAACCAGACAATCGTCGGAGACGTGTTTGGAGGCACCCTGGTCAGGCTGAACGTCTTAGACACACTGTCCAGCGAGTGCAGCAAGGTGGTGGTTCCCTGATGTTTTGGGGTGGCATTATGTGGGGCCGACGTACGCCACTGGTGGTCATGGAAGGCTCCGAAACGGCTTTACGATACCTGAATGACATCCTCCGACCCATAGTGCAACCATATCGGCAGAATATTGGAGAGGCATTTGTCTTCATGGACGACAATTCTCGACCTCATCGTGCACATCTTGTGAATGCGTTCCTTCAAGATAACGACATCGCTCGACTACAGTGGCCAGCATGTTCGCCAGACATGAACCCTATCGAACATGCCTGGGATATGTTGAAAAGGGCTGTTTATGGACGTCTTGACCCACCAACCACTCTGAGAGATTTACGCCGAATTGTCGTTGAGGAGTGGGACAATTTGGACCAACAGTGTCTTGATGAACTTGTGGATAGTATGCCACGGCGAATACAGGCATGCATCAATGCAAGAGGACGTGCTACTGGGTATTAGAGGTAGTGGTGTGTACTGCAATCTGGACCACAAATGCTGAAAGTCTAGCTGTATGATGGTACAACATGCAATGTGTGGGTCTCATGAGCAATAAAACGAGCTGAAATGTTGTTTGTGTTGATCTCTATTCCCTTTGTATTTAACGGTTCCGGAACTCTTGGAACCGAGGTGATGCAAAACTTTTTTTGATGTGTGTAGGAAAATCCTAACTGGGGAAGTTGCCTGAGGCGTGTTTCACAGCCCCCCACTCCAAAGTGGACTGGTAGTAAATATTGTCGGAATGTGTCATCCTGGGCTGATCTTCACTATCTACTCTTGGTATCTCAAACGCCTTGCTAGCGTGTGTAAATGCTGAAATTTTACTTTAGTTAGTTATTGTTGATGAAACCAAAACCCCTACTTGTGTTAATTTTGTGAGTGATTTATTCGGAGACCGTTCAAGATTCTCGCCAATGTCATCTAGCTCATGCTCTGTTAAAAGTGTTCGTGTGCGGGCATGTTTTTTATTGAGCACCGAGCCAGTAGTGTCAAACTTATTTGCAATTACGTGAATCTGTGCTAGTGAAGGTGGCACTTCATCAGGAAATTGTTGAACAAATGCATCACGCACCCCCCGAGCCGACTCGTACTTAAAATAAGTTTTACATTAAAAAATGCTATGTTGCAATGATAACTGTCTAACCATGTTAGCACTTGAGGTTTAGACTGGGGACTGAGCAACTGCACGCTTATTGCAAGGTCAAGTTTGGTAATGTCAATCTGTTATTTTTATACAGTCCATCGGAACTTGAAAAAAAAAATCTGCAATCGGTATGTACTATGCGCGCGCTTTCAATACTATAGAGGTTTCGGTTTCATCAACAATAACCAACTAACTAAAGTAAGATTTCAGCATTCTACACACGCTAGCAAGGCCGCTGCATCATATAGGATTGTACACACGCTTAAAGCAGGGGGCCTTGGCGTGCCAAAAGTTCGACCATGGTGACCACAGCTGCGGTTAACAAAGCCGCCGCTTGGCGCTCTTATTTTATATGAAAGACCCTGTACTCTTCTTATCTCAAATGCGTATTTCATACAACTCATTAGAAATTTTAGGCGTTATTCCAGATTTGCCTTTAAAGCTCAAGTGCAATCATTTTCTTTGTATTTCAGAGTTACTACACAGATCAATATGCACATTTTAATTTGTATGTTGTAGCTTCGTAAAAATGTTATCATATGAAAGTTATAACCTGCAGTATGAGCATTACAACGATATCATGGGAACCAAATGCTTATATGTATTCTGCTACAAAACAAGATGCAAAACTGCAGACAAAAGCTTTACTTCCACTGACTTTGACGGTATGAAAATAATTCATCTTCTTAGTATTTTCATTCAATCAAGACGAAGTACCACTGGTATGAGAACAAAATTGAAGGTAGAAATTTTATGACACATCGTTTAAGTCTTAAATGAATAAAATAACATTCATACCTTTACCGCAGGGTGATTTCTTAAAGTCTGCAAATGTGTAAATAGGGGGATCAAAGTTAAAACTGTGACGGTATGAAAATAACTCATTCTACTAATATGTCATATAACATTTGTCACCACGCTGATAGCCCCACTAAACTACATTTTGTGGCAATATAATGAAATCTTGTTATTATTGCATTACATTACATTTGCAGATTCGTTGTTGGTGCACACTGTTTCTTGAAGATACATACTTATCCACAAATTTTGGCCCATCAATGTCCAAGTATTTCATACAACCTATAAATATACTTGGCAAATTGAATTATGATATGAAATAAATCCCCATTTGGACAGCTAGTTCTACAGAACTAACCTAGAAGTAGGATCCTCTGGTTTATTCGAGGTTAGTTGGTTTTACCATTTATAAAACATATTTACGGCGTTCGAAAATCTGGAAACAACATATTGTAACCACAAATATATCTCAACAGGACTCTTTACAAGGTTAGATGACTTCAACATTTTTAGGCATTGTTCCATATCAGTATACCTGGTTGGAAACAACATCCCATAACACTCAGCAGCGACATCCGTTTCAATATTATTATTGAGCCGTATTGAAGAAATATAATATAAGCTGTCCCATAACAGAAAGTTTGAGTTCAACTAGAAAGTTTTTCAAGGTTAGAGGACTTTATCAGTCAAAAAGTGTTACGCATTTCACCAATTCTTTATACGTGGAAACGACGTCTTTTTGCAATCAACAGGAGATCCGATTCATTATATTGAACCATAATGAAGAAGTATAATATAGACAAACTATTAAGGTAGATTTATATTAACTTAGTCTTGTTTCGTTTATGTATTTTTCTTGTGTTTTTTTGTGACATTTCATTTTATTTAAAATTTAATGTGTTCTTTGTAAGGATATTCATTTTCACTTTGGTATTTGTTAACATAGTTTTTAAGATTATTTTATTATGTCAATCTACGCTGACGAGGATATCATTGTATACCGAAACATGTAGGCCTACGTATTAATTTAAATATTAAACGTTTTTTAATTAAGGCGGCTATTATATTTTGAGATTAATATCATGAAACCCAAAATGTTTATATCTATATCATTTTAAAGCTGATAAAACAGGCTACAAAACGTTAATACTGAGATCTCTCTGTTATTTTTTGACGGAGGTCCGTGTTTGATTCCCGGCTCTGCCAAGAAATTTAGTTCTGGTCTATGGGTTGGAAAGGGGTACACTCAGCCTTGTGAGGAAACACTGAGAAGAGATGGGTTCAATTCCCACCTCAGCCATCCAGGAAGTGGTTTTCTGTGGTTTCCCCACTTCTACTCCCGGCAAATGCTGGAAGGTTCCTAACTTAAGGCCACGGCCACCTCCTTCCCAATCCTCCAGTCTAGTCTGCAAGCCTCTGTTTGCGAACAAGTCGCCTCCATGATCCCCTATTAGCAGTTAGCCCCGCGGCCTCCTCTGATTCTACGCCTCTACACGAAATTGTTCAGCACTGAATCTAACCATCGCCTCCTAGGTTTGCCTCTGCTTCTCTTACCCTCTACAGCCGAAATCCTTAACCTCTTAAGTAATCTCTCCTCCCCCTTTCTGTTCACATGACCCCACCATCTGAGTCACTCATAAGAACAGCCTCATCTGGCGTTCTAACTTAGCCTGTATCTCTTCATTTACATGTAAAAATACTTGAATGTTCCGTCCATAAAAATAGTTTCTCTTTTACACAAGTATTTCAAATTTGATGCAGTAAGAAACATAATAATATTATTCTCTCGTCTTTTACCAGAAGCATATTTTCTTCTAGCCAGCCCCGTGGTGTTGGGATAGCGCACCTGCCTCTCACCCGGAGGCCCTGGGTTCGATTCCCGGCTCCGTCAGGGATTTTAGAAATTTACGTGAGGGCTGGAACGGGGTTCACTCAGCCTCTTGAGGACAATTGAGTAGCTGTCTGGCAGTGAGGCAGCGACCCGATCACGAAAACCAAGATTAACGGTCGATGGGACCCGATGCACTGATCACGCGTCACCCCAATATCTGCTGGCCAAATGGCTGGGCAGCGGTCGCTCGGTAGGCCTAAGCCCTTCACGAGCTGTAGTGCCAGGGGTTATTATATATATTCTTCTAAGTTCAATCGAATGTCCATAATCGCTAGAGCATCATGAACTTCTCGCTTATTTTGAGGTAGAGGTGGTAAGTTTCTCAGTTTCTCGGCCGCAATATTTTTTAAATCCTCTCTATGTCATTTGATAGTAAATTATCACTCAAGTGTTTAGGGGCAGCAAGTATGTCCTTTCTCATCAACTTCGATGGCCGTTCACATATCTCGTCACGTATCTTTCTCTTTGCACTGTTTGAAATAAATTCTTGATTAATCGTCATACATGGTTCGTGATTGGGAGACCCACATAACAGAAAGTTACCACCATTTGTAAATAAATGGGCAGAACATTCCTTGTTCGAACACCTCCACTTTTGGCCCCTTTTTGACAACTCACACTTATGGAATTAATAGTTTTCTATAATTCTCAATTCTCCACTTCTTTGACTGTACATGGATAACATGTCAGCTGCACTGATTATATCTACGGAAACTCCAGGGGGTCCAGGTGTATGTAGCTGTCAGTCAACTCATGGCCTCAGCATTTCAGGAGAGGTTGCTTACCCCCACTCTCTTCCTAAACCCATTAGTGTAAGCTGACAGGACTGTTTGGGTTTAACCTAATCAGCGGAGTTCGACCATCCCGTTTCTAACATGTGTAGCATTTGTAGCATGCGTCATTTGAAATGATACAACGTCTAGTCTTTCAGACTGACTGTAATTTTTTTCACAGTTTGTTTAGTAAGCAAGCCCATCCCTATACCGAGCTGCGCTAATGGGTTCTCTCCACGGGGATCAATTAGGAAAAGTGGCCTGAGGCTTGTTTCACTGCCCCCTACTCCAAACTGGACATGAAGGTAAATATTGTGTCAACCAGCGCTGATCCTCAGGGCGTTCTACTCTTGTTATCTCAAATACGTATTCATTAACAAGTTTTGGCATTATTTCAGATTCCTAGATACCTTTAGCCTTATACTTAAAGCTCAGTTCGGTCATTCACTTTGTGCTTCACAGTTCCTATTTAGATCTGCACATTTTAATTTTTATACTGTTGCTTCGTCATCTTGGCCGACACGCCTGAGGATTTCAATGAGTTTTTGAATGGTGTGGATTCCGTATTGAGGAAAGAATTCACGATGAAAATTAATAAATGTAAAACAAAAATAAGGAATGCAGCCGAAATAAATCAGAAACCTCTATGGACATCAAATTGGCAGGTGAAAAACTAAGGAAGTTGGAGACTTCTGTTACTTAGGAAGCAAAATAACCTGTGATGGACGAAGCAAAGAGGATATAAGAAGTAGGTTGGCTCAGGCAAGGAAAGCATTTCTACAAAAACGGAATCTGTTGACATTGAATATAGATTTAGGTATTAGGAAGCCATTTATGAAAGCCTTTGTCTGGAGCGTGGCGCTCTATGGAAGTGAAACTTGGACTATTGGTGCAGCAGAAAAGAGGAGAATTGAAGCGTTTGAAATGTGGTGTTACAGGAGAATGATGAAGATCAGGTGGGTAGGCTAGATAGGGTTACAAACGAAGAGGTATTAAGACGAGTTGGGGAGGAGAGATGTTTCTGGTGACTTGTTAATGAAGAGAAGGGATAGGTAGGTAGGACACATACTAAGACACCCAGGAATAGCAAGCTTAGTTATGGAAGGAAGGATTGAGGTCAAGAACTGTAGGGGTAGACCAAGGTTAGAATATGTTAAACAGATTGCCTGGGATGTAGGGTGTGGTAGCTATGTAGATATGAAACGATTAGCGCAGGACAAGGAGTCAGGGAGAGCTGCATCAAACCAGTCAAAAGATTGAGGACTCAAGCAACAACTGCTTCGTAAAAATGACTTTATATGCAAGTTATAGCCTGCACTGTGAGTTTTAAAACGATATCGTGGGAACCAAAATGTGTATTTATTCTGCTACAAAACAAGGTGCATACGTTATTAAATGGGCAGAACACTCCTTGGTCTCCTCCGTTGCGTAGCGGTCATCGTGGTTAGCTGCCACCCCGGAGGTCCTGGGTTCGATTCCCGGCTCTGTCACGAAATTTGAAAAGTGGTACGAGGACTGGAACGGGGTCTACTCAGCCTCGGGTGGTCCAAATGAGTAGAGGGGGTTCGATTCCCACCTCAGCCATCCTCGAAGGGGTTTTCCGTGGTTTCCCACTTCGTCTTCGGGCAAATGCCAGGATGGAACCTACCGTAAGGCCACAGCCGCCTCCTTCCCGCTTCCTTGCCTAACCGTTCCAATCTTCCCATCCCTTCATCAGGCCCCCTGTTCGCTTTGCAGATGAGGCCGCCTGGGCGTAGTGCTGGTCACATACCCCAGTTGTATCCCCGACTCAGAGTCTCAAGCTCCAGGACACTGACCTCAGTGGCGGTAGAGGTGGGATCCCTCGCTTAGTCCGAGGGAAAAGCCGACCCTTGAGGGTAAAACGATAGCGAAAAAAAAACCACTCCTTGTTCGAACACCTTCACTTTTGGACCCGTTGTGACAATTCACACTTAATAGTTCGCTATAAAACTTGCTATTTTCTATCTCTTTGACTGTACACGGATAGAATGTTAGCTGCACAATTATATCTACGGAAACTCCAGGGGCTCCAGGTGTTCGTAGCTGTCAGTCAACTCATGGCTTCACCAATATTTCAGGCGGGATGGTCGAACTGCGCTAATAAATAGGTTAAACCCAAACTGTCCTGTCAGCTCACGCTTATGGGTTGGGGGTAGACAACCTCCCCTGGAATGTTGGGTAAGCCATGAGTTGTGGGTTGCCTACCACCTACAATAGAGCCGCGAGAAGATCTTGCTCGCTAATCCGTCTATCTTTGGGATAAAAGATGCATCAGTTAAATCAAAATGTAACATGGATGGGTTGGACAACCATTTTGTATCTTCCATGTAATTCTTTATTTTTTAAATTTAACGGCCAAGTGGCCCTATAAATTACACGGATTTTATTTAATTATGAGTTACTACCAGGGGGCGTGGTGGCTCAGCGGTCTAGCTATATGCCTCTCACCAAGGCGGTCCGGGTTCGATTCCCGGTCAATGCATGTGAGATTTTCGAAGTGAAATGCCATGTCCTGTGGTTCGGATTCCACGTAAAAAGTAGGTCCCGTGGCTCATAATCACAAGATTCACGGTCACGTAAAACTACAATCTTCCTTTTTAGTTACTACCAGAAAAGAACGTGATATACTAATACTTTACTTCTTGATATAACTATTAGGATATAAATCAACAGTGTTCGTAAAAGAAAAGAAGACAAACTGTTGAGCAAATTTTAGTAAGAAAATTGTTATTTGCTTGACAATGGAAAAAAAAAAAAAAAAAAAAAAAAAGAGGGAGTCTGGCTCAAGATCCAAACCCCGGACCATAAGCTCCACAGTCTCTCGCACTAAGGTGGCTTCGGTGGCGTAGTCGCTAGCATGCTGAGCTTCTATGCCCAACTTAGTGGGTTCAAACCCGGCCGAAGCCGTCGGATTTTTTAAGAGCGTTAAAAAATCCCTCAGTATGCCTTCCTTCGGAGGGGAAGTAAAGCCGGTGGTCCCATGTCATAGATTTATGGCATGTTAAAGAACCTTCCACTAATTACACCTGTGTGAAGCTAAATTGGATAGGTTAAGAATGTAAACAACGCTCTTAGGTTTCTACGTTCGTTGCCAAGAGCCGACTGCGGTGGCGTCTAGTAGCTAAGTCCTGAACTAGGCCTAGTAGTCGTTGACGGTGGCGTTTGGCGGCAAAAATAGGAACTATTGAAAAATTCTAAGTTGCAGTCAGTACTTAAATAAAAAGCAGATACACACACTAATACAGTCATCACGATTAACACCGGTTATCAGACAGATTCTACACACACCCAAAGTACACGGGGCTACATGACTGCGTTGTCGCAGCCCCTGAACTGTGGAACCAGCCAACCCAAACATTTTGGTTCCCACGATACCGTTAAACACAAAGAAAATAACCGAATCTTATCTTTATCAAGTGCACGGCCTAAAGCAAACCAGGAATCTGGAATAATACCAAAAGTTGCTAATGAATAGTATCGAATACGTCTTTGAGATAACAAGAGTAGATAGTGGCGAACACCGTAAAGATCAGCACAGGTTGACACACTCCAAAATATATTAACCTTCACGTCCAGTTTGAGGTGGGGGGGGGGGGGGGGGGGGGGGGGGGGGGGGGGGGTGAAACACGCCTCAGACAACTTCCCCTTTAGGATTTTCCTAATTGAACCCCGTGGAGAGAACTCATTAGCGGTGCTCGGTATCACCCATTTCAGGAGAGTTTGCCTAGCCCCACTCTATTCCCAAAGGCATTAGCGTAAGCTGACTGGGTTTAATCCAATTAGCGCAGTTAGACCATCCCGCCCTATGTTTAGCCTAGTTTCGATTTTTGCAAAAAATGGAAGTAGACTTACGAGATCAACACAGGGCGAAAAATTGTGTGTCTGTCTGTGTGTGTGTGTGTGTGTGTACTCTGAATGTCTGTCCCTCCCTATCAATTCGAACACGGAGAAACCGAAGTGAACGAAATTTGGTACAGAGGTAGCACTAGCAAAGGGCATGTTTATACCGCCGCCATCTTGACGGAAACGTAATGGCGGCCACCCAAATGTTCAAAGCTTAAATCAAATTACGACTAACCTAATCATTCGATCTCTACCAAATTTTGCAACAACATACATTTATATGGCGAGCGTCTTTTGAATAAACTACAAGGTCGTCAGCCCAATAGTTTGTAGATGGCGGCCATGTATGTGTGCAAATGGATTCCCCCTATCATTTCAAACACGGTGAAACCGAATTGAACGGAATTTGGTGCAGAGGTAGCACTAGCAAAGGGCACGTCAGTGTCATATTTTATATCGCCCCCATCTTGATGAAAACGTAATGGCGGCCACCCAAATATTAAAAGCTTAAATCAAATTACGACCATCCTAATCATCCGATCTCTACCAAATTTTGCAACATTATACCTTGAAGTACGAAGAATCTTTTGACTGAACTACAAGATCATCAGCCCAATAGTTTGCAGATAGTGGCCATGTGTGTGCGCAAATTGATTCACCATGTCAATTCAAACACGATGAAACCGAATTTAATGAAATTTTGTACGGAGGTAGCACTATCAAAGGGCACCTCATATTCATGTTTAATATCCTTATAACACGCTGTATTTCAACAAGCTACTACAACCAGCATTCAATTATACTCCTTGAAAAGGGCAAAGAGTTATAACAATACCCAGGCATTTACTGTCGACCAAAGTATTATGTGTTCTTGAGTTTGAAGGTTGTTTGTTAAGTAACCAATAGACCTACATAAAATCCATTACCATCAACATTTTCGTCGTTCTCTTTTACGTTAGTTCATGTAGGTTTGGATTTTTTAATTTATATATATTTTTTTTATCGCAGTTGGAACACAAAAAGTGCACGTTTTAAGCGTGTTTCAACCATGCGTCACATTTAGGAATTATTATCTCAATAGCCCGTCATCAGATCGAATCCAAATTTTAACACAATATACATTAGAATGTTGTATAACTGGTTTATTAATTTCACATTTTTGTGTGACCAAGAAACAATGTTGTTATCATTGTTGTAAGGTAACTTTTTCTCGGCTCGGGGTGGTTGGACCTGTAGTTCTTGGTCGCGTTGTAATCGTTAAACATCAAAAAGTTATGCTGTATGACCGTGTCATACGTAAATTAATTAACTTATTTTATATCGGTTTGTATTTCTACGGGGAAATAACACATGGTTCCCCAGCTAGCCGCTCCGGGATAAGCTGTACAGCGTTGCTGAGATGGATCCCATCACTTCCGAGCGAGACGCGCCATGATGCGTGTGGGCATCATTTCGGCAACGCTGTACAGCTTTTCCCGGAGCAGCTAGCTGGTGAAACATGTGTTATTTCCCCGTAGAAATACAAACCGATATAAAATAAGTGAATTAATTTACGTATTTCACAGTCATACAGCGTAACTTTTCGATGTATAAGGATTACAATGCAACCTAGAACTACATTTTCCAACCACCCCGAGCCGAGGAAAAGTTACCTTACAAAAATGATAACAACTTTGTTTCTTGGACACACACAATTTTGAAATTAATAAACCAGTTATACAACATTCCAATGTATATTGTGTTAAAATTTGGATTCGATGTGATGACGGGTTTGTGAGGTAATAATTCTTAAATGTGACGCATGGTTGAAACACGCTTAAAAACGTGCACTTTTTGTGTTCCAACTGCGATAAAAAAATATTAAAATATAAATTAAAAATTCCAAACATACATGAACTAACGTAAATAGAACGGCAAAAATGATAATGTTACTGGATTTTATGTAGGTCTATTGGTTACTTAACAAACAACCTTCAAACTCGAGTGCACATAATACTTTGGTCGACAGTAGGAGAAAGGTGGGCTATATGTTCTTTACAGAACATCTTGTTCACTTTGACAAGATCCATTTTATTGAAATTATTCATGTTTTTTGGACTAATGCCGTGTGAAACTACAATTAAATACCAGACGTTTCGAAGGAACCTTGCCTCCTTTTTCAATGGAATTAAAACAGTGTGGCCAAAGAAAGTGTATCAATGATATTACAAAAAATGTTATGTTTTCCTTCCTTACTACTCTGTCCGCCGTTCTAATTAATATGGCGCGTTTTTCTACCAAAGTCCATACAGTACTTTCAGGCGGCTGCTCTCTGGTGGCGAACATAGGAATTTCTCTAATTCTTTTTATTTATTTATTTATTTATTTATTTATTTATTTATTTATTTATATGTTTTACTGGCCTGTTTACCATCTCTTGATGAGTGCAGTTCATTTGCATTTTTCTGTTGGCACAGGCTAGAGTAAAATGTGGCTTTTCACCGCTGTCTCAGTCTCACTCATGGCTGTGATTATATGGAAGCTACTGGGGTATGGGTGGTGCTGAGTAATGACATTCAGGGCACAGTCAGTGCCTGTGGATGCTGTGAAAGGTTCTACTCTATGGTTAGTACTGCTGTACTGACTCAGTGAAGAAAGCAATGGCAAACTACCTCACTCCTCATCTTGCCTACTACTCAATATAGCTCTGCCTTGGGTTTTTGTGGGTATCTACCCACATAACCTAACGCCGGTACTATTTGACTACCTAACACACATTAGTAATCTCATTGATACACTTTCTTTAGCCACATTGTTTTAATTCCATTGAAAAAGGTAGCAAGGTTCCTTCGAAACGTCTGGAATATCATTTTATTAAAAAACACCATGAATAATTTCAATATTAATCCGGGCCGTGAAAGCCTTAATCTACATACGTATAAGATTCATTTCGCTCAATATCCTCTCGCAGTCGGCATTATATAATGTGGTAATGTCCATGCAATTCGACTAATGCTGAGAATTCATTGCCATCTAGTCCAGTTTTAAGACTGCACAATTCCATGGGCACCCGCAGAATTTTTTCCAAGGGGGGGGGGGGGGGGGGGGGGGGAAGTAATATTTTTCGTTTCAATACCTACCTACCACTAGGTGATGTGATGCAATTTTCGTTTTCTTTCTTTCTTTCTTTCTTTCTTTCTTTCTTTCTCGCTTCGTGATATTCATTATTTATCTGCTCTGAAACCGTTGGATATATTATCTTTATGACATGAATGGGAGGAATAGTTTCTTTAAATTCAGAATGTTTGTCCATAGAAGTTCACTTTTCTTTGTGAATCATCATCATAATGTTCATTTCTTATAAACAGGTAAAAAGTAGATGTATCACCACGTATCGACAAAAATAAAAATCAAGCAATATTCATAAAAAATGGTAATGTTAATTCAGTTCGCCGAGTTTCTAAATAACTGGAGCTATTTTCAAATAATCCCATTTTTTTTAGTCGTTTACCCTCCAGGTTGGTGGAACCCACGGACTCAGCGAGGGAACTCACCACTACCGCCACTACGGGCAGTGTCCTAGAGCTGGGAACATCGAATTGGAAGGGATACAACTGGTGAGGTGGGATTGGCACCTCGCCCAGGCGGCCTCACTTGCAAAGCGAACAGGGGCCTCATGAGGGAAAGTAAGGGATGGTTAGGATGGATAGACAAGGAAGAGGGAAGGAGGCGGCCGTGGCCTTGAAGAAGGTACCATCCCGGCATTTTCCCGAAGACGAAGTGGGAAACCACGGAAAACCAGTTCGAGGATGGCTGAGGGGGAATCGAACCCCCTCTACTCATTTGGGCCACCCGAGACTGAGTAGACCCCGTGCCAGTCCTCGTACCACTTTTCAAATTTCATGGCAGAGCCGGGAATCGAACCCAGGACCTCTGGGGCGGCAGCTAACCATGCTGACCGCTACGCTACGGAGGCGACATAATCCCAAATTACTAAGTTAAATAAAACTGTGGAATTATCCCTATATCTAAATCAGTTAACTATCAGTAACTTCAATTAATGAAATAAACTGGTGGGACAATGAACGATTGAAATATTATCGGGATTCCAGGGCGGGAGGGGGCCTCCATTGCGGGTACCAATGCACAATTTCCCCCAAAATTCGGTTCTGCGATTGTAAAATGGTTAGAATAAAAATACGGTTCAAAGGGACAATGATCGTACATTGTACAAACAAAGACATTATCGTGTTTGTATGATCAAGATCTTATAGTTCACAACTCTGCTAATATCAGTAAAAAACTGAAAAATCGATAATTTTTTTTACCTTTGACTTTTATCGGCTTGTCATAAGCGAAAAATATATTTTGAAGGCAGAACCTTGTGAGCAGAAATATTAGCTCAAACGGAACAAGTTCAGAAAATAATAATAATCATGTTTTACAACCCTAAACCCTCCACAACAAGTAGTATTTTCAAGTTCAAAAGTTGACGACCCTATTGGTAACCCGTACATTTTCTCTTCAATAAAGATCGATCAACGAGGATGAACAATAATATTGTATAATATAGAGTAACTTACTGTCAGTGGGCTTGATAGGCAACGATTGTCTCTCGGCATCAACGTCTGCTTTCTCTGTGGTTCCATGGTTTTTGGAAGGAGGTGATTGACTCTCGGCAACATCGTCTGCTTTCTCTGTGGTTCCATGGTTTTTGGAAGGAGGTGATTGACTCTCGGCAACATCGTCTGCTTTCTCTGTGGTTCCATGGTTTTTGGAAGGAGGTGATTGACTCTCGACATCATCGTCTGCTTTCTCTGTGGTTCCATAGTTTTGGGAAGGCAGTGATTGACTTTTGGCATCATCGTCTGCTTTCTCGGTGGTTCCATAGTTTTTGGAAGGAGGTAATTGACTCTGGACATCATCGTCTGCTTTCTCTGTGGTTCCATAGTTTATGGAAGGCGGTGATTGACTCTTGGCAACATCGTCTGCTTTCTCTGTGGTTCCATGGTTTTTGGAAGGAGGGGATTGACTCTCGAGATCATCGTCTGCTTTCTCTCTGGTTCCATAGTTCTGGGAAGGCAGTGATTGACTCTCGACATCATCGTCTGCTTTCTCTGTGGTTCCATAGTTTTGGGAAGGCAGTGATTGACTTTTGGCATCATCGTCTGCTTTCTCGGTGGTTCCATGGTTTTTGGAAGGAGGTGATTGACTCTGGACATCATCGTCTGCTTTCTCTATGGTTACATAGTTTATGGAAGGCGGTGATTGTCTCTCGGCATCATCGTCTACATTCTCTGTGGTTCCATTGTTTTGGAAAGGCAGTGATTGACTTTCGGCATCATCGTCTGCTTTCTTTGTGGTTCCATAGTTTTTGGAAGGAGGTGATTGACTCACGGCATCATCGTTTGCTTTCTCTGTGGTTGCATTGTTTTTGGAAGGCGGCGATTGACTCTCAATATCATCGTCTGTTTTATCCGCGAGGACCATGATGAGGTTTCCGTTAAGCTGTTGATTACGTAGCACACGAGCTGAGCACTACACAGTGACTGTCCACGTCTGTGCGTAACCTTCATTTTATATGGCTGGCTCTAGCTGTTATCTGGCTTCCGTCACCAACAGCTGACCGCTAGTGGCAACTAATGTAACTCTATCCCTACAATCACGGTCAATTGGGACAGATGACCTCGATATTCCACTTCATAAACAAGCACTGCCACCACGTTCCCCCTATAACTTCACAAGTACTGTTGCTTCCAACATTTCAAGTAAGTTATGAATTCACACAATTCGTTCAGCTAATTTTTGTGAGAGAGAGTGGATCACTAGGAGGAAGAGAGAGGGAGTAGGAGGGAGAGAGAGTGAGAGAGGGGGAAGTAAGAGGGTGAGAGAGGGTGTAGGAGGAAGAGAGAGAGAGAGAGATAAGGGAGGGGGGTAAAGAGAGATGCAGTAAGAGGGTGATAGAGAGGGGGCAGAAAGATGGAGTAAGAGGGAGAGAGAGAGGGAGTAGGAGGGAGGGAGAGAGAGGGTGTAGGAGGGAGAGAGAGAGAGTAAAGAGAAATGGAGTAAGAGGGAGAGAGAGGGAGCAGGAGGGAGAGAGAATAAAGAGAGATGGAGTAAGAGGTGGAGAGAGGGAGCAGGAGGGAGAGAGAGTAAAGAGAGACGGAGTAAGAGGGTGAGAGAGTAAAGAGGGAGTACGAGGGAGAGAGAGAGAGAGGGAGTAGGAGGGAGAGAGCATAAAGAGAGATGGAGTAAGAGGGTGAGAGAGAGGGAGTAGGAGGAAGAGAGAGTAAAGAGAGACGGAGTACGAGGGAGAGAGAGAGAGAGAGAGAGAGGGAGTAGGAGGGAGAGAGAGTAAAGGGTGACGGAGTAAGAGGGAGAGAGGGAGGGAGTAGGAGAAAAAGAGAATAAAGAGAGATGGAGTAAGAGGGAGAGAGAGAGAGGAAGTAGGAGTAAGAGGGAGAGAGAGGGAGTAAGAGGGAGAGAGAGAGAGGGAGTAGGAGGGAGAGAGAGATTGAGTAAGAGGGAGAGAGAGGGAGTAGGAGAGAGAGAGAGAGAGGGAGTAGGAGGGAGAGAGGGAGGGAGTAGGAGGGAGAGAGATGATGATGATTATGATAATAGTTGTTTTAAGGGGCCTAACATCTAGGTTATCGGCCCCTAATGGTTTGGGTGATCGTGAAGATGATAATGAAATGTGAACTATAACTAAAACTTACTACTAACTTATATACTAGAAGAAGAAATGAAAAAAAGGAGAATAAGGCAAATAAAGGACAGGAGGAAAAGAAATGCCCTCAACCCTCGAAGAATGCGGATTGAGGGACTTGGAATGAAGGAGAGCCATAAAAGGCAGATAGAAAAGTTAAAGAGGAGAGGTTCCGCCCCACAGGTAATGGATAAAAGGGGGAAAACGGACCCAGCTCAGGAATCCCTCGGGGTCTCTAACTCCCGAACCCACCAGCTGTGAGCCCCTGAGGGTGTAGCAATATCTAGGGTGCACCAGAAGTAGTGGGGCTACATACACCCTGACTCCTTGAGGGCCTTGAGCAGAAGGCAGGAGATAACATGAAAAGAAAAAGAAGGCTGACCCCTCGCAGAAGGAGGGTATCAGTAAAGATGAGACAAGGGCCAATTAAGGCGGGAAAGGAAGAGACACCCTAGGCCTCGGATACCCTAATACTGCCAAGGTTCGAAGAGAACAAGAGTTGACCACGTGAGGTCGACAGGAAAGAAGGCGGAGAGGAACCCAGCACAAGTAAGTGGAAGCAATGCTGGACTCAGCAGGGGCCTCCTGGTCGCCAACCCATGTCCCACTAGATGGAGGGAGAGAGAGTAAAGAGAGATGGAGTAAGAGAGAGATTGATTTTATTTTCACGGCTACACTTAGAGCTTAAGAGCTCCTTTAATGTAGCGCCCTACATGAAATAAGATTAGGGCTTATAAAAATAAAACATTTCACTTACATTCACAATATAAATAATCATAGTCTAACAATTATAGTAACAAAAAGATAGTAACAATACAATAATAATAATAATACTAATGATAATGGAAAATTTATATACAAAAGAGTGAGAGTGCATACAGACTATCAGCCCGAAAAACGAACACCATATACTGTACAAGAAAAGCTATTAAAGTAGGCAGGTTATCAGCTATTGTCCTTGTGGTGTAATTGGGGAGCGTGATGGCGCAGTGGCTAAGCTGCTCGTCTTTCACCCGGACGGCCGGGGTTCGAATCCCGGTGACAGTGGGGTGGAATTTTCACCTGAAAAATCACGTGGCGTCAGGAAGGGCATCCGGCCTTACATCCCCGGCTAAAACCAAAATGATCCTGGTTGGCTCCGACGACCCCAATTAATTGGGAAAAGCCGAAGGAAGAATAAGAATAAGAAGAAGTCCTTGTGTTATAATTGAACTTGAAAAAAGTATTTTAACCTAATACAGTAATCAAATGTGAGAGGTATACTGCTCCAAGAAGCAGGATGAAAGATGTCTTTTGAAAGCTGCAGTGCTTGCAATGTTGACGAACTTATATAAATCGAAGGTGTTGAAGAGGCGTGAGGCGGTGCAAACAAAAGATTTATTGAACTTCATGGTTCGGTGTATAGGAATCTGGAGTGTTAATTTTGTGTATCTATTTTCTCGACTATGAACAGAATGCATTGGTGTAAAGGCATTGTAGAGATATAACGGGGTCTTGGTATATAATATTTTATGTGTCAGAATGGCAACTGATAACTAACTGCCTGCGCTCGTAGAGTTTAAGCCATTTCAGCTGCACGTAGTAAGGTGTGATATGTTCATCTCGCCTTACATCCAGAATGTACCGAACACATGCATTCTGGACTCTTTGTAATTTGATGTTCTGTGTTTCTGGTAAATCATTGTATACAGCAGAGCCATAATCAATGATTGGAAAAATGAGAGTTTGGACGAAGAGCTTACGTATGTTAGGAGGGGTGTAAGAAACAGTTCTTTTCAGGAGATGCATAGTTGATACAACCTTCCTTACCACATTAGACGTATGCTCTGCCCATGACAGTGTTGCTATATTTAATATTATTATCTAGTATCTTGATGGGTGGTAGTGAATTAAAATCTACTGAATTTAGAAGTTTTGTATATCCAATGGATATAAGTTGTGTTTTAGATATGTTCAAGTTAAGATTATGATTTAGGGCCCATTCACAAAGCCTGTCAATGTCTTCATTGGAGAGAGAGAGAGGAAGTAGAAGGGAGAGAGAGAGAGAGAGAGAGAGAAGGGGGGGGGGGTAAATAGAGATGGAGTAGGAGAGAGAGAGAGATGGTGCCGGGAGTGTCCGAGGACATGTTCGGCTCGCCAGAGTCTGTAGCTGCTTCCAGCGGACACCCAGAGGGTGAGCTACAAGTTCCGTTCAATTTCAAGTAGTAAATAAATTGCCGTACTACAACAATGAGGACGAGTGGTGGCCGGTGATAAGTTTGTAGCGTTGCACAACGAACATGTTTTCAGTGCGGAAAAAGTAGAGTTTTAGAAACTATGCATTTTATTTATTTTTCTTACTCTTTCTGCATAGGAATGGTAGCCTGACCTGTCAACATCTGAGTCAGAAGGTAATTAGTTTCCCCATGTTTTCTACTTGTCCACTCACCAGACTCAGTATCGGCCGAGCTGTCCATCTTCCTCTGAGATCGTCATTCCACCTCTGCTGACAAAGTTCCATCTTGCGTGCCACGGCTTCCTTCCGGGCTCGAGCCTTGCCCAGTTCAACTCGTCGGAAGTATGCAATAATAATAATAACAATTGCAGAGGAAAACTGGTTTATAGCGACAAAGGTAATTGTCAGGTGCTTGCAAAATATTTTGAGTCCCTTCTTAACTGTGAGACTCAAAGTTCCAGATTCACATTTAATGACCATGCGCAAGTCACCCAGATTCCTCTTCACCCACGAAAGAGGAAGTCAACAGTTTATCCGATCTCTAAAGAACCATAAAGTTCCAGGCGAATACTCGATAATCGCTGAACTGTGGACATTTGCTAGTGACAACACAGTGGGTAAATTAACGGACATCATACATGCAATTTGGGATACCGAAAGACTTCCAAGTGTCTGGACTTCTGTTTTAATCCACCCCCTTCATAAGAAAGGCGATAAAGCAGATGTTAACAACTATCGAGGCATCTCCCTCCTACTGATGAAAATGAAAATCCACAGCCTGCTTCCAGTCTCCGACCGGGTCAGGGATGGAATGAATGAAGCCCCCATCTAGTGGCGAGGTTATGAACTGTGCCGGCTGCCGAGGCCTGACGCACTCCTCTGGGGCAATGATTAATGAATGACAGATGTAATGAAATGATAGTGGAGAGTGTTGCTGGAATGAAATTTTGACAGGGAAAACCGGAGTACCCGGAGTAAAACCTGTCTGCCTCCGTTTTGTCCAGCACAGATCTCACATGGAGTGACCGGGATTTGAACCACAGACCCAGCGGTGAGAGGCCGGCGAGCTGCCGCCTGAGCCACGGAGGCTTACAACTGATACGGTACAAAATCCTCTCAAAAAGCTCTTCAAACATGGGCTGAAGAACAGCTAGATACAGAACTGGGTGATTATCAAGGAGGTTTTAGGAAGAGACGCTCATGTGTGGAGCAAATCATGAATCTCAAATCTATCCTTTCATATCTGAAATTAATGAGCAAGAAATTTGTAGTAGCCTTCATTGATTTTAAGAAATCTTATGACTCCATTGATCGGACTACCCTACTTCAGATTCTAAAGGAGTTCGACCTAGACAACAAAACCAGAGCGATCATCCAACAGACTCTCACCAACACCACTTCAAAAGTTAAGTTTAGAGGCGAGATTTCCAATGCCTTCGAGATAAGGACAGGAGTTCGACAGGGAGATGGTATCTCGCCTCTACTATTCAACTGCGTTCTTGAGAAAGTCATCCGTGAGTGGCGCAAAGCAATGAGTGATGAAGGAGTCAAAAATGGAATCAGACTAGCTCACAAGAATAAGAACCTATCAATTGACTGTCTAGCATTTGCAGATGACCTTGCGGTATTTACGGATTCATTGGATACGGCCAGTAAACAGATCAACCAGCTTCAAAGACAGGTTGCAAAGGCGGGCTTCTTGATCTCTTTCGAGAAAACAGAATTTATTACTAACATCAAAACGGTTCCAAAACATATAGAAGTGAAACAAGGGAAAAGCTCAAAAAATAAAGGTGTTTGATCTAAAGATATACCTGGGGCCCGTATACTAATAGTTCAAGCGGGTTGTGAAATTTAAGTATCTTGGTGAATGGAAAGATCCTACAATGTCCGAAAATGAGGCTTTAGCGTCACGCTTGAATAAAATTGTAATGGCTTACCATCTAACTAAGAATGTGTACAACAAAAGATCTATATCCCGGAATGCAAAACTCAAGCACTACTGCACGGTCATCCGGCCAGAAGCTTTTTATGCAGCGGAATGTCTCGCCATGAATAGAAAGGGCATAATGGAAAAATTGGAGACCAAGGAAAGGAAGATATTGAGGAAAATCCTGGGCCCAGTCAAAGAACACGGCGGTTACGAAGACGCCACAATCAAGAGTTGTACACACACGTAGAGAACATAACTGACGTGATGCGGAAAAGGAGGATTTCTTATGGAGATATAACCCGAATGAAATCGACACGGCTATCCAACCGAATTTATGCTTTTCTCCATGAGATAAAGACAAAGAGGGCCTGGTTCAGTGAAGTAAGAAAGATCTGTTGGAGATTGAGATAATATGTGAAGATACCCAGGAGCGGGGCCCACTTAGGGAAAAACTTCAAAAACATCGGAGTTTTCAGCTTAAGCCGAAATTAAAAACCGGGAAGGCGTGGACGACAGAGGGAAAGGTGCAACATAGATTGCGAATGAAAGAGTACTGGGCCAACATTAAAATGCAGAAGAAACAGTTGAAATGACGTGGTCCTTAGTTGGCGGTAACGAAGGAAGAAGAATTATAACAATAATAATAACAATAATAATAATAATAATAATAATAATAATAATAATAATAATAATAATGTACGTCTACCCCTTCCCGTTTCCAACGGGGTCAGGAATGAGGTGCGATGAAAGTCTATGTGGCGGATGTTTTTTACGGCCGGATGACCTTCCTGAAGCCAACCTCATGAGAGGAGTTAATGATATATGAAATTAATGAAAGTGAGCAAGGATGTGGAAGGAAGCGGTCGTGGCCTGTCGGAAGGTCCCAGCATTTGTCTGAAGTTGAAAATGGGTAATCACGGAAAGCCATTTCAAGGACGGCCGACGGCGGGGCTCTCAGGGGGTCCGCTGGGAGCTTGGCCGCAAGACCTAACGCTGCGCTTCAGCGAGCGTAGCCACCGCTGTCAGTAATAATAATAATATCTGCTGAGCACCTGAGGGATAATAGCAACAATATTAAATGCAGCAATAATCTGACCCTATGGGATGATGATAATAATAATAATAATAATAATAAAAAACTGTCTGAGCCCCCGAGGGTTAATAGCAAAAATAAGAAGCAATAATTTGAGCCGAATGGGATGATAATAGTGTACCCTTGCGTCATCATATGGAACATGTGTTCGTATCCCAGCTAGTCCACGGTCTTTCGAGGCATGGGGCGTTCATCCCACTATACGATCACATGTTCAGGATTTGTGTCTGTCAGGTAACTACTCTACTTGAAAGAAACAACAAATTCCTAAATATATCATTTAATGATATTAACTCATGGAAAAACACAACACAAAACACAAAAATATTACAATTACTTACCACAACAAAAATCAAAATTATATGTGAGTCTCTTCTCATAAAGTTTCGTGCTCCACCGCACCCATATCTATCCTGGATATCCTAACATTGGTACTCTTCGACATTGACGAGTGTCTTTCACATGGCACAATTTATATTAAAATTTGCATATCACAACACAACAATAAACACAAAATTACAACAGAATAATCATTATGTGCAATTATTAAAATACTTGTCCGTTTTGAAACGGAACATTTACCTTGAATAACATTGATTTCATTATCTTATTCCTTGCTTAACAAGTGTTGCTTTTCTGCGCACATCGTTTTCCTTTCCCATAGATTTCAAACGCTGAAGTGAATTACCTTTCCCTACAAAATACACATAGTTATTGAATTTTAGCTTCACCATACAACAATCTTCTGGGTCTGGTCATGTCATTACTATCATTACAAACGTGTTATATCGTTAAATTATGCTACCCATCTGAGTAAATTAACATAACTAGGTAATTACTCTTTACAAAATTCATTTATTTATTTATTTATTTATTTGGTGCAGTTAAGTTGTCCTCAGACAATAACTTGGCCAAATCTTATCCGATTACTTCGATCCAACATTCTATACCCCTGGATACAGTGCTTATAATTCATTTGATCCAATAATATCAAGCATATTTCAATTACTTTCAGAGATAACGAGATTCTTCAGTGTACCAGTACAACCTTAAAAGAAAAAGAAAAAGGGATCCGGTCAATTGACTCTCCTCGGTGTGAACAAAAGATTCGTCACGGACCGCCCTTCTCAAGATGGCTACCCGGTCTGTGACCTCCATATGCCTTCCTGACCGACTTTCTGCAAGTAAATAAACTTGGCCATGTGCTCACCCTCGGTGCATCTCTCCCAGAGGTACCTGATTGGATTGTGTCATTACGAATTGAGTCGATTTAAGTATTTACCACCTACACTTAGGGTATTTAATGGGCTCATTTCGGCTCCTAATTAGTATTCATAGCTAGGGATGGATCACAAATAGTTTCGCCGTTCTATGGACGTAATCAGTGGCTCTATACGCGTACCAGCCGAGTTTCAAACTTCTATCTCGCTGTACGGGCACGAATATATATAGAGGAAATCAACTGTTTCCTACTCGAAGAATTTTGTCTTACCTCTATGGGTAGATCAATTATTATACTGGCGTATCTAGGGTGTCTATTTGTTTTCCCTGGCAGCGAAGACTCTGCTAACAGTGGGTTACAGACAGCCTCTGCCCCAACTCTGTTGCGAATACATGTATGCTCTGAAGCTATACCACATCGTAGATTCGAAGATTGGCCTACTAGATTCATCAACGTGCGAACTATTTTTGGATGGTCCCTGCAATTATTGAGGCAAATCTCTTGATTCTACGTTACATGCTCGCTGGTAGCGGCTAAAACAATATTTCTTTCAGATGACTCAATTCATAAAGCACTCATGTCCTCCATACATTTACTTATAAGCCAAGGTTTTTCGTAGCTCTAAAATAAGTATTAATTTACTGGCACTTACATTAACTACCTTAATGGCTCTCAAATACAACCATGTAGCATTTAACATTATTTAATATTTATTTAACATTTCAATGACACTGAAAAACTCTCTTTATCTCGCTATTATATCTCTCTTTCTCACTTATCATAATAAAACTGTATTCTTTCAATGGATATGACACAATTTGCACGTTCTATAGGCATCAATATGCCGATTTTTACATTTATCATTGACAGCGACCTCAGATTATTATTATTATTATTATTATTATTATTTAACGTTACCGTTTCTTTCATCAACATCTTACGCCTAAATGGTCGTAAATTTATCATCCTCAAAGCCATATATTTATAAAAATACGAGGGATGTGAGCTCGTATACAAATGATTGCTAATTCTTAATATTTGAGGAAATGACATGTTGTATGGTGAGCTATTAAATCATATTAACATATTTGGATGGTACTCACTTTCATTTTGGCTGGGTTTGTCCAACAAGACAGCAACTCGCCCACCAGTTTGCTTACTTCTAAACCATCATGACACTTTTCACACGAAACATTGAATATGATTTGCACATGGTAATTACATCTTGCAATACCGGCATTTTACACTTTGAAACACCATACATTATTTTAACACACAAATATAAACAATTTTAATGATCATTTTTAAAATAACTTACAAGTAATTTACACACGGAGCCTTGCTGGGCTTTCCACTATTGCATGACTTCTGAGATGCGACGCAGCCAAATTCTGACAACCGCCTGTCTCCTCCGAAAGTCTACCTCGCGTATGTGTGCTCATCTCCCGTCTCCTACAACTTCTATCTTCTATCTCGCAGTGTTGCTCAATTATAACTCACAAATACTTGTGATGCCTTCCAGGTTCCCGTAATCTGTAGTATTCGTTACAATTATATGTGATACTTTAAATATCGTAACACTTCCTGTGGATAAGTTCATTGTCTATAAAAATCATACTGCAATATCTCTACGCTGCACTGATTATTAGTCGCGTATACCGCCTGCTTATACGTCTGCTGTAGACTGGTTATAATATTAATGCAGAATTACTTGTATTATGCTGCATAATGCGCCTTTCATTGTTCATCACAAATATACTGAACGTAACTACTTATATATTTCGCGCACTTTTCCCGCATGGTTGGGCAGCGTGTCGTCCCACAAGTTGAGTCAAGAAGAACTGACTCTCTTCTCCTTCATCTCCCATATAAAGGTTTCTGACGAAAAGTAGTCCTCTTGAATTTCAGGAGCGGCTCTTTTCTTAAATATCGCGTTTACTGACAAGGTTATGCGTGATTCTTGCTCGTCTATTCATGTAGGTTCCAGATCCACTTGCGTGCTGGCAATTCCTTTGTTCAATTAATTAAAATTAATTGCTTTCCTCCATGGCTTGGTGACGCTATCTTGAGGTAATCCCCTCTTGCTACGAGACTGACCATTGCCCCTCCGCAGTACATGTGTGAATATGCTCATAAACACATACAGGCTTTAATTTAGGTGTGCAAATACTCCTAAATCACCTCTCTTCGAATAGAAGTCTCTGGGTGTAAGTTTCATTCCATTTGAATGCTTCATTTGGCAGTAATTAATTAATTTGTCTTGATGACCCCCCCCCCCCCCTCTCTACTGTTCTGCCTTGTCCAGCGGGGGTTTCCTTCGTCGTTAATCACGGCCTTCTCACTCCAGTGACGCCAAGAAATAGTGCACTGGCGTCACGTCTGCACTGCCCACTTTCAACTTCACTTTGTCAAAATGTCGTTGGCTCTGTTTCTGTAGCTCTCGCTAACATGTTCGTATACTGCCTTGTATTTTACACAATATTCCAACTTTTATTGCCTAAAATTCCCGTTCAGGACGTGGAATTAAGCTATTATCATTATATACTGTCATTATCTCATTGCTCCTCGGGTTCATTGTGGCTGTTCCCCCTCAGAGATCAATGGTTCGATTCTTAGAAAAATCATGGACCTGATCTTTCCTTTATAAAGACCCCGGTTCGATGCCAGTCAGCCGTATCCAGTTGGGCACAATGGTAACAATAATAATTAAAACTGAGCCCCTGAGCGATAATAGCAACTTAAAAGCAGCAATTATCTGTGCCCTACGGAACCTCTGTCTCGAAGACGAAGAAGAAGAAGAATGAAGAAGAGAAGAGGAATTAGATTACCTTTGTTGCTGTCCGCTGCCACAGCCGCTTACTTGTATTTTCTATCGATTTTCGCTCACATCAGTATAATCCGTTTGTGTATAAACGACAACACATACATTAAATCTGAATCTGTATGAAATCTGTACTTATTTTGGTGCAATTTGGTCCAATAGTTTTACTGTAAGGTGAATGCTGATTATTGCTGCTTGTGTTTTGGTACTGAGATCACTTATATCATCTTTGGTACTGAGTATTCTCATGCAGCACCCTGTGGAGAGTAGTAGAATCAAGTCGGTTGCTGGTCGTCTCCAACTTGAACAAGTCGCATCAGAGACCAGCACCTCCAACCCTACTGGGAATATGGTGAAACTCCAGAACTACTTGTGCATTAACATTCATATGCCTTAATTGTTGATGTAAAACAATTATCCCACCATACATTTCAAAATACTGCGACTATTTAGATGTATTTAAATATTGTACATCAGAAGAAAACAAATATTTGATTATACATGCCATGAATGTGATTTTATATATTTATATATTATAAGCACAGGTACATTGACGATATATTTCTTTAAATAAGTATCTACGACCAGAAAAAATAGTTCAAAATCCACAAGGTAGGGTAAGCTCCTACGCAATTTTTGTAACGGGTTATTCCTAGCGTTATAAAGCTTGATAATGGAGTGGAATCTGCTAGTATCATGATTTCATGAACCATGAATTCCTCCTTTGATAGTGTTGTTAGTATTCCTTGTTTGTATCATGTCATTTAACGGCCAGAACATCTAGCACGATTAAGTGTGAAATATTGAATAGGTTATGGTATTACATGGGCGGATTTTTACTCGACATTTTTAACAATTTTTGTTGGATAAATTATGTAACACGGAAAAGTTACATTCAAACCACAACTACTTTCTTTATGCTATTGAATATTGAAACACATACTTCACGATATAATTGGGTATTTATAAATGTGCTACCTCGAGCGGCTTACTGAATGCTCTAAATATTGTAATGTATAGAATAAGGAAACTTGTAGTTTAACGTGGCCGTTAATCTCGCGATCATGAGCCACGGGACCTCCTTTTTACGTGTAATCCGAACCACAGGGCATGGCATTTGACTTCAAAAATCTCACATACATTGGCCGGGTATCGAATCCGGTCCGCCTGGGTGAGAGGCAAACAGCTTAACTGCTGCGCCACCACGCCCATAGAATAGAATCCCCTCTGTTCCAAATCTCGGATAGCAAGAGATTGGGACGAGAGTATTATTTAGTGCAACTATCACCTAATTCAGAAAGGTATAAGGCAAGGCTGCAACTTATCACCCATACTTTTCAATCTTTACACTGAGCAAGCGATGAAGGAAATTGTAGAAAAAAATTAAAGTGGCAGTGAAGATTCAAGGAGAAATAATTTCAACTCTGAGACTTCCTGATGACATAGTCATCTTGGCCGACACGCCTGAGGATTTGAATGAGTTTTTGAATGGTATGGACTCCTTCTTAAAAGAATGAAATGAAAATCCACAGCCTGCTTCCAGTCGATCAACCGGGTCAGGGAATGGAATGAATGAAGCCCCCATCTAGCGGCGAGGATATGAACTGTGCCGGCTGCCGAAGCCTGTCGCACTCCCCTGGGGCAATGATTACATGAATGACAGATGAAATGAAATGATAGTGGAGAGTGTTGCTGGAATGAAATTTGTGACAGGGAAACCCGGAGTACCCGGAGAAAAACCTGTCTGCCTCCGCTTTGTCCAGCACAAATATCACATGGAGTGACCGGGATTTGAACCACGGGCCCAACGGTGAGAGGCTGGCGTGCTGCCGCCTAAGCCACGGAGGCTCTCTTAAAAGAATACATGATGAAAATTAATAAATGTAAAACAAAAATACTGGAATGCAGCCGAAATAAATCAGAAACCTCTATGGACATCAAATTGGCAGGTGAAAAGCTGAAGGCAGTAGGAGACTTCTGTTACTTAGGAAGTAAAATAACCAGTGATGGACGAAGCAAAGAGGATATAAAAAGTAGGTTGGCTCAGGCAAGGAAAGCATTTCTACAAAAAAGGAATCTGTTGACATCGAACATAGATTTAGGTATTAGGAAGTCATTTTTGAAAGCCTTTGTCGGGGGCGTGGCGCTCTATGGAAGTGAAACTTGGTCTATTGGTGCAGCTGAAAAGAGGAGAATAGAAGCATTTAAAATGCGGTGTTACAGGAGAATGATGAAGATCAGATGGGTAGATAGGGTTACAAACGAAGAGGTATTAAGACGAGTGGGAGAGGAGAGATATTTCTGGCGACTGCTAATGAAGAGAAGAGATAGGTTGGTAGGAGACATACTAAGACACCCAGGAATAGCAAGCTTAGTTATGGAAGGAAGGGTTGAGGACAAGAACTGTAGGGGTAGACCAAGGTTAGAATATGTTAAACAGATTGCCTCGGATGTAGGGTGTGGTAGCTATGTAGAGATGAAACTATTAGCACAGACAGGGTGGCATGGGCAGCTACATCAAACCAGTCAAAAGACTGAAGACTCAAACAACAACAACTTATGGCACATTCATTAGGTGGGATTTATGAATATTTGGCCTTGGCACTTAATACATGTCAATATTACAGTGGTTACAGCGATTCCCAGTAGCCTAATACAAATATCTTTCTCGGCAAGATTAATAAATCATAACATAGAAACCACGATAACTCAGGCTGTCTGAGAAATTTGTGTTTTCACGGTTGAATTCGAAGTCTTCTTTAAAAAGCCATACACTTTTAAAATTCTATTATTATCATTTCAAATGATCTTGTCGACTTCATCGTTATGCTTAGGTCTACCGTTATGCGTTACGGTTACGGCGTGTATGACGTCATCATGTTGTTCAGTGCGTATGCACCGAATCTGAGTTTACTCCTGGGGTCTGGCGTTATGCGATACGGAGACGGCGAGTGCGTGACGTCAGACAGGAATACAGGGTGACTCCTAAAGAAGTGTGCAGGATGTCAGACAGGAATACAGGGTGACTCCTAAAGAAGTGTGCAGGATGTCAGACAGGAATACAGGGTGACTTCTAAAGAGATGTACACGATGTCAGATAAGAATACAGGGTGACCCTTAACGACGTATACAAGATGTCAGACAAGAATACAGGGTGACTCCTAAAGAGATATACAAGACGTCAGATATGAACACAGGGTGACTCCTAAAGAGGTGTACAAGATGCCAGATATGAATACAGGGTGACTCCTAAAGAGATATACAAGTTGCCAGATAAGAATACAAGGTGACTCTTAAAGAGGCGTACAAGATGGCGGAGAATAATACAGGGTGACTCCTAAAGAGGTGTACAAGATGTCACACAAGAATACAGGTTGACTTCTAAAGAGATATACAAGATTCCAGATAAGAATACAGGGTGCCTCCTAAAGAGGTGTGCAGGATGTCAGAGCAAAATACAGGGTGACACTTAACGAGAAGTACAGTATGTTAGATTCAATTCAAATACAGGGTGACCCTAAAAGAAGTTTGCAAGATATCAGATTCAAATAATGGGTGACCCTTAAAGAGTTGTAAAAGATGTCAGACTCAAATACAGGGTGACCCTTAAAGAGGTGCTCGAGCGGGAAGCCTAAATTAATGGGTAATGGAGTCTGTTGAAAGAGTGCTGGGGCTTCGAGCCGAGCCCTCCTGAGCCTTTATAAAATTTGTAGCATGCGTCATTTGAAATGATATAAAGTCTAGTCTCTCAGACTGACTGTATCTTTTATTATTTCTCGCCTGGCTGTGTAAAACAGTCTGCTGCCACTTGGCTTGCTAAGCGACATGATTATGAATTGAATATTTCAGCTCTCAGCACTTCACTATAGGGGCCGATAACCCAGATCTTAGGCCCCTTAAAACAACAATTATCATCATCATCATCATCATCATCAAAGCTTCACTGCTGCTTGGGTCCAAGCTCTGTGAACTTCCGGAATGAGGAGAAGGGGCAGGCGAGTAGAGAAGGGCCTGTCAACAGCCCGCCGTGTAATCTGGTATTCCTGTCTATTCCAATACTGCTAACATAGGACCTTTGCTCTAACCACTGAGGTGTTGCGAATGAGTGAATGAGTCACCGTGTAATGTATTTGGTTCTGTTATTACGCACGGACCGGGAATCCAGCACGTCTGTCATCGTCCGCGCTCCAAATTTCTCCCAGGTTCACGGAGCTTGGTCCCGAGCTGTACAGCAATACTGTCACTCTAGTTTGTATTTCCCCGGCGAACAGTGTCTAGTACATTCTCGCTCACGCTCTCCGCCAGTGAAGGCGAAGTAGCCGGCTGCCGCGTGCGTATGTACGGCAGAGTTGGTGCTTACAATCAGTATAATGCATTTTTACTCACCATGCTTACAGTAAAAAGCAAAGCAAAGCCAACTCCGCACAGGCCATGGAGGCCCTGGGAGTAGTGGAAGGTAGAGGCTTCCACTTTTTGTGACATCACCACTAGATGGCATGGAGTTGTCAGCTCCACGCCCGGCCGTCTTTGCTCCAAGGAATTGCCCTGGTACTCATTTCTGGAGTAGGCTGAGTGAACCCCAGGGCTATTTGCGTTTCCGAAAGTGGTAGGTCTGTTTCTAAAATCCACTACCTGGGTGTGGATCGAACCCACTCCCTTCCAGTTAGAAGCTCAGCGCCTCTACCGACTGCGCCACGCAGCCCCCTCTATGCTTACAGTAGATGCTGAAAATGTTCCCCATCTGCTGCCAAACATAATCGGCATCTCCTTATGAAGTTTCCGGTTATTCCAGTTAATTTAGCTTCACTAAGGAAATAACGACCTTTAGGTCTATCTCTTAGGCCAGGACTGCCCAAACTACGGCCCGCGAGGCTATTTTGTTCGGCCCGACGCCCCGCGGCCGCGCCGTGTCACCAAAACTTTCAAACAACTAAATAAATAATTATAATATTATTGGTTTTACGTCACGACGGCATTAGAGCCCCCATTGCAAGCGCCCATGTACTTAAACCACAAGAAAAAAGTTTTTCATTTTTTATTTAGTCAATTTACCCTCTAGGTTGGTGGTTCCCACGGACTCAGCGAGGGAACTCACCACTGCCGCCTCTATGGGCAGTGTCCTGGAGCTTGGAACATCTGGTCGGGATGGATACAACTGGGGAGGTGTGATCAGCACTCCGCCCAGGCGGCCTCTCCTGCAAAGCGAACAGGGGCCTCATGAGGGATGGAAGATTGGGATGGATAGGCTAGGAAGAGGGAAGGAGGCGACCGTGGCCTTTGAGTAGGTACCATCCCGGCATTTGCCCGAAGACGAAGTGAGAAACCACGGAAAACCACTTCGAGGATGGCTGAGGAAGGGAATCGAACCCCCTCTACTCATTTGGACCACCCGAGGCTGAGTAGACCCCTTTCCAGTCCTCATACCACTTTTTCAAATTTCGTGGCAGAGCCGGGAATCGAACCCAGGACCTCCCGGGCGGCAGCTAACCATGCTGACCGCTACGCTACGGAGGCGACATAAGAAAAAAGTTATGTCCTCAAAATTAAAGGAAAGCCATAGCCAACAACAATAAGCATTGATCGGCTTTAGCCGGACTATTTACTAAAAAAATCCACAGCCTGCTTCCAGTCTCCGACCGGGTCAGGAATGGAATGAATGAAGTCCCCCATCTAGCGGCGAGGATATGAACTGTGCCGGCTGCCGAGGCCTGACGCACTCCTCTGGGGCAATGATTAAATGAATGACAGATGAAATGAAATGATAGTGGAGAGTGTTGCTGGAATGAAATTTTGACAGGGAAAACCGGAGTACCCGGAGAAAAACCTGTCTGCCTCCGTTTTGTCCAGCACAGATCTCACATGGAGTGACCGGGATTTGAACCACGGACCCAGCGGTGAGAGGCCGGCGTGCTGCTGCCTAAGCCACGGAGGCTTTTTTTTTAAGCCGGACTATTTACTAGTTAATGAAAATGGTAACAACTCATCGCAGGCACAGTCACAAACAACGAGATATGGCCGACGAGTACATTTTCCAAAGAAGTATTTGGAAACGATACCACTGGAAGGGGAGTAGTGCGGCAGCACTTCCAATGAAGAAAGAATACGCACGTCAAAGAACATAGAAGACCAGAGATGGTTTTATTCTCTCATTGTATCTGTTTATATAAGCGTCCGTGGCTTAGGCGGCAGCACGCCGGCCTCTCACCGCTGGTTCCGTGGTTCAAATCCCGGTCACTCCATGTGAGATCTGTGCTGGACAAAACGGAGGCAGACAGGTTTTTCTCCGGGTACTCCGGTTTTCCCTGTCAAAATTTCATTCCAACAACACTCTCCACTATCATTTCATTTCATCTGTCATTCATTTAATCATTGCCCCAGAGGAGTGCGACAGGCCTCGGCAGCCGGCACAGTTCATATCTTCGCCGCTAGATGGGGGCTTCATTCATTCCATACCTGACCCGGTCGGAGACTGGAAGCAGGCTGTGGATTTTCATTTCATCTGTTTATATGTTTCATTGTTTTCTCTATTATTACACATTAGTTCATAAACATCTTTACTGACAATTAAACCTAAACAGTTTTTAAGATCGTATAATGGATTGAGGCTGGTAACATTTGCAACTGCAAAGGACATGAAGATCGCCAGCACAATGTTCTCACACAAGAAGATTCACCTAGGAACGTGGAACGCTCCAGGAGGGCGATATACCAACCAGAATAGTTAGTTACTGTTGTTTTAAGGGGCGGAACTACGATGTCATCTGCCCCTCTTAACACAGATTAAAGAATACGAATTTGGTATTGAAATTAAAATTTTGAGGTGGACACCTAAATTTAAAGAGACCTAAATTTTTAAAAAAAGTTTTAAATATAAACAAAAATTACGGAAAAACAAAAACATCATCATTCAAAAACGAACAAGTCGTTGAGTCAATTTATACTGGAAAATTTAGATTGCTGGCCCTAACCCACTCTCACTTATAAAGCGGATAACGCGATCAGCAGCCACCGCGTCATCGGCTAATATAAGTTTGAGTGTCGTCTGCAAACCAAGGTTTCTTCGTAAGTCAGCAAGATCCACACACTCGGTTAAAATGTGGGCGACGGTGAAAACGGCTCCACAGGTACAAAGTGGGAGGGTCTTCCCTTCTCATCAGATACGAGTGGGTGGATCTTGTATGGCCTATCCTTAGCCTACACAAAATGACGGACTCTCTCCGTGACCGGAAAGAGCTCCGCCACACGCGAGTAGTTCCCTTGATCGCTCTCAGTTTACTGGGCGGTGGGTCAGCTAGCCACTGACTCTCCCAAAATGCCAGAACTTGTAGACGTAACTGAGAGCGAATATCTCTAGCGGGTACCTCCATTGGTCGAGGTGGTAGTGATACCGCCTCTTTTGCAGCTTGATCCGCTCATTTCCCGCAATTCCCATGTGGCTTGGAAGCCACAGAAAACCAACCAGATTGACCACGTTTTGGTGGATTCAAGACATGCAAGTGGAATTGAGGATGTCAGAGCAGTACGAGGATCAGAAGTGGGAAGTGGTCACAATCTGGTATTAATTAAAGTGAAACAAAGAATATCACGAGAGAAGATGACGAAAGCAGGCACACTAAAAGGCAAAATAGATGTAAGCCTACTGGAAAATGAGGAAATACGAAGTGAGTACCAGCTAAAGCTACACAATCGTTTTCAAGTTCTGGAAGAGCTAGAAGAAGGAGAAAGGAAAGAGGAAGGGGAAGATAACAGCTGGGAAATATTCAAATCCATTGTGACTGAGACTGCAAAGGAACACCTAAAGAAGAAAGAAAAATAAAGGACAGGACAAGATATGGTTCAGTGAGGAGTGCAAAGAGGCAATTAAAAAGAGAAAGAAGTACAAACAGAGGATGCTAGATAACGACACCCCACAATCCAGAGAAGAGTACGTGGAGGGGTGGAGGCAGCGATAGAAACAAGGAAAGTAATACGTAAAGAAAAGAGGCAGTTCATCAACAAGCAACTGGAAAAAGCTGAAGAAGACAGAAACAAGAACAATGTAAGAGAATTCTATAGGTATGCAAGGTATTTCAAGACGGGGTACAGACCAAGAATCGTAGCAATGGAAAACAATGAAGGTGATTTGGTGGCTGGTCAAGAAGAGGGCTTGAAGTTATGGGAGGACTATTTTGAAAAATTGTTGAATGTCCCTGAGGGAAAAGAAGTGACTGAGGAAACAAAGGCATATGAAGGACCCCAACCAAATGTGGAGGAGCCTACAATGAAGGAAATGGATGAAGCTCTAAAGCAAATGAAGAACAGCAAAGCTCCAGGAACCGACGGCATGTCAATAGAACTGCTAAAACAAGGTGGAGAAGCATGCAGAAAAGCACTGTATCGATTGATACTGCAAGTATGGAGAACTGAAAAGATGCCCAATGAATGGCAACAAGCAGTAATATGCGCAATATATAAGAAAGGAAAAAGAACCAAGTGTGAGAATTACAGGGGCATATCATTATTATGTAGCGCATACAAGATTCTTGCGCGCATTCTCTTACATAGGCTACTACCATACATAGAGGAAAATCTTGAAGAACACCAGGCCGGTTTCCGGAAAGGCATGTCAACAACAGACCAAATATTCATACTCAGACAGATAATTGAAAAGACGTGGGAATTTGATAAGAAGGTATACTGCCTATTTATTGACTTCAAAAAGGCCTATGATAGTGTCAACAGAGAAAGCATCTGGAGGATAATGGAAGAATCGGGAATACCTTCGAAACTGATCTGGCTGACAAGAATGTGCATTGAGAAAACGGAATGTAAAGTGAGAGTTGAAGGCAGGGAATCGGAATGTTTTACTGTGGAGACGGGTGTCAAACTGGGAGATTACATATCGCCCAGCCTGTTTAACTTGGTTTTGGAAAAAGCACTAAAAAGAGCATCTTCGATTGGAAGAGGTACGATTGTAGGTGGTGAAGTGAAACTCTTAGCGTTTGCCGATGACATTGTGGTTTTAGCGGAGGAGGAAGAGGAACTAAAAATAACAGCTAAAGTTCTAATAGAAGAAGCACAAAGAGTGGGTCTGAGGATCAATCAAGATAAGACAGAGTATATGATTGTAACCAGAAACAATGAAGAGGAAACAGAGGGAGTACTGGCAATAGACGATATGGACTTTAGGAAGACTAGGTCTTTCAAATACCTAGGGAGTACAGTCAATGCCAACAACAACATGGAGGAGGAAGTAATGAACCGGCTAAAATCTGCAGAGAGGTGTCTCTTTTCAATGAATAAACTATTTACCAGCAGGCTATTAACGAAAACAACAAAACTCCGCATTTACAAGACAATCGTGCGACCAGTATTAATGTATGGGGCGGAAACATGGACACAGCAAGAAAATGGAGAGAAAAATTATAACTTTTGAAAACAAGGTATTAAGAAAAGTTTTTGGGCCAGTATCTGAAAATGGAATCTTTAGAAGAAGAAAAAATATTGAAATACACACGCTGTTTAATGAACCCGATGTGACAGCTGTAATAAAGAGCAGAAGAATTGAATGGCTGGGACATGTCCTGAGGAAAGAAGAGAAAAGGGTGAAGACAGCGCTAGAAGGGAAGCCACAAGGTACGAGACCCCTGGGTAGACCAAAACTGAGGTGGATGGTTGGAGTCAAGAAAGACCTGGAGACACTGGGAGCCAACGAGAACATGGCTAGCAACAGAGACCAATGGAAGAGGCTAAAGAGTGAGGCAATGAACCGACTTCGGTTCGTGTGGCCAACGAAGTAAGTAAGTATTCTTTGTTTCTAAAACACAATGTCTTGCTCCAAAAAGAGGAAGATTGACAGTGAGTGTCGAGTTTTTCAAGAAAAGTGGGGTGAAAAATACTTTGTGGTAGAAAACAGCAACAAAACATTGTGTCTCATTTGTAAAGAAACCATAGCGGTCCTAAAAGAGTACAATGTCCGAAGACACTTTGAAACCAAACATGGTCAAAGCAAATATGCTCAGCTCTCAGGTAAACTTAGAATAGAAACATTAGCCGCTATGAAGGCATCCTTGACCTTACAAAGAAAGATATTTACTAAACGTACTGATGAAAATGAGTCTGTAGTACGCGCGAGTTACAAAATTGCACATATTTTAGCTAAGGCAGGCAAACCTTTCACTGATGGGGAAATAATAAAAAATTGCATTTCAAAAGCTGTTGAGGAGCTTTGCCCTGACAAACTTCCGTTGGTAATTTCTATTAGTCTGTCTCGTAACACTATGACTCGTGGAACCGAAGATCTTGGCAAAGACGTCAATCGTCAATTAATGTTAGCTTGTGAAAAATTTGAGTGTTTTTTTCTATTGCTTTGGATGAGTCAACTGATACCTCTGATTCAGCTCAGGTTCTATTGTTTATTAGAGGAGTGAATAGTGAATTTCAAATTACCGAAGAACTGGCTGGAGTTCACTCAATGGAAACTCCAGTAACTGGCGAAGAAATATTTTTAAGGTTAAGGAAACTATTTTTGCACTTGGACTTGACTTAAAGAACTTAGTTGGAGTGACTACAGACGGAGGTCGAAACATGTGTGGTGAAAAAACTGGTTTTGTTGGAAATGTATGCTAAGCAGTGAAAGACACCGGTGGAGAAAAACCAATCATACTGCATTGTATCATACATCAGCAGGCTTTGTGCGACAACAGTTTGAAAATATCTGAAGTTATGACTGTTATTGTCAAAACAGTAAATTACATACGCTCACACTCCCTAAAATACCGCCAATTTAAGTTATTTCGGGCCGAAATGGACAGTGTTTATCCGGACCTTCCCTATCATTGTGAGGTCCGATGGCTCAGTAGAGGTAAAGTGTTACAAATGTTTTTTGAACTTCATGCAGCAGTAGATATGTTTATGTTTGAACAAGGCCGTCAAGTGCCTGAGCTTTCTGTTCCGTTGTGGCTGTGGAAGTTAGCATTTTTAGTTGACATTACAATGCTCATAAACTTTTTAAACTTGAAACTACAGGGAGTTAATTCACTTGTTTTGATGCCTACCATCATGTTAAGGCTTTTAGGAAAAAACTTGCACTGTTTGAGAAGCAGCTTACCAAGAACGATTTGGGTCACTTTGAGACATGTAAAGATTTTTTATCTGAAGCAGGTGCGCCCTTCCCTTCTGACTTTGCTGCTGATGTCGTCAAGCAATTGAGTCAGCAGTTTAATGATATATTTGAAGATTTTGACCAAGAATGTGACAAAATCAACCTATTTCACAATCCTTTCAAATGTGAAATTGATTCTGTGCTAACAAGCCTTCAACTTGAAATCAATGACTTAACAACAAATGAAATACACAAGGAACATTTTCAGGAGTGCTACAAAAATGGTGACCTGTTGCCGTTCTACAATGAACAATGAAGATTTCAAAAACTTAAAAATGTTTGCTCGTACCATGTTTTCAGTGTTTGGCTCAACTTTCGTTTGTGAACAAGCATTTTCCAAAATGAACTACATAAAATCATAATTTAGAGCTTCACTCACTGATGAACACTTAACATCCTTATTAATGATTGGTACAACTAAGTTCGAGCCAAAATGGGGAGACATTTTAAGTACCAGTACAAAGCAGTTCCATTCATCGCACTAACTAAATTTTTATGAACTTTATTTCATAATTGTATTAATAATTGTGTCAAATGAACATAAATAATCAATCTTTGTCATTCATGCTGTATGAGTATATTAAAAATAATCGTACATCAATTTTGAAGGGATTTATTAAAATGTTTAAATTTATTTTTAGTGTTTTATTTTTGTATCCACTATAAATAAATATATGAAACGGCAACAATACCAAGAAAGCTAAGCTCAGACTGCTACAAAACTTACCATATTGCACTTATATTTTTTAAAAAATTCCATACCCTCCAAATCCGCCGGAGTGTTATTGGCCCGCAAGGCCCCCCAACTATTTACAATGTGGCCCTTAGTTTGGGCACCCCTGTCTTAGCCAGTTGTTTTATTGTGTTTGTGTATAGTGCTGCAATGCCATATGTGAAATATTCGTCACTTGAACGTGTATATCTGCACAATACGTATGTAAAGTGCAGGAAATCGTGCGCTAGAACAAGAAGAAAGTTTCGAGTAAAATTTCCAGGGAGACCCATTCCTATAAATCGGACAATAAAACAACTGGATAATTTGAGATTCAAACGTACAGATTCAGTAAACAATAAAAATAGACGTTAAGGTCGTTATTTCCTTACTGAAGCTAAATTAACCGGATTAACCAGAAAATTGATAACAAGATGTCGATTATGTTTGGCAGAGGGTGGGGAACATTTTCTGTATCTACTGTAAACATAGTGAGTACAAATGCATGTTAATGATTTTAAGCACCGTATTCTACCGAACATACGCGCGCGCGGCAGCCGGCAACTGAGCCGTCACTGGCTGAGCGCATGGACGAGTATGTTCTAGCCAGGCAAATATAAAGATCCTTTATTTCAACACGTAATCTTTCTCACTCAAATTATACCTCCAGTTCATGTGCAAATGTTAACTCCCGAACGGCTGATCGTAGCGTCACAGAGTTTGGACTGTCAGCTTTAAAATGTTTAGCTCTGTAACATAGGACTATCATAACAATTAATTATTTGTTTGCGCGGATAGAAATGAAGATTTCGTACGGCACAAAGAGCCTAGCGAGTTCGGTTATCTAGGCAATGTCGTCCTGTTCCATTGGCTGTGATGAGCGAGCTAATCTAGCTGCTTCCTCATGTTCAGAGTTGTTTTGTATACTGCATAGTAAATTTATTCATCATGTTTGAGTTAAAATGCCTTAACCTTTTCGATTAATGCAGTTGAACATCTCATGGTAAATAAATGGAATCACATGTCACTATTTACTACAGTGCTGGAACATTTGTGTAATTTATGTTTGTGTGTGTATGTATATATATGACTTATAATGATGAAAAAGGATGCCCCAATAAAGATGAATTATGTCCCTAATGTTGCCCAAATTCCTTCTGTTCCCTCTGGATTTGAATAACCCGCAGATGATGTTCATTTCTTGGTTGGAAGATAGAGATAAAAGATGTGTGGAATGTTGACTTTCACGGTCAAGAAATTAAACTCCAGCAATTCTTCTATGTTTATGCAGTGTCTGGTGCGGAGTTTCTTTCAGCAGACCCTTGGTATAATCAGCCAGTCGTATGCACGTGAACATTTTTGGATCAAGTCTACATTTTATCATGTAAATACCCTTAACAGTCTTCTTGGCACTCACACATTGCTTTGTTATCGGCACGAACCATACACTGACAGTGAAAAAAGAACACTGAGATCGAACTCAAAGTGAGCTGCGCAAGGAGACAATGCTCACTTCATTTGCACTGGTCTCAAACGTATCAAAGTTCACTGTGCATGGATATACCATTGCGAACAGCCTAAGAGGAACGGCTCATTTATGTACAGTGCCTGGACTCCATCAGGTTAGTGGACCACGCATTATGACCTGTATATTATAGTACTTCTTTACTGGTGGAACTAGAGCTCCCTCAGCATTATCTTATCCCTATGAAGGTACCAAAAGATGGAATATTGGCTTTCATAGCCAACAGGGACACATTATAAGCCTTGAAGAATTGCTGTAGTTTAAGCTATGTGTGGTGTATGTCAGTAACACTAAGACATGGATTTACAAGATTTGGTCTAATTGTGAACTCTGAATGGCCTTTATATGAATGGAGCTGGGCGACTTAGAAACATTGATAGAGATGAAGGTTGGCTTTGTCAGATACCTATAAATGTAACTGCTGGGTAGAGCAGAAATTTCTGATGAAATGTACGTTAAACATTCAAAATCAATCCATTTTTATCAGGATTCTTCACAATGTTCAGTATATGTGTGTGAATCACTCAGCTTAGACATGTTTATCTAGACCCTTGTAGCAAAATCACAATAAAATTGTAATATATGCACAAGAATAAAGAAAAACAAGAAGGTTTTATCTAAAAAGCAAATAAATGGTAAATACAATTCAAAATGATACAAGTATTAATACAGTTCAGTGCTACCCTCTAATCTAATTTCAATTTCTCTGTTTGTTGACACTGCCTGAACAGCTTCTTAAATGTCTGAACATCAGGGGCATGCCAGCACGAAATTCATCCCTCGTCCACCTTCTGAGGAAGAGGAGAGATTATATGTCATTGCTAATTTCTGCACCAGGAAAATGGCGGGATGGTTTCTAACTCATGGCCATGCCCACTCCACTTCCTTCCCAATTCTAGAATCAATTACAAATATAACCACTACTAATGGTACTACAATAACATCTGATACATTTTTAAATATATACTAGCAGTAGTACTCAGCTTCGCCCAGTGGAATGACCATGATGTCGCAAACTCTCCTAAGCTTCGAGGTCAGATAACACTCCAAGTAATTATAATTATATACATATATTTACAGCATTTATATATTTATTTAATTATTTTTTATTTATTGTTTTATTTATTTTATGGGTGACAATTAAAACTAATAGACAACAAGAAGTTCCGTGACGAACTAAAGAGCCTACTTTTCATGCCAATGATTATTCTACAATATATGAACCTATCTAGAATAATGACGAAATTAAATTGGTAATATCGAAATGTATAATTAGTTCGAAATATTCCTGGTATAATGTAGCCTAATAGAGCACTACAGTTGGCAGCCCTGGTGACTGAATATATTTTTAGTTCCATCTCCTAAGGTACAGAATACAAAATTTGGTTGAAGTCCAATGGACGTTACATGCAGTAAAACATTGGATCTATCAGCACGCGTAAAAGCATGTTGGCAAAAATGTCATGCGAGTGCTGGTTAGAAATAATCGGAAATATTATGATATCTTGTTGTGCCAATTTTGGATGAAATCCATTTGTTAGTATAGAAGTTACATGTATTTTAAAATTGGACCTATCCACAAGCATAGAATCAAGTTAGCAGCACTGACTTATATTAATTACTCCAAATTAATCTAGAGTGTCAGGTGCTATACGTGTGCAAAGTATAGAGTTGTTGGCTTGCATACTTTCTGATATATTGATATTAGGGTAAAAAAATATACACAGCATATATTAACAGTTGGCAGCCCTGATTGCTCTTAAGAATACTTATAGTCATATCTGTTATGTTGCACATAGCACACACGAAATTTGGTTGAAATCCAACTGTTAGTATAGAAGTTGCATGTATTTAAAAATTGGTCCTATCGGCAGGCTTAGAATCAAGTTGGTAGAACTGAAGTTTGTAAGTTACTCCAAGTTAATCTAAAATGTCAGGTACTATACGTGTGCATTGTTTAAAGCTGTCGGTTTGCATACTTTCAGATATATTGGTATTTGGATAAAATAATAGAGAGATCAATTATTAACAGTTGGCAGCTCTGGTGGCTCTTAAGAATACACTCAGTCATATCTGTTTATGTACACATACAACATACGAAATTTGGTTGAATTCCAATTGATAGTGTAGAAGTTATATGCATTTAAAAATTGGACTTATCAGAAGGCTTAAAATTATTTTGGCAACACTGTCATGTATGGCCTCCTGGAAATTAAACTGCAATAGTATTATCTACATGTGTGCTAATTATGGAATAGTTCCCATGCATACAATTCCATGATATCCAACATGGAGCACACATTTCTAGTGTGTTTTTTCAGCAGTTGGTAGCACTGACATAATTTTCAAATATGGACTTGAGATATTCGTGTATACATCTTTACTCATACTAAATTTGGTTTCGATTGCTGCAGCCGTTTAGGAGTTGATAGGGGGGGGGGGGCACACACACAGCCAGACAGACAGAAGGACAGACAGACATACATACATACAGACAGACAGACAGACAGACAGACAGACAAAAGGACAGACAGACACACATTTTCCTGGATCGATCTCATAAGTCTACTTTTTCGTCATTTTTGCAAAATGTGAACAGTAGGCTAATAATATTTTATAAATTACAGTTTAGGAAGACTTCATATGGTGGTGATTAGTAGTATAATGGGCGCAACATCCAGGTCATTGGCCCCTAAAAATGGAAACGATTACTGACTAATGGCAAATATAATTTACCAACGAATAGCAAAATATTGTTTAGAGAAAGGAATAAGTGAAGTATAAGACAATGCCCATATCTCATTCTTCTTCTTCTTCTTCTTCAAGTGCCATATTCAGTCACCCGAATGTTGGCGATCACCATGGCAAAGATGTTTCTATCTTTCGTAATGTGCCCAAATGGATTTTGGCACAGGCTTTGAACCCACGACCAATCAGAAAAACGAGAAAATATGACGTTTTTACAACATTTTAAAGCATCAAAAGGGTTAATAGCTAAGAACACAAATGAATGACGCACATAGCTGATAAGGGATTATGGAGTAACATAGCAGCTGCAAAGATGATGTCACTGCACAGTCAGCTAGGAAAGGGTTACACATAGTTAAAAATAGACCCAGGGGAAGAATCGACTGTAAGAGAGAGATGCAAGATATCAAGGAGGAAGCGCCAATTCATCAAGAAATTGACAACGTCGCGCGAAAGCCGAGCTAAGAAATCGTCAGAAATCATTCATTTTAGCCAAAATAACCAAAATTTTTAAGAAAACTCTCCGTCAAAGTCATTCATTTTGAAAAGGGAAATTTTTAGAACAATAAAAGTTATTAAACAACGCGCGGGATAAGAAAGCAAAGTCAGCAGATTACGAAAGGGAATTCACCCAGCCCAAAAGGGAGAGAAGGGGAATAAAAAATATACTCCCACACAGAAGAGGAGCTAATTTAATTTAAATTAATACATCTCCATGATCGAATCTGGAAAAACCTTACAGAATTGGGACATTTGGAACACAAGTTTCAAGAAGGATAATTTTTAGAAGGATACCACAAATGGTTTAGAAGTTAATTTTTGCAACATAAGCAAAGTAGTTTATTTTCAAAAAATCGTATATAAAGGAAGCCATTGCAAGCAGTGGTCATGTAGTCTTCAGTTTTTAGCAGGCCCGTGGAGGTGCTGCACGAGTCAAGTAATCTTCAGTCTTGGCAGGCCCGTGGAGGTGCTACACGTTGGTTCAAGTATATGACAGTCTACAGTTCGACTTCAGTCAACAGTCAAAAGACACAGTTCTCAATAAGCTTCGGGGAGACGCAACGTTATACGATAGTTCATCAAGCCTCAGGAAGGTGCAACGACACATAGAAAATCACAGTTTGATCCAGACATCAGCGTAAGTCATGCAACGTGACAGTTCGATAGAGACTCCTAAAGGGAGATTGTACTTTATAAAACAGTTCATTCAGATCTCGGTGAGACGTGTTACGCTGTAGGACAGTTATCATCAGGGACTCCTGATGGAGGCAGCGTTATAAGACATTTATCTAGACCACAGTGTAGGCTAGCCACAATACAAGTTGAACCATGAATACTGTAGGCCAGGTGCTCTACACATCACCAGTTATAATAGATTAACAGTGGAGACTTAAATAAGTTAGAGGATTCTATAACGAACAGTTGCAGGAGAACGTATACAGAAATACGCGAAGCAAGAGCGATAATTAAGGAACTTGGAGTTTTGAAGGGACGTTGGTTCAAAACTAGAAATCGGTGTCTTAAGAACCCGAAATACAGATAGCAGTGCGTCAAATAAAGACAGTATAAAGCCGCGAATCCTAGAAAGGAATAATAGAAACAAGTATTGATCACGAAGTACAAACTAAATGAGTAGGAACCTAGGAGACTGCGGGTTCGAGACTCAAGATATAAAGCGTCAGGAATACGAACTAGGCAAGTTAAGTTTCTCGAATTGGAGACCAAGCTAGGAACTAGATCATTTATGCGAAGCAAAAGTACAGAACGAGTGAAGGCGAGTACGAGGAACTTTTATAACCAGGATCGAGTAGGAAGGAGTGAGCAGGGACGTGGGGTTAGAGACTTTCACGGAGAACAGGTAACCAGGAGTTTCGAGGAACGAGGAAGGAGCGAATTAGCACGTTCAAAGCAGAAAACGTAAGGGATCGCCAGGGATCAGCCAGTACGGAAAATCATTGCCGAAGCTCTGAGATAAGGTCGTGTGTTGAGAAGGGAAATTGTTATAGTGTTAAAGTGTTATAATATGTTTTTTGTGTCAGTGTAATAATGTATAAGTGCAATATAGAAATGTTAGGGAAAAGTGTTGTGATGGAGTGCTAGAAATGCAACTTGATGGGTGAGCCTATCTGGGAATGAAATTATCGCACGGGTGAGTTGATGAAATTTCATTAATATTTTGCTGTTGTACTGTGTACTGATGTCAATAGAACCATTCGTCGACTGGGGAGTTTGACGAGTGATTCATTGATGAAATGTTGGAAAAATTATAATTGTTAATCACGAGGACCGCCTCGGTGAAAATAAAGCATTGTTGGGATCAGTAAAGATAAAGGAATGGAAGCCCGATAATGAAATATATGATAAATAAATGGATTTGAAAGAAGGAATAAAAATGATAACTTAAATGGCTTAAATTGTTGCCTAGTGATGAAATCAATGCGCACCGTAATACAATTGTAAAAATTGAAGGGATAAGTTAAATAAAAATGGTTAAAATTTATACCAAATAACAAATAACGAAAGAATGAAGCGTTATAATGAAATGAGTTAAATATGAAATAATAAGAACGCGAATAATGATGATCAAGCTAAGAACAAAGTTATATTTAAAGATCCGTGTCTGGGAACTCAAAATAAAAATAGAGCGAGAAATAATATGTTAATAAATTAATGAAGTTATAAATATCCAAATAAAATGGTGGATCAAAACACCCAAAAACGAATATATTACCTTATAGACTATTAGGCCAAGGTCGTGAAATAAATATTAGGAATGCTGAAGTCGGGCTAATGCCGTAAAGTTATTCAAGCAAGTTGTATTACCGTAAGGGTTAATAAGAATAATAAAAGTATAGTTTAAAGCTGAATAAAATATGCGTTAAACCAGGATGTAGTTATTCGTGAGATGGAAAATGTAGTAAAAATCGTCGAAATGCGTGGAGGTAAATTCCCACCGAATGTATTGTTGAAATGAAGTAGCCTCGTATTGTATATTGTGGATGAATAAATTCCCACCGAGTTACTGCCTAATGAAGCGTTATATTGTTGTGTATTGTGGAGATGCAAATTCCCACTGAAAATGTAGTTGAACGAATCGTCGTATAAGGTCCGCTGTAGGATGGATATTCCAGCTCGGCATTGTTGTAGTAAGGTATTGTTGTGAAAAGGCATTGTTGCTGTAAGGTATTGTCGTTAAGAGGCATTATAAGCGTCGTGAGAAGTTGTAATAAGGAACTACCGTACAACCTCTCCAAATTAAATACTAATATCCTGGGAACGGAAGATAAATAATAATAAATAAAAGACGGAACAAATATCCGTGGTGAAATGAATTTTTTAAGTCTTGGAAATCATATGGTTGAAAAGTTACACTAGCGTGAAAGCAAGAAGGGCTAGCGAGGCATCATAAATCTCGTATTAAATTACCACAGAAAGAGGGGGGCGGCCTTGCGGGTGCGACCTTGCCTCTTGTGAGGGAGAAAGAGAGACATCTTAATGAGTTCGGTAGCTAAGTGAGGTCTAGCAGAGACTGGTGGAAAGGGAAACTGTTACACGGAAATAATAAAGTTCAAAATAAAAGGTGCAAGCTTAAACTGAATATAAAATCATTAGGCGGTAATTAAAGAAATCGTCCCAAGCCTATTTCTGAAATATTATGTAAAATTTGACGGATTTTGTCAAATAGTTAATTGTTGGTAAAAGAAATTCCTTCTGTCATAAATAATGATATAACGGGTTAAGGAATAATAAAGTTTTGTTATAAATAAAGATCCCCTTTTTATAAACAAATGGTGCACAGTACAGCACAAAAGCAAATCGCCGAGATGCATGGATGGTAACTGGATGATTGGGGGTTCAATCGATAGACATGGCACATTTTTGTATAGTATTGTATTGCATTTTAAAAACCTAAGGCTTTGTGAAGAGTTGTGTGAAGATCCAAAGAATTTAATAAAATAAGGATCATATAAATATAATGAATAAAGGAAGCCCTGAAGGGTAAATAAAGAAAATGTAAATATCCAAAGCCTTGGACGAATGGTATGACTAAAATGATAGGCGCGCTCGACGCCTGAGTAAAGTAAAACTTAAATAATGATATAATGTGTGGAAATGGTAAATTATGCAAGACAGAGTATTCAAAACTTCACGAAATAATGAAAAGACATTATGGTGAAATTTGAAGAGACAATACCAAATGATCTTGAATTTTGATGATTTTTAGTGATTTTTATGAGTGACATTTTGTAACATTTTTAATGAGTCGTTTAAACGTGGTGATGACTATTGTGGTTCAATAAAACAAACATGATATGAATAAATAATATACACTGTGGTGTGACCTTACCTGTGATAGTGTAATATAATAAGTTGTTGAGCGCCAGATTCCTATTTAAGATAGTGAATCGAAATTATTGATTTAACCTCGGCTATCAGCAGTAGAGTCGAAACCACTTACCCGGGCCGTAGTGAGACAAAGTCATCTAACCAATCCGTATTTAATCAAGGAGTATGATTGCCTTAAAGTACCAACTACAATGAAAGAAATAGGCATTACGTTGAAGAGAATGAATTTATTAAATGCAAAAACAAAATATTAATAAAACAGAATAGTGATAGTCACACAATTGAATTTAAAATTACTCAATGCGGCAATTAATTATTTAAAAGAAAATGAATATTAAAATGAATTGAAAGTTAAATGAAGTTAAATTATAATAGAGACGATAGTTTTATTGAATTGTTGGCTCACCCAGTCGAAGATTCGTCATATTTAAGAAATGATCGATGATCTCGATGTTACGTCGCTTATGTTTAAAAAAATGATGTGATATCTCATTTACTATGAAATATCCTCATTAAGTACGTTGCCATCTGTAGAAAGACTCTTGATCAGGGATATAACCCATTATGTATTGATATAGATGTCGGCAAGACATCGTTCAGTGTCGACTCTCGGTGCTCAGTCCATTAGGACCCAGAAAGCAAGGTTACCACTTCCTTACTTCATTGATAGCTATAGATCAATGCGTCTTTTGTCGGAGTCGCAGGTACTAATGACTTCCTTGTCACGTGGTGTCACAGCCCCCACTCTAGAAGCAAGCTACCCTCTCTTCTGTGTTCATTCCTCCACGAGGGCTAGTTGCACCATAACTAGTAATCTTTGACGCGTACGTACCGTAGAAAATGGCGTGTTGGTTACACCATAGTGGGTGTCTTAGCATCTCAGGAAAATGACGCAGTTTGCCGTGGTGAAATTCTTACTACGTCGTTCAGTTTGTGACGCACAGGGTTAGTCCATATCGCCAGTCTTGTTGCAATATATAATACTTCGTCTCTTTACAAGTAATTGTTAATAAAAATCTAATTGACTATAATAATCAAAACCGCTTACAATTATCTGATATAAAAATCATCTCATGGATGTACTAGTTAATAATAATAATAATAACATGATAATAAATGAATAACCCTTTAAATATAACAGCTATGGGATCGAATCGTTACAATTTGAAGAGACAATACCAAATGGTCTTGATTTTTGATATGTTTTTGAGTGATTAATTTCTTTTTATATGAATAAAATAATATATAACTGTGATGTTGAGTTTTTCCTAAATCTTGTTAACCTGATTGTGTTTACATATCGGATGTGAGGTCAGTGGTGGAGGGAACGTAACGCGCCCCGATGCCGAAGTAAGCTAAGCCGAGTACTGACTTAACATCCTCCGCTAAGCGGGTACAGTAAGCCGGAACAATTGTCCTGCAGATTGAAACCCTGACCACACCTTGATGTTCTGAAGCCATGACATTTGTCTATTGTCATCTATTTTGCCTTGCAATATTACTTGAAACAGCTGGTATTTTTTGGCTTCTACGTACATGACCTAAATAGGCAGTCTTGCGACATTTAATTGCAGACAAAAGTTTACGATCACTGTTTGCTCTTCTGAGGACATCTTTGTTCGTAACTTTATCGGTCCAGGGCATTTTTTTGCATTCTACCAACCTAGCAGGATATATCTACTCATTGGTGCCAAACTGTTCGGATGTCTTTTTCGGGCAGACAAAGGGACAAGACCAGGTGATTATCCAGTTCTTCAAGACACAGAGCTCGGATACATCCTCTCCGGACGAGTACAAATGCAGAATGTTACCAAATCTTCACAACAAAACGGATGAACCTTCTTGGTTAGAAACCATGCTAATCTTGACAAGCAACAGCAGAAGTTTTGGGAAATTGAAGAACTGAGCCAGACTCCTTCAACTAGAGAAGAACGCCAATGTGAGCAACATTTTCAACAAAATGTCGGCAGAGATGACACGGGCAGATATATAGTTCGCCTACCCATTCGCAACGATGACTGGCAACTAGGCAACTCATATGTCTATGCCAGCGCTAGACTTCAAGAGTTAGAGCATCGTATACAAAGACAACCTACCCTGCGTGCAGCTTACAATGAATTGCTTCAGGAGTTTGAAAATCTGGCACACATGAAGAAAATATCAAGAGGTACAGAGAATGCAGGACAAGTCTATTACTTACCTCATCAAGCAGTCTTCAATCCATCAAGTTCCACCACAAAGACTCGAGTATTTTTTGATGCGTCAGCTAAAACAACCACTGGTTTGTCTCTCAATGACAAACTTCTTGTGGGACCTACAGTACAACAAGATTTGCAATCCATTATTCTACGATTCAGAACTCATGAGGTCGTATTCCCAGCTGACATAACTAAAATATACAGGCAGGTGAAGGTACACCCAGAAGATACTGGACTCCAGAGAATTTTGTGGAGGAGCTCACCAGAACAGCCGGTATCTATGAACTTACTACAGCTACATATGGTACGGCATCAGCACCTTATTTTGCAACTCGGAGTCTCCGTCAACCAGCTGCCGACGAAAATCACAGGTTTCCGCGAGCTGCAGAGATTTTAAGAGAGACGTCTATGTCCATGATATTCTTAGTGAATCAACCACTATCAATGATGCTCAAAATGTCCTACATGAACTCATTGAACTCCTCAAAGGTGGTAGATTTCCATTAACGAAATTGTGTTCAAATCATCTCGCTTTACTAGACTCCATCCCTCCAGCATTAATACAAACCAATTTCCAGCTTCAACTGAACACTACAACCGAAGTGAAGACATTGGGATTATTGTGGCGTCCCACGGAAGACATATTCATGATTGTTACCAAACCAACATCATCTTCTTTTGCTAGTGATGGGAATTCAAGGGATTCACCAGTCACTAAGAGAGATGTGTCATCTGCAGTCGAATCGGTTTTTGATCCATTGGGGCTTGTGAGTCCTGTTGTAATCAATTACAAGATCTTTTTACCACAGCTATGGTTACACAACATCGGCTGGGACGATAAACTTGATACTGAACTCAATACACGTTGGCATCAACTTAATTCACAACTGTATATGATTAGAGAAATTTAAGTTGACAGACATGTATTAATCAAGGGTACACAGTTTCAAATACAACCCCACGTCTTCTGTGATGCTAGCGAGAAGTCATATGGAGCCTGTCTCTACCTACGTTCTATATCACAACAAGGAGAGACTCAATCAAGATTGCTTTGCTCAAAGTCTCGTGTAGTCCCTCTCAAACAATTAACACTGCCAAGACTTGAACTTTGTGGAGCTTTGTTACTCGCTCGACTAGTACACAAAACAGTGCCTATCCTTGAGTTAGAGATCTCTAGAATTATATTGTGCACTGATTCTACCATTGTGATTGCATAGTTATCATCACCACCTACCAGATGGAAAGCGTTTGTTGCTAACCGAGTGGCTGAAATTCAAATTTCACCTACGAAAGCTCATGGATGCAAGTACCATCACAGGCTAACCATGCAGATTTAATACCTCGAGGCATTAACCCTGTGTCTCTACGTGACCTTGCATTCTGGTGGCATGGACCATCATGGTTAACTCTTCCTTCATTAGACTGGCCTACATTCACGCCAAATGTCACAGGAACAGAACTTCCAGATCAACGAACACCTACCATTGTCGCGTTATCTTTGCATTGTGACAAAGAAACATACTGGTCAAATATTCATCACTAACTCATCTGCTGAGAGTCGTCAGTTATTGCTTGAGATTAGTTCATAACACTCAGCATCCAGATAATACAATAAGTTGTTAGTTAGCTGCCCATGAACTAAAATGCAGTGGTGCATTAAAATGACACAGCAGGAAGTCTACAAAAAAGACTTTATAAGAGCAGTCATCTCTACTTTGAGAGCAAAAAATGAATTTTCAAAATCATCCCTGTCTGCGGCATGATCTTGATCACAGAATTCAAGTTCAGACTTGTCGTATTTATGCCATATATCTGTCAATTGATCTAAGCGGCTACGAATATGTTCCAGATCTTGATTACTTTGAAATCTTTTAACGAAATTCGTTATGCGTCTTAAGCTGGCCTTTGCCAAACCTCTCTGCTTAATTAACACTCTGCGCTGATTTTTATCCATGGTGTGAACAAAGCGGAGACAGAAACTATAGAATATGCTTGAAAGGTACTTTGTCTGACTGACCTGAGAAACTTCCAACTTGGTACTGTGCTACCATTTGATCACTGTATTACTCTGATTGGTGATTGTCATTACAACTCTTTGTGACGAGCGTAGTGCACATTTCACGCTGGAACAGTACAGCACTATCTGTATGAACACTTCACTTAAGAGCGACCTTCGGGATCTCCATTCCTTTCTAGACGAAATGGTTCTCTTTGCCACTCTCACTTATCTTACGACAGCAAGCAGCAGTTAATTTTACCTCCAACTCATCACTTTACTAAGCTCATCATCAAGGCTGAACACAATCCTCTCTTACATGCAGGACCTCAACTACTCATCGCTTCATTACGACAAAGGTATCGGATACCTCGCATTCGCGAGGCAGTCAGATGGGTCATTCATACATGCCTGCCTTGTTTCGGAATGAAAGCAGCTACTACGCAACAACTCATGGGCCAATTACCTGTTGCAAGAGTCACGCCTTCTCGTGCCTTCCTCCACACAGGAATTGATTATGCAGGCCCACTTCACATCAAGGCCGATTCTCTCAAAAGCCGGACCACTATGAAATGTTATGTAGCATTATTTGTCTACCTATCTACATAGGCAATTAATCTGGAGTTATTAAGCTCACTAACTTCGGATTCATTTATCGCTGCCCTTAAACGATTCATTACCAGAAGAGGCAAGGTTCTTGAAATGTATAGGGCACTAATTTTGTTGGAGCTAACAGGGAATTGCAAGAGCTCCAAAATCTGTTCCTTTGGAGGAAAATAATAAACAAATTCATTCATTCGCAGCTGCATAGGATATCAAGTGGCATTTAACTCCCCCCGACTATCCTCTTTTCGGCGGATTGTGGGAAGCTGGAGTGAAATCAATGAAACACCACCTTCAAAGAGTCACTGGAAATTCCATTCTTACTTTTGAAGAAATGTCCACACTCTTAACGCAGATAGAGGCCTGTCTGAATTCTAGACCTCTCACCATCCTTTCTAACGAACCCAGTGATCCCAGCTATTTAAGTCCTGGTCATTTTTTGATTGGTGGTCCCTCCTGATCTGTATGACTATTCCATGAATGCTCTTTCTAGATGGCAAAGAGTTCATCAGCTCAACCAACAGCTATGGAAATGACGGTCAGCAGACTACCTCAATTCGCTGCAACAACGAAAACGGTGGCATTCTGCATGCACTACTCCTCAGCCAGGAGAAATAGTCCTATTATATGAAGATAATCTGCCTCCACTATCTCGGAAACTAGCAACCATAAGTGAAGTTTTCCCACGAAAAGATGGTCTTGTTCGTGTGGTCAGTGTTATAACCCCAACAGGACATACTGTGGAAAGACCATTGAACAAACTTGTTGCTCTTCCTTGCTAATTATTTAGTGATTTTCATTCATTCAGTGACTTTAGTGTTTCTTGTGATTGTAATTTTGGTATGTTCTTTCACTGCCCCTTCAGAGCGCTATGTTTTTCTTACGTCACTATGCTATAGATTTATCGATCCGTCTGAGTTGCAGGGGTATGTATCTGTGGTGTGATTACAACACTGCTCTTTCTCACCTCCTTAACTAGATAGCAGCACACTTCTTGTGTCTGACTTGAGTCTCTAGGAGGCAGTGAAGAAGGAAGCCATGACATATTAATCGCTTCTCTGTATTCCAGAGATGATATTATTAATTGTAGGAGATTTGGCTCTGACTGCAAGACATTGTAGGATGAGGAATCTTATAACAAGCACAACACATTACAAACCCGGAGGCTTAAGGCTCCGCAGAAAATAATGTACGAAATGTGTGAAATAAAGTAGTGTTATTTATATTCATACTACAAACGAAGTTAAAACATGCCAGTTGCAGTCCATTCATTACGTGATTTTGAATTGCTATTTATTCAATACACCAAATGAGAAGCTTATTTCCGAAAGGTACTGTAACGATTCGATCCCATAGCTGTTATATTTAAAGGGTTATTCATTTATTATCATGTTATTATTATTATTATTAACTAGTACATCCATGAGATGATTTTTATATCAGATAATTGTAAGCGGTTTTGATTATTATATTCAATTAGATTTTTATTAACAATTACTTGTAAAGAGACGAAGTATTATATATTGCAACAAGACTGGCGATATGGACTAACCCTGTGCGTCACAAACTGAACGACGTAGTAAGAATTTCACCACGGCAAACTGCGTCATTTTCCTGAGATGCTAAGACACCCACTATGGTGTAACCAACACGCCATTTTCTACGGTACGTACGCGTCTAAGATTACAAATTGTGGTGCAATTAACCCTCGTGAGAGAATGAACACTGAAGAAAGGGAAGCTTACTGGAGGGGGAGACCGTCGAAGACCACGTGACAAGGAAGTCATTAGTACCTGCGACTCCGACAAAAGACGCATTGATCTATAGCTATCAATGAAGGAAGGAAGTTGTAACCTTGCTTTCTGGGTCCTAATGGACTGAGCACCGAGAGTCGACACTGAACGATGTCTTGCCGACATCTATATCAATACATAATGGGTTATATCCCTGATCAAGAGTATTTCTACAGATGGCAACGTACTTAATGAGGATATTTCATAGTAATTGAGATATCACATCATTTTTTTAAACATAAGCGACGTAACATCGAGATCATCGATCATTTCTTAAATATGACGAATCTTCGACTGGGTGAGCCAACAATTCAATAAAACTATCGTCTCTATTATAATTTAACTTCAATTAACTTTCAATTCATTTTAATATTCATTTTCTTTTAAATAATTAATTGCCGCATTGAGTAATTTTAAATTCAATTGTGTGACTATCACTATTCTGTTTTATTAATATTTTGTTTTTGCATTTAATAAATTCATTCTCTTCAACGTAATGCCTATTTCTTTCATTGTAGTTAGTACTTTAAGGCAATCATACTCCTTGATTAAATACGGATTGGTTAGATGACTTTGTCTCACTACGGCCCGAGTAAGTGGTCTCGACTCTACTGCTGATAGCCGAGGTTAATTCAATAAATTTCGATTCACTATCTTAAATAGGAATCTGGCGCTCAACAACTTATTATATTACACTATCACAGGTAAGGTCACACCACAGTGTATATTATTTATTCATATCATGTTTGTTTTATTGAACCACAATAGTCATCACCACGTATAAAATATACATTAAAAATGTTACATTTGGCGCCACAAAGTAGGACACGAAAACCATTCGGTATTTAGTCAGAGGAGTGTATAATTTCAGTGCAAATTGTCAGTGCTTTTGGGGGACAGTGAAGAGAAGTGAAATTTTGGACGGGCAATTGTTATACGGTGTACTTCAAGATGTCGGAGGAGGAACAGAGGCAGTTGAGAAGTAGGGATGCAGTCAAGAAAGTTAATTATAAGGAGGTTGATAGCGGTAGCGATGTTGAGAGCGTAGAGAATAATACCAAGATGTCGGAGGTAAATCTTGAGAATAATCCTGAGAGTAATCCTGAAAATAATCCTGAGGTTAACCCTGACACTAATTCAGAGGAAAATATCGAGACGAATATAGAGGTACATCCTGAGACTAGTGGTAGTCTAGAGAAAGAAAAGTCTATAGAGATTCCTGAAGATCCATTAACTGCGCTCATAAGGCAGATGAGTAGAGATTTAAGTGCGAAATTTGATGAGAGTATGAATAAAAATAGTAGGGAGATGAAAGAAGATATTGGTAGGCTAAATCAAAATATGGAAGAGAATAAGAAAGATAATTTAGAAAGTAGGAAGGAATTCAATGATAAATTTGAGAAATTAGATAAAGATATGAATAAAAATATGGAAGAGAGTAAGAAAGATAATTTAGAAAATAGGAAAGAATTCAATGATAAATTTGAGAAATTAGATAAAGATATGAATAAAAATATGGAAGAGAGTAAGAAAGATAATTTAGAAAGTAGGAAGGAATTCAATGATAAATTTGAGAAATTAGATAAAGATATGAATAAAAATATGGAAGAGAGTAAGAAAGATAATTTAGAAAGTAGGAAGGAATTCAATGATAAATTTGAGAAATTAGATAAAGATATGAATAAAAATATGGAAGAGAGTAAGAAAGATAATTTGGAAAGTAGGAAGGAATTGAGTAGAGATTTAGGTGAGAAATTAGATAAGAGTAATCAAAAGATGAGAGAGGATATGAGTAAAATAAATCAGAAATTGGAAGAGAATAATGTAAAACTAGATATTGTGGAAACGATGAATAGAGAATTAAGTATGAAGTATGATATGCTACAGGAGAGTATTCAGGGGGTGAAACAGGAAATCAGAGGTGAAATTAAGGAGGAGGTAGAGATGAAGGCTAAAGATATTATTAAGACAGTAGATAAGAAATTAGAAGCAGCAGAAAGTAGGATTCAGGAAAGAATAGTAACTGTGATTGAAGAGAAAATAGCAACTCAAGGTGAAAGTTTTAGCAAATTGGTAGAAGTGGAAACTAGGCAGGTGGTAGAGACTTTAGGGGAAACTGCAGTAGAATCAGTAAAGACAGCCTGTAAGGAGACTATAATTGAAAGTAGAATAGAGTCAGACGAGATTTTAGGTGAAAGCAAATTGGAATTAGTGGAGACTGTAATTGAAAGTAGATTAGAGTCATTGGAGATTGTAGGTGAAAGCAGATTGGAATCGGAGGAGATCTTAGGTGAGGAACGGCAAATAGCGGAGATTTTAGGTGAAATCAGATTAGAGTCAGACGAGATTTTAGGTGAAAATAGATTAGCGTCAGAGGAGATAGTAGGAGAAAGCATAGTAGAGTTGAAGGAGATTTTAGATGAACGCAGGATAGCTGTAGAAGAGACTATAGAATGTAGCGAAAAAGAAGTGAAGAAGATGAGAGAAAAGATAGCGATAGAAGTAGGTAAGATAAAGAAAGTACTAAGCACCCAAGAGATTAAGATGCAGACAATCATAGATAAATTAGATAGGCAAACTAGGGAAGAATTTAGTCCTGTGATAGAGGAAGTTAATATGAAATTATTAGTGGCAGAGAAGCGTGCGTTAAGTCATAGTCAGAAGAACATAATTAGTAAACAGGTTAAGAGGAGGAGAGAGATAGATAAGAGCAGAAGCAGTAGTCCACGGCTAAAGAGAGCATTAAGTGATAGTAACGGAGAAATGAAAATGAAACCTAAAGGTAGATATTTTAGAAGTAAAATGAAAGAAAAGAGAATTAAGTTGCTAGAGGAGAAAGAAATCAGGATGAGAGAGAGAAAGAAAGCATATGACGTGCAGTGGCGTACTGAATTAGCCAGACTTGGGGATGTGAGAGGGGGAAAGCCGAAGTACTGTGTTACTATGGATGAATGTAGTACAGAGGAAGTAGAAACTAATGTAACACGGAAGGAATTATGTGGAATTCTAGTTAAAGATAGAATTGAAGATGAATGTGGTAAGAACGGTGAAATGCCAGTGAACGTATTTATGTAAATTTATATTACCGATAGTTACTGTTCCGTATGACTTAAATATTAAGTAATGAAGTTTAATAGGCAAGAGTTTAGTGCTTTTCAGTCGGTCAACACGAATGTACCCAAAAGAGATGGGTTATGCCCTAATCCTGAAATAAATTACATGAGATTAATAAAACACTAGGATGACCAGTTTCGATCGTCAAGCGATCATCATCAGATCCAATACACTTAGGCTATAAAATCTATGTTTGAAATACAGGTGAAAATATTTACAATATGTACAATTATTTAGTTGCAGTATTGGTACTGCAACTGTCAGTGTATGCTAAATGCAGTATATATGTTAGGTGAAATGCTAAATGGTGATGGCTATCCGGAGATTGTACTTTAGAGAGATTATATGGTTGTAAACTATGGTTAAACTATAAAAAATTTTTAGGCTAACTACTTATCTGATTGTCTTCCGTACTACAGCTATTCGCAGTTTCCGTGCTCACTTGAACTCGCTGTGCGGACGACTGCAGTGGTTATCTTAACGACTGGTTTTTCCCTGCCTTCCCCCCCTGTCCCTACGTGCTGTGGGGAGTGATCGCGATGTGTTTATGTGAGGTGTTGCCAACCTAGATAAGATGTATGTTATTGAATGAGGTGGATCTACAACTATTAAAGACCGTGGATTAGTCCTCGCCACGCGTGGAGCATAACCCATTCGAACTAAGCGTTGACGGTCTTATGAGGACGTCCCGGCACCTTTAATACTGCCTCTAATATGGGCCTTGGTTTATTGCAGAAGAAAGGTACATCGTACACCTGATCCAGATAACATTTACCTATTAAAAACCCCCTAATTTCCCCCCTTTTTTTTTTTTTTTTATCTAGCTTGGCTGTGTCGCTAAATTGTGTTTTGTTTCCGACAGGGTGTGTTTTTAGTAGCGTGAAGAGGGGTGAGCTCTCCATGAACGTGTGTTCATTTAGATTGTTGGGATTGTTTCGTTTGGCTAGGTGTATCTCGATTGCTTCCTTTATGTCAAGAGCTCTGCCTTTCGATTCGTGATGGATTATTTTAAGGTCCGACTCTATGTTGGTAAAGCTATGCCCTGCGTCACACATATGTTCGCACACGGCTGAATGTGTTCCGTATCTTATCGCATTTCTATGTTCATTATAACGTGTGTCTACTCGCCTTCCACTCTGCCCGATGTAATTAGCTTGACAATCGGTGTCTTGGCACGTTATAGAATATACCCCTGACCTTGAATACGGGTCACGTTTATTTAGATTACTATTTAGGAGGTGCCTAGCGGTTGTGTTTTTCGTCGTGAAAGCTATCTTTATGCCTTGCTTTTTGAATAGGTTAGTGATTTTATATGTATTCGCATTCACATAGTTGAAACGCGCAAATTTTTTCTCATTACTGTCCGGTTTGGGAATCGTTTTATCTTTATTTTTATGTTTGGCTATAATTTGATTTATTTTGCTTGGCGAGAAGTTGTTTTCCTTTGCTATTTGCATAATAGTTCTTATTTCCTTATTATAGTTGTCTTTTGACATGGGTATGTTTAAAGCCCTGTGCACCATTGAATTGAAACCCGCTAGTTTGTGCGTACTGGGGTGATTAGACTGATTGTCGATTGCATGCGAGGTTTGTGTTGCTTTCCGGAATATGGAATATGAAAGGTCGTTGTCTTTACGTTCAATAGTTATATCGAGATAATTTATTTTCCGGTCTATTTCGGATTCCTTAGTGAATTTTGAATCCATCACGAATCGAAAGGCAGAGCTCTTGACATAAAGGAAGCAATCGAGATACACCTAGCCAAACGAAACAATCCCAACAATCTAAATGAACACACGTTCATGGAGAGCTCACCCCTCTTCACGCTACTAAAAAAAAAAAAAACACACCCTGTCGGAAACAAAACACAATTTAGCGACACAGCCAAGCTAGATAAAAAAAAAGGGGGGAAATTAGGGGGTTTTTAATAGGTAAATGTTATCTGGATCAGGTGTACGATGTACCTTTCTTCTGCAATAAACCAAGGCCCATATTAGAGGCAGTATTAAAGGTGCCGGGACGTCCTCATAAGACCGTCAACGCTTAGTTCGAATGGGTTATGCTCCACGCGTGGCGAGGACTAATCCACGGTCTTTAATAGTTGTAGATCCACCTCATTCAATAACATACATCTTATCTAGGTTGGCAACACCTCACATAAACACATCGCGATCACTCCCCACAGCACGTAGGGACAGGGGGGGAAGGCAGGGAAAAACCAGTCGTTAAGATAACCACTGCAGTCGTCCGCACAGCGAGTTCAAGTGAGCACGGAAACTGCGAATAGCTGTAGTACGGAAGACAATCAGATAAGTAGTTAGCCTAAAATTTTTATAGTTTAACCATAGTTTACAACCATATAATCTCTCTAAAGTACAATCTCCGGATAGCCATCACCATTTAGCATTTCACCTAACATATATACTGCATTTAGCATACACTGACAGTTGCAGTACCAATACTGCAACTAAATAATTGTACATATTGTAAATATTTTCACCTGTATTTCAAACATAGATTTTATAGCCTAAGTGTATTGGATCTGATGATGATCGCTTGACGATCGAAACTGGTCATCCTAGTGTTTTATTAATCTCATGTAATTTATTTCAGGATTAGGGCATAACCCATCTCTTTTGGGTACATTCGTGTTGACCGACTGAAAAGCACTAAACTCTTGTTTACTAAGGCAACACTGAAAATATGGCTTCAAACACCACAATGAAGTTTAATAGGATTTAACAGAGGTAGATAAGGAACCTGCTGTGTGTAATTTTAATTCAGTCGTGAAGTTAGGATGGTAAGGGGCGCGTAGTGCCTACGCTTATTGATTTAGATTGACTAAAATCATTTAATTTGGAAGACAAAGGTTGTCGTGCTATTGAGCAATGCAGGTAAGTTGAATGTAGGTCCTTAAACTGCAGGTAAGTTGGATGAAGTGAGAATTAAATTTTAAAAATAGGAAGGTTATTACATAGGTAAGTAATCGAAAGAAAGTAATAATTATTATGGCAACCATAATTAAGAATATAATGGTAATAAAGATTTAATTCAAAAGTGAGTGAAGATAAGATGATACAGTGGTAATAAAACTAGTGAGTTGAAGAATTAAGTATTGATTTAATAAAGAAGTTTCAGTTGAGGACAGCGAGGTTATCAGCGGATATATGTTGAGAAATTTATAAGTGGTTTAGAATTGTTAATGGTAATGCGTTGTATGAATTAACCAACATCGGGTTGAAATGAGGAAGTAGTAACTAATTAGGACATCTGGTACTTGTTGACAGATATGTGTGTGTGTATGTGTGTATTTTCACGTAAATGGACGTGAGTTTGAAGAAGTAGGCCAACGAAGGTAATGCCGTTGAGCAATGTGGTTTTAAAGTTTTGGTAAGATGCCAAATGAAGTTTTTTAAGGAGGAAGTTTTGGTAAGATACCAAATGAAGTTGTTTTTTGAGGAAGTTTTTGGTAAGATGCCAAATGGAGTTATAATGGAGGAAGTTTTGGTAAGATGCCAAATGAAGTTTTAAGAAGGTTTTGGAGGATGAAGTAGGTCAGCAAGGTATATTCCGTTGAGCAATGAGATTTTTTATGGTATCTACGGGACTACGTGAAGTTAATAAGGGAGTTTTTTTTAAGTATATATGGATGTATGCACACAAGGTAATAAGAGATTACAAAGGTAAGATTGTCCAAGTTTTTGTTACAGTTACGCACGTTTTAAAGATATTACAAGGCTTGTTATCGAGCTAAACCACTTTTAGTAAAAAGTTACTGATGAATAATAACGAATTAATTATGTGGTAGATTGTTGTCCTACACAGGTAAAAGTAAAGATAATAATTATAATTAAAAGGTTGACATAATATTTACTAATATTGAAAGGAATTTGTTATAATTCGACGTTTTGAGGATTTTAAAAGTAAATCATTTTTTTTAGTAGACAGGAAATTAAAGTTTTATTTATGTCATACGGAGTTAGTAAAGATAAGTTAATATTTTGAAGGAAGAATAAGTTGGTAAGATAAGTGTATACCTAAGGGGTAATAATGAAGTTACAATTAAAGGCAGGTGTAAGTTACGCATTTAATTTGATAGAGAAGAAAGTATCTGAACTGTGTTAGAACTCAGAACTTGCTTTATGAAGTGATTATGGGAGAATATTTGCTAATTATGAGTGTCAGTGTTATTGACTGTCAACTGGAACACTGTCATTATTTGAGGAAGACAATAGTTAGGAAAGCAAAGGGTGATGTTATTATTCCAAGGAGTTAGTCGAAGCATGTAAGATTTTTTTTTTAGCTGAAATTTAATGTGTTATTGGTCAGTAAGAGGTGACCTGTAACAGTAAGAAGAAGTGGGATTATACCACGAATAGGGGAGGTTTTTGTATGTGACGTGTGATGTCACGATGAGTTTTGAGAGATTCTGGTATAGCAAGAGTGAGCTATAGTCCAGGCGGTCAGAACAAGTAGGAAGTGGTGTTTGGAGGACACGGTACTTAATTAAGAGTTTTGAGAGAAAACTAAGGGGGGTTTTTAGGCATTCAGCAAAAAGTCAAATCATGAATAGACTAAGTTCAAAGTATAAGAGCATTAATATTTTGTGGAACGAAATATTTATTCCGAGGAGTTTGTCATGTGTTTTTGTGAAATAGTTTAGTGATATACGTAATTCAGGTATTGAGTAGTATTTTGTCCAAGTCTTAATCATTTTGTTATGGTAAGTAAGGAATGACGTTACGGTAAAGTTATATCTTGACGCTAAGTTAAATTTTATAAAGTGAACGAGAAGTCAGATTTTATGTTTATTGGTGATTTTGAAAATCCAAGTTATTGTTTTCGAGAAGTAGTAAAGAGGAATTATGGTTTTATGAGAAGTTAAGAAGTCGTGGAGACTTAGGAAGTATTAATTTGGAAGGAGGCGGCCGTGGCCTAAGAAAGAATTAAGCCACGAAGGCAGGTGAGTAGTAACTTGGATATTTAAATGAACTGTTTAATAACTGCTTTGAGGTATTTCGATGTCATTATGTATTTGGGGAAATATTTACATGTATGACATATGCACTGAAATAGGAATTGCCTTAGGTATCTTGCTAAGTTATTTTTTTCTTCAATTATTGAAATTTTACTGCATTTGAGTAATCCCTTTATAAAGACGAAAGGAATATTGTATTGTTTGCATCCTATTATCGTGTGCTGTAATAGTTATTATGGGTTAATCAGCTGGTATTACAACAATGTACTTCTACGCCAGACTGATATACAAAAACTACGTTCAAAAGAGATGAAGCCAAAATTGTATGTCATGCATACGATCACCGAAATATAAACGAGTGCAGCGTTGACATATATGTCAAAAATAAAAGTGAAGGGCATTTTATATGTATTTTTTTTACAGCATATAAAAAAAAAAAAAAAATGAACATTATGAACATTTGGAAGAATGAGATGAATGAAAGTTAAAATATGATTTTTTTGTGAAGAATACATTTATGTATATTTTTTTTACAACATATATAAAGAAGAATGAACATTATGAACATTTGGAAGAATGAGAAATGATAGTACAAATATGTAAAGTGAAAAGAGTATGTTCTTGTATATCTTTATGTATTGTTGAAGGGTATTATTTGTATGTTGTCGTTATGGGGGTATTAATATTTAAATTTGTATTCATTTGTGTAGGATGTGTAGTGATATAAATAATGTTACATTTTATTTTAAATTATTTATATCAGGGGCGATTGTAACGATTCGATCCCATAGCTGTTATATTTAAAGGGTTATTCATTTATTATCATGTTATTATTATTATTATTAACTAGTACATCCATGAGATGATTTTTATATCAGATAATTGTAAGCGGTTTTGATTATTATATTCAATTAGATTTTTATTAACAATTACTTGTAAAGAGACGAAGTATTATATATTGCAACAAGACTGGCGATATGGACTAACCCTGTGCGTCACAAACTGAACGACGTAGTAAGAATTTCACCACGGCAAACTGCGTCATTTTCCTGAGATGCTAAGACACCCACTATGGTGTAACCAACACGCCATTTTCTACGGTACGTACGCGTCTAAGATTACAAATTGTGGTGCAATTAACCCTCGTGAGAGAATGAACACTGAAGAAAGGGAAGCTTACTGGAGGGGGAGACCGTCGAAGACCACGTGACAAGGAAGTCATTAGTACCTGCGACTCCGACAAAAGACGCATTGATCTATAGCTATCAATGAAGGAAGGAAGTTGTAACCTTGCTTTCTGGGTCCTAATGGACTGAGCACCGAGAGTCGACACTGAACGATGTCTTGCCGACATCTATATCAATACATAATGGGTTATATCCCTGATCAAGAGTATTTCTACAGATGGCAACGTACTTAATGAGGATATTTCATAGTAATTGAGATATCACATCATTTTTTTAAACATAAGCGACGTAACATCGAGATCATCGATCATTTCTTAAATATGACGAATCTTCGACTGGGTGAGCCAACAATTCAATAAAACTATCGTCTCTATTATAATTTAACTTCAATTAACTTTCAATTCATTTTAATATTCATTTTCTTTTAAATAATTAATTGCCGCATTGAGTAATTTTAAATTCAATTGTGTGACTATCACTATTCTGTTTTATTAATATTTTGTTTTTGCATTTAATAAATTCATTCTCTTCAACGTAATGCCTATTTCTTTCATTGTAGTTAGTACTTTAAGGCAATCATACTCCTTGATTAAATACGGATTGGTTAGATGACTTTGTCTCACTACGGCCCGAGTAAGTGGTCTCGACTCTACTGCTGATAGCCGAGGTTAATTCAATAAATTTCGATTCACTATCTTAAATAGGAATCTGGCGCTCAACAACTTATTATATTACACTATCACAGGTATGGTCACACCACAGTGTATATTATTTATTCATATCATGTTTGTTTTATTGAACAATAATAGTCATCACCACGTTCAACCACGATCAACGACTTATATTAAAAATGTTACAGTACCAAATCCAAAAAGTAATATTTAACAGGAGAGAGGAAAAACGCTCAGAGAGTAAAATTTCAACTGAATATCCATTTGAGCACTTATATTATGTTCAGATAGAATAAATGGATTGTTATACCAATTATTTCCGTTTAGGCTTTTGTAGTTTAGGAAATATTCAAAGAAAATTATGGATTTGGTACTTTTTGGCACTGAAACTCTAAATACTTGCAACGGAAAGACATAAATTTCACTGCAGTCATCAGAATCTTCGAGAAAACTGATTGTATTTAGTTATGCAATAATTAGATTTAAGGTATTTACAGTGAAGCATAGAGTATTTAAATAATATTAAATAAAATTGAACAAAACAATGATAATTATGCAAAGTAACTTAGCAGTGCTGAACTTATGGAATTATGATTGTAGTTTGTGTCTAAAGAACATGAATATGGTAAATAACTTGTGAACTGGACAATGTATAATATTATCCAGTACTGAAAGAAATGGCCTCTCATTGACTGCATGGATACGGTACGTTTTGGCACATTCAGGCCACAGGATTTTGTACTCATTGGCATCAAACGAGATTTTCAATGCCCTGTTTGTTATGGATTTAGGTCGTTTTGGCAATTTCTTTTTCTTTCATATGGTGGATCTTCCTACCAACGTACGCTTTCCATCATAATATCAATTTCGATTTTTTTTTTTGGATTTGGTATCTTTAGGAAATAAGCTTCTCAAATACAGTCCACTCATCAAGTAGATATGACTAATCAAGGCTCTGATTACCTGTTCTCGATCCTTATTTTCTCTTGGCATTGAGATATCACACGACCTAAGGACACTGGGTTGTGACAATGGCTTATTTTAAACAAATTTTATAAACAAGTTTCTGTTATTTCCGTTTGGTCAATGGTTGTTAATTTTACAATAAACAAAGATCTAACCTCTCTAACCCACCTGCTAACAATAAATATTAAATATTATTGTCTGATTTTGTACAGGGTGTTCAATTCTAGTATTATATTTCCTTAAGTTTGGTACACTTTTCTTGAAACTTTCTAGTCAAGGATACTTAATTTTTATTGGAATGTAAAGAACATGTGGTTTGAAAAATGAACGGATTGTATTTTCTAGAATAATTATTTTGAGCCGTTTAAAAGTTAACAAACTCAAAAAATATGTTTGCCTATTAAAATGTATGACTTTTTAGTTTATAAATTGAAAAGATGAAGATTATTTTAAATATATTTCCAACTCATTCTATGAAACTACATGGTTACCAACACATTACAAAAGATCAGGCCTGTAACTTAAGTAGTTCCTGAGAACAGTGTACCAGAATCTCTAAACTCTTAACTGGCGCAGTCAGCTGGCATTTGAGGGTGCGCAAATGCGAGAGAGCCGTGTCAGTACATTTACTGGCACGTTAAAGATCCCCTTCGGGGGAAAATTCCGGCACCCCGGCGTCTCTAAAAGCCAGGGTAGTTAAAAGGGACGTAAAACCAATAACATTATTAAACTCTTAACTTGGGGGATTGTTTCCTGTGACCTTGCTTTTGAACACCCTGTACAAAATCAGACAATATTTCATATTTATTGTTAGCAGGTGACTTAGAAAGGTTAGATATTTGTTTGGTTTAAAAATAACAACCATTGAACAAACAGAATTAACAAAAAAAAAGGTCATTTAATTATGTAAAATAAACCATTGACACAACCCATAGATTTCCCATGTTGTAGCAGTATCGAAAGATATAACATAGTTGCTATGACTTATGAAATGACCCTCGTATAATAATATTTCTATCATTTCCACCTAAATTAAAAAATAATCGATATGTGAATATGTAAGCCATGCCTTTGTGTTCAATAAGAGTGACCTGGTGGGAAAATTTACTGAATAGCCCTGGGCATATTTTTTGGCTCCATCAGGATAATTTGCAACCCACCACACAGACCCATCATAATATTGTGACACACTACCAAAGTTGTCTTTATATTCCAGGGAAATAAATAAGACACACACATCAGTTACCAGAAAATGTTTTTAATGATACAATATTGGCCGACACGCCTGAGGATTTGAATGAGTTTATGAATGGTATGGACTCCGTCTTACGGGAAGAATACATGATGAAAATTAATAAATGTAAAACAAAAACACTGGAATGCAGCCGAATGTAAATCAGAAACCTCTATGGTCATCAAATTGACAGGTGAAAAGCTGAAGGAAGTAGGAGACTTCTGTTACTTAGGAAGCAAAATAACTAGTGATGGACGAAGCAAAGAGGATATAAAAAGTAGGTTGGCTCAGGCAAGGAAAGAATTTCTACAAAAAAGGAATCTGTTGACATCGAATATAGATTTAGGCATTAGGAAGTCATTTATGAAAGCCTTTGTCTGGAGCGTGGCGCTCTATGGAAGTGAAACTTGGACTATTGGTGCAGCAGAAAAGAGGAGAATTGAAGCGTTTGAAATGTGGTGTTAGAGGAGAATGGTGAAGACCAGATGGGTAGATAGGGTTACAAACGAAGAGGTGTTAAGACAAGTGGGAGAGGAGAGATGTTTCTGGCGACTGCTAATGAAGAGAAGAGATTGGTTGGTAGGAGACATACTAAAACACCCAGGAATAACCGGGTGAGTTAGCCGTGGTGGTTACGGCATGACTGATGGCAGTCGCTCACATCCGGGAGGCGAGGAGGTTCGAATCCCCCCGCCGGCAACCTTGAAGATGGTCTTCTGTGGTTTCCCATCTTCCTTCCAGGCAAATGCCGGGGTTGGCCCCTAACTATAGGCCACAGCCGCTACCTTCCAACTCCTCGTCCTTATATTCCAACTTCCCTCCTTCCCTCCCCAACGGTACTTGTAGCTCACCCATTGGGTGTCCATCTCGAAGCAGCTACAAAAATTGGCGAGCCGAACATGTCCTCGGACAGTCCCGGCACTAAAAGCCATACGCTAAAAAAAAAAAAACAGGAATAGCAAGCTTAGTTATGCATGGAAGGGTTGAGGACAAGAACTGTACGGGTAGACCAAGGTTAGAATATGTTAAACAGATTGCCTCAGATGTAGGGTGTGGTAGCTATGCAGAGATGGAATGATTAGCTCAGGACAGGGAGGCATGTAGGACTGCATAAAACCAGTCAAAAGACTGAAGACTCGAACAACAACATATTGGTAATTTTCTGTTAAGTCTGTTCGCCGAGTCCAGATAGTGGAGTAAACACAGTTGAACACGTGATTGAAGCGCTGCCCACAAGGGGTGCATAGAGCTGTCTGTGCCTGTTCATCGTACTGTACGCCAACACCAGTGCTGTGAAGCGGGCTGACTTATCGCTTACATGCTACAGCGCGGTTTATTTATTGTTCTTTTATGTATTTACGAAGGTAATTCCAAAAGTAAGGTCCGATTCACCGTAAATATTTGAAAGCGCCGCCAAGAGCAAAACACGCATGCGCGCAGACTCCTGGCATGCCTTACGCGTCAAAAGCCACCAGTAGCGTTGTGACTGTTGCTGTGTGCTGTTGATAGTGATAGTTCACAATGTTTAAGACAATTAATCAGCCCGCCGATTGTGAAGTAAGGGCAGTGATACGGTTTCTGTCTGCAAGAAACATTTCTGCGGCAGATTACTGAAGTGTACGGTCCTAACAAAATGAGTGACAGTCAAGTGCGCAAGTGGGTGCGAGCTTTTAATGAAGGACGGGAAAATGTGCGCGATGAACCCCGCTCTGGCAGACCATCAGTGATTTCAGAAGAGTTGGTTCATGCGGTTGACGACAAAATTCGTGAAGACCGACGATTCACTATTTCAGATTTAGAGGTTAAGTTCCCGAATGTGAGTAGAACAACTTTGTACAGAATTGTGTCTCAACATTTGGATTTTCGAAAATTTTCGACACAGATGATGAAGTGAAAGAAGCTGTTAAAGACTGGTTAGCTTCGCAGGCGGCCGAGTTCAACGACTTAAGCGTTCAAACGCTTGTGGAACGATGTGACAAATGTGTAAATAAGTATGGAAATTATGTGGAAAAATTGAGAAAGACGTAAGGAAAGTCAATAAAACAATTTTTATTTTGGATGTTTTTTTTAACCGGACCTTAGTTTTGGAATAGCCCTCGTATGTAATTAATTAATTAGTTCTTAACTACTTATGACAGGCAACAGTATACTGTGCAGCTAGTCTTGTATTTTCTAGGGCTACGGCATGACTTATGATCTCGGAGCTTCTTGGCTATATTACTCTTTCACGAATTGATTGCCGGCGGTCGAGATGGGAACTATTCTGTGTTTACTTGTGTCACACGTCACTCTGCTTCATTGACAGGTACAGTTGCGCAAGTAGGATATGACTCAGCTCCGTGGTGACATGAGCGCGCGCAATGCTGCTTGACTTATGTGCAGACTGAACTGTGTCATCGCTGTGTCCTCCTCTTTACCCCACAGGGCTCCTGCTACAATAATCAACAAACGGTGGCGCAGCCAGGCTCAGCGGCAATCAAACTCAAGAAACAGTTGTGTGATCAATTAGGTAAGGATAGCATCGCACATGCGCTGACTTCCACGGCCTCCTATTTTTAAGTTCACTGCGTGGCTAGTGTCATAGTGGGGTATTCCAGCAGGCCATGGTCAAATACAAGGTATTCTCTGCGCCCCATGCGCTCTGTTCAGTACATAAAACTGGCGAAATCTGGACAGATATTTATGAATATATATGTTCGAACATAAAATAGTTATATCGTCGAACATAAACAGTGGTATGCAACTAGCTTATAATGGTAAGTAAGACACTCGAATTGATATTATAAAACTCGCTTCGCTCGTTTTATAAACACACTCTTGTCTTAATTATTGCCATTATAGGCTTGTTGCAGAATGTACTATTATAGTAGCCTACTGTATACAAAAAGAAATTTCTTGAGGTGCAAATCGCTGGGAGAAAGATCAGGACAGCAACTGTTGTGTAGAAGTTTGGCTGAGAGCTTTTTTTATCACCCACCGTACAGTCCTGATCTTGCTCCCAGCGATTTCCACCTTGTCTTGCACCTCAAGAAATTCCTGGCCTCCAGTCAGCATTTTCCCACTGATGAAGAGCTGAAGATGACGTCACACGCTGGTTCCATTCGCAGGCGCACACTTCTATGACACAGGAATACAATAGTTAATACCACACTTATGACAAGTGTCTCAATTCGTTGGGTGCCTATGTTGAAATATAGCTGACACACTGCTGTAGGCCTTCCTGTTGCCAATAAAGTTTTGAATGTAACTATGTTATCTTTATTTCATTTATTTGTTTATTTATTTATTTATTTATTTATTTATTTATTTTAGTTCAATTTAATTAAGTTTTAGTTTAGTTTTGTTTTTATTTTTGTTTTGGTGTTATTTTTTGGATTTTGACTTTGTTTTTGGTGTCTTTGTTTCCTTTTGGTGTTTTTTTGTCTTTGATCTGTTTTTGGTGTCCTTGTTTTTTGGTGTTTTCTGTTTTTGTTTTTGGTGTTTTTGATGTTTTTGTTATTGTTTTTGGTGTTTTCTGTATTTTGTGTTTTTGATTGTGGTGTTTTCTGTTTTTGTTTTTGGTGTTTTCTGTTTTTGTTTTTGGTGTTTTCTGTATTTGTCTTTGGTGTTTTTTGTGTTTCTGTTTTTGTTTTTGGTGTTTTTTGTTTTTGTTTTTGTTTTTGGTGTTTTCTGTATTTGTCTTTGGTGTTTTTTGTGTTTCTGTTTTTGTTTTTGGTGTTTTCTGTATTTGGTGTTTTTGTTTTTGGTGTTTTTTGAAGTTTTTGTTTTTGGCGTTTTCTGTATTTGGTGTTGTTGATTTTGGTGTTTTCTGTTTTTGTTTTTGGTGTTTTCTGTATTTGTCTTTGGTGTTTTTTGTGTTTCTGTTTTTGTTTTTGGTGTTTTCTGTATTTGTTTTTTTTGTGTTTTTTGATGTTTTTGTTTTTGGTGTTTTCTGTATTTGGTGTTTTTGATTTTGGTGTTTTCTGTTTTTGTTTATGGTGTTTTTTGTTTTTGTTTTTGGTGTTTTCTGTATTTGTCTTTGGTGTTTTTTGTGTTTCTGTTTTTGTTTTTGGTGTTTTCTCTATTTGGTGTTTTTGTTTTTGGTGTTTTTTGATGTTTTTGTTTTTGTTTTTGGTGTTTTCTGTATTTGTCTTTGGTGTTTTTTGTGTTTCTTTTTTGTTTTTGGTGTTTTCTCTATTTGGTGTTTTTGTTTTTGGTGTTTTTTGATGTTTTTGTTTTTGGTGTTTTCTGTATTTGATGTTTTTGATTTTGGTGTTTTCTGTTTTTGTTTTTGGTGTTTTTCTTTTTCTTTTTTTGTGTTTTTGTATTCATTTTTGGTGTTTTGTTTTTTTGAGGGGCGTTGGGGTTTTGGTATTCTTGTCTTTGTTTATGGTTTTGTCTTTGTCTTTGATTTATTTTATTTTGTTTCATACGGAAACTTACCTTCCGGTAACGCCTCTTACTCCATTCTATACATGTATGAATACCTTGGTTAGTTATTGTTGTTTTAAGAGGAGGGGGAACTACAAGGTCATCTGCCCCTTTAACAGCTTACTTCGCTCTCTCTCTCCACCGTCTAGTTAACTAATTCGTTTGGTGCTTATTTCGAAAAATTGCCGACACATTGCTGTAGGCCAGGCGTCAACACAACCCGCGGCCCGCGTCCACTTGTGGCCCTCAAAATCTGTTTATGCGGCCCGGGGATAAATATTTTATACCATTGAAAACGTGAATATATATATATATATATAGTGAATGATGCGATTTTTCCCATTATTGTAGACCCTAGCTTGTGATAGTATTTTCTTATTTTCGAATTTTCGAATTAGGAGTAAGTTGATTGTAAATCTGTAATTTGATAACTTAATAACTTCCTGGAACAAGGAAGTGCACTGTCACCGTTACTTTTCATTGTGGTGATGGATGACATAATGACCCGAGTGGCAAAAGTAATTGGGGAAGGAAAGATGAAAGCAATGGTATTAGCAGATAATTTGATGATTTGGGGAAACAAGGAGGAGGAGGTACAGGAACAGTTGGACGTGTGGGAAGGAATAATACAAGGATATGGGATGAAATTTAGCATAAATAAGAGTGAGGTGGTGATGACAAGGAAGAAGGAAAGAATCACAACGGGAATAATAATTGGTGGAGAACAGCTGAAGAAAGTGGAGAGTTAAGTATCTGCGTACAAGATAATGGAAGAAACGATAGAGAAATAAATGAGCGGGGGAGACAGGCTTAAGCATTCCGGAGGAGTGTGAGAAGCATTTTATGGAGCAAGGATGCCCCTCCGAACAGCAAAAAGATCATATATCGGACGTACTATGTCCCTATCCTGACGTATGCCTCGGAGACCTGGGTTATGAAAGGAAGGGAGAAGAGCAAAATACAGGCCAGTGAGATGAGGTTCTTGAGAAGCAGTATTGGAGCTACAAAGTTGGACAGAATAAGAAATGAGTGGACCAGAGAATTAATGAAGGAGGAACCATTACAGGATGGTATAGAGAAATCTAGACTTAGATGGTATGGACATGTAAAACGAATGGAGGAGAAGAGGATACCCAGGAGGATACACGAGACGAAGTAGAAAGGAAAGAGGCCGAGAGGAAGACCGAGAGACAGGTGGCTGAAGGGTGTGGAAGAAAGCGTGAAGAAGAGAGGAGAAGACTGGACAAGGGTGGAGGCTGAGAGATGGTGGGAAGACAGAAGACGTTGGAGAGGCTTGTGTTCCAAACAGACCCGGCCAGTGGCTGGAAACTGTGCAAGATGATGTTGATGATGAATAACGGAATTTCCCAAACACTTTAAACCATTTAGAGGACACAAAAATAGTATTGAAACACATTTTTTGTCTGCTGGTAAAATAGGTTGTTCAGTAAATAGTAAAATTAGCTTTAGCGGTAGGGTTTGGCGAGAGCCTATGTGGAAAGGTAACTTGCGGTCCACCACTTATTATGTCCAAATAAACTTGGCCACCCCTGCTGCAGGCCTACCTGTTGCCAATAAAGTTTAGCAAATAACTTTGTACTAAAAAGAAAAAAACTTTCTAGATGCACTTCGTAATTGGAACGTCCTTCTTCCAAACTAGGTCTCTCACTCTCTGATAAAATGCATTACTCTGTTGTACCTAAGCTCTGGATCCATCCTTGTGTTCTGCATTAGTTCGCTTCCTAGATATTTGAAGTTGTTCACAATTTCAAGATTCTTGCCATCAATGGGATATAGCTTAAATACTAAACTTGTGTGAAGCACAAATTTGTAGGTTAGGTTTGATCAATTCTCTTAAGTTCCAACGTTCGTCACCAGGCGCTGGTTGCGATGGCATCTAGTAGCCAAGTTCTCAGCTAGATGTCATGGTAGCAAAAGTATGAACTACTAGAATTCATTGTCTGCAGTCCTTACTTGAATTAAAGGCAGATAGCACACACTAATACAGCCATCACAATTAACACCGGTTATCAGACAGATTCTACACACACCCAAAGTACACGGGGCTACATGACCAAGTTGACGCAGCCTCTAAACTAAGGAACCAACCAACCTAACTTAAATACATTGCTCACTGTTTTTATATTGCAATATTTAGTGACTAATTTTAACGTATTCTAACACAAAATGAATTATAGAAGGCTGTGTAACAAAATTTAAATATCTAGGTTCTGTCAGTGCTGAAGATGGCACGATAACCGCCGATATAATCCATAGGGCCACGTCTGGGTGGAACAAATGGCGAGAACTAACATGAGTTTTATGTGATCCGATGGTTGGTTGGTTCCTCAGTTTAGGAGCTGCAAAAACGCGGTCATTTAGCCCCGTGTACTTTGGGTGTGTGTAGAATCTGTCTGATAACCGGTGTTAATTGTGATGACTGTATTTTTCGTGTGTGTATCTGTTTTCAATTCAAGTAAGGACTAAAAGGAAGCTTGTAGTTTAACGTGACCGTTAATCTCGAGATCATGAGCCACTGGACCTCCTTTCTACGTGGAATCCGAACTACGGGACATGGCATTTCACTTCGAAAATCTCACATGCAATGACCGGGAATCGAACCCGGACTGCCTTGGTGAGAGGCTTGCAGCTAGACCGCTGAGCCACCACGCCCCTCAAGTAAGGACTTCAGACATTTAATTTTTTCAAGTAGTTCTCAATTTTGCCGCCAAACGCCACCGTCAGCGACTACTAGTTCGTAACCTGGTTACCAGACGCCACTGCAGTCGGCTCCCGGTGACGAACGTCAGAACCTAAGAGCGTTTGTCAAATGTTTAACCTAACCTAATTTAGCTTCACACAGGTGTAATTAGTGGAAAATTCCCCAACATGCCATAAATCTATGACATGGGACCGACGGGTTTACTTCCCCTCCGAAGGAAGGCATACTCTTAAAAAACCGACGACTTCGGCTAGGTTTGAACCCGTGATCTTGGGAATAGAAGCTCAGCATGTTACCAACTACGCCACCGAAGCCGCCTATATGATCCGAAAATACCCATAAGAAGCAAGGGTGAAAAATGAAAATCCACAGCCTGCTTCCAGTCTCCGACCGGGTCAGGAATGGAATGAATGAAGCCCCCATCTAGCGGCGAGGATATGAACTGTGCCGGCTGCCGAGGCCTGACACACTCCTCTGGGGCAATGATTAAATGAATGACAGATGAAATGAAATGATAGTGGAGAGTGTTGCTGGAATGACATTTTTACAGGGAAAACCGGAGTACCCGGAGAGAAACCTGTCTGCCTCCGTTTTGTCCAGCACAGATCTCACATGGAGTGACCGGGATTTGAACCACGGACCCAGCGGTGAGAGGCCGGCGTGCTGCCGCCTAAGCCACAGAGGCTTCATAAGAAGCAAGGGTAAAGTTTATAAAACTGCCGTAAGACTAATCCTATTCTATGGTAGTGAAACATGGGCTACTACAAAGGCACATGAGCAAAAGCTACATACCACTGAAATGCGTATGTTACGTTGGGCAGGTGGAGTTACCCTCAAAGATTAAATACGCAATGACATGTGCGGAGCAGTTTCAAAGTAGCGCCTATAACTGAGACACTTTTAGAAACCAGGCCAAGGTGGTATGGACATTTTATGCGAAGAACGGAGAATAATGTAGTGAAGAAGTGCCTTTCCATGGTTACACAAAAGATAGATATATCCTGTTGCAGACTTTTTAGTAGAATGAATTATACCGAACAACGGTGTTAATGAATATCTTTATATCTTTAACTAGCAACTCGACCCGGCTTCGCCCGGGAACAGTTATAAATGCAATACGTGATAAGCGCTTTTTTTTTCCAATGTCAATGAACAACGACCAATATCCGCTTTACGTCTTGGCATGATGGATTAAAATCACTGACTGGACGATTAATTTTTTAACATGGAGATGCATGTGCAACAAATTCTTTTCAGACGTAATTTAAGAATGGCGAGGTGCATGAAACACAAATCACCCTTCCGTCCAATCTTAACTTGACTGTGAATTTTGCTGAACGATAAGTTCACAAGCGAAATGAGAGTTGCACTTCCAGGGAAACTCCAAACACAACCACTCTTCTCTTAAAGATTTTAACTCAACACGACTCGACAGTTTGCTGCAGGCTGTATCTGGGGCAATAGGTTCGCCCGCTAGCTAGGCTGTAACAGGGATGTTAGACTCGCCCTTAGGTAGCTCGCAAACAGTCGCCTCTGTAGTTGATTGGACATGGTTGAAAGAAATTGAAACGTAAAAACACTAATTAGAGTGGGCGATGTATTGAAGATAGACATATGCTCTCGCGGATTTTTTTTAAAGAAATTTTCATGCTGAAGAATCCTTACACTCATAGTATTTAGATATTTTTAACGGTTTGCCCAGCGTAAGCTTACAAAGCGGTCGGACGCCAGTTTTTTTTTCCGATTTTTCCACTGAAATCGTAACTGCTCGACTTCCTTTGATTATAAATAAATAATTTTCTACAGAAATCATCCTCGAGATATCCTTTACAGAATGGTGAAAAAAAAAAGCATATCATCATTTAAATACTGATACGAAGACATGTGGTTTGTGTTTCAATGAGTTGACACCAGAATTAGCATGAACGTTTACGGTTCAGTATTTAAGTGTTGAGGAAAGTTACTCGATGAGTGGATGCCCATCACTTTTATCCAGAGATTGAAAGACAGACTCTTGGTTGGTTGGTTCCTCAGTTTAGAGGCTGCGACAACGCGGTCATGTAGCCCCGTGTACTTTGGGTGTGTGTAGAATCTGTCTGATAACCAGTGTTAATTGTGATGGCTGTATTAGTGTGTGTTATCTGTGATTCAGGTAGAAGGATTGCAGTCGATTTTTTTTCAAGTATTTCCTACTTTCGCTACCAAATGCTACTATCCACGACACCTAGCTGCGGACGTGGCTACAAATGCCATCGCAGCCAGCACCTGGCGACGAACGTTGGAACTAATATAGTGTTATCAAACTAACCTACAAATTTTAGCTTCCACAATTGAAGTTAGTGGAAGGTTCATTTTCATGCCATAAATCTATGACATGGGACCGCCGGCTTTACTTCCCCTCGGAAGGAAGGCATACTGAGGGATTTTTAACGCTCTTAAAAATCCGACGATTTCGGCCGGGTTTGAACCCGCGATCTTGGGCATAGAAGCTCAGCATGCTACCGACTACGCCACCGAAAGATGCTTCAGGGAAGGGATTTTGGAAGGAAGTCAGCTGTGGACCTGTTGAAGTGAACAGTCCCAGCATTTAACTGGTGGTATGAATAGGAAACCATGAAAACCATCTTCAGGATGGCCGAGTTCACTCCGTGGCGTAGTGGCTAGCATTCTTGGCTTTCGCCCCGGAGGTCCTGGTTCGATTTCACCATTTTATGGGACAAACAGTTACGCACACTCATCACAGAAACACACGTTACTATCAGACAAATCCAACACATACCCAAGCACATGGGACTGATAACCGAGGTGTTCCAAGCCCTTGAAAAATGAGTATCAACAATAACTTCCCCCTTTCCACTGAATACTGTACCTACTGCCTGCAAGTACAATGGGTTGCCTATATGCCTGGGGTTATCTAGTTGAGAGCATGTTCAGAGTGATGTTCAATACAGTATTGTCCCCGGAGGGGCTGATGACCGCTCTGGGCCTCAGTGTGTAATGTATCATGTGACCTCCCTTAGCGACAGCCTACAGCTAGCACTGACATCACCAACAAAAGTATCCATTATTTTAAGGTCGTTGTCTTACAACATGCACAGTTTCCACCAAAGGTTTAACGGCACTGGCCAATTTCACAATAATACTCCATGACCTTCCACTTTTATAGTAAGAAATACCATTTACATGGGTAGGGGTCTATCTAGAATCACCGTGATCTATTCAAAAAGTAACGAGCCGGAAGCTGTAATGCGCAAACCGGTGACGACAAGGGCTAATCGTAAGGACTGCTACCAACTACGCCACCAAAGCCGCGCACACCTGAGATGAGTCCGTGTTTTCTTCTTTTCATTGACTTTGGAATGTATCCTCTAAATCAGGTGGTTTCAATCCATTGCCAACGAATCTTTGAATAGCTCAAGAGTGGACAACCAGTAATAAAAGATTTCCAATCTCTCTGGTCTAAATTCACACGAGAACTAGAACAAAACGTCTGGCGTTAACAAGGCTCCTCTTTTAGTGGAAACTGTAACAAATTAGTTTACTGTCAGATTCTTTAAAAAATGTTAGCCTCCGTGGCTTAGGTGGCAGACTGTTGGCCTCTCACCGCTGTGGTTCAAATCCCGTTCACTCCTTGTGAGATTTGTGCTGGACAAAGCGGAGGCAGACAGATTTTTCTCCAGGTACTCCAGTTGTCCCTGTCACAAATTTCATTCCAGCAACTCTCTCCACTAACATTTCATTTGATCTGTCATTCATTTAATCATTGCACCAGGGGAGTGGAACAGGCTTCGGCAGCCGGCATAGTTCATACCCTCGCCGCTAGATGGGGGGGATTCATTCATTCCATTCCCTGACCCGGTCGGAGACTGGAAGCAGGCTGTGGATTTTCATTTTCATTAAGACTATTGATTAAATATTTGAGTTAATTTCAGTGCGTTGCAAACCATTTCTACTGTATTAAGTCACAAAGTAAATGTTGGAAAACTGCCACCGAGTCTAATAATTTGCACCACCTCTGTAGATGTCTAAAATGCAAAATGCCAGTGGAAATCACATTACAAGAAATACAGTTTGAGCGTTTTTACTGTTGTTCTTTGAGTCTTCAACCTTTGACTTGTTTGATGCAGCTCCCCATGCCTCCCTGTCCTGAGCCAATCGTTTCATCCCTACATAGCTCCCACGCCCTACATCCGAGGCAATCTGTATAACATATTCTAACCTTGGTCTACCCCTACAGTTCTTGTCCTCCACCCTTCCTTCCATAACTAAGCTTGCTATTCCTGGGTGTCTCAGTATGTGTCCTACCAACCTATCTCTTCTCATCATTAGCAGTCGCCAGAAACATCTCTCCTCTGCCACTTGTCTTAATACCTCTTCATTTGTAGCCTTATCTACCCATCTGATTTTCATCATCTCCTGTAACACCACATTTCAAACGCTTCAATTCTCCTCTTTTCTGCTGCCCCAATAGTCCATGTTTCACTTCCATAAAGTGCCACGCTCCAGACAAACGCTATCAAAACTGTCTTCCTAATACCCAAATCTATATTCGATGTCAACAGATTCCTTTTCTGTAGAAATGCTTTCCTTTTCTGAGCCAACCTACTTTTTAAACCTTCTATGCTTCGCCCATCACTGGTTATTTTGCTTCCCAAGTAACAGGATAGATAGATAGATAATGCCTTTATTGGTGGCGAAGTTAGAGCTCAAGGCCCTCTCTTACACTTAACCACTAGAAGAGAATACATCTACATGACTTATAATTACAATTACCAATAGCACAAATAATATTAATAGCAATAAGAATAGTGATATTATGAATAATGGTAGAATCATTGATTTCAAAAATACACAAAGTTAAGTACCCTTAAATGACGTAACTACAGTAATCCAATCATTCATCTCATTCATTCATTCATTCATTCATTCATTCATTCATTCGTTCATTCAACATTTATCCAGGAAGTCAGCGGGCTCCACCCAGCAAATACTCTCAGCAAGCCACTTTAAACTTGCGATGAGAGGGATTGTCTGTAATGTTCGCAGGCAGCAAATTCCATGACCTGGACGCAGAGATTATGAACGAGCGGTTGTAAACAGCAGTACGGTTTATAGGTCTGGCAAGAGAGGAGCCAGATCTCGTATTGTGGTCATGATAGGACGAGAGGTAAGAAAACGGTGAAACAAGATAGTTAGGGGTATTAGTGGAAAGTATTTTGTGCAGTAGTGATAACATGTGTAGTTCACGACGCTGGTGCACTCGAAGCCACGACAGCTCCTTATAATAGGGTGATATATGAACATCATATCGCAGACCAAAGATATATCTTACACAGTTGTTGAGGCACCGGTCCAGTTTCTTGTTACTGTCGCAGGTTATTTTAGTCAACACAGTGTCACAGTAGTCAAATATAGGTAGTATCAGAGAGCGAATTAGTTGTACTTTAAGTCGAACAGAGAATACATTACCGAACCGTTTCAGAGGATATAAGCATTTGTGTACTTTATTACATGTGCTTATCACCTGTTTAGTCCAATTTAAGGTCTCAGTCATAATAATTCCCAAGTTTGTCACTGAAGTAGAGTAGGGTATGATTTTATTGTTTAAAATTATTGGCGAGATGTCACGTTGCTTGAGAGAATATACCTTTTTACTGGTACCGATAATAATCACTTGCGTTTTATTTGGGTTTATTAATAAACTGTTTTTATAAGCATAGTCACTAAGCTGTTGTAGGTCAGAATTTATTTTAATAATTGCATTATTGATATCACTCGGGTTTGAATGATAGTAGATCTGTACATCATCTGCATACACTTGCAATTTGCAGAAATGAAGGGCTTTTGATATGGCATTTATTTGGATGATAAATAACAGTGGCCCAAGAACCGAATCCTGAGGGACACCGAGGGTCTTACTTTGCCATCCCGAACTCGCATTTCCCACTATCACACGTTGCCGGCGATTTTCGAGGTAAGAGGAAAAGAACCGGAGTGACACACTATTAAAATTTAGTTCTCGAAGTTTCTGCAGTAGCAACTGAGGGTTGACGGTGTCAAAGGCACTACTGAGATTTAATAATGTCAGTACAGTCATGTCCCGTTGGTCCATTGCACATCTGATATCATCTGTCACTCGTAGTAAGGCTGTCGCAGTGCTGTGCCCCTTTCTGAAGCCGGATTGAGAGGGGTTGAGTAGGGAATGCTTTGTAAGTTATTCAGTAACTTGTGTATGAACTAGACGTTCAAGTACCTTGGATAATGGTGGTAGGATGGATACTGGACGCTAATCTGAAGGAGAATCAAACTTGGAGCTCTTCGGGATAGGTCTAATTAGTGCATCTTTCCAAACATCTGGGAACACTCCGTTTGTCAGGAAGTAGTTAAATATATGAGTTAGTATTGGCAGAACAGCTCCCAAGACATCCTTAATCAGTGATATAGGAATGTCATCATTACCTGTGGCATTGGATGAAATAGAGTATATCACACCTTTAACTTCATTCGAACTGACATTTCTAAAAGAGAATTGCTCAAAAACAGACTGCTGTTGTAACAAGGGTACCGGTAGTGAACTTTTAGGGAAGGAGGTAGAGGCTACTTTTGGCCGTGCGAAGTGATCATTTAGAGCCTCTAGCGATATGCTTGGTACATGTTGTTCAACTGTCTTTCTATCCCTAACGCACGTAATTTACTCCATTTTTGTCTAGGGCTGTTGGTTTTCATCAGTTCCTGAAAGTATTTATATTTAGAATTTCTAATTAGCTGCTTGGTTCTGTTTCTCAGAATTCTATATCTCTCAAAATCAACTGCATCATGTGTCAGTCTGTATTGTCTGTATAGTTTGTCACGACTGGCCATAGCAGATCTTACCTCAGCCGTTAGCCACGCAGATGAAGAGCGGGTAATTCTTACCCGTTTCTTTGGTGCATGTTTGTCAAATATTTCTAGTACCATTAAATTGAATGTATTTACTTTAGAGTTTATGTTCTGAGAATTACGTATATTATCCCAAGGCAAGTTATATGCATCATAGCGTAGTTTATTCTGGTCAATATGTCGTAAGTCTCGTATTGTAATGTAGCGTGGTTTATACTTAGGTATTCGTATAGAATAACATACGTACAATAGATCATGTGAAGAGATGCCAGGAACAGGGAATTACTTTCTGAGGTTGATTTGTCACAAGAAGATCAATTAAGGCATGGCTCGTTTGGTCAGAGTAATGAACATGATTAGTAGCGCTCAGGGGTAAAACCGTCATGTTTGTGGCGAGAAATAAATTCAGTAGGCTGTTAGCTTCACCAGTCTGCTTTAAAAGGTCCGTGTTAAAATCACCCATGATTATAATGTCGTCATATGCCGAGGCAAGACCTGCTAATGTATCTTCAAAATCAGCAGTCTGTCTTATTTTAGGCGGCTTGTATACAATCCCTATTGTTTAGGAACAAGGGTTAAACTGTTCGCCAAGCCTCTAGTCGCCTTTGTTGGGAGTCTCGTTATTCCCTGGCCGCGAGGGGTCTGCTACCCTACCTCTCGCCGCTCCCCAAGTACGGTATATTCCTTCGCCAGTGCCACAATTGTGCTCATGCAAGTCACCACGGGGTGAAAGTGCTGCAGACCTGCTGCCATGCAATCTCGGAAAACTATATCGAACGAGTGACAGCGTATTCATTGTATCAACATGTATTGTATATAACTGTGTAATATAATATAATTAGTTAAATGTTCCACAGAAGTCCAGTGATTTGAAATACCAGCACTATAAATTACAGTCCACCAGAGTATATTCTTCACATTTATTATCAAACTTCCTTCATGGTCCTACCGGCCGGATTTCTGTGGAACAACGGACGTGTGTTATGAGTTCGAGCATCATTTCATATCGATGCCTCGCGTTGAGCATTGTTACGGTAGCCTCAACGCGAAGTATGAGCGGTAATCGTGTGTTTCTTCGATGATTCGTATTAACTACAGCGCGCAGTGGCGCATATTGAACCTAGAGACATTACACATGGAAGGAATTCAACTTTAAACAGCTTCGGTAAGTACATACTCATTTCTGGTTACCTGTATTCCTGTATGCTATTCCCATTATGGATCCTAAATTGAAAGCACTTCTCGTAAAGACTAGGGGCCTCGCAAAGGCAAATATTACTCGTTTGCATAACTTCGTCAAGAGCTTCCAACCAGGGTCAAGTATTAACGCAATAAGGGCATGGTTAGACGATCTACCAAAATTAAGGCAGAAGTATGAAGACGCGCAGGAGAGATTAGAATTAGAAGACGAATCCGAGGACCACAGTGAAGATAGGAATACTTTTGAGACTATGTATTATGATCTCGTTGATAAAATGACCACGTTGATTGAAGATAGCGTAGAGTTACGATCAAAACAGAACAATCCTTCGAGTACTAAAAGTGATGATCAGTCTAGTTCCGGCAAGAGAGAGCTGACACTTCCTACAATTAAATTACCTTCCTTTGGGGGACAGGTCACTGAATTCCGTCATTTTTGTGACACATTTACTAGCCTGGTAATAAACAATCAAGCAATTGACGATATACAACGATACCACTAGTTTTTATCTTCATTAACGGGTGAAGCACAAGGCCAGATTAAGAACCTTCCCATAACAGGTCCTAATTTTAAAATTGCTTGGCAAACTGTCTGTCTGAGATAAATAATCCGAGATTAATTGCCACAGCACACATCAACAACTTGCTGAACCTTCCACGTGTACACAATGAATCACCCACAGAGTTACGAGCACTTCTAAATCAGGTATCAAGTAACTTAAATGCACTTGAAGCACTTGAACTTGAAATCCCTCTTCACGAAATCCTTCTAGCGCAATTAATTCTTGAAAAGACTGATGACGTCAGCAGAAAACAGTGGGAGCTGTCGTCATCAAATTCACAATTCCCAAGACTGGAAGTGCTAAGTAAATTTTTAGAGGACAGATGTCAAGCCCTAGAATTAATCAATGGTAACCAAATTCCTACCTCAGTTGTCAATTCTACCACTCAAAACATCACTAGAAAGAAGCTCACGAACCAAGTCAGACAAGTGTATGTTTCAAGTAACAATAATTGTTTATTTTGTACTGGCGTGCACCCTCTTTATAAATGTCAAGACTTTTCCAGTGTTAGTGTTGCGCAACGAACAGAATTTGCCAAACAGTATAAATTGTGTACAAATTGTTTGAGACATGGTCACATTGTTGGTGATTGTTCTTCAGGTTCTTGCTATTCTTGTGGTTTGAAGCATCACACACTACTTCACCGCGACCGAGGAACTGGTCGTTCTCCTACCCCAAGGCCGCCTGATAACTCGCATGATAGGCAACAGGCAAGACCCAACAACTCTAATGTTACGCAACAACGTGCCGGTACAGCTTCCTATTTCTCACTGAAAATGAAACCGCATACTCATATATTGCCCTCGACTGCATTGGTAAAGGTGCGTGATGGGGAGGGCCGACTTCAGACTTGCCGAGTCCTGCTAGACTCGGGTAGTCAAGCACACTTCATCACGACTGCCTGCACACAACGACTGAACTTAAAGAAGGTACGGAATAGAATTCCAATCCAGGGTATAAGTAGTATCGACGCAGAGTCGCATCATAGTGCAAACATAGAGGTGCATTCCATTACTAGCAACTATCAAGTAGTTCTTAAGTGTGCTGTATTGTCACGAATTTCAGCTGAATTGCCAGGATCATACATTAACTATCAAGACTGGCAAATTCCCGAAGAAAGGACCTCAGCTGACCCCAGCTTCAACCAACCAGGTCAGATTGATATGTTAATCGGGGCAGAGATATTTTTTGATCTTCTTAGGCCTGAGAGACGCACGAGGAGCGGACCCTATCCAGTTCTTCAAAACACGGAATTCGGTTGGATTGTAGCGGGACAATTTCAAATGGATAAGGCGAGCGGTCCGGGTTCACCAACTGTACAGTCATTCTTCACTATGAATGACCATTCACTCGACCAGAAACTTCAACGATTCTGGGAATTAGAAGAGATCACTCAACCAATCAGATCGAATGATGAAATGGAGTGTGAAAGGCATTTTGTTGACATAGTCAGACGGGATGCAGAAGGTAGATTCACGGTACGACTCCCACTCTGTGGAAAACCATCAGAACTTGGAAACTCACTAACAATGGCTACGTCACGGTTTCACAATCTCGAGAGACGCCTTGAAAGAAACCCTCAGTTGAAGGGGGATTACGTCAGCTTTTTAGAAGAGTACGAGACTCTAGGGCATATGGAGCCTATAACGACGGCGTCTGATAAGGAGGAACAGAGCTACTTCATGCCCCATCATCCAGTGTTCAAGGAGTCAAGTTCAACTACAAAAACCAGGGTTGTATTCGATGCCTCCGCCAGTACTACCACCGGACGGTCACTCAATGACATCCTCAGGGTTGGTCCGACAATCCAGCAAGATATCTGGTCCATTATCACCAGATTTCGCACTCACCAAATATGCTTTTCGGCAGACATTCGACAGATGTACCGGCAGATAAGGGTTGATAGTCATGACCGCAGACTTCAGAGAATCGTGTGGCGATCATCCCCAGAAGATCATGTAAAACTTTACCAGCTGAACACCGTCACCTACGGCACAGCGTCAGCAAGCTTCCTCGCCACTAGATGCCTCCAACAGCTCGCTATGGAAGAATCAGACAGCTTTCCTGAAGCAGCAAAGATTTTACAGAGAGACTTCTACATTGATGACTGTATGTCTGGAAATGCGACCGTCGAGGACGCGTTAGACACTCAAAATCAACTCATCAACCTTCTACAAACTGGAGGGTTCCAGCTACGAAAATGGTGTTCGAATCATCCCCGACTACTTGAAGCAGTTCCTTCGGAGTGGCGAGAAACCCAGCTCCCACTTCAACTAGATAATGGGGAAAACATTAAGACATTAGGCTTGCTTTGACATCCTGCTAGTGACCAACTGCAAATCGTAAACGACAACTTACAACTACGCAACCCAGTAACAAAACGGAAGATACTATCAACCATAGCTTCAATCTACGACCCACTTGGGCTAGTGAGTCCAATCATCATCCCCTGCAAGTTCTTCTTACAGCAACTGTGGCAGCTACGTCTAGGGTGAGATGAAATTTTACCACCAGAGCTACTTCATCGTTGGCAGAAGTTGTGCGGCGAACTTCCACTTCTCAACCAAATTCGGATCGACAGACTTGTATTGGCAAAGGGAACTCCGTTGAACATACAACTGCATGTTTTTTCGGATGCATGTGAGAAGGGATATGGTTGTTGCATTTATCTTAGATCTGAAACTCAAGATGGAGACTGCGTTACGAAACTGTTGAGTGCTAAATCCAGAGTTGCACCATTGAAGCGGGTTTCTCTACCCCGTCTAGAGTTGTGTGGAGCCATACTTTTATCTCGGCTGATTAAGAAGGTCAACTCAATCCTAAACCTGAATATCACTAGCGTTCATCTCTGGACAGATTCGACAATAGTTCTTGCATGGATTGCAACGTCTCCCAACCGCTGGAAGACGTTCATTGCCAATCGAGTTGCGGAAATTCAGCAAAGGACATCGATTAGGGAACTGGAGGAGATAAGAAGATTATTCAACGAGGTACAGCATCAACGTGATCTATCAACCTTTGCAAGCAGTGAAGGAATTCAGTGGCATTTTATTCCTCAAGCTCCGCACTTTGGAGGAATATGGGAGGCAGGTGTCAAATCTTTTAAACACCATCTTTGGTGAGTGATGGGCACCGCATACCTTACCTTCGAGGAATTGCCCACACTCACAACCCAGATCGAAGGATGTCTCAATTCGAGGCCTCTAGTCCCGGCATCCGATGATCCTGACGACCTAGTTGTCCTTACCCCTAGTCACTTTCTCATTGGCCGACCAATCACTGCACTACCCCAACCAGATCTGAGTAATGTGCGTGTAAGCTTGCTTTCCAGATGGCAGCAAATCCAAAGACAGTTACAAGGATTCTGGAAGGCGTGGTCAACTGACTACTTGTCCCATCTACAACAGAGAGGAAAATGGAAGAAGGAAGGGCGCAACGTCCATGCAGGCACGCTGGTGATCGTGAAAGAAGACAAACTTCCCCCAGTGTGCTGGAAGCTTGCAGTGGTTGATCAGGTCCACCCTGGAGCTGATGGACTCGTACGTGTTGCCACTATACGTACCTCTTCCGGTACATTCAAGAGACCCATTACAAAACTTTGCCCACTTCCCATGCCAGACAACGGCATTTGTGAAGGTGGTGTTTTGACTAACTAACTATGTTCAGTGCTTTGTGTTCGTTTGTTTGTTGGTGTTATATTTCAGGTGACTGTTTGTTGGAAAAAAGTGTTAAACTCTTTTTTGGCGGGCGGCATGTTTAGGAACAAGGGTTAAACTGTTCGCCAAGCCTCTAGTCGCCTTTGTTGGGAGTCCCGTTATTCCCTGGCCGCGAGGGGTCTGCTACCCTACCTCTCGCCGCTCCCCAATTACGGTACATTCCTTCGCCAGTGCCACAATTGTGCTCAAGCAAATCACCACGGGGTGAAAGTGCTGCAGACCTGCTGCCATGCAATCTCGGAAAACTATATCGAACGAGTGACAGCGTATTAATTGTATCAACATGTATTGTATATAACTGTGTAATATAATATAATTAGTTAAATGTTCCACAGAAGTCCAGTGATTTGAAATCCCAGCACTATAAATTACAGTCCACCAGAGTATATTCTTCACATTTATTATCAAACTCTCTTCACCTATTAATATCTTTTTATGGCAGTCTATTTCTACAAACATAAATTCTGGTCGCAGTATAAGTGTTGGGTCAGAAGTGGAAATTATCTTACATTTTAGGTCGTTTCTGTAATAAAGTAGAAGCCCGCCACCTATTTTGTCAATACGGTCATGGCGTAATATAGAGTATCCATCAAGGTTAGCTGCCGATGACGGCAAGTCTTTACGCATCCAACTTTCACTGATTCCAACAATATGTACATTGTTTACTTCAAAAATAGCCTCTACCTCCTCCAGGTGTGCTAATAATGACTGACCATTTAGGTGGCAACAATGTAACGACCGCGGGTGGCTCTTAAGCTGCTCTTGCAACACAAGTCCCGTTGAAGCTGGTAGGGACGGGAGAGAAGGGGTGGGCGAAGTTAGTGGAGAGGAATGCAGGTCAATGGTATTGCCGTTGTCCTGGTCAACAAACATCTGAAAGTATGCAGTGGGAAATAAAAGTAAGTAAGAAGTAAAATGAGCTTACCTGAGCAACCTGGTGAGCAGATCCACTGACTTTCACAAGCACACACATACACACACACAAATATAAGCTAATTACTATACACATAATTTCTTTCCTACGTTCACATGTTCATCCTATTCCCTGCCATGTTGTTTAACTGCATCATCGTGCATATTTGAATTTTGCTTCCATCCTCCCTTAAAACACAAATACGTCCATCTTGAGTCCAGCATTTCTGCAATCCCCATATATCCCATGCCTGATTTAAGATAGTTTTTCTCACACTTGTGAGTGACTCAGTTAGCATGAGCCCACTGCCCTTAAAAGCTTGCTTCGCACGCCACACACGATCTCGATCATGATACCGAAGATACTTGATGATGATTGGTCGATTTCCTTGCGAGACCACCTCAGCCGACGTTCGATATCGGCGGCCCAGCCTGTGGCAGCGATCCACATCAAGCAGTGAGATATCAACTGAAAGTTTATTTTTCAGTGTCTCGAGTGCTTTGTTGTAGACGTCCTCACAGTCTCCTACTTCCTTTAGTTTTTCACCTGCCAATTTGATGTTTGATGTTTGAGGTTTCTGATTTATTTAGGTTGCATTCCAATATTTTTGTTTTACATTTATTAATTTTCATCATGAATTCTTTTCTCAAGACGGAGTCCATACCATTCAAAATCTCATTCAAATCCTCAGGCGTGTCGGCCAAGATGACGATGTCATCAGCAAATCTCAGAGTTGAAATTATTATTTTACTGTAGCGATCCCTTTCCCCCACCTGCTCACAGCACAACATGGCACCTAACACAGTGCGAGAGTGATGAGGAGGACGAGACAGAAACTGTATTGCTGAAGAGTCATACCGATGGCTACATTCATGTGCTACGTGGAACTACAGTCCGAGGCGACACAAACCGATATCCTGCTCTTTGCTCGATGCGGTGGCCTGAAATCACCACACAGAAATGTTGCAGCTTCACCAAACAAAAGACAATCCGCCATTTCTTTCACGTTGTGCAATTTGTTACAAATACCTGGGGATACTAATAAACAATAGAAACGAAGAAGAACAGGAGATTGAAGCGAGGATTAAAGCTGCATCCAGAGCATCATATTCAGTAAACAAGATACTCACAATCCAAAGAGATAACGTCCAGTTTTCTATACAAAATGGATGTTATCTTTGTGAATCTTGAACTCAATACGGGAAAAAATAATTGATCATGGCCAAGGTCATGGACATACATAAGCTACTAACATCCAAATTGTTACCAAGAGGGACCAAAACACCAATATATAAAACTATAACTAGGCCAGTATTACTATATGGTGCAGAAACATGGAGATTAAGCAAATCTTTTCAGCCTATTTTCAATTTTGAAAAAATAGGCTTATGAGATCACCTTTTGTCCGTGTGTGTGTGCGTGTGTGTGTGTGTGTGTGTGAGGTGTGTGTGTGTCCCCCCTAATAAAATCTAAATGGCTGGAGCGATTTCAATGAAACTTGGTAAGTTCATAGCACTATTCCGGTGACCCCGACCGTGCCCTTCAAATTTTGTTACGTGTCACCAATCCAACATGGTGGCTGTGCGAAATATTTCACCACCATCCAATATCTCCTATACTATTCCCGATATCACCCTGGAATTTATTACGGTGATAAAGGGAACTACTAGAAGTTCACCTATGTAACGTTTGATAAACTGGTAACTACAAAACCAACATGGTGGCCTCGCGAATTTGAGACATTTAAATAGACGTTTCTCGCGATTTAACCAACCAAACGCAATAAAACTTGGTACAGTATATGTTTATACACATTGTAATGCACCGACACCTAACTTCGTTCAATTGTTTACATAACCACAAGATGGCGGATGTGCGAAATATTTCACCGGCATTCTATATCTCTGAAACTATTAGCGGTATCACCCTAAAATTTTGTACGGAGATAAAAGGCACAACTTGAAGTTCATCTATAAGACTTTCAAAATCCGGTTAACTACAAAACGAACATGGCGGCCAAGCGAATTTGAAAATTTAAATAGACCTTTCTCGCGATTTAATGTTCCAAACGCAATGAAATCTGGTACATGAAATGTTTATACACATTGTAATGCACTGGTATTTAATTTAGTTCAATTGTTTACATAACCTCAAGATGGCGGCTGTGCGAATTTCGAAAATTAAGTTTTTATTTCTTGTGTCGTAATCATGCGATCGAAGTGAAAGTTTGAATAATGAACCTACGCAATAATTTTCCTTTAATGATACATGACTCTATGACCTATACATTTAACAATCCAACATGGCGACCATCCGAAATATTTAGACGGCTCTGAATATCTACGAATCTATTATAGCAATCAAACTGAATTTTTTAATGTTCATAGGGGCTATGAACTTAAGTTCGCCTATAGGACTTTAAATAACCTGGTGATCACAAATCCAACATGGCGGCGACGGGAATTATAAATATTCACATGAACGTTTCTCGCAATTTAACCATCCAAGTGCAGTGAAACTTGGTACAGTAAATCCTTATACGAATGTTAATCCACTGGCATCTAATTTATTTCAATTGTTTCCATAACCACAAGATGGCAGCTGTGCGAAATTTTAAAATCTCGTTTTTACTTCTTGTGTCTTAATCATGCGATTGAAGTTTGAATGCTACAAGTACACAATAATCTTCAAGTAACAGTACATAACTTAAGGACCTACGTATATAAATTCCAACATGGCGACCATCCGAAATATTTAGTCGGTTCTCATTATCTACGAATCTATTACAGCAATCAAACTAAAATTTTGTATGTTGATAGTGGCAGTTAACATAAGTAGGATATATGAAAATAGGCTGTATAGTTCTTCACGGAACTACTTGTTTGAAAATAAAATCCTCAGAAAGATTTTCGGATCAATTTGTGAAGCAGATGAGTGAGGAAGGAGAAAGAACAAGGAACTAAAGGAGTTGTATGAATAACCCGATATTGTTGCGGAAGCTAAGACAAGAAGGCTGAGGAGGGCTGGTCACGTGTATACGCTGCCGAAGTGACGCGCCTAGCAACCGCATGGGCGCAGCCACATTGGACCCTAACAACTGGTTGCTAGGTTTTTTTATACATAGGAAGCTGCATTAACGCTGCGCAGCGTCTTGAATTTTGTGGATAAAAGTGTGTAATACGCGTGAAATAAGGCAAACGCCTCCCTTGAAGATCAGCTACAGTGTTGGAGCTACAAAATAGAAGTGAAATTTTATGGATGAAGTACGAGAATTTTGCGAGATAGTATGAATAAAGTTGACCTCACTCCTGAGGCAAGAATTGCATGGCGGGTACTACAAATTATAAATATTTATCATTTAGTGGATAGAGTATATCTAATATAGAGAGATATTTAGGACATACATGTCACATAAAGGGGTTTTTGGTTCATGTGGGGAGTGTAGTTGTAATGAAATATGGTTTGTACTGTAAGTATTATAAACGACAACCTACATAACCTTACAGCTGATTCACTAACGCCAATAAATTTTATCCACAACTTTTCTGAGTGGTGATTTTTCACTTATTTAAGCAGTGAATTGTGTTTCCAAATAACAATTAGGCCTATCCCAGACTGAAAATTTCTGCCTAAATATTTTACTTTTTTCACTTTCAGAAAACAATTATCATGTAGGCCTACACCCTGCAACAAAGTTACAGTACCGTATAGTGACATTATTCAAGCCAATGAATACTGCTTATTTCTAAAGTGATGGAATGGCAAGTCTTGTTGTGATTATATTTAGAGCTAGGATAGGAAAAGTGCCCCATTATTTAGAATGAGGTAGGACGATAGGCGTTAATTGTAGACTTCTCTAACCTGTTAGTGAGCACACAGGTTAGGCTTTGTTAATTTGATTCGTTTTCAGACAAACGCGGCGTTGTGGTAAACACACAAATTGTATTGAAATGCAGTCTTTGTTTCTTCTATAGCTGTTGATGAGATTTGGCCTAAACTCTCATCCAAATATTTTAAACTGTTCCCTCATGCATTGATAGACCTTAAGTTCATATTATTCGTCACTTACTGGTAGGGCCTACGGTACTTTATTTTCCGCAGTATTGGTCATTCATACGGGACGTGATTCACAATATCCAGAAATGTTACATTTTCATGTTTTCACTTAATTTAAGGTAAATATCGTAGGCCTCATCTCTACGACTTATGTTCTAGGACTCAATGTGCATCTCGTACGCAATATTTTACAACTTTACTGGACAACTATGTTAAATTACTGTGGAAAATATACTTTTCTATGCTTTCTTGCCCCTGGACATCCATGCATGTACAGTTTTATACGATACAAATAGAAAATAATGACGGCTCAAAGACTGAAGCAAGCTACAAGGGAGCCATGATGTATTGCTCCAGTTGCTAAGCAACGGAGCGGAAGTGACGTTGACTTCGGCAGCGTATAGAAGAGAAGAGGGATGTAGACTGCGAGAAGTGTATGAGAAAAAGCCAGACAGACAAAGACCTATAGGCAGACCAAAAATGAGATGGAGAGACCAGGTAACCAAGGACATCCAGCTACTAGGAGCGTGAGAGGAAGATGCCATGGACAGAACGAGGTGAAGGAGACTACTTGACTGCGGGTTGTGGAGCCAGGAGAGTAAGTAAGTAATTTGTTACCAGACTTAAGTTAAAACCTTTATTTTGCCAACTGTTTGAATACAGTTCATTTTTGACGCCCATATTCCTCTCAACATCGATTTACAGTACAGCATTTCTTTTTCCCACGTAACTTTCGACAGTCCGAGCTTTCAATTGTTGGAGGTGGTCGCGGTCCCGTTCACTACCGAGACAGTAAAACCTGCCTAAACCAGAAACCTGGAAAAACGGAAAACAAAATTCGGAACGGAGGTATTTCCTATGTCAAATGACACTGTAAACCAAAAAACTGCCTAACGTGAAAACGGAAAGAAATTTTGGAACTGTAGGCATAAATAACCTGACTAAGACGGATTATCTTATCCATAATACAAACCTATATACTAAATTTTGAGTGCGACTGTACTTGCACCAAAGTCCTAAGAAACTCTAATTTTCCCTCAAGGACGCAGCAGATATGCTACATTTCACAACATCTATACCATTACTTCCTCCAACCCTCTTGTAATGCCGGACCCGTGGTGTTGGGGTAGTGCACCTGCCTCTCACCCAGAGGTCCCGGGTTCGATTCCCGGCTCCGTCAGGGATTTTAGAAACTGACGTTGAGGGCTGGAACGGGGTGCACTCAGCCTCATCAGTAGCTGTCTGACAGTGAGGCAGCGCCCCGATCACGAAAACCAAGATTAACGGCCAATGTGCTGATCACGCGTCACCCCAATATCTGCAGGCCAAATGGCTGGGCAGCGGTCGCTTGGTAGGCCTAGGCCCTTCATGGGCCGTAGGTCCAGGGGTAATTTTTTAATTTATTTTTATTAACCCTCTTGTAATACACACAGTTTCCTTCTGACAAATGTGAATAGAAGTACCAGTAGAAGAAAACAGCGAACCGGAGTAACCTTTAAAGATGTTCTATTTACTGTGCGCTGCATTTATGTGCCTATTGTAATTCAGTGACATTGACTTCTAAACATACGACACACACTGGAGGAGAAAATTAAAGTTATTGAAGAACACGAGAAAAGTAAATGTCCGGCTAAATAATTAATTGTGTTGTTTAAAGCGGGAGAAACTCAAATTATTTCATAATAATAATACTACTAATAATAATAATATCGTATGGCCTCGGGTGACAGCTTTGTTATTTGACACCCAAAGGGTAGCTTGCCTGTCAAATTTCGTTGTTCCTTGAAGCACTATGAAAGTCAAGGAGGTTCGATATCTAAGCTCCTTGAACACTATAGCTCTTTCTAGTAGAGAAATGAGGAAATTTGTGTTGGCGGAAACTCCCGAGATTAATTTTGCCATTATGAGCACGGCCTACTGAATTCAAATGTCTTTTTTGACATGCCGACATCGTATCACATGCGTGTCGAAATTTTTGCCGCCTTTCAAAAAAAAAAACAAAAAAAAAAACTTACCACGGCCAGGAGCGAACCTGCAAGCTTGGAGTTAGTAGACCGACACGTTAACCACTCACCCACCGTGGAAAGCATTTCATAGTAATTCTATGCGATAATACAGGGCCATTGAAAAAAAAAATGCCAACATTTCAAAAAATTATAGCACCTAAACCCTTTATGTTAAACGGGTAATTCTTTCACTGAACGCCAGCTGGTTAAAGTAAGTTTTGTTTTGGAGGGGACGTGACCTTGCTATGCGCACACTAGATGCGCAGTAGCCAAGGTCAGCCGGGGGCGCGTGCGCCAATGAAATCCCGACCTCATCCCTTTGGATTTATTTTCTGGGGGTACATTAAAAACATTATGTATGAAGAAAAAAATCGGGAATTGGAGCACCTGCGGGAGTGAATTTCTGCCGCCATCTTGACAGTTACTCCTGAAATGATTGCACGTACCAATTCAGCCATTGGGAAAGCGTGCGTTCAATGCTGATGTTGGTGGTCGGCCTGGCCTAGATTTTTTCTCTCCAGTCCCTGTTTCCTTAAACTGATTAAACCATCGAATTACAGCTTTGAAATCAGGTGTAGTTTGTCGGGCGGTGCAGTCATTGGCGCGTGCGCCCCCGGCCGACCTTGGCTACTGCGCATCTAGTGTGCGCATAGCAAGGTCACATCCCCTCCAAAACAAAACTTACTTTAACCAGCTGGCGTTCAGTGAAAGAATTACACGTTTAACATAAAGGGTTTCGGTGCTATAATTTTTTGGAATGATGGCATTATTTTTCGATGACCCTGTACGGTATTTCTTTATAGTGTATTTTGTCTAATTAAAACTCAACTCTTTGTAAAACGGAAAAAATAAATCCGGAACGATTAGGTTCCGCGTTAGGCAGGTTTTACAGTAATATTTCATTGTTAACATGGTGATATTCTCATAATAAAATAGATATCTATTCGATCCATCATTGTTCTTCTCTCTGATGAATATCCATCGTCTGGTTGTAAGTTCGGCAAAGGATCTGTAAAGAAACAATAATGACATATAATGATTAGACCTGAGATTACTACTGTCATTGCCATTAGAGGAGACAAATATGTTAAAGAGAAACAAAGAAGAGAGCATTGAGGAGCGACCGTCTGGTTGTTATCTCTTGGCATTCCAACGTAACCTACTTGGAGTAAAGGATACTCCTTAGGAATTCAGTTAATGGACCTCCCGTTCATCATTGGTACAAGCAGGACACCTAAAAGTCTAGTCAAAATCCATAAAACCCCCCAAAACCATCAATATTAGTCAAAATTTGTAAAAGAAACCCCTCAAAAAGTATACAAACGAAAAAATACGGTACCGGTACTTAAAATCTAAAAAACACAAACAAATATTTGTCTAAATACAAAGAAAACTGATTAAGTTAGTCAAAGAAGTACAAAAAGTAAGAAAAAAACACAAAAAATCAAAATTAGTCAAAATCCAAAAATAAAATAAAATAAAGAAACATAAAAATATCAAAATTAGTCAAAATCCATAAAACCCAAAAAATAATCAAAATTAAACAAAATTTGTCAAAAAAAACTCAAAAAAGTAAAAAACAAAAAATACTTAACATATAAAAACCACAAATTTAAAATGAGTCAAAATCCATATAACTCCATTCAAAATTTGACAAAACTTGTCAAAGAAAGCTCAAACACAAAAAATCAAAAGTAGTCAAAATCCAAAAAAATAAAGAAACATAAAAATATCAAAATTAGTCAAAATCCATAAAACCCAAAAAATAATCAAAATTAATCAAAATTTGTCAAAAAAAAACTCAAAAAAGTAAAAAACAAAAAATACTTAACATATAAAAACCACAAATTTAAAATGAGTCAAAATCCATATAACTCCATTCAAAATTTGTCAAAACTTATCAAAGAAAGCTCAAACACAAAAAATCAAAAGTAGTCAAAATCCAAAAAAATAAAGAAACATAAAAATATCAAAATTAGTCAAAATCCATAAAACCCAAACAATAATCAAAATTAATCAAAATTTGTCAAAAAAAAACTCAAAAAAGTAAAAAACAAAAAATACTTAACATATAAAAACTACAAATTTAAAATGAGTCAAAATCCATATAACTCCATTCAAAATTTGTCAAAACTTGTCAAAGAAAGCTCAAACACAAAAAATCAAAAGTAGTCAAAATCCAAAATAATTAAGAAACATAAAAATATCAAAATTAGTCAAAATCCATAAAACCCAAAAAATAATCAAAATTAATCAAAATTTGTAAAAAAAACTCAAAAAAGTAAAAAACAAAAAATACTTAACATATAAAAACCACAAATTTAAAATGAGTCAAAATCCATATAACTCCATTCAAAATTAGTCAAAACTTGTCAAAGAAAGCTCAAAATGTATAAAAATGAAGGAAATACCTAAAATCTAAAAAAAAACACAAAAAATCAAAATTAGTCGAAATACAAAACAAAGTAAATCAAAATGAGTAAAAAACGCTCAAAAAGCCCCCCCCCAAAAAAAAAAAATAATCAAAAAGAGTCTAAATCGAACCTGGAACCCTTCGGGCCAAAGCCTAGCACGCTAAGCCACTTAGCTACAGAGCCGGACAGAGCACTAATAGGGCCGTTTTCACCAACTCTTCACTAACAATTAGTTAGTTAATTCCCATTTAACTTAAATACGAGATTTAATGCGTGATTATCTTCGATGTATTTCACGAGGCCATTCGGGTTCGCAATTACTTAAATAAGGTTTAAGGCTCTCGCGCATGCGTAGACTAGGTTTCATCTTGGAGAGCATGGCAGACAGATCACGAAGCGTCTAGCACTGATTGTTGTTTGCGATGCTTCCTTGAGGCTTTCTGGAACATAATTATAAAGGAAGGGAAATACATAAGACCTTATTCATGGCAAAAGCTTAAAATGATATGGACAAAGTATTTAGGAGAACTGGCAGTTGTGGGAATAGATCCCTTATTAGGACGAAGTACCCAGTTGTCTTCGTAACGTAAGCGGTAGAAGTGCAGACACTCAATTTATTATGTAGCGCTGGGAGCAGTTCGAAACCCCCTACGAATTTCTTATTTTTTTTATTTTTCCGTATTCGTCTTTCTTGGTATTAAAACTTTGTAGTGTGTGTGATCTTTTATAATTTCATTGTCATGAACATATTTTATATTCATATGGATGAAAACGTACGTGTGAATCTCGGAAACAAATCGCCATTGTAGAATGCGCAAGGCACAGTTCATCTGTTTCCCGCCACTTTAAAGATGCTTTAGAGAGTTGAGTGGTCAGATTTGGCCATTAAACGTAATTCCTTGTTAGTGGTAAGTTAACAAGCGTTTCTGTTTGGTGAAATGCTCGTGTAAACTTAAATAACCTTTAATGATGAATTAAGAGATAATTGACGTTGGTGAAAACGGCCCTTTAAGGAACATGTAGCGATCGGCCGTCTCTTGGCATTCTGACGTAACCTGCTTGCATTAAAGGATGCCCCTTAGGAATTCAGTTATTAGACCTCCCGTTCATCATTAGTGCATGCGAGACATCTAAAAGTAGATTGAACGGGGCAAATGAGCCACCTGGTATATTGATGGACTATTGAAGAAGGAGAAAACTAAGGGATGACATGTTTGGCTCGTCAAGCGAGCATTATCAGGTCCATATCTACAAGACAAATAGCTCTACAAAACACTACCAAACCTACTGTGACACCCACAGACAGTTTCTCCCTACAGAAACAAAGAACAAAACAAACCATCAGAAAATTAGTAAGTGCGGTAATTATTACTGATACATATTAAGGCATTAAGCACCCCAAGTATTTCAATCTCGTATGACGATAGCACCAGGCAGAGAATGCCTGTTGTAGAGCCTTTGAAGATATTCATTACTAGGGATCAGATTTTTAGGTGCAAAAAATCAGGCAAATATTTATTTTTTATGTATTAAAGATACCTGAAATATGTGACAAAAAAGTAAATATAGTCAATTATAATTTAGTTTATTAATGTGAATATTAAAAAAGCCTCCGTGGCTTAGGCGGCAGCACGCCGGCCTCTCACCGCTGGGTCTGTGGTTCAAATCCCGGTCTCTCCATGTGAGATCTGTGCTGGACAAAACGGAGGCAGACAGGCAAAAATACGACACGCATGTCATACGATGTTGGCATGTTAAAGAACCCATTTGAATTCAGCAGGCTGTGTTCATAATGGCAAAATTAATCTCGGGAGTTTCCGCCAACACAAAGTTCCTCATTTCTCTACTAGAAAGCGCTATAGTGTTCAAGGAGCTTAGATATCTTACCTCCTTGGCTTTCATTATGCTTCAAGGAACAACGAAATTCGACATGCAAGCTACCCTTTGGGTGTCAAATATCAAAGCTTGCACCCAGCACCCGTGGCCATACGTTATTATTATTAATAATAATAACACAGGTTATCAGTAAAGCTCTGCGCGTATAAACAAAACGTTATCCGCTCCCGACCCGCATCTGCAAGACTTTTTTAAGCATTCCCGTTTGTTATCTGGATCTACTGGCAATACAATAATAGTTTTGATTAGATAAAGCATAAATTACTAAAGCCATACCTTTAGACTTTTGAGGAAAAAGTCTTTCCCCTAGGCAATGTAGGTCATGTGCTATGTTTAAAATGAATGTTATCCAACCAGAATTGCAACCCTTTCCTGTTCGGAGTGTTAATTATGCTTAATGACATAATTTGAATGAGATTAGCTTAAATCATCATCTTACAAGAAGCTTGCCACAGTGGGTGAGTGGTTATCGTATCGGACTACCAACTCCAAGCTTTCAGGTTCACTCCTGGCCGTGGTAAGAGACTTTTGAAAGGCGACAAAAATCACGATACGCATGTCATACGATGTTGACATGTTAAAGAACCTATTTCAATTCGGTAGGCCGTGTTCATAATGGCAAAATTAATCTCGGGAGTTTCTGCCAACACCAAGTTCCTGATTTCTCTACTAGAAAGCGCTAGTGTCAAGGAGCTTAGATATCTAACCTCCTTGACTTTCATAGCGCTTCAAGGAGCGATAAAATTTGACATGCAAGTTAACCTCTGGGGGTCAATTAACAAAGCTTGCACCCGGCACCCGAGGCCATAGGATAATATTTTATTATTATTATTTGTCATGAAAAAGAACATAACGGAAAAATATGACGTCATAACATCCGGGTGCTAGTAATGATATTAAACAAGTTTGGATTGTAGTTTATAAATTATCCGCAAATTTTCCCCAAACATTATCCGCTATCTGCACAGGGCTTTAGTTATCAGACAAATTCCACACACACCCAAGCACACGGGCCTACATGACCATGAAGACGCAAAGCGCCTAAATTAATCAACAATAACAACAGTTCCACATTTTGTTTGGTGATACTCACTTGCTTATCAGAGGACTTCCAATCTAAACTCTGGTTGTCATTCGCTACGGACGATAGAGGCTCTTTTTAAATTATATGGTTCAAATCTGGAGCTCCCTGGAGTGTGTTCAGGAACTTGAATTATTGTTGGCCTCGGGATTCCTCGAGAGCTGTCATCCATCTGAAATACGGTAGAGTTAGCAGATTATTTTCACGAAATATGAGACACAAGGATACAAAATTATAGCGCATTTCCAGTAAGTTAGGAAAATTTAACAAAAGCTGATATGCTACTACAAAAGACACGGATAATCAGTCTGAAAGACTGGAGTTTATATCATTTTAAATGCTAGCAGCCGAGTACCAAGAAGGCAGTGCGAGAACAGAGTTTCAAGATTCTATTTTGTTTCTTCACTGCCTACTTGATTGTTCTCAACTGCCTTCTTGAAACTCTGTTCTCGCACTGCCTTCTTGGTACTCGGCTGCTACATCGTACTATGACGTCACACACTTCAGCGCATTCTCGGTACATTTCGTCCCGTCACCGTAACGTAACGTCAGACCTCAGCGTTACGACGAAGTCGACAAGATCATTTTAAATTATAATAAACTCTTCTTTATTATTTTAACTTTCAGTTGGTCAACACAATTACTGGAATGTGTGAATTCCATACGAGTGTCTTAATTACCATTATAGGCGAGTTGCGTACGACTGTTTATGTTCGACGATAATTATAGCTTTATTATATGTTTTAACATAAATATTCATAGATATCTGTGGGATTCAGTTACTTCAGTTAGTGAACAGAGCGCGCTGGGTGGTTTGCTGACTGAAGAGAGCGCATGCGTGGGTGAAAGAATTTCGAAAGCAGAGACCATTTAATTTGTTTGGCAATGCTATTGTTAGCAGCCTGTATGATGTCTAGTGCCAATCAGAACTAGCATTCACTAATATTGTCACCGAAGTCGTTTGAAAGCAATGCGCTGTGTAGAAATTGGTGTTGGGGATATTAAGGTACTGTGCTATTTCTTGTCTCATATTCGCCAGTTTATTTACGCGAACATATGGGACGGTGCACTTTCCATGTCGGTAATTTATATAGAAGGATGCTGTGTTGCTAACGTCTGGACGTAGATTCATAAATTTCTTGCATATGTCATAGTATTTTCTTGTTACCGTAAAGGTTTGTGCTGATTTTGTCTTTGTGTTTGGGGTTGTAACTGCAATCGTTGATCCGATATCCAATTTAAACTTTCAAATCATGTAATTCATGTCCAACATGTTGGATTTTGAGTGCATGCTCTTAGCTATCCTTACCTAATTGGTCAATGAATGAACTCTGATTGGCTGGAGAAACTGTTTCATAATGAAGAATAGTACTATAATGACTCTCATTATGATACAGTTTTCTGACGTATAATATTTACATTTCGACATCGTCGAACATAAACCTTATTAAAGATCTTTAATTAAACCAAGAAGTAAGAGTTAAATTAGTGAAGAAATGACGGAAGAAATAGGACTGGGGAAAGGAGTGAGACAATGATATTGTTTATCACTAGGGCTAGGATTTTTAGGTAAATAATTATTTTTTAAAGTAAATACATATTTTAAGCATTTTCTCTATAAATACATAAATTCATGTTTTTCACTTAATAGCACATAAAAAGACATAATAGGCCTATTTACATTTTTTTAAATCAGTAAAATCAGACTTTTCAGTTTATTGCATTTTTGTTCTGTGTTACTTCAACGGGGAAGAACCAGTGAGCTATCTAATCTTCATGCAGAGCGTATGTCAGCTTGCAACTGTGTTATTCTTAACTTGTCGCCCCGTGCCACTCACTGTGGAAGTTGGGGATTTCCTTGTCCATAGCCATGTTGCACCACGTGCTAGACCTCCCCCTCCCCCAGCTACCTGGAACCAGTGTCACTCACATGCACTTCATTTCTGGCACTGCGAAGTGTAAGCCAGTTCTACGGTGCCTAAAGTAAAAACTACAAGTTATCGTCTGTTGCAGAATTTAAAGATAATTTACTTCTGATGGGGGCGTTCTGTTCTGCCAACCATGTGGGAAAGCAATCTTGGCTGAACAGCGATCTCAAGTTACACAATACCTCAAGGGCAAGAAACATATTGCCGCAGTTTCGCGCCTTCTAAGTGTTTCGCTAAAATCGTCGGTCATTTGTGATGGACAACCTGAAGATGTATTTCGTTGTGTATTGTAATTCTTCAGCAGTCAGTGAGGCATAGAATAAATTGCATTCGTGTGAACTGCATATTGTTTATATTCACATCAATAAACTAAATTATAATTAAATATTTTTACCTTTTTGTCACATATTTCAGGTAATTTTAATACATAAAAAATAAATATTTTCCTGATTTTTAGCACCTAAAAATCCGAGCCCTATTTATCACCTATAACATTTAATATATATTTACAAGAAATTATTAAAGAATGTTTTGATGGATAAATAGGTGTATGCTTAGGAGGTAAAAGATTAGAGTGTATTCGTTTTGCAGATGATATAGTGGTTATGGGTAGGAGTCAAAGACAAGCAACACAAATGTTGTAAGACCTAGATAAAATTTGTAAAATATTTGGGATGAAAATAAATGAGAAAAGAACAAAATGTATGGTCATAGGTGGAAAAAATGAAAAAATTGCAATAAAATTAGAAGATGAACTTGAACAAGTACAGGGTGGCCACAAAGTCCCGTTACCCCCCTCTTATAACCAATAGAAACCCCTAAACCTTGTTAAATAAGTTGTACACCATTTCTAAGAGAGGTTTTCTTGGGAATATACGGCATTACGAGTACAGACCATCAGTCTGTGCACCATCATTTTCATGGCAAAGGACAATACGGTGCCAAGTTCTGTGCGACATTCCTGGGAGCATTGATGGTGTGACTTTAGTGAAAGCTTGTCTCACATAATCTTTCAGTTCATCCGTGGTATTGAATCCGTTTTGTGAAACGATACCCTTTATGAACCCCCATAGCGCATTATCACATGTGGTAAGGTCTGGGCTTCGTGGTGGCCAGTCAAGTGGAGCCGGCAACACATGAGAACCATCGGAAAAGAGAACTTTGCCTCGTTTTGGTATTGTGTCGAACATCTGAAGAAGTGCTTCACATACCACCATCCGATAATTCCTGGACGGGCGTAGGCCGATATGGGCGCAAGCCTAAGTCTATCTTCATGTGCTTCTGCATTGTCGACATTGTCGCAGTTCTTCCAGGGCGATGGATGGGTCTCTTAATGGCGTATATTCCTAAGAAAACCTCTCTTAGAAATGGTGTGCAACTTATTTAACTAGGTTTTGGGGTTTCAATTGGTTATAAGAGGAGGTAACGGGACTTTGTGGCCATCCTGCAGATAGTTTTAAATACCTAGGAAGTTTCAATTTTAAGTGGCGAGGTGTCATAACTGGCTTTGGCTAGAAAACAGAAAATGATGATGATGTTTTAGATGACATATTTTCAAGCTTGTACATGTACTTTTGTGAAATTCTATATCTATGACAAATCCAGAGGTGCATCAGATTAATAATAATAAATTGTTCAGGCAATGAGGAAGGAGAATCCTCACCTGTGCAGGATTTTGTGGTGCATTTGGATGATTGGCCTGACATAGTAACGGCACTCTGGGGTCCTCTTCCTCATACAACTTCATCTTCCTGCAAGGAAACCAAACTCTCAGTAGCAGTACATTTATCGACAGGGTCACCATAATGGTAATAGATCATCATAATTGTTGTTTGAAGGGGCCTGACATCTCGGCCCTAATGATTTGGGTGGTCGTGAAAATGTAAATGAAAAGGAACTAAACCTACACCTAACTACATACTAACAACTTCCCCCAGGGGCTCACATCTAGTGGGACGTGGGTTGGCGACCACGGGGCCCAGTCAGAGTCCGGCATTGCTTCCACTTACTTGTGCCGGGCACCTCTCTGTCTTCTTTCCTGTCGACCTCACTTGGTCAACTCTTGTTCTCTTCCGACCCAGACGGTATTAGGGTATCTGAGGCCTAGGGAGTCTCTTCCTTTCCCACCTTAATTGGTCCTTGTCTCATCTTTTCTGGTACCCTCTTTCTGCGAGGGGTCAGACCTCTTGTTTTCTTTTAATTGCATATCCTGCCTTCTTCTCAAATCCCTCAAGGAGGCAGGATGTGTGAGGGTAGAATTTGAAACTTAAATAGATTTTTAGCCCCACCACTTAAGGTGCACCCTGGATAGTGCTACACCCTCAAAGGCTCACGGCTGGTGGGTTCAGGAGTTGGCGATCCCCAGGGATTCCTGAGCTGGGTCCGGTTTCCCCCTTTTTCCATTACCTCTGGGGCAGACCCTCTCCTCTTTCACTTTCCTATCTGCCTTTCATGGCTCTCCTTTCTTCCAAGGAGAGTAACAGTGAGATACCACATCGCAGTAATCAAAATGAGGCAATATTAGGGAGGAAACAAGTCGTTCCTTTAAAACACAAGAGAAAATATTCCAGAATCTTCTAAGTGAATTCAGTGCGGAAAATACTTTTCTGGAAACATTGCAGACGTGCTGCGTCCAGGAAAGATGTTGATCTATAATAACACCTAGATCTTTAACTGACTCTCGGAATTCGATTGGGGAATCGCACAAGCGTAATTTTGGTAAAGTGGGTTCATTTTTTTAGTTTTAGGAGGATTTTCGGGTGGGAGATTATGATTGCTTGGGTTTTAGCCTCATTGAGTCGTAGTCCATGTAAGTGAGTACAGTTACAGATTTCAGTGAAGTCTTCATTAAAGATGCCGATTGCTTCCGATTGCTTCTGGTGCTGAATGCAGGTAGAGTTTTAATTCATCAGTACATAGGTGGTGTTTGCATTTAGTGATTGATGACGTAATGTCGTTTATAGATATTGAAAACAGGAGTGGTCCAAGGACTGCCTCCTGAGGGACTCCTCTCTCAACTGGACGCCATGAAGACATTTGATTTGAGTTAATTTTAACACATTGTTGACGTCCACGTAGATAAGAGTCCATGGAGAGATGAATTTTAAATAGACAATAGAGTAATATGTCATGGTCAACAGAATCGAAGGCTTTACTGAAATCAAGCAGTGTTAGGATTGTTAATAGCCCACTATCCATAGCCTTTCTTATGTCATCCGTGACCTCGAGTAGTGCAGTACTAGTACTATGATGTTTACGGAAGCCGGATTGGTGTTCATCAAGGAAATTGTGCTCTAGCAAATAGGAGGAGAGTTGTTCGTGGACGATAAATTCCAGTGATTTGGAAAAGGATGATAGTATACTGACTGGGCGATAATCGCTTACATGTTTAGCCTGTGTATTTTTTGGGATTGGGATGACGAAGGCCGCTTTCCAAAGCGATGGATTCCCTCGAAAATTTCAATATTTTCACGGACCCCTACATATTAAATAACTGTATGTTAGACTGCAGAATAGCACAAACCTTATAGGCTAATTCTCTTAAAATTGATTTCAATACAGAAAGTATTACCCATTCAACATTTTATTGCCGCTGAGCATGGCTGTGCCAGCGTTTGTTCTTTATTGTAGCATGAGCCCCGAGGGGCGAAGCGGTGATGACAGAGTGCAGTGTGCACATAAGTCTAGCAGCATTGTGTCAGACAAGCGTCACAGGAGCTCAATGTAACCACGGACAGTTAAACGATGACTGAGGCTACTGAATCTTAGTCATATCCTACTCGCGCAACTGTACCTGTTAACGAAGCAGGCTGACGTGTGACACAAGTAAACAAAGAATAGTTCCCATCTCGACCGCCGCAATCAATTCTTTTCTTAGTCGTTTACCCTCCAGGTTGGTGGAACCCACGGACTCAGCGAGGGAACTCACCACTACCGCCTCTTCGGGCAGTGTCCTTGAGCTGGGAACATCTAATCGGAGAGGATACAACTGGTGAGGTGTGATTGGCACCTCGCCCAGGCGGCCTCACCTGCAAAGCGAACAGGGGCCTCATGAGGGAAGGTAATGGATGGTCAGGATGGATAGGCAAGGAAGAGGGAAGGAGGCGGTCGTGGCCTTGAAGAAGGTACTGCCCCCGTAAATTGAATTATATTGAGACCACGATGGCTGTATTGGCAAATATGAAGAAAGTTATGGCTGTCATAGTTGTGACGTGGATATTCATGACGTAGGCACGGATGACGCAGACTTCACGCAAGTAGGCTGCTTGAGCTGAGATTCTTGGTGACGTCATGATTTTGTTCGAGAAAGATCTGAGATTTACGACGCAGTCGCAGGGAAACATGGAATTGTGCTGAGGAAGAAGTTACGCTATTGGAGGAGAGACTCGAACCAATGAACGATAGTTTGGAGGGAGACGGAGATTACTGAAACTACTATATTTAATTACTTTTGGAATGCAGAATTGTGGAAAACTATTTTCAGTTATGGCATTGATTTGGAATTTTGAAGAAATTATTTTTGAGTTTTTGAAATTTGAAAATCCGTCAAGTATAGCCAAAGTTAGAAATTCTAGCGATGACGGAGAAACAAGCTATGGAAGGGATGGATACGCCCCTTATGAAGTTGATAAAAGGTCTTGCACAGCAGAGAGGAGCTCTCATAGCTCATGTGTCTCATATCGCATATATATCTCATACCGCATATATATTTCTGATGTCACATAGTCGTTTTCGAGTGAATAAGTGAAACAAGTCGTCTTTAGCGTGTGGTAAAGCCAACCGCATTGAACGAGCTTCGAGCGTGCCGCAGTTCCATTTTACGGTGTTTGAAACTAGGCGAAGTTGAAACGCACACATTTTCAAGTCTACAAGATAATATATCAAGAGTTGACTAATGCCTTTAAGCTAATTCGATTGTGCAGTACTATATTAAAGTGTGTAGAAAGGTTGAACATTTTCAAGATTATAATTCGAAAGATATTGGCATTTTAAGACGGCAGACAAAAGTGATTTTCTCGCCGCCTGAGAAGCACTTTTAAAATATCACATTCTACGCTACGGCTGACACTGGTATTGCAACCGTGCTACTACATATTGCATTTGATGATACAACGCTGCATTCTAACATGGAACAATATAATATGGCAATTCTTTCAACTATTATAACGGAAATGGAGATGGAAGGCTAAGGACTTTAATGCAATTGGGACATATATCAATGGAGTGAAATAGCAGCATGGAACTTCGCTAATCGTCTTTCTACAAAAGCGAGCATGTAGTGAATATCCAACTACACTCATGCATCGTTGTCCGACGCTGAATTATTTCAAATGGCAGTGGAAACGTATTCATACTCCACAACTATGAATATTTCTACGGAAATAACTGCAATAAACTTCATGGCGAATTTCTACCAGAACTTCAGGGAACTATCAAGAGAGGCCAGGGTAGACCCGGCTCACAAAGATGAGTTTTGCCAGAAGGATGTCTATCGTATACACGGAGCAGTGCAATTTCCGGAGGAGGAAGCAGTTCTATTCTCCGAGGGCGCTGGTTCCAGGTTCGAGGTCGGAGCACATCTTTTTGGTGAAATGGAACCATCACCAGTCTTCTTTGGAAGATTTTCCTCTAGAACTTCAATCAACAGATAAGGTAGTCGTGAACGTTTCTTGTTTTATTTGAGTCATTTAGCGATATCTGAGCAACCATTTTCCCCATATTTTTGTCCCATATATATTTTGCCCCATATTCTTGCTTGATATTCTGTACTCAGTACACTTCGATGATTTATGCTTTTTCTACGATTTATTAAGACATTGATATGTCATTGGCAGATTTAAATAATTTTGGATCAGTTGAGACTGATAATTTATATACTTTCAGTAATTTGCATATTTTTGTAGTCACGATTTGACTGTAAAGTTAACGATTTTCTATGGTAGATTTGAATTCAGACAGCGTGTCATTTTATTAAAGTAATTCTCTTCAGTAAATTACTTTGACCAATTTTCTGTCATCCTCAAGAAAGAAGAATAATTAAAAGATTTTAGAGCGTTAAAATCTATTACTGTATCGACGATCTTGGAAATACTAGTCGTTTTATGAACATGATTGCAACATAGACATTTATCGTCAGTTCTGAAATTACCATTGCATTACAGACAATTTTATGAACTATGAACTTTAATTACGATTTATTGAATACACTATAGTAATGAACTTTTGATAGGAATTTTTCTCAATTCTAGATTGGAACAATAATGTTTGCATTCCAAAGTCTAATTGTATTCTATTCGACTATTTATGCAGTTTTGATGAACTTTGTTTGAAGATAGTATTTTTATACTACGTTACTTAGGAGATATTAAACTCAATTTTGATAGACCAGAGAGGCGTGTATAATCGTATTTGCTATTAAATTTATTTGTGATTGGCAAATTTTTACTTCATATCGATTCATGAATGAAACCCACGAAGGTTAAATAAATAACAGTTTTGAAACAATTAATGAATATAAGAATTTTTAAAGTGGAACTATGGATGTATAATCGTTAGTTCAGTGGACATGTAAAAGTCGCTGATGAATAATGCCCTTGAATAAGTGAAGGAGATTCCCACAGTAATAAGAATGAAGTTAATGAATTTGTAAGTGAGGTTTTTTGTGGAAGATTTTTATGCCATATATATTGAAATATATGATGAATTCTGGGCCTATTTTATACAATTTGTGCATTTGAGCGAAGTATTTTTCCGCTGAGTTTATTGTCCAGGTCCTTTGAAAATTAATCATGTGAAATTACTGTTAAAATTAACAAGTGTGTTAAATAATTTGAGATAACGATTTTGAATGGAGGTTACCGTCACAAATAATCATAATAATTATTAAAACTTATTAAACCTGAATATAAGCTTAAATATAACTAACCTTCATTGGTCGATTATATCAACCCGATATGAGTAATTATCAACCGGATAAACGTGTGGTTTAATGTATTTCAAAAATAAATAATATTAATATTGTAAATAATTGTGTAAATATCTTTAATAATAATGTGAAATGAAAGGAATTAATAGAGGCGTGTATAAATTTTTCAATTGTCGTTTGACAATATTATAAACAATTTATAATTGTTATAAACAATTAATGAGCATTTGTTATAAACATTAAGAGTTTTGTTAATATACTCTAAACAACACTGATGAAACATATGGATTATGTAATTAAATAAGTTTTGGGATTATTAGAGTAATCCAGTAACATGTGAATGAAGCATTTAAAAGATTTGCGTGATAATATTTGAGTTGAGTTGAGGACATTTAAAGTGTTTGAAAAGGAGCTAGGCTCAGAGGTTACGAGCATATGCTAACGCTGGCTGGACAGGTGGGTCCACTTGACGACGTGGGCATGCGACATGATGTAGGGTGGATCGCAGCTGGCCTGACAACTGTATGTTAGAGGCCAAGGTCGACCACATAACAGGCTTGCAGTTATAAATAAAGTGTGATGTTTATGAAAGAGGAAAACAATTGCTACGTGTCTTGTCCCAATTCCCTCATCCATTCCAAGTGTATTACTATTATTACGTTCTTTATAAGCAAGTGAAAGATAAAATTTTGTATGTAACGTCTACAAGTCCTACAGGAGGACATGATTATATTGACAATGGCTTCTGATTGCCACGTGTATTTTGTTGAATTTTTGTTAGAATCATTCCCTTTATGTGAAATAAATTATTGTACAGTTTAAAGTTTCTTGTTTCCGTTTTGGTTCATTTTAAATATCATGGTGGAGGTTATTGTGTGGGCATACTTTAAGTGATCCAGTTGGCAACCCATACCCGAGATTAATTTGAAGAGGTAAGTAAAGGTAAGTATGAACCCCCGTATATTTTGCTGTGTTCCACAATAATTTCTTGTTAACTGCTGTGCTCTAATCTCGGTAGTATCTGTCAGTGCCATTTTCATTGATGTAGCTGTGCCGGTGCGTTTGATTATTGGCAATCCGATTGAGGGGGCGGATATCTGACAGCCTACTATCCGGATTTACGGGGACAGTACTGCCCCCGTAATTGAATTATGTAGAGACCACGGTGGCTATATTTGAAATTATAATGAGAGTTATGGCTGTCATAGTTATGACGTGGGCAGTCATGACGTAAGCACGGATGACGTAAATGTTATACCAGCAAGCTACTTGAGCTGAGATTCTCAGTGACGTCAGCATTTAGTCGAGAATGTTCCAAGATTTACGACGCAGTCGCAGGAAACGAGGAATTCTGCTGAGGAAGAAACTATGCTATTGGAGGAGAGGCATGAACCAATCAACGATAGTTTAAAGGAAGACGGAGATTGCTAAAACTATGGTATTTTTATTACTTTTGGAATGCAGAATTGTGGAAATCCTTTTGCAGTAAAAGCATTGATTTGGAATTTTGGTGAAATTTATTTTCAGTTTTTGAATTTTGAAAATCCGTCATGTATTAACGAAGTTAGAACTTCTAGCGATGACGTAGTACCACGCTTTGGAAGGGATGGTAACGCCCCTCGTGAAGTTAATAAAAGGGCTTGCGCAGAAGAGAGGAGGCTCTCTTTCGTTCTCTGATCATTCTGAGATCTCATTCTCAGATCATCGAAGTCTATTGTGAAAGTTCTTTTCTTATACATTCATTATAGTGAGACGTCGAAGTGAACAGCAGTGAAAAGAATCGTCTTTATAACGCGTGGCGAGGCCACTATATTAACGAGATACAAGTCAAACTAGGTGAAGTTGAAACGGACCTTGGAAAGCTTCTACAAGTTTAGCTTCGAACAGTTAGCGGTCTACGATAAGCTAATTGTATTGTGCAGTGCTTCATGCAGTTATAGAGAAAAGCTGAACAATTTCGACCGATTAGTTCGAAAGATATTAGCAGTTTTATACGACTGAGAAAAGTGATTATCTCGCCACAAGAGAAGCACTTTTGTGAAGCCAGAATCAACGCAACGGCTGACGCTGCGAGTGGAATAGAAAGACTTCAGATTGCTTGGTTACAGAACGATACAGTATAATGGAGCAAGTTAATACGGCAGTTTGTTCTTCTGACACTACAACCGAAGAGCAGATGGAAGGCTAAGGGCTTATTGCAATTGGGACATACTTCAACGGAGTAAGATAGCGACATGGAACTTCGCTAATTGCTATTCCACACAAGCGAACATGCGGTGAATACCATCTACACCCATGTTTCGTAATTAAAGGCTGAATACCATCGAACAGCCATAGAAACAATTTCATACTCTGAATATGAATAATTTCTTCGGAAATTTCTACAAAACTTCATGACGATTGTCTACTGGAACTTCAGGGAATTTTTCAAGAGAGGTCAGGGTGGACCCGACTCACAAAGAAGATTATTGCCGGAAGGATGTCTATTCGTCTTCGAGGAACAGAGCGATTCACGGAGAAGGAAGCAGTTCGATTCTCCGAGGGTGCTATTTCCTATTTCGAGGATGGAGCTCAGCTTTAACGTGGTGAAATGGATCCATCAGCAGTCTTCTTTGGGGAATTTTCCTCTGGAACGTCAATCGGCAGATAAGGTAGTCGTGAACGTTTATTGTATTTGAGTTTACTAATGATGTTTGAGCAACCATTTTTCCCATATATTTTTATCCTCATGTTTTTGCCCTATTTTCTTGTTGAGATTCTTATTCTCAGTACACCTTGATGAGTTTTGCATTTTCGACGATTTATTAAGACATTGTTATGTCATGGGCATAGTTAATGATTTTGAATCAGTTGAGACTGATATTTAGAATTTTCAGTAATTAATATTTTTGTAGTCACGATTTGACTGTAAGTTAATGATTTTTAATGGCAGATTTAAATTCAGACAGCGAGTCATTTTATTAAAGTAATTCTACCCCAGTTTAATTACTTTGACCAATTTTCTGTCATCATCAAGAAGGAAGAACATTTAAATGATTTTAGAGCGTTAAAATCTCTTACGTTGTCGACGATCTTGGAAATACTAGTCGTTATTTGTATTGATTGCAACACAGACATTTTTCGTCAGTTATGAATGAACATTGCATTATAGACACTTTTGTGAAAGAGTAACTTTAATAATGAATTATTGAATGCATTAAAGTCAAGTACTTTTGTTAGGAGTTTTTCTCAATTAGAGATTTATAGAACGATGTTTGCATTCCCCAGTCTAATTGGATTCTATTCGACTACTTTGCATTTAGTCGCACTTCATTTGAAGATAGTATTTTCATACTACAATTTCTTTTAAGATGTTAATCTTAAATTTTGATAGACCAGACAGGCGTATATAAGCGTATTCACTATTAAATTTGTTTGTGATTGGCAAGTTTTGACTTCATTTCGGTTCATGAATGAAATCCACGAAGGTTAAATAGAAAAACAGTTTTGAAACAATTAATGATTATAAAATTTTTTAAGTGGAACTATGAATGTATAATCGATAGTGCAGCGCGTGTTGAAAGTCGCTGAGGTATAATGCCCTTGAATATGAAGGAAGTTCCCACAGGAATAAATGTTAAAGAATTATTTGTGGAAGTTTTGTAAGTTATGTGAAGTTGAATGCCATATAGATTAATATATGATGATTTTGGGCATATTTTTAATGCAGTTTGTGCATTAACTTGTTAGCGAAGGATTTTCCGCTGGAGTAAGATTGTCATAGTTCGTTGAAAATAAATCAAGTGATTTACTGTTAGAATTAACACGAGTTTTGAAAGAATTTGAGATAAGATTTTGAATGAAGGTTGCCGTCACAAATCATTATTAAAACCTTTATTAAACCAGATTGTGACATTAACATGTATAACTAACCTTCATTGGTCGATTATATAAATCACGATTATGAAAACTACAAACCGAATGAACATGTGGTTAATGTATTTATTAAATTAATATTTTAAACAATTTAAATGTTAATATTGTAAATAATTGTTGTAAATATTTTTGAAAATAATATGGAACGAGAGTGATGTTAAAGGCGTGCTTATAATATTTTTATTGTCTTTGACAAACATTATAAACAATTTCTAATTGTTATAAATAATTTATGTGATTTTGTTATAAACATTTAAGAGCTAATTAAACATTTGGATTGAACTTAACAAGTTTAAGGAATTAATATAATGATCCAATAGGATGTGAGCAAAGTACTTGAAAGATTTGCGTAAATATAATGTGAGTTGTCTTGTAGACAGTTAAAAGCTTGAGAGAGCAAGCTATATTCTTACGTAACTTAGCAGGTGAGAAGGGAGTCCATTCAACCAGTATGCAACAGGTTCGAGGTTAGCTCGCAGCTGGGCCAACATCTGGTTCACTGAGAGTGAGGTCGTCCACACTCCGGCCTTGCGACTATAAATACCATTCTCATGTTTATTAAAAGGAAACCAATGCTCTATATATGTCACACCCTGATGTCCTTTTCCAATCCAATAGTGTTATGAATATTACGTTATTTGGAGCTCTTGGGAGCTAAAATGTTTTATCATGTTGTATGTTAATTTTTGCAAGTCCTACTGAGGACGTAGTCAGATTGACTTGGGCTACTGATAGCCACGTTAATTTTGTTGTGTTAGTAAAATCATTCCCTTTATTAGAAATAAAGATTTTGTACAGTTCAAAGTTCTCGTCTTCGTCTTGGCTCATTTTTAAATGTCATGGTGGAGGTTATTGTGTGAACAGACTTTTAGTGATCCTGTTGTCAACTCAAACCCCGAGATAATTAAGAGGTAAGTAACGGTAAGTATGAACCCCCGTCTATTTTGGTGTGTTCCACAATGATTTCCTGTGAACTTCTGTGCTCTTATCTCGATAGTATCTGTCAGTGCCATTTTCATTGATGTAGCTGAGCCGGTGCAATTGATAGTTGGCAATCCGATTGAGGGGGCGGATATCTGACAGCCTACTATCCAGGTAAACGGGGACAGTACCATCCCGGCATTTGCACGAAGACGAAGTGGGAAACCATGGAAAACCACTTCGAGGATGGCCGAGGTGGGAATCGAACCCCTTCGACTCATTTGGAACACCTGAGGCTGAGTAGACCCCGTTCCAGTCCTCATACCACTTTTCAAATTTCGTGGCAGAGCCGGGAATCGATCCCAGGACCTCCGGGGCGGCAGCTAACCATGCTGACCGCTACGCTACGGAGGCGACCCTAATTATTTTATTAATCATCATAATTTACAAAAGGCAAAGCCACTAGTCTCTTCATGCTGCCATAAGAACCACATGCCAGTTCTCCAATGGAGTTCTTGATGTACGACGTCCCCTAGGTCTCTTTCCCAATACTTTGCCCTCGATAATGGTTTGGAGAAGAGAGTCGTGCCTTGATACATGTCCAAGGAACTTTGTATTCCTCTTCTTTATTGTTTTTAATAGCTTGCCACGGTGGGTGATTGGTACTAATAATATCGTATGGCCTCGGTTGCCGGGTGCAAGCTTTGTAATTTGACACCCAGAGGGTAGCTTGCATGTCGAATTTCGTTGTTCCTAGAATCACTATGAAAGTCAAGGAGATTAGGTATCTAAACTCCTTGAACATTATAGCGCTTTCTAGTAGAGAAATAAGGAACTTTGTGTTGGCGGAAACTCCCGAGATTTGTTTTGCCATTATGAACACGGCCTACTGAATTCAAATGGGTTATTTGACATGCGTGTCGTAATTTTTGCCGCCTAAAAAAAACACTTACCACGGCCAGGAGCGAACCTGCAATCTTGAAGTTAGTAGACCGACACGCTATCCACTCACCCACCGTGGCAAGCTAGGTGATTGGTTATCGTGTCGGACTACCAACTCAAGCTTACAGGTTCGCTCCTGGCTATGGTAAGGAATTTTTGAAAGGCGACAAAAATCTCGACACGCATGTCATACGATGTTGGCATGTTGCAGGCCGTGTTCACAATGGCAAAATTAATCTCGGGATTTTCCTCCAACACAAAAGTTCTTCATTTCTCTGCTAGAAAGCGCTATAGTGTCAAGGAGTTTAGATATCTAACCTCCTTGACTTTCATAGCGTTCCAAGGAACAACAAAATTCGACATGCAAGCTGTCCTCCTTCACGTACTGCAGAACAAGATCATTTAATTTCCTGTCCAACCAACTTGTTCTTGTCATTCTTCTCCAACACCACATTTCTGCAGCCTTAAGTTTTGTTTTGTCCAGTACCCCTAATGTCCAGGTTTCGCATTCATTCAGTAAGACGCTCCAAACAAAAGTCTTGAGAAATGATCTTTCTAGTCCTCAAACTGAAGTGATTATTTAGAACTAAGTTCTTTTTATTTTGGAAGGCATGTTTTGCTACCATTATTAATTCCTGTATTTATTAAATACGGTAATAAAAAAGTGCCATATTTAAAATCAAAAGGATCGAATTGGAAAAAAAAAAAAAAACGAGCCTTACAGTAGTCGCATATGATGTGTAACATATGCCATGTTATCCTACTATGTGTGTCTCGGGAGCGCAAATCCCTTGTTAACAGTGAACTCTGTTGGTCATTTAAATAACTACTTTTAAAACTCCAGTGCCAAATCCTGACCGTAATAAATCATAATTGTTATTTGCTAAGTTGTTGTATCTTAATCGATTGATAACATATTGTGCATTTTGCATTGGAAAATTAGCGCAGGTCGCATCCAGTCGGCCGTGGCGGAAGCAATCCACTGCCAACTTGATGCGAGCTGCGCTCTATACCGGCCAGTTAGTGAACCCATGCCAGCGATGTAATTGAAAATTGCCTCTTTTAGTCGGTGTTAATATACTGAATTCCTACGTTGTTTGGAGTGTTTGTTGATGCGATATAGATTCCACATAGCCTCATGGCCGACAGTACATCGAGTGCTTACATTAAATAAGAATACAGCAAAAGTATGAAGATTTAATAAATCATAATTATTTTCAGCAAATATGATATAATGGATATTTTCACACCAAAGAACGACAACTTGAAGATGATTTATTGTAGAAATATCCTAAATGGGGTCTCCAAACCTTGATCTAAACTGTATGCGATATATTCATTCCCCATAGCCAAATGGCCTACAGGATGTCGTTTTACCGATCTCCGCCACCACGCGCGCTCATTGTTTTCGTCCCATGCACTTCCGTCCCATCCATTTCCATTCCATCTACTTCCGTCCCTTTTCCAAAATCACTCCCACTAAAATGTCCAGTTACCGAGTGCCACAAAAATATCCAGATACCGAGTGGAAAGTTGTTACACATAAAAAAAATAAAAAAATAAAAAAATGCAACATCAGACTTTTTTTTATGTGATCAGTGAATCTGCTGCCATTGGCCTTAACCCTTTATGGGATAGTGGTCTCTATATTAACCACCTGTAATAAAGACAGTTTATGCTTTCAAAGACGCTAATAGTTGAATCTTTCAGCCAAATTTCGGAGAATTTTCAAGCTTAAGTGCTAGTATTTCTAAAAATCAAATATATACGTATCTACTGGCCGTATGTGTTGGATAAAATTTTTAAAAAAATAAAATTAAAAATATTACAAATTAAAGTGTAAAAATAAAATATAAATATAGAAATAAAAATCTTAAACAATAAATTTTAATAATAAAATAAATAAATAGAAAAATTAAAATAATAAACATAACTATAAACAATATGAAAAAATAATTGTAAGAATCAATTCGAAATTAGTTATTAATTCTATAAAAAGACAAGAAGTTCCGTGACGAACTAAAGAGCCTACTTTTCTTAAAATTTAAGATTCATGCCAATGATTAATCGATATGGATCTATCTAGAATAATGACGAAATTAAGTTGGTAATATCGAAATTTCTAATTAGTTCGAAATACTGTATACCTGGCATAATGTAGCCTAATAGAGAACTACAGTTGGCAGCCCTGGTGACTGAATATATTCTTAAGGTACAGAATACAAAATTTGGTTGGAGTCCAATGAATAGCATGGACGTTACATGCAGTAAAACATTGGTTCTAACAGCGCGCGTAAAATCATGTTGGCAACAGTGTCATGCATGTATTGGTCAGAAATAATCTGAAATAATATGATCTATTGTTGTGCCAATTTTGAATGAAATCCATTAGTTAGTATAGAAGTTACATGCATTTTAAAATTGGACCTATCAGCAGGCTTAGAATCATGTTGGCAGCACTGACGTATATTAGTTGCTCCAAAGTAATCTAGAATGCCAGGTACTATACGTGTGCAAAGTTTAGAGCTATTGGCTTGCATTGTTTCTGATATATTGATATTAGGGTAACAAAAATAGAGACAGCATTTATTAACAGTTGGCAGCCCTGGTTGCTCTTAAGAATACGCATAGTCATAGCTGTTGTGGTACACATAGCACATACGAAATTTGGTTGAAATCCAAATGATAGTATGGAAGTTACATGTATTTAAAGTTGGACCTCTCAGCATGCTTAGAATCATGTTGGTGGCACTGACGTATATAAGTTACTCCAAATTAATATACACACATCAAAAAAAGTTTTGCATCACCTCGGTTCCAAGAGTTCCGGAACCGTTAAATACAAAGGGAATAGAGATCAACACAAACAACATTTCAGCTCGTTTTATTGCTCATGAGACCCACACATTGCATGTTGTACCATCATACTGCTAGACTTTCAGCATTTGTGGTCCAGATTGCAGTACACACCACTACCTCTAATACCCAGTAGCACGTCCTCTTGCATTGATGCATGCCTGTATTCGCCGTGGCATACTATCCACAAGTTCATCAAGACACTGTTGGTCCAAATTGTCCCACTCCTCAACGACAATTCGGCGTAAATCTCTCAGAGTGGTTGGTGGGTCAAGACGTCCATAAACAGCCCTTTTCAACATATCCCAGGCATGTTCGATAGGGTTCATGTCTGGCGAACATGCTGGCCACTTTAGTCGAGCGATGTCGTTATCTTGAAGGAACGCATTCACAAGATGTGCACGATGAGGTCGAGAATTGTCGTCCATGAAGACAAATGCCTCTCCAATATTCTGCCGATATGGTTGCACTATGGGTCGGAGGATGTCATTCAGGTATCGTAAAGCCGTTTCGGAGCCTTCCATGACCACCAGTGGCGTACGTCGGCCCCACATAATGCCACCCCAACACATCAGGGAACCACCACCTTGCTGCACTCGCTGGACAGTGTGTCTAAGACGTTCAGCCTGACCAGGGTGCCTCCAAACACGTCTCCGACGATTGTCTGGTTGAAGGCATATGCGACACTCATCGGTGAAGAGAACGTGATGCCAATTCCGTGGGGTCCATTCAGCATGTTGTTGGGCCCATCTGTACCGCGCTGCATGGTGTCGGGGTTGCAAAGCTGGACCTCGCCATGGACGTCGGGAGTGAAGTTGCGCATCATGCAGCCTATTGCGCACAGTTTGAGTTGAAACACGACGTCCTGTGGCTGAACGAAACGCATTATTCAACATGGTGGCATTGCTGTCAGGGTTCCTCCGAGCGGCAATCCGTAAGTAGCGGTCATCCACTACAGTAGTAGCCCTTGGGCGGCCTGAGCGAGGCCTGTCATCGACAGTTCCTGTATCTCTGTACCTCCTCCATGTCCGAACAACATCGCTTTGGTTCACTCTGAGACGCCTGGAAACTTCCCTTGTTGAGAGCCCTTCTTGACACAAAGTAACAATGCGGACGCGATCGAACTGCGGTATTGACCTTCTAGGCATGGTAGAACTACAGACAACATGAGCAGCGTACCTTCGTCCTGGTGGAATGACTGGAACTGATCGGCTGTCGTACTCCCTCCGTCTAATAGGCCCTGCTCATGCATGGTTGTTTACATCTTTGAGCAGTTTTAGTGACATCTATGAACAGTCAAAGGGACTGTATCTTGGATACAATATACACAGTCAACGTCTATATGCCGGAGATCTGGGAACCGAGGTGATGCAAAACTTTTTTTGATGTGTGTAGAATGTCATGTACTATACGTGTGCATAGTTTAAAGCTGTCGGCTTGCATACTTTTGGATAAAAGAAATTAAGAGCATTTTTAACAGTTGGCAGCACTGGTGGTTCATAAGAATACGTTCAGTCATATCTGGTTATGTACACATACAACATACGAAATTTGGTTGAATTCCAATTGATAGTGTAGAAGTTATATGCATTTAAATATTGGATCTATCAGTTGGCTTATAATCATTTTGGCAACCCTGCCATGTATGGCCTTCTGGAAATTAAACTGCAATATTATTATCTATATGTGTGCCGATTTTGAAATAGCTCCCATTCATACCTTCCAAGATATCCAACATGGAGCTGAAATTTCAATTGCGATTTTTCAGCAGTTGGTAGCACTGACATCATTTTCAAATATGGCCTTGAGATATTCAGGTATAGATCTTTACTCCTACCAAATTGTATTTCGATTGCTCCAGCCGTTTAGGAGTTGATAAGGGGGGGGGGGGACACACACACAGCCAGCCAGCCAGACAGACAGACAGACAGACAGACAGACAGAAGGACAGACAGACAGACAGACAGACACACATTTTCCCGGATCGATCTCATAAGACTACTTTTTCCTCATTTTTGCAAAATGTGAAAAGTAGGCTAATAAAAAACAAAATTGAATCTATAAGAACATAAATTGGAAATCTTATATATATCAGCAGCAGTTATGTAAGGAGTACAACATACGACCCAATATAGGGAATATATACTTACGAATAAATACGCCAGAATGTATATTTATAACAAGAAGTTCCGTGACGAACTATACAGCCTACTTTTCATGCCAATGATTAATCTACAGTATATGAACCTATCTACAATAATGACGAAATTCAGTTGGTAATATCGAAATGTCTAATTAGTTCGAAATATACCTGGTATAATGTAGCCTAATAGAGCACTACAGTTGGCAGCCCTGGTGACTGAATAGATTCTTAGTTCCATCTCTTAAGGTACAGAATAAAAAATTAGGTTCAAGTCCAATGGAGGTTACATGCAGTTAGATATTCGATTTATCAGCACGCGTAAAAGCATGTTGGCAACAATGTCATGCGTGTGCTGGTCAGAAATAATCTGAAATACTATCTTGTTGTGCCAATTTTGGACGAAATCCATTTATTAGTATAGAAGTTACATGTATTTTAAAACTGGACCTATTAGCAGGCATAGAATCATGTTGGCAGCACTGACTTATATTAATTACTCCAAATTAATCTAGAATGTCAGGTGCTATACCTGTGCAAAGTATAGAGCTGTTGGCTTGCAAACTTTCTGATATATTGATATTAGGGTGAAAAAATATAGACAGCATTTATTAACAGTTGGCAGCCCTGATTGCACTTAAGAATACTTATAGTCATATCTGGTATGTTACGCATAGCACATACGAAATTTGGTTGATATCCAACTGATAGTATAGAAGTTACATGTATTTAAAAATTGGTCCTATCAGCAGGCTTAGAATCATGTTGGTAGAACTGACGTACGTAATTTACTCCAAATTAATTTAAAATGTCAGGTACTACACGTGTTCATAGTTTAAAGCTGTCGGCTTGCATACTTTTTGATATATTGGTATTTGGATATAAAAAATATAGAGAGAAATTATTAACAGTTGGCAGCCCTAGTGGTCATTAAGAATACGCTCAGTCATATCTGCTTATGTACACATATTGCATACAATATTTGGCTGAAATCCAATTGATAGTGTAGACGTTATATGCATTTAAAAAGTGGACCTATCAGAAGGCTTAAAATTATTTTGGCAACACTGTCATGTATGGCCTCCTGGAAATAAAACTGAAATAGTATTGTCTACATATGTGCCAATTTTGGAAAAGCTCCCATGCATACCTTCCAAGATATCCAACATGGAGATCAAATTTCTAATGTGTTTTTTCAGCAGTTGGTAGCACTGACATCATTTTCAAATATGGACGTGAGATATTCCGGTATACATCTTTACTCATACTAAATTTGGTTTCGATTGCAGCAGCCGTTTAGGAGTTGAATGGGGGGGGGACACACCCAGACAGACAGAAGGACAGACAGATAGACAGACAGACAGACAGAAGGACAGACAGACAGACAGACACACATTATCCCGGATCGATCTCATAAGTCTACTTTTTCCTCATTTTTGCAAAATGTGAAAAGTAGGCTAAAAATGAGATGGTGTGTGTCTGTCTGTCTGTCTGTTACTCAATAACGCAAGAACCATTGGTCCGATTTAAATGAAATTTTGCATGGATGTAGCTGATTTACCATGTTTACATATAGGATACTTTTAATTTCGATATTTTGCACTATTAAAAATGGCGACCATTTTAGTGACGTCACTACACCCTTTGGTTTCAAAATGTCGTATTTCCATATCAAATAAAAAGAGAACGCTAAGAAATAGCAAACTTTTGATGGCACATACTGGCTTCAAAATTTAATTTCCTATCCGAAAGGTCCTTATCACTTTTCGTGTATCTCCAACGGTTAGCGAGTAAAACCTAAATGTGTGCAATAAAACACGGTCAACACCGAGCGGTGCAGTATATCTCTACGTACATAAAAATTAAAGTTTGTATGTTTTTTTCGCAATTTCTACGGAAATTTGAGTTATTTACGCGTTTCAGACTGTTTTATTATGGATGCACGCGAAACTAATTTTTTGGTCTGTCTGTCTGTCTGTTTGTTTGTCTGTGGACAACTTTGTTCCCTTATAACTCGAGAACGGCTGGGTGTATCAACGTAAAATTTGGTACAGATATCCATCAGAGGCACGACACTAATCATTGATGTAACTCTTCTCCGTACCCCTCATAAAAGAGGGCCTACCCCCTTAAAATACATGCTGAACTAGGATTAGAAGAACGAGACAAATGTCATTTTCAGCCCCTCAATGTGAGAGACAAAACTCGGGGGCCCTAAAGGGTCCCCGAAATCCGCATTTTAAGGCCCTAAAACCAACCATTTTGGAGATAATCCCAGAAAACTAATTTCATTTAATAAACTAATGAACAAATACATGCCGGTAACCATGGCAACAGATTCTCAGAGGTCCATCTATTGCTGTAAGACGCAATGCAATTCCATTAATTACATTGGTGTGAAAGTTTGCAAACGGCTAGAAGGTTATCACGGAACCAAATTAAGCTGTAAAATTCATCAATACGTATAATGCGCTTAAGGGGGTCAAGGGGTACACTAGAATTTTTTCACGCGATTTAAACCTGCGGGTGTGGTACGGCAGGTCTATTATATTCCTATCCCTATATTATATTATTATTATTATTAGTATTATATTATGGCGTACAACTAGGAGACAAAGCCCCTCGGTGCCAGAAACAAAACTTGGGGGCCTCGAAAACTACATTATAAGGCTCTAAAACCAACAGTATCCGAAATATTCCCAGAAAACTAATTTAATTTAATTTAACAAACTAATGAAGGAAAGGAAATCGGTAACCATGACAACATTATCTCAAGGGGTGGCATCCAGCTATCCATATATTTCTGTAAGAAGCAATGTCATTCCATTTATACCTTGCCACGGTGGGTGAGTGGATAGCGTGTCGGTCTACTAACCCCAAGATTGCAGGTTCACTCCTGGCCGTGGTACAGGCCGGACGTTTGTTTTAGACGAGTGAAAAACCGTAATGGAAGCCTGGAGGCGAGTTACTACAGTACCTGTGTTGTTATCAGCTGCCCCAAGCGCTCCGATGATTGATAAAGCTGTTTCACACTATTGCTGAAGTATAGTCACTGGCAAATATAATGACGTTATGTTCGTAACTACGTAACGTGTATTTCCGTGTCACACAATACTTCGACGTGGACTGTACTGTCTGCTCAAGTCTGGAATTCCATTACATCAGATCGGTGGTGACAAATGTGAAGTGATAGGGTGAGAGAGTGACTGTGTACAGGCTCACCCGCAAGCTTCAAGGTCAAGGACAATCGTCTAAAACAAACGTCCGGCCTGTACGTGATTTTTGAAAGGAGGCAAAAATACGACTCGCATGTCATACGATGTTGGAATGTCAAAGAACCCATTTGAATTCAGTAGGCCGTGTTCATAATGGCAAAATTAACCTCAGGAGTTTCCGCCAACACAAAGTTCCTCACTTGCCTACTAGAAAGCGCTATAGTGTTCAAGGAGCTTAGATATCTACCCTCCTTGACTTTCATAATGATTCAAGGAACAACGAAATTTCGACATGCAAGCTACCCTCTGGGTGTCAAATTACGTAGCTTGCACCCGGCATCCGAGGCCATACGATATTATTATTAGGCTACTCCATTTATTACATTTCTGTGAAAGCTTGCAAATGGCAATAAGGTTATCACGGAACCATCGTAGGCTGTATAATTCGACAATGCAATTAAGGGGGTCAAGGGGTAACCTAGAATTTTTTCATGCAATTTCACGTTCGACATATAGTACAGAAAGTCTATTATATCTACAAACAGCAACATTATTTTGAAAAATTCCTGAATTGAATCAGCATTTTTTGCGGCTTTTAGGAATTTGGGCCATTTGAGGCTAAAGAACCTGAATGTTCATGCACCACAATCCTTTATAATTTATGAAAGAGGTCTTCCTGTGTATGGGGACCTAACACAACGTAGAGGGTCATTTTTTATGTGAGGTGTATTGCGTTTCGTCTACAAGGCTTTCAAATCTATTTCACGTCAGGAAGTACACGTTAGGTGAATTTAGTTTGAGAGCACATTTTAACTAATATTTTTTTTTGTCGACATACGGGTTCATCGTAGGGATGATTTTGTTTGATACGTATGGTAGATATACCCATATTTGGATATCTGGGTGATATGTTGTAGACAATAGAATTGTCTGTCTGACTTTCTATGTATCTTTATGTATGCCTATAAATCGTGTTCGGATGCTTGGTGCATCGTAAAATTAGGTATGGTAAACATGAGTCAATACACCAATCATTTATAAAACTCCTCACCGTACTTTTCATACAGTAGAAGGGTGGATATAGGGAAAAACTTCTCAAAATACATGCTAAAATAGGCGAAATATAAAAATTATCCTAGAAGGACGATCAAAGCATATGTTGCGCTTCTCATTGTGAGACACAAAATTCGCGAGTCTGTAAGGGGTCTCCGAAAACCACATTTTAAGGCCCTTAAATTAACAGTGTGTGTGATATTCCCAGAAAACTAACTTCGTTCTGATAAACTTATGAAGGAATGGCAAACCGCTAACCATTGCAACAGTAGCTCAATTGATAATGTCTGGTGTTAATATATAACACCGTTCGAAGAACGGGTACTTCTGCTAGTACATATATATAAAGGAATGTCTGTGTGTTCGTCTTTTATGCGTTCATAAACCATTCATCCGATTGCGATCAAATTTTGGTGAGTTGTTGTAAACACTTCCGGGAGGTTTATAGGCATAGTTAATCCATTTCAAAATATATAGCGCGCGAGTAGTTTAAACAAATGCGTAATGGCGATGCGTTCATATACAATTCATCCGATTGCGATCAAATTTTGGTGAGTTGTTGTGCACAGTCCCGGAAAAGTTATAGGCGTAGTAAATCCAATTTACAATAGATGGTGCACGAGTAGCTTCAACAAAATGGCATGCGTTTGTTTCAAGAAAGTCCCACATGCGTTCATATGCCATGCATCCCATTGCGATGAAACTTGGGTGAGATGTTATGTACACTTCAGATAAGGTTTCTGGCTTAGTAAATCCACTTAACAATAGGTAGCGCACGAGTAGATTCAACGAATGAGCGACGACGCGCGAAGTGTTTCAACATAGTCCCGTATGCGTTCATATACCATTCGTCCGATAGCGACTAAACTTAGGTGAGTTGTTGTGTACACATCAGGGAAGGTTTCTGGCTTAGTAAATCCACTTAACAATAGGTAGCGCACGAGTTGATTCGACAAATGAGCGACGACGGGTGAAGCATTTCAACAAAGTCCTGTATGCGTTCACATACTATTCGTCCGATAGCGATGAAACTTGGATGAGGGGTTGTGTACACTCCAGGCAAGGTTTCTGGCTTAGCAAATCCACTTTACGATAGGTAGGCCACGAGTAGATTCAACAAATGAGCGACGACGCGCGAAGCGTTTCAACAAAGTGCCGTATGCGTTCATATGCTATTCGTCTAATAGCGATGCAACTTCGGTGAGATGTTGTGTACACTTCAGGGAATGTTTCTGGGTTAGTAAATGCACTTTACAATAGGTATCGCCCAAGTAGATTAAACGAATGAGCGACGACGCGCGAAGCGTTTCAATATAGTTCCGTATGCGTTCATATACCATTCGTCCGATAGCGAGTAAACTTGAGTGAGTTGTTGTGTACACTCCAGGGAACGTTTCAGGCTTAGTAAGTCCATTTTACAATAGGTAGCGCACAAGTAGATTCAACAAATGAGCGAAGACGCGCGAAGCGTTTCAAAAAAGTCCCGTATGCGTTCATGTACCATTCGCCCGATAGCGATAAAACTTGGGTGAGATGTTGTGTACACTTCAGGGAAGGTTTCTGGCTTAGTACATCCACTTTACAATAGGTATCGCACAAGTAGATTCAACAAATGATCGACGGCACGCGAATCGCTTAAAGAAAGTCACGTAGCGTTCAAATACCATTCATCCGATTGCTAAGAATCTTTGGTTGGATTGTTGTGCACACTCCAGGAATGGTTTCTGACTTAGTAAATCCTTTTTACAATAGGTAGCGCACGAGTAGATTCAACAAATGAGTAACGGCGCGCGTATCGTTTTAAAAAATTCGTGCGTTCATATACCATTCATGCGAATGCAATGAAATTTAGAGAAATGTTGTTTCCACTCCCGCAAAGATTTCTGATTTAGTAAATCCATTTTACAGTTGGTAGCGCACGAGTACATTCAACTAATGAGCGACAGCGCGTGAATCGTTTCAGCCAAGTCCCGTATGCGTTCATATGCCATTCATCCGATTGCGATGAAACGTTCATGAGTTGTTGTGTACACGCCAAGGAAGGTTTTCGACTTAGTAAATCCATTTTACAATAGGTAGCGTACGAGTATATTCAACAATTGGGTGATGGCGCTCGAATCTTTTCAACAAAGTCCCGTATGTGTTCATATACCATTTATTTCATTGCGTTGAAACTTTGGTGAGTTGTTGAGCACGCCCCCATGATTTTTTTGGATATACCTTACCTAGATGGCCACTCAAACCTAAGCAGGTTTTTGGCCTCGCCAACAGCACGGCGCCATCTTTCTCGATCATCCATTATGTCCTCCGTGACTCCGATTTTTCTCATATCTTTTTGAACTTGGTCCCACCAGCGAAGTCTCGGTCATCCCAATGGTCGCCTTCCTCTGGGTACACCTTCCAAAACTGCCCTTAAATTCAATTCTCTACTTCTTCTATGTACATGACCAGCCCAGCGCAGTCTTTGGCTTTTGGCACGAGCGACGATATCCGGTTCTTTGTAGAGATCCCGCAATTCCTTATTTGTTCTAATTCTCCACTGACCATTTTCTACTATCGGTCCGAAAATGCGTCGTAGTATTCTATTTTCAAAAGTTACTAATTTCCTTTCAGTTTGCTTGGACAATACCCAGGTTTCTGAGCCATACGTGACAACAGGAAGTATAATGCTTTTGTAAATTCTCACTTTAGTTTTTCTAGATATAATTTTACTCTTTAAGAGATTTTGCAGAGACCAGTAGCTTTTGTTGCCACTGAGAATTCTTGATTTTATTTCTGTTTCTTCCATATTATTCTGGTCTATGATAATCCCCAGATATCTGAACTCAGTACATCTGTGAAAAGCGTATGAAGCAACTGTTAAGAGGTTTTGTACTTGTGCTGCATTCCTTCCTACAACTAGATATTTTGTTTTTTGTTCATTTATCATTAGACCTACCTCCTTGGCTTCTTCAATAAGGGTTTCTGTGAGTATTTTTAGATCGTATTCGCTTTCTGCCATGAGTGTTATGTCATCAGCATAAGCTAATATGTTTATCTTGTTTCCCACTTCAAGGCCTGGGTGGAGCTGGTTTACTCGTTTCAATGTTTCTTCTAAAGCTAAATTGAATTATAAAGGCGAGAGTCCATCTCCCTGTCTTACTCCAGCGTTGACATTAAATTCTTCGGTATATTCGTTATTGATTCTAATTTTGCATTTGGACCCTTCTGTGCACAGTTTTGCCATAGTGGTAAGTTTTTCTGGTATTCCATTCCGCTGCATGTATTTCCACATTTGTTTCCTATTGACACTATCGTATGCCTTGTTTAAATCTACAAAAAGAAGATGGGCTGTTTTGTTAAACTCCCAATATTTGGATATTACTTGCTTTAAGACAAAAATTTGGTCTGTTGTAGATCTTTGGCTTCTAAATCCTGCTTGGTGATCTCCAAGAATTTATTCTGCATAACATGCTAGTCTGTTGTAGATTATTCTTGAGCATACTTTATATGCGCTGCTTATTAATGATATCCCTCGGTAATTATTGCACTCGAATTTATCTCCCTTTTTGTGAATCGGAACTACTACTGCCATCTTCCATTCTACTGGGATTTCTTCCTTCTCCCAGATTTCTACAATTAAGTTATGTAACCTTTTTAGCAAAGGGCTTCCACCTGCTTTAAGAAGTTCTGCTATTATGTTATCCTCTCCAGGGGCTTTATTGTTTTTTAAACTTTTAACTACCTTTTCAACTTCTTCATAGGTAGGAGGGTTAATCTTTGGCTGGACATTTAGGTATAATTCCTCTTCAATGTTTGTTGCCACTTCTTCACAATTTAAGAGGTCTTCAAAGTATTTTTTCCAAGTTGCTAGCACTTCTGTTTGGTTGCAAACAACATTGCCATTCCTATCTTTTACCCCTACTGATCTTGCCTTGTACCCTTGTTTAAAATATCTGACAAAGCGAAAAAATTCTCTTGTATTATTTTTGTTGCTATCTTCTTCTGCTTTTCTTTGCTGATCTTTCACAAAGTTCCGTTTAGCTGCTCGTAATGTTTTGTTAGTCTCCCTATTTATCTGTTTGTAATTTTGTTTGTTGGTTAGAGTTTGTTTGGTAAGCATCAACTTTTTTGCTCTTAATCTATTGTCTATTAATCTTTGGCAATCCTCATTAAACCAAGGTGTTTTCCCTTTTGTACTCTCTCGATAGCCTACAACTTCTTCGGCGATTGTTGTGATAGAATCCTTTATTTTTTTGCCATTTTCCCTCTACCGTTTGTTCTGATTCTTGTTGATCTAAAATTTGGAATCTGTTGGTTAGCTTCAGTTTAAAATCATTTTTTATAGTTTGATCAGTAAGCCTTTTGATATTAATTTTTGGAGCTGTAGTTTGTTTCACTCTTTTGACTATACATAGTTTTTGTCTAAGTTTGAAAATGACTGTTCCACATTCTGCACCTCTCCTGCTTCTTACATCTACGATGCTACTTTTGTGTGTACTTTCCACTAAAACATGGTCAATTTGATTTTTTGTTATGCCATTAGGAGATACCCATGTTGCTTTATGAATATCTTTTCGAGGGAAGTGAGTGGACATAATTTTAAGGTTTTTGGCGATAGCAAAGCTGATTAGCCTTTGTCCATTATCATTGGAAATATTATCAAGGCTGTTGCCTCCTGTGTACTGTTTCCATATTTCTTCATTACCAACTTTTGCATTTGCATCTCCCAAAAACAATTTTATGTCATAGCTGGGTAGTGTTGTCATCAGTTGGTCTAAACTATCATAGAAAGAGTCTTTAACATCGTCCTCTGCCTCCTCAGTGGGTGCATAATAGTAAATCAATTTTCCAATAGTTTAGAGGTGGTTAACGGAAAATAAATAAATATTGGGAATCCAAAAGCACTTCAACAAACAAAGTTACAACGCCAACACTTGCTTTGATTGGCATTGCAACGCATGCGGGTAGAGCTAGTTAAAATAAATATATAAACATTATAATTATAGAAATAAGAATAACATTATTAATAAATATAATAATGAAATAAATGAAATGTAAAAACACATAGAAACAAAAGAATAGTTTTGCCCTATCAAGGGAGTTAGGAATCATTGCGGCATTCGCCGGAAACCACTTCCAAGATGGCTGAGGAGGGAATCGAACCGACCTCTTCTCAGTTTTGTCTCATGAGGCCGAGTGTACCCCGTTCCAGCCCTCATACCAGAATGTTAGCCACTACACTACATGTACAGAGTGGGAGGCTTGTATGACATTGACCACCACATGAACAGAATATGTTTACTCACTTTTCAATCCAGAAGGGACCATGTGTTGTATTATACCAATCGTCAACCTTCTTAAGGAGTAGATCCTTCTTTCTTAGACTGCTAGGAAGCGGCATTACCCTGCAACAAAAGCTCCTATACAGTATATATGGGGTATGAGAACATAGATTTCCCAGGTCAACAAGTGCCTCATCATAATAAATGCAATTAATTGATAACTTTTCACTTTGTTAATACAATTCGGGATTTTTGTTTGTTTTGCGGTTATATTTTGGATAACATTTTTAAAAATAAATAAACAATTGAAAACTTCTTTTGAATTATTAAAATAATTTTGTTTAAAAAAATAAGATTTTTTGTGTTTTTCTTGTCGATTTTTTAAAATAAATTTTTCATTTTTTCATTTTTTTTGAATTTTTTGGAAAAGTATATTTATGTTTTTTTTTCTTCAATTGTAATACACTAGATGATATAAATCTTTATCTAAAATATACACAATTAAATTTCAAAACATCAGTAATTGTTGTTCTAAGGGGCGGAACTACGAGGTCTGGGGCAGATGACCGCCCCACAGTGGAGTATTTGTACTGAAAAGCTGGCTAAAATTGATAAAACGAAATAGCGTTGGAAAGCGCAGAGCGTGTGGTTTTCCGAGAGTTAGATGATCATGACATCATCTCGTGGACAGTTGGCGGCATCCCGTTATCAGAGCTGTGACTCATCGCCTTGTCCCGAGTGGCTTCCAGAGTAGTCAGTCAGCCGGCGGGTGAGGTGAGCGTGGGAGCTCTTGGCGTTATCGTGTACAGTGTTCTTCAGCATATCATTTGTGTTATGAAACTTGCGGAGGTGGAAAGAAAAGGAATGTGTTTGAATACTGTACATGATACATGTAATTTGTCCCTAAAGTTGCTGTACTTGAGATCCACGTTTGGTGACCATAAAAGTAAGTTTTTTTTTGTTAGAGTATTTGCATAATCGTGTTAAAGTACATGTGTCGGGCCTTTCCGGGTAAAATTTTTTGCACTACTATTAACTTCAACGTTTCTTTGCTTCATATCAGTAATGAACAGTTGCCCATATTTGCCCCATTTTGATTTCCATCCGTTTGAAATTATGGGGTGCATTTTTTGTTCTTATCGTATATTACACGAGTCTTCCATCTCCTTGCAGATTCTTCGGAGATGGAAAAGGATATGACGAAAATGTCGCTGTATAAGCTGACAGAAGAGTGTCCTAGTAAGAAAATAGATGACAGATTGTTATTTATGGAGAAAAAGTTAATAGAAATTACTCCTTGTCCAGATACGGAAGAAGGTACATTAAGACGTGTCCTATGCTATTTCAAGTCCGATTTAAAGAAGAAATGGACAGCGGCTAATAGAATGGAAGAACGTTTCTTGCAAAAAAAAAAAAAATGGCTTAGTACTTGTGTAAAAGTGCCTACTTGGACTATAGAAAGGCCAGGTCGACCGGTCAAAGATTTCGCGGAAAGTAGTGATAGAAGCAAGCGACGTAAAACGAAACATTTGCGGGACACCTACCTGCTGATGAGTTGACTTATGCTGCTCAAATGAGTCAACGAGCTGCTGGGAACAGTGACGTATCACAAATTATTAAGGATATAACAGTCACTCCAACACGAGGTACGAAATTCCGACGAAACATTCTCAAGGCTCAAAAGGAAACTGTGCACAAACTTACCCCATCAGATGCATTGGCAATATTTGCAGAAGGCGAATTTACAAGAAGACAATGGGACATATTGCACAGGGCGAGCAAGAACATATATCCTTGCTACTCACGAATAAAAGAAGCAAAAAAAAAAAAAAGAGTGCTACCCAAGGGAACAATCAGTGCGAGTGACGAAAACGTGCGTCGAGATTCAGCTTCAAGATTTGCTGGACCACACTTCAAAGCGATTGTGTAAATATTTGAAAGATGTTTTAGAAACATTGACAGTAGAACAAAATGAAAATTTAGAACTTATATCAAAATGGGGCTGCGATGCATCCCAGCAAGCGCAGTTCAAACAGTGATTTCAAAGTAGCTGTGACAGTGACGCTAATATTTTTCAAAGTTCTCTCGTACCTTTACGCCTGAGAACAAATGTTGGGAATGTGCAGAGGACTGTATGGCAGAATTTAGTGCCCTCTTCTACACGGTATTGCAAGCCAATACGAATACGCTTCACACAAGAAACTAAAGACATTACCAACGAAGAACTGGAATGTCTAACAAAATCTGAAATCGCAACTACTGATGGCACTGCATATATTCGGCATATTTTAGCACCCACAATGGTGGATGCAAAGGTCTGCAATGCTGCTACTTGTACACCATCGACAATGCGGTGCTGCATTTGTGGTAAAACGTCGAAGGATTTTAACAAATTGGAAGATACAAAGGACGCAAACCCTACAGCTTTGAAGTTCGGACTCTCAATTCTGCATGCAACGATTCGATTTTTTGAATCTCTTCTTCATATATCTTACAAATTACCTATCAAGAAATGGCAGATCAGGACAAAGGAAGATAAGATGATTGTTAATCAAACAAAGGCGGTGATTCAAAAGCAATTCCGGGAAGAAATGGGACTGTTAGTGGATGTACCGAAAGCCGGGGTAGGGAACACGAATGATGGCAACACATCAAGAAGATTTTTTGAAGATCCGGCAAGAGCCTCGAAAATCACTGGCCTCAATATATTGATAATTGAGAAGTTTAAAATAATATTGGAAACTATTTCTAGTGCTCACAAAATTGACATGGAGAAGTTTGCCCTATACTGCAAAGAAACTGCCAAACTCTTATGTGGCGTTGTACGGATGGCATGCAATGTCACCCACAATACTCAAGATCCTTGCGCATGGTGCGACAGTCGTTGCACATGCACTTTTGCCTGTTGGTCAACTGTCTGAAGAAGCGGCCGAGGCTCACAACAAGCACTTTCGCTTATATAGAGAGAACTTCGCGAGGAAACTTTCACGGGAAAGCCTAAACAGAGATGTATTAAATAGGCTCCTTTTACGTTCAGACCCACTTATAAGCAGCATAAGGAAAAGATCGCAAAAGAAACTCAAGCCGTTCTCATCTGAAACACTGAAACATTTGCTGCCTGCAACAGAAAACATAATAGGCAATGAAGGCGGACAACAATCAGATGATTTGGAAGACTCGGATTCTATGGTATCGGAATAGCGTTGTTTAAAAACCTTGTTTTCTGGACTTCACCTTCTTGCCCGTTTTTTTGTTGGGTTCCTTCTGTTGTTCTATGTTTTTCTCCGTGAATATTTCTTTTGAAAATTATTATGAATAGTTCATAAAGTAAGGAGAACAAGACAATTTCCTTGTGGTAATATAAAATGTGTTCTCGAGTTTGCATGTTGTATCTATGTTTTCTATGAGTTTTCTATTAGTTATCTATGATTAGTTGCTATAGTTTTATGCAAATATATCAATTACTGACAAATTCAGACGTTTCATTGCATTTGGACTTGGATAAACCTGCGCAATAATTTTGGCCAGCTTTTCGGTACAAATACTCCACTGTGCGCCCCTTGAAACAACAATCACTAATGTTTCGAAATTTAATTATGTATATTTCAGATAAAGAGTTATATCATCTTGTGTACTATAATTGAAGAAAAATAAATAAATCCTAAATATACTTTTGAAAAAAAAAGAAAAAGAAAATAATTCAGTAACAAATTTTGGGAAAAAATTGGAAAATTTTATTTAAAAAAGAATTGAGAAAAAATCACTAAAACCGTAAATATTTTTTTCAAAACAAAATTATAAAAAAAAAGAAGTTTTCAATTGTTTATTTATTTTAAAAAATGTTATCCAAAATCAAAACATAACAAAATCCTGAATTGTATTGACAAAGTGAAAAGTTATCGATTAATTCCATTTAAATTAATTAATAACCACCAATTTAAAATATTACATCATAATTCAAGTTCTAGTACTGTTAAAGAGGCGATACAAATTCATAACCTACAATTTAAATAAATAACCTCGTACCAATAATGTAGACAACAGCACGCTGCTATGAAGGTGATGGAACTCACGAAGAGGATGATCACTAATGCAATGAGCACGGATAATGCAGTGTCCAGATCCTCCCCTTGTACACTGACAAAAGCTGGCTGCAAGAACATGGAGAAACATACAATACATCAAAATACAAAACATTTCTGTGACTGGATTGATGATTGGGGCTCAAGGAACTACAGTAAAACCACGATAATACGAAGAAATGTTTGGTCCCCGAAACTCAAGGTACCGGTACGTCTTTTATCATTTTAAATGATCTTGTCGACTTCGTCGTTACGCTGGGGTGTGGCGTTACGTTACGGTGACGGGACGAAATGCACCCAGATGCACTGAGGTGTGTGACGTCATAGTACCGCTTGGTGCATGTGTTCCCCGACAATCTCTAATTCGTTAGTATAAGACAAAAATCCCCGATTCTTGGATGTCACGGGTAATCTCGAGAACCACTGGATGGATTTCGATGAGGTTTTCACCATTCTGTAATGGATATCTCGAGGAAAGTTTCTGTAGAAAATAATGTATGTATGATCAAAGGAAGCCAAGCAATAACGATTTCAGTGAAAAAGTCGAAAACAAACTTGGCGTCCGTGCGCTTCTTAAGCTTACGCTGGGCAAACCGTTAAAAATATCAATATACGATGAGCGTAAGAATTGGTCAGCATGAAAAGTTCTACAAAAAAGTCGACGAGAGCATATCTCTATCTTCAATACATCGCCCACTATAAGTGTTTTTAGACTGGATGGAAGGGACACGTCCCCGTTCGCTCTTGTGTGCGTGCGGCACCCCGCACGCTTGACCTTGCTTTGCCCTTGGTTTGCACTTGCCGTTCCCGAGTAATTTGAAACAAGATAAGCAAGATAAGTATCATGCAGATCATTTTCTAACATGTCAAGAGTATTTGGCTTCGAGCGAAGCGATAAGCCGTCAGCCTTTCTAGCATTTTTCAGCATTTGTAGCATTTAAAATGATACAAAGTCTAGTCTTTCAGACTGACTGTCACTTTTTTATGTTATTTAATATGTTTAATTCGAAATATTAAAAAGTACTTTAATAATAATTTAATAAATTCGCAAAAGTGTACATGAGAAATTCAGAATAAACAGGACATTAAGAACTACATAGTGCCTCAACAAAGGCAGTGCACTGGTTGAAAAGTCTGGACATTAAGTATTGAATGTCGACCTGTAAATAATTGTATGAACGATTATGGCCGATAAAGCGATGTTTTTTGTGATATTATTTCGTAGTTTCATTTGGTTCCACTAATAAAAAGAAATCTTCTACGCTATTGTATGTATACTCTTGACAGTTAGAGGAATAAGGTTACGCTGGTTTATATTATGTGTAGGTCAGCCATTTATTTTCACGCTTGGCCATGATTACACGTTTTAGCTCTCGCAGTAAAGCAGCGCAGGTGTGCTTCATAAGAAGCGAGGTAGCACGCAATTCTCTATTCCAGTGGGGGTCCAGGCATGGATTCAAAAGATCGCTTCGGTGGCTTAGCTGGTAGCATGCTGAACTGCTGTGCCCATAATAGCAGGTTCAACTTGGTCGAAGTCGTAGGATTTTTTAAGAGCGTTAAAATCTTCAGTATGGCTTCCTTTGAAGGGGAAGTAAAGCCGGCGGTCCCATGTGATAGATTTATGGCATGTAAAAGATCCTTCCACAGACTAAACTCATGTGAAGCTAAATTTCTAGGTTTGATTTCGTTGGAACGCTCTATCAAAGTTCTAACGTTCACCACTAGGTATCATTGACATCTGGTAGCGAAAGTTGGAGCTACTTGAAATTGAACGGAACTTGTAGCTCACCCTATGGGAGTCCGCTAGAAACAGCTACAGCCTCTGGTGAGCCAAACATGTCCTCGGACACTCCCGGCACTATAAAAGCCATACGATAAATAAATAAATAAATAAATAAATAAAAACCAAGAGCTCGCTGATGAGCCTATCTTTGTGTTCCTAGGAGAAACCCGCACAAGACACGGCATAAACCTAGAAAAATTGCCGAGTTTTAATTCCTTGGCGTCGCCTCCGTAGCGTAGCGGTCAGCATGGTTAGCTGCCGCCCCGGAGGTCCTGGGTTCGATTCCCGGCTCTGCCACGAAATTTGAAAAGTGGTATGAGGACTGGAACGGGGTCTACTCAGCCTCGGGTGGTCCAAATGAGTAGAGGGGGTTCGATTCCCACCTCAGCCATCCTGGAAGTGGTTTTCCGTGGTTTCCCACTTCGTCTTCGGGCAAATGCCAGGATGGTATCTGCTGTAAGGCCACGGCTGCCTCCTTCCCTCTTCCTAGCCTTTCCATCCCAATCTTCCATCCCTTCCCATCCCTAATGAGGCCCCTGTTCGCTTTGCAGGTGAGGCCGCCTGGGCGAAGTGCTGATCACACCTCCCCAGTTGTATCCCTCCCGACCAGATGTTCCAAGCTCCAGGACACTGCCCATAGAGGCGGTAGTGATGAGTTCCCTCGCTGAGTCCTTGGGAACCACCAACCTAGAGGGTAAATTGACTAAATAAAAAATAAAAAAATTCCTTGGCCGTGAAAGCCAATATGCCATCATAAATGACAGTGGTTTTTTTTTTTTTTTTTTTGCAGAGAAGACGCAAACCAGTAAAAATAAAACAAAACGAAAAACAACAGAAGAAACGAACGAATTATTTCTCAAGGTGTTAATGGAGGTATGTTGCTTCACTACGTACAGTATTCGTATCTTCGTAAAAATTCCTATAAGTGATTGTTAGATACAGTATTGTTTACTTTCAGCCCGTAGATGATTCAATAATATCTACTTAGTATAAAACTAACAAGGGGACTCTACGGCAATCGGATTTTTGTAATTTTTTCCGCTTCGGGTACGTAAAGTTCAGACCTCGAACAATAATTTCCCAAAGCCTTTCGAAGCCATATTCATAAATTCTCGAGAAAATCGACTTCAAAGATTGAGCAGGACGCGTGGCTCACCCGGTAAGATTCGGGAACAGTAATCGCTGGGACACTAGTTCGAGTCTCGCTTTGGGTGCTATATATATTTTTTTCTTTCAATTCATCTACTACTAATGTGATTGAAATATAAAAATAATCAAGTTTGTAGTCACCTCAGTAGCGTAGCGGTCAGCATGGTTAGCTGCCGCCCCGGAGGTCCTGGGTTCGATTTCCGGCTGTGCCACGAAATTTGAAAAGTGGTACGAGGACTGGAACGGGGTCTACTCAGCCTCGGGTGGCCCAAATGCGTAGAGGGGGTTCGATTCCCCCTCAGCCATCCTCGAAGTGGTTTTCCGTGGTTTCCCACTTCGTCTTTGGGCAAATGCCGGGATGGTACCTTCTTCAAGGCCACGGCCGCCTCCTTCCCTCTTCCTTGTCTATCCATCCTAACCATCCCTTACCTTCCCTCATGAGGCCCCTGTTCGCTTTGCAGGTGAGGCCGCCTGGGCGAGGTGCCAATCCCACCTCTCCAGTTGTATCCCTTCCGATTCGATGTTTCCAGCTCTAGGACACTGCCCGTAGTGGCGGTAGTGGTGAGTTCCCTCGCTGAGTCCATGGGTTCCACCAACCTGGAGGGTAAACGACAAAAAAAAAAAAAATCACAGATACGTTATGTAATTATAATTTCCAATGAAAAAACACACGTCTCATTTCTAATTATATCCTATTTCAAATTGCGAATAAGCGACAAAAGTAATATCCAGCAATTATATTCACATCTTGTACAGTAGATTAATAAAAATTTAAATAGAAAAATAAATTAATGTAAACAATGGAATGAGTAAAATTGAATGTGATGAAATATTTGAATATGGTGGTTTCTTCGAGATCTGTCATTATTTCGAATAACAGTTCTACGTGTATCGTTTCCCTTTGTCACGTTTTTCTACCTGCGAAGTAGGCTCTAGCACAAAGGATTTGTGGGTATTCCAGGACGGGTGGAAGGGATACATACCACATCATTCGCAAGGGATGCCTGTTCGAAGTAGCATTTGACCGTTGGTTCCCCGAGAAGCAGATGGTGTTTCTTGGCGTGGTGGGTGATTTTTTCTTACATACGATCAAGAAAAAGATAATGTCGGGCGTGGAGGACGACAATCCGCCTGATGCTGATTTATATATTTCAATCACATTAGTAGTATATGAATTGAAAGAAAACAAGAAGTTCCGTGAAGAACTATACAGCCTACTTTTCATGCCAATGATTATTCTACAGAATATGAACCTAACCAGATTAATGACGAAATTAAGTTGGTAATATCGAAATATCTAATTAGTTCAAAATATACCTGGTATAATGTAGCCTAATAGAGCACTACAGTTGGCAGCCCTGGTGACTGAATATATTCTTAGTTCCATCTCTTAAGGTACAGAATACAAAATTTGGTTGAAGTCCATTGGACGTTACATGCAGTTAGACACTGGATCTATCAGCACGCGTAAAAGCATGTTGGCAACAATACCATGCGTGTGCTGGTCAGAAATAATCTGAAATATTATGATATCTTGTTGTGCCAATTTCGGATGAAATCCATTTGTTAGTATAGAAGTTACATGTATTTAAAAATTGGTCTTATCAGCAGGCATAGAATCATGTTGGCAGCACTGACTTATATTAATTAATCCAAATTAATCTAGAATGCCAGGTGCTATACGTGTGCGAAGTATAGAGCTGTTGGCTTGCATACTTTCTGATATATTGATATTAAGGTAAAAATAATATAGACAGCATTTATTAACAGTTGGTAGCCCTGATTGCTCTTAGCAATACTTATAGTCATATCTGTTATGTTACACATTGCACATACGAAATTCGGTTTAAATCCAACTGATAGTATAGAACTTACATGTATTTAAAAATTGGTACTATCAGTAAGCTTATAATCATGTTGGTAGAACTGAAGTATATAAGTTACTCCAAATTAATCTAAAATGTCAGATTATACGTGTGCATAGTTTAAATCTGTCGGCTTGCATACTTTCCGATATATTGGTATTTGGTTTTAAAAAAATAGAGAGAGCAATTATTAACAGTTGGCAGCCCTGGAGGCTCTTAAGAATACACTCAGTCATATCTGTTTATGTACACATTTTACATACAAAATTTGGTTGAAATCCAATTGATAGTGCAGAAGTTATATGCATTTAAACATTGGACTTATCAGAAGGCTTAAAATTATTTTGGCAACACTGTCATGTATGGCCTCCTGGAAATTAAACTGAAATAGTATTATCTACATGTGTGCCAATTTTGGAATAGCTCCCAAGCATACCTTGCAAGATATCCAACATGGAGCTCAAATTTCTAGTGCGTTTTTTCAGCAGTTGGTAGCACTGACATCATTTTCAAATATGGACGTGAGATATTCGGGTGCACATCTTTACACATACTAAATTTGGTTTTGATTGCTGCAGCCATTTAGGAGTCACACAGCCAGACAGACAGACAGACAGGCAGACACACATTTTCCCGGATCGAACTCATAAGTCTACTTTTTCCTCACTTTTGCAAAATGTGAAAAGTAGGCTAAAATAGCACCCGAAGTGAGACTCGAACTAGCGTCCCGGCGATTACTGAGCCCGAACGTTACCGGGTGAGCCACGCGTCCTGCTCAACTCGGTAACATCTTTACTGGATATGAAGCACTCTGAAAACTTCGAAGTCGATTTTCTCGAGAATTTATGAATATGACATTGAACGGCTTTGGAAAATTATTGTTCGAGGTCTGAACTTTACGTACCCGAAGCGGGAAAAATTACAAATATCCGATTGCCGTAGAGTCGCCTTGTAAGTCCCTGATTCTTGGATGCCACGGGTAATCTCGAGAACCACTGGATGAAATTTAATGCGGTTTTCACCATTCTGTAAATGATATCTCGAGGAAGGTTTCTGTAGAAAAGGAAGCCAAGCAGTAATGACATCAGTGAAAAAGTCGGAAAAAAAAAGAAAATTGGCGTCCGTGCGCTTTTTAAGCCTACGCTGTGCAAACCGTTAAAAATATCTATGTACTATGATTGTAAGAATTGTTCAGCATGAAAAATTCTACAAAGAAGTCCTCGAGAGCATATCTCTATCTTCAATACATCGCCCACTATAGGTGTTTTTACGTTTTCATTTCTTCCAACAATCTCCATACAATTACTGAGGCGACAGTTTACGAGCTAGCGGGCGAGCCTATTACCCCAGGTACAGCCAGCAGCAAACTGTCAAGTCGTGTTCAGTTAGGACTTCAGAGAAGTCCCTGAAAGTGCAACTCGGCCTTTCTTTATTTCTCCTGTGAACTTTTCGTTCAGCAAAATACACAGTCAAGTTAAGATTGGACGGAAGGGGGATTTGTGTTTCATGCACCTCGCCATTCTTAAATTACGTCTAACAAGAATTCGTTGCACATGCATCTCCTAGATAATATAATTAATAGTCCAGTCAGTGATTTTAAGCCATCATGCCGAGACGTAAAACGGATATAGGTCGTAGTTCATTGTCATCGAAAAAAAAAAGCGCTTTCACGTAATGCATTCATAACTATTCCCGGGCGAAGCCGGGGTGGGTTGCTAGAGTACTATAAATTCTCAAAAAATGGGATTTCCCTCTAACTCGAAATATCAAGGTTCCACTCAATATGTAACTTAATTTTTACTTACTACCACATTTTCAATGGCAAATCCAGCATAGTAGTCCTTGAGGTCATCGTACTTGGCGTCTATACCTTTGAGGACCTTTGCTACTGGTGCGATGGTTTGTGTTGAACTATCCACCACATGGAGGTACATGTCACACCTGTGAACACAAGTTCATTTCTCAAATTATCCAGTGACGGGAAAATATTACAAGATACAAAATAGAATAAATTAAAATTACTAGACATCGTGGATTGCGACCCATAACAAGTTTCACACTTGATTATAAAAATGTAGTTCTTTTAAGATTCTGTTAGATATTTCCAGTTGAATACTGGCATCCCATGATATTATACGAAGGGCGGTCAATAAATAATGCAACACTTTTATTTTCTAAAAGCAGGTTGGTTTTATTGAGGATTCTAATACACCATGTTATTCCGCAATCCTTTGGTACTGCCCCCGTAATTGAATTATATAGAGACCACGGTGGCTATATTGGAAATTATAAAGAAAGTTATGGCTGTCATAGTTATGACGTGGGTAGTCATGACGTAAGCACGGATGACGCAGACATTATGCCAGCAGGCTACTTGAGCTGAGATTCTCAGTGACGTCAGCATTTATTCGAGAAAGATCCAAGATGTACGACGCAGTCGCAGGAAACGTGGAATTCTGCTGAGGAAGAAATTATGCTATTGGAGGGGAGGCTTGAACCAATGAACGATAGTCTGAAGGAAGACGGAGATTGCTGAAACTATGGTATTTTTATTACTTTTTGGAATGCAGAATTGTGGAAATCCATTTGCAGTAGAGGCATTGTTCTGGAATTTTGGTGAAATTTATTTTCAGTTTTTGAATTTTGAAAATCCGTCATGTATTGACGAAGTTGGAACTTCTAGCGATGACGCAGTAACACGCGATAGAAGGGATAGATACGCCCCTCATGAAGTTCATAAAAGGCCTTGCGTAGAAGAGAGGAGCCTCATTCTCAGATTATAAATCGTCTGATATTCAATCATCTGATCTCAAATAGTCATTTCAGTGAAACGTCGAGTGAGATTAGTAGTGAAAAAGTCGTCTTTATAACGCGTGGTGAATCCACTGCATTAAACGAGAGTCGAACTTACAAGCAGTGCAGGTTTACTGTGTGTAAATCTAGGTGAAGTTGAAACGCACATTATAACGCTTCTACAAGATTAGCTGTGAACAGTTAGCGGTCGCCTATAAGCTAATTCTATTGTGCATTGCTACAGTAAGGAGTGTAGAAAAGTTGAACAATTTCGAGGAAGTATTTTGGAAGTTATTGACAATTTTAGACGACTGACAAAAGTGATTTTCTCGCTACAGGAGAAACACTTTGTATAGCCAGAATCTACGCGACGGCTGACAAGGCTAGTGAAATAGGGAGACTTCAGATTGCTTTTGTGACACAACGCTACAGTATTATGGAACAGTCTAATATGGCAGTTTGTTCTTCTATTACCATAACCGAAGAGAAGATGGAAGGCTAAAGGACTTAATGCAATTGGGACATATTTCAACGGAGTAAGATAGCAACATGGAACTTCGCTAATTGCTATTCCATACAAGCGAACATGTGGTAAATAACCATCTACACCCATGTTTCGTGATTAAAGGCAGAATACTATCAAACAGCAATGGAAATGATTTCATACTCACTGAATATGAATATTTCTTCGGAAATTTATACAAAAACTTCATGGCGATTTTCAACTGGAACTTCAGGGATTTTTCAAGAGAGGTCAGGGTTGTCCCGACTCACAAAGAAGATTATTGCCGGAAGGATGTCGTTCGTCTTCGTGAAGCAGTTCGATTCTCCGAGGGTGCTGTTTCTGGTTTCGAGGATGGAGCTCAGCTTTAACTTGGTGGAATGGATCCATCAACTGTCTTCTTTGGGGAATTTTCCTCTGGAACGTCAATCGGCAGATAAGGTAGTCGTGAACGTTTATTGTATTTGAGTTTCTTAGCAATATTTGAGCAACCATTTTTCCCATATTTTTGTCCTCATGTATTTTGCCCTATATTCTTGTTTGAGATTCCTATTCTCAGTACACCTTGATGAGTTATGCTTTTTTCGACGATTTATTAAGACATTGTTATGTCATGGGCATAGTTAAATGATTTTGGATCAGTTGAAACTGATATTTAGATTTTTTAGTAATTTGTTTAATCTTCTTTTTTGTAGTCTCGATTTGACTGTAAGTTAATGATTTTTATGGCAGATTTAAATTCAGACAGCGTGTCATTTTATTAAAGTAATTCTACCCCAGTTTAATTACTTTGACCAATTTTCTGTCATCATCAAGAAGGAAGAACATTTAAATGATTTTAGAGCGTTAAAATCCAGTATGTTGTCGACGATCTTGGAAATACTAGTCGTTATTTGAATTGATTGCAACACAGACATTTATCGTCAGTTATGAACGATCATTGCATCATAGACAATTTTGTGAAAGATGAACTTTAATTATGAATTATCGAATGCATTAAATTCGTGAAACTTGTGTTAGGTTTTTTCTCATTTAGAGATTTATATAATGATGTTTGCATTCCCCAGTCTAATTGGATTCTATTCGACTATTTTGCAGTTAGTCGCACTTTGTTTGATGATAGTATTTTTATACTACAATTCTTTGAAGATGTTAATCTTAAATTTTGATAGACCAGACAGGCGTATATAAGCGTATTCACTATTAAATTTGTTTGTGATTGGCAAATTTTTATTTCATTTCGATTCATGAATGAAATCCACGAAGGTTAAATGACAACAGTTTTGAAACAATTAATGATTATAAGAATTTTTAAGTGGAACTATGAATGTATAATCGATAGTGCAGCGGACATGTTGAAAGTCGCTGATGTATAATGGCCTTAAATAAATGAAGGAGATTCCCACAGTATTGATGATAAAGATTGTGTTAGTGGAAGTTTTTTGTAAATTCTGTGGAAGATTTTGTTGCCGTATATTTTAATATATGATGAATTTTGGGCCTATTTTTAATGCAGTTTGTGCATTATTTTGTAAGCGAAGTATTTTCCGCTAGAGTGTATTGTCATAGTTCGTTGAAAATTAATCAAGTGAATTTACTGTTATAATTAACAAGAGTTTTGAAAGAATTTGAGATAAGATTTTGAATGAAGATTACCGTCACAAATAATTAAAATTATTACAACCTTTATTAAACCAGATTGTGACATTTACATGTATAACTAACCTTCATTGGTCGATTATATTAAACACAATTATGAATTTACCAACCGGATGAACATGTGGTTCAATGTATTTCTTAAATTAATAATTTAAATAATTTAAATGTTGATATTGTAAATAATAAATGTAAATATCTTTGACAATAATGTGGAACGAAAGTAATGTTAAAGGCGTGTTTAAAAATTTTGTAATTATCTTCGACAATATTATAAACAATTTCTAATTGTTATAAATAATTTATTTGATTTTGTTATAAACATTTAAGAGTGTGTTTTATACTCTAAACTATGCTTATTAAACATTTGGATGATAACTTAACAAGTTTAGGGATTGTTAGAATAATCCAGTGGTATGTGAGTTAAGCATTTGAAAGATTTGCGTCAATATATATATATGAGTTGTCTTGTAGACATTTAAAGCTTTGAAAGGAGCTGAATTCTTACGCAGTGTGGCGTGACGAGGGAGCCCCATTTGACAGGCATGCGCCAGGTTGAAGGGTAGACCAGCTGGCTCGACATCTGGTTATCAGCGGGTGAGGTCGATACTCTGGCCTTGCGCCTATTAATACAAGTGTCATGTTTATTAAAAGAAACCAAATGCTCTATATATGTCGTATCCTGACTTCCTCATCCAATCCAAATGTGTATTGAATGTTACGTTATTTTGAGCTCATGGGAGCTAACATATTGTTTGCTAACTATGCAAGTCCTTTAAGTGGACGTAGTCAGATTGACATGAGCTACTGATAGCCACATTTATTTTGTTGAGTTGTTAAAATCATACTCTTTATTTGAAATAAAAGCTTTTGTACAGTTCAAAGTTCTCGTCTTCGGTCTGGTTCATTTTTAAATGTCATGGTCAAGATTATTGTGGGAGCATACTTTAGAGATCCTGTTGTCAACCCAATCCCCGAGATTATTTTTAAGAGGTAAGTAAAAGTAAGTATGAAACCCCGTCTATTTTGGTGTGTTCCACAATAATTTTCTCGGTAACTTCTGTGTTCAAACCTCGGTAGTATCTGTCAGTGCCATTTTCATTGATGTAGCTGAGCCGGTGCGATTGATTATTGGCAATCCGATTGAGGGGGCGGATATCTGACAGCCTACTATCCGGGTAAACGGGGACAGAAGGATTGGCACACCTATAACGTGGGGCTGAGTCAACAGTAGGATTGGCAAACCTAAAACGTGTGGTTCGATTAGACTCAAATTAAGAGGTTGATTCTTTGTTAGATGTCTAGGCCAATTGTAGAATTTAAGAGTGTGATTATATAGGAATTAAATGTTGTATTGTATTAGGAAAATTACACTCAGAAAAGATCAGATCTTATACAACTTGAGAGAGGTTAAATAGGCTGGAAACTTAGAAAAATCGCCTATGATCTGGAATCTTATTTTATTTGACCGGCTTATGACATTTTAGTCATATTAAAGATAAATTTAAATTATTTGGATTGTAAATGTAAATTATTTGTGTTAGGATATTTTAAAATGAGCCAGGGAAATTTGAACATGTGCTTGAGTTTGTTTCAACATGAAGTGTCTTCGAAAGTTAATTATAAGGTAGTTATAAGTTAGATTTAAGACAGAAAATTGATCAAATTTATATATGGTGAAAAGTGTTGCTCAAATGTTGTTATTTTGCTCTTTTGATGTATGTCCCTACAGCAGTCTAATTTTTGAATAATATTGTAATGGCAGATGAAAGTTTTAAGATGATGTTAGAGGAAATGTCTGCTAATATGAAGCAGATGATGGAGGAGAATGCTAGTAATTTGAAAGCTAGCATGAATGAAAGTATGAAGGAGATGGAAGCTAGGAATACTAGTCGAATGGAGGAGAATGCTAGTCGAATGGAGGAGAATGCTGGTAATTTGTCTGCCAATATGAAAGCTCTTCAGACCAGTTCTGCTAACTTAGAGGATAATATGTCGCGTTTACAGATTAATACCCAAGGAATTGAGAATGCTGTAACTGACATGCGCTCAGACGTGTCCAATGTTAAAATTGATGTTGCTAATGTGCATAAAGATCTTACAATGTTGAATTTAGATGTTGCTAATGTCCGAAGTGATATTTCTTGTGCTAGGGCTGAGGTAGTTGTTGTTAAAAATGACGTTGCGACTGTCCAAGACAAGGTTGAGGAAGTCCAAAGAGGAATCCAAAATGTTAGAACTGATGTATCCAATGTTCAGGTTGATATTAATAACATTCATTCGGATGTAAACGAGATGCAAAGTGACATAAATAAAATTCAAATAGAGGTCAACACAGTTTTCGTAGATGTTGCTAAAGTCCAAACTGATGTAAATAAAGTCAGGGAAGAGATAGAAAATTCGAAAACCCTTTGTACACGTAATATAAGTGCATTAACGACTAGGCTAGTTGATGAGTCAGTTAGAACGACAGCGTCTTTAGAAGGTTTAAAGTTTGGTGTAGAGGTCATGAGAACCCAGGTATTAGACCATAATAAAGTATTGAAAGAGGATATCGAAATAGACATAGCAGAAATGTTAACGGCAAATGTAGCAATATGGAAAGACGAGTGGAGTAGGTCAAGTGGGGAACATGTAACCCAAATTCAGGATCGTATTGAAAGAAAACTCGCCAGTACTCAAATTGATATTAACAATGAAGTAGTACAGATTAGGAAAGATTTAAGCGTCAGGATGGATTCGCTATCCGAAATACAAGTTGAAGATAGAACACAACTAGATCGGGATGTGCAAACATTAAAATCTGCATTAGAGGAACAGATTCATAAAGTTGTCTCTGATGTGAATGAAACGACGAGTAAACTGCAGAATTTGAAGTTAGGACAGGCTAGTTTAATGGAGACCTACAAAGAAGAGTTAATCAAGAAAGTCTTAACGGAGATTACTGACAAGGATACAGTAGGCTTGGCTTGCGAAACCAGTAGGAATTATGCCAGAAGATATAACCTAGATCCAGAAGAGAGAGACGTGACTCCTGAAGAACGTATATCCAGATTCAGGGAGGAAGATGACGAGAGGAATATGGAACCTGAGTGGAACTATCGAGATAGTGGGAAAAACTACCCGGATTCATATCCGAGGAACGTAACGGTCATTAGGAATTTTGAAGATAAACCGCAAAAATTCAGTAACACTGATAGTTTGACACCTATAGAATATGTAAGGAACCTCAAAGATTATTTCATCGAAGCTCACATTCCCAGAGAGAGAGAGATGAAGATAGTGGAGAGATATTTGATTGGAGGACCCCTCGAATGGTTTGCGCATTTAGATACACATTCAGTAACTTTGACGAGATTGCAGAGGCATTAATCAAACGATTTTGGTCCATAGAAGCGCAGAATTCGTTAAGAGCGGAGGTTTATTCAAGAAAATACTCAGGTACTCTTCCAACGCGGTACGCTGATTTCTTTACGAGTCAATTATCCCGCTTGAGATTTTTGCAACCCCCATTGTCAACGGAGCAACTTATTGATGCGATTTCTCGTATGCTACCTGTGGAGGTGAGGAGACCAATAATTTCGTCAAACATCAGGGATTTAACCAGCATGGATGAATTACTGAGGAGGTTAGACTACACAAGTCCAATGCCTAACGTGGTACAGAAAGGTCAAAGGCATGACTTCAAAGAAATAAATACTGTATATATGGACCAAGTCCAACAAACTGACAAGCCAGATGAGGAGAAAACTGACAATGTAGGTCCTCACAGGAATAATCAGTTTCGAAATAACAGATCGCAAGGTTACCGACCGTATCAACAGAGAAGAGGCTGGAACTATAACCGAGGAAATTACAATGGAAGAGGCAGATATTACAATAATAATGGTTATAACCGGAATTATAATAGGAATAACCAGAGCCAAAACAGAAATCAGAATCCTCAAGGTCAGGTTATGACACCCGATCAGTATCAGGAAAGAGAGAAGGAAAGCCAGCAATACCTGAAAGAATTACGGGAAAAAGAAGCCAACAACCAAAAGAAAAGGCAGGATGTTGTAATCGATCCTGGGCCTTCTACGAGTCAGCAGAATTTTGAGGTCGGTAACACACACAAAAAAAAAAAAAAACGCCGATTTCTCAATGTCAGTGAGAACTTGTAAATACATTGCCACACCACACCTGATTACAATTAATGAGATATATGAAGTGACTGATGAAGATTTGCTAGAAGAGAGGGGTATCGTTAAAGAGGAAAGACCATGTGCCTTACCTATTATTTCTGTATGGATAGATGGCCAACAGTATAAAGCCCTGATGGATACTGGTGCAATTATCTCCATCATTTCAGAGGAATGTTATCAAAGTCTGCTAAGAGGAGAGAACATGACAGTTCTACCTGTTTCTACCGTCAAAGTGAGAGGGATATTCCAAGATAAGGCAGTAAAGTGCAAGATTCAAGTGTTATTGAACTTTGAGATCAATGGAAGGAATTATGAACAGATCTTCATTGTAGTGAGCAAGATCAATTTTGATATGGTGCTTGGAATCGATTTTATATCGAAGGTCGGAGCTATTATTGACATGAAGAACAGAAGTATTAGCTTTAATGATGGGTACATGATCACAGAAGAGATAGAAAAACAGGACGTGAAAAACAGTCTGGAAATAGACCTTAGGGAAGAAATTTTGAATACCATAATTAATGAAGTGGAGAATTCAGCAGAAATACCCAGTAGAAAAACTGAAGGATTTGAAGAAATTCAGGGGGAATTTGAAGATCTGATAAAGGAATTCCAAGATATTTTCGATGAAAAGCCTGGATTGATTAAGGATTATAAATACAAGATAAGGCTGACAGATGAAACCCCTTACCAGAAGAGAATATACCCCATTCCTGAGAAATACTATCAAGAAGTACGAGGGTTAATCAGAAAAATGGAGGTAGACGGGATTATTAAAAAACAGGCGTCGTCTTATATAAACCCCATCACAGTAGTGAAGAAAAGTAATGGTCAGATACGTCTTTGTCTCGATGCCAGGACCATTAACTTGAAGATTCTTCCAGAAAATGACCGACCACCCAAGATTAGAGATCTGCTTCGAAAATTCAAAGGGAGAGCATGTTTCAGCGTTCTTGACTTGACGTCTTCATTTTATCAAGTTCAGCTAGAAGAAGATAGTATGCAGTACACTGGATTCCTATTTGACCAGACGTCATGGGTCTTTGTCCGAATGCCTTTTGGTATGGTTAACAGTGGACCAGCACTTATTCGAGCACTTGATAGTAAGCTTACGGACGAAGTGAAAGAAAATGTAATCTGCTACATTGACGATTTAATCGTATCTTCACCCAGCGCCGCAGAACATTTAGTGCACTTGAGAAAGTTGTTCGAGAATTTAAGGGAGGCCAATATCAAGGTGAATTTTGGAAAATGTCAATTCTTGAAGCAGGAGATAAATTACTTGGGGCATACTATTGATAAAGATGGATATCATCCAAACTTGAAAAAAGTAGATGCGATCACGAGATTTCCAAAGCCAACTAAGGTGAAACAAGTCAGAGAATTTGTAGGCGCATGCCAATTTATTAGCAGCCACTGTCCAAGATACTCTGAAATTATGGCTCCTCTGTATGACTTACTCAAGAAGAACAACAGATGGAAATGGAGTACCGCTGCAGACGAGGCTTTTGAGAAAGCAAAAGAGATGCTCAGAAATAATGTGAAACTGGAGTACCCAGACTTTGAGAAGGTGTTCTATATTGAGTCTGATGCATCAAGAATAGGCATTAGTGCAGTCTTATACCAGAAAGACGAGGCAGGCAACAAGCACTACATTGCGTTCACTAGTCGGAAGTTGAAGAAACACGAGGAAAACTACTTCACGACAGAACTTGAAGCGTTAGCTTTTGTAACAGCATTGCAAGCCTGGAAGAAAATCCTGCTGGGACATAAGGTCATCATTATTACTGACCATAAAGCACTACAGTTTATGCTGCAAACTGACATGTCAAGTGATAGATTGACACGTTGGGCTTTGTTCACCCAATAGTTTAACGCCACTATCGTCCACCAGCCTGGGAAAGATAACTTACTGGCTGATGCTCTATCACGTAACCCTATTAAAAGTGTGCAGATACACCATGTACAATTGGAGCAAGAAGATCAAGAAACCGTTAGGAGGTTAGCCCGAATCGGTGTGTCACAGAAGAGACACGCTCCAATAAGGAAAATGTACAGGTTCTTCAAGGGTTACATGGACAATACGGATGTTGACTATGCAGTTACACGGAGAAATTCACGACACTTTGTCTTGAGTGGAGACATCGTATGCAAGTATGCTGACTCTGCGCATACAAAACTCCGAATAGTCGTGCCACCTAAACTTGTTGTCAATTTAGTGTGGGTAGCTCATCACGCAACTGGACATGCCGGTTTAGATAAAACTCTTAATACTCTTCAAGAGAGATTTATCTGGACTAACATGCGTTCCAGCATTGCCAAGGTCATTCGATCATGTGACAAATGTCAAAGAGCAAAGTATGCTTCTGCTTTATTAAAAGGAAAACCGAAAGCTATGATTCCTTCTAAGCCAAACGAACTAATGGCGACGGATATATTTGGCCCCTGTCCGAAGGGATATCAGGGTAACCAGTACCTGTTGGTTACCGTGGATGTTTTCTCAAAATTTGTTACAATGAATCCCATGCAGAAAGCTAACACAAGGAACGTAGTAAGCAGACTGGAAAATGCTGTATTTCCTAAAGCTGGTAAACCGAAATATCTACTGTCAGATCATGGAACGCAGTTTACATCCGTGGAATTTGCAGCGGATATGGAAAGGCTTGGCATTAAGCACTTATTTTCAAGCGTGCGTTACCCAGAATCGAATTCCTCAGAAAGATATATGGCTGAATTTTCGAAATTCTGTCGAATTTTCCGTCCAAATGATCATTCTGGTTGGGTGAGATTTGTACCCCTTATTGAGGAATGTCTGAACTCTACAGTGCAGGAGAGCACAGGAGAAGTGCCAATGCGACTTCATCTAGGAAGAAACCCAGAAAGGCCGTGGGATAATCTTTTCAACCACATTCCTAGAGATCCCGACCTAGGAAGGCAGCAGAGGATTGACAAGGCGAAGGAACAACTGCAGAAAGCAGCAGAGAAACGATTGAAAAGAGTAGCTGGAAAACGTTTTGGTACACCCTTACAAGTTGGAAATCTTGTATTATTACGCAGACCTGTCAAGGCTGATATGAGCAAGAAAATATACCCCAAATTTGGAAATGTGTTCATGGGACCGTTTAGGATTACGAATGCCTATGGAAACAACTGCTATGAACTCTACGATGATGAGAATAATGTCATTTACGGCAAGTTCAATGCTGGAAACTTAAAAAGATACTATCCTAGAGTAAGCCAGTAATAATTCAATTTCGTGTTCAAGAGAGTTGAGGTACTTGTAACACTGAGTTTAAAAACAATTTGCAACTGTTTTTAAAACGTGGTGAGAGGAGAATGCCCCCGTAATTGAATTATATAGAGACCACGGTGGCTATATTGGAAATTATAAAGAAAGTTATGGCTGTCATAGTTATGACGTGGGTAGTCATGACGTAAGCACGGATGACGCAGACATTATGCCAGCAGGCTACTTGAGCTGAGATTCTCAGTGACGTCAGCATTTATTCGAGAAAGATTCAAGATGTACGACGCAGTCGCAGGAAACGTGGAATTCTGCTGAGGAAGAAATTATGCTATTGGAGGGGAGGCTTGAACCAATGAACGATAGTCTGAAGGAAGACGGAGATTGCTGAAACTATGGTATTTTTATTACTTTTTGGAATGCAGAATTGTGGAAATCCATTTGCAGTAGAGGCATTGTTCTGGAATTTTGGTGAAATTTATTTTCAGTTTTTTAATTTTGAAAATCCGTCATGTATTGACGAAGTTGGAACTTCTAGCGATGACGCAGTAACACGCGATAGAAGGGATAGATACGCCCCTCATGAAGTTCATAAAAGGCCTTGCGCAGAAGAGAGGAGCCTCATTCTCAGATTATAAATCGTCTGATATTCAATCATCTGATCTCAAATAGTCATTTCAGTGAAACGTCGAGTGAGATTAGTAGTGAAAAAGTCGTCTTTATAACGCGTGGTGAATCCACTGCATTAAACGAGAGTCGAACTTACAAGCAGTGCAGGTTTACTGTGTGTAAATCTAGGTGAAGTTGAAACGCACATTATAACGCTTCTACAAGATTAGCTGTGAACAGTTAGCGGTCGCCTATAAGCTAATTCTATTGTGCATTGCTACAGTAAGGAGTGTAGAAAAGTTGAACAATTTCGAGGAAGTATTTTGGAAGTTATTGACAATTTTAGACGACTGACAAAAGTGATTTTCTCGCTACAGGAGAAACACTTTGTATAGCCAGAATCTACGCGACGGCTGACAAGGCTAGTGAAATAGGGAGACTTCAGATTGCTTTTGTGACACAACGCTACAGTATTATGGAACAGTCTAATATGGCAGTTTGTTCTTCTATTACCATAACCGAAGAGAAGATGGAAGGCTAAAGGACTTAATGCAATTGGGACATATTTCAACGGAGTAAGATAGCAACATGGAACTTCGCTAATTGCTATTCCATACAAGCGAACATGTGGTAAATAACCATCTACACCCATGTTTCGTGATTAAAGGCAGAATACTATCAAACAGCAATGGAAATGATTTCATACTCACTGAATATGAATATTTCTTCGGAAATTTATACAAAAACTTCATGGCGATTTTCAACTGGAACTTCAGGGATTTTTCAAGAGAGGTCAGGGTTGTCCCGACTCACAAAGAAGATTATTGCCGGAAGGATGTCGTTCGTCTTCGTGAAGCAGTTCGATTCTCCGAGGGTGCTGTTTCTGGTTTCGAGGATGGAGCTCAGCTTTAACTTGGTGGAATGGATCCATCAACAGTCTTCTTTGGGGAATTTTCCTCTGGAACGTCAATCGGCAGATAAGGTAGTCGTGAACGTTTATTGTATTTGAGTTTCTTAGCAATATTTGAGCAACCATTTTTCCCATATTTTTGTCCTCATGTATTTTGCCCTATATTCTTGTTTGAGATTCCTATTCTCAGTACACCTTGATGAGTTATGCTTTTTTCGACGATTTATTAAGACATTGTTATGTCATGGGCATAGTTAAATGATTTTGGATCAGTTGAAACTGATATTTAGATTTTTTAGTAATTTGTTTAATCTTCTTTTTTGTAGTCTCGATTTGACTGTAAGTTAATGATTTTTATGGCAGATTTAAATTCAGACAGCGTGTCATTTTATTAAAGTAATTCTACCCCAGTTTAATTACTTTGACCAATTTTCTGTCATCATCAAGAAGGAAGAACATTTAAATGATTTTAGAGCGTTAAAATCCAGTATGTTGTCGACGATCTTGGAAATACTAGTCGTTATTTGAATTGATTGCAACACAGACATTTATCGTCAGTTATGAACGATCATTGCATCATAGACAATTTTGTGAAAGATGAACTTTAATTATGAATTATCGAATGCATTAAATTCGTGAAACTTGTGTTAGGTTTTTTTCTCATTTAGAGATTTATATAATGATGTTTGCATTCCCCAGTCTAATTGGATTCTATTCGACTATTTTGCAGTTAGTCGCACTTTGTTTGATGATAGTATTTTTATACTACAATTCTTTGAAGATGTTAATCTTAAATTTTGATAGACCAGACAGGCGTATATAAGCGTATTCACTATTAAATTTGTTTGTGATTGGCAAATTTTTATTTCATTTCGATTCATGAATGAAATCCACGAAGGTTAAATGACAACAGTTTTGAAACAATTAATGATTATAAGAATTTTTAAGTGGAACTATGAATGTATAATCGATAGTGCAGCGGACATGTTGAAAGTCGCTGATGTATAATGGCCTTAAATAAATGAAGGAGATTCCCACAGTAATGATGATAAAGATTGTGTTAGTGGAAGTTTTTTGTAAATTCTGTGGAAGATTTTGTTGCCGTATATTTTAATATATGATGAATTTTGGGCCTATTTTTAATGCAGTTTGTGCATTATTTTGTAAGCGAAGTATTTTCCGCTAGAGTGTATTGTCATAGTTCGTTGAAAATTAATCAAGTGAATTTACTGTTATAATTAACAAGAGTTTTGAAAGAATTTGAGATAAGATTTTGAATGAAGATTACCGTCACAAATAATTAAAATTATTACAACCTTTATTAAACCAGATTGTGACATTTACATGTATAACTAACCTTCATTGGTCGATTATATTAAACACAATTATGAATTTACCAACCGGATGAACATGTGGTTCAATGTATTTCTTAAATTAATAATTTAAATAATTTAAATGTTGATATTGTAAATAATAAATGTAAATATCTTTGACAATAATGTGGAACGAAAGTAATGTTAAAGGCGTGTTTAAAAATTTTGTAATTATCTTCGACAATATTATAAACAATTTCTAATTGTTATAAATAATTTATGTGATTTTGTTATAAACATTTAAGAGTGTGTTTTATACTCTAAACTATGCTTATTAAACATTTGGATGATAACTTAACAAGTTTAGGGATTGTTAGAATAATCCAGTGGTATGTGAGTTAAGCATTTGAAAAATTTGCGTCAATATATATATGAGTTGTCTTGTAGACATTTAAAGCTTTGAAAGGAGCTGAATTCTTACGCAGTGTGGCGTGACGAGGGAGCCCCATTTGACAGGCATGCGCCAGGTTGAAGGGTAGACCAGCTGGCTCGACATCTGGTTATCAGCGGGTGAGGTCGATACTCTGGCCTTGCGCCTATTAATACAAGTGTCATGTTTATTAAAAGAAACCAAATGCTCTATATATGTCGTATCCTGACTTCCTCATCCAATCCAAATGTGTATTGAATGTTACGTTATTTTGAGCTCATGGGAGCTAACATATTGTTTGCTAACTTTGCAAGTCCTTTAAGTGGACGAAGTCAGATTGACATGGGCTACTGATAGCCACATTTATTTTGTTGAGTTGTTAAAATCATACTCTTTATTTGAAATAAAAGCTTTTGTACAGTTCAAAGTTCTCGTCTTCGGTCTGGTTCATTTTTAAATGTCATGGTCAAGATTATTGTGGGAGCATACTTTAGAGATCCTGTTGTCAACCCAATCCCCGAGATTATTTTTAAGAGGTAAGTAAAAGTAAGTATGAAACCCCGTCTATTTTGGTGTGTTCCACAATAATTTTCTCGGTAACTTCTGTGTTCAAACCTCGGTAGTATCTGTCAGTGCCATTTTCATTGATGTAGCTGAGCCGGTGCGATTGATTATTGGCAATCCGATTGAGGGGGCGGATATCTGACAGCCTACTATCCGGGTAAACGGGGACAGTACAATACTCTATTTTTCAACATAGTCTCCGATCAATGCTATGGCATTACGCCACTGTAATGTGAGGGCCTGTATGCCTGCATGGTACCACTCGACTGGTCGATGTGGAGCCAACAAGAAATTGTCACCTTCAGCCTCATAACGAGCAAGCAATTCCGCAGGGATGTTTATTCTTTGCTATTTATGGTCTACCGTTAGGTGTCGAGGAACCCAGCGAGAACAAAGCTTTGAATACTCCAACTAGTATCCGTAGACATTCTGCAAGCGCCTATGAATATCTGTTTTCCGCCAAAATATAGGCAGCCCTTCCAGCATTTCTGCTTGCCGGCCTGCCTGCTTCGATCGCGTTTGCTCTCTGTTTGGTACGCACCCATGGAGGAAAGAAAGGAAGGAGATGCCTTCGCTGCGCTACGTAGCGCAAGCTGCTGAAGCCAAACGACTCGCCCACTTTGGTTGCAAGAAAATGGCTGTCCCTATGCTTAAAGCCGTAAACCACTCCAACTAGTCTTGGATTTTAGTGACATAAAACTGCAATGACATGTCAAGATTTTTTCTTGGATAGGCAGATTACACTCTGTACATCACGGTACTTGGCACAAATAAGCTGCGTTATCGTTTTAAAAGCCAATTTTAAATATAAATATGAGAGCACCTTTGCGAGGCTAGTTTTGTAAGGAAGACGCGGCAAAACGTAATAATACGCTGACACACTGATTAAATTGAATACAGGTGTCTGAAGATGCGAGTTATACCAAAGAAGGAACATCTTGGGAATTAATGATGCCGAACTAATTACGGTAGGCTATTTACACCAAATTGAGTTTTATGTTCTTATTGGTGTTGAGGCATTCATCCGTTTTTAGGCCTAATTTCGAACACAGCCACATTCACTCATTGGTCATACACATTTTGATATTCAAGAATACGAACCTCAAAATTAATAAACAGAACAATTAAAAAAGGACGCATATTTGCACAAAAATACGGCATAGCCTATACGTTTCGGTACTGTCGGTATTTTCTATGTGGGGGTAGAAACTTGACGATTAGCCTCGAATTGATTAATTACGTAGGCCTACCGTAATTATTGACCGACAGCCGTTTGATAATTAGGGATTTCCAGAGGAATGACTTTTATTTTTTTGGTATATAGGGTAGGCCTACACATGCTGAGGTTAGAATAGAAGAGTTTCTTTTTTTAATAACTTATCACTACTGTTATTACGTTTCCAAAGTTGCATAACCGGAGCGCGATAAAAACCAGGCCCAAAATAAGGTTTAGCCATGCACAATGCCTCATGCAAGTCACAGAACACCAAATACGAGTTAAGGTTACGCCCACTTTGGACGCAGCGCTTGGCTTCACTCATACGAGCTCAGGGCATCTCCTCTTATTCTTTCCTCCATGTACGCACCTTTGTTACAGACGCCATTTTCAAGGCTAGTTATAGTGCTGCCACCTATCGGAAAGTAATGGAACTCTACGAAACGAAGCGGGAATATTCAAAGATGTCCCAAACAAAATTTCAATTTTTAAAAACAGAAATTGGTAGAGGAAGAAAATGTGTTGCATTATATATTGAACGCCGTACTTCCAAAATATCTATTCAGAAAAATAGACCTCTGGAATGTAGGGTTGATGAAGATCCTGTTCACCATGACTTACCAGTCCCGATGAATCTGGCCGGAGGAGTCCACGTGATAGCGGATATCGTCGATGACCACGATACACTGTGTGATATTAGACAGCTCCGCCACGATCTCGGTGCGCTCTTCGTTTACTTCTTCGGGTGAGCGAGACAGGATCACCCGCAACAGTTGCTGGGGCTCATAGACCCACACCTGACACACAAGGATACATTTTAAAAGAGTTTTGTCTGCTGACTAGACTACCACTCATGATTGATGTCATCAATCACGGGCATTTATCCGAAATATGATAGCTATGGAAATCTTCTAAGTTACCTGAATTATAAATCTCTGACAACAGACGAAAAATTGCAATTTTTTTTCTGTCTTCAAAGTATTCAATTACCTTTTTTTATGTTCGACGATGTCGAAATGTAAATATTATATGTCAGAAAACTGTATCATAATGAGAGTCATTATAGTACTGTTCTTCATTATGAATCAGTTTCTCCAGACAATCAGAGCTCATTCATTGACCAATTAGGTAAGGATAGCTTCACGCATGCGCTCAAAATCCAACATGTCGGACGTGAATTACATGATTTGAAAGCTGAAATTATATATCGGATCAACCATTGTAGTTACAATCCCAAAGTCAGCACGAACCTTTACGGTAACGCGAAAATCCTATGACATATGGAAGAAATGTATGAATCTACGTCCAGAATAAAAATTACCGACATGGAAAGTGCACCATCCCATATGTTCGCGTAAATAAATTGGCGAATACGAGACAAGAAATAGCACTGTATCTTAATATCCCCAACTCCAATTTCTACACAGCGCATTGCTTTCAAACGACTTCGGTGACAATATTAGTGAATCCTAGTTCTGATCGGCACTAGTCATCATGCAGGCTGTAAACAATAGCATTGCCAGGCAAAGTAAATGGTCTCTGCTTTTGAAATTCTTTGACCCACGCATGCGCTCTGTTCAGTCAGCAAACCACCCAGCGCGCTCTGTTCACTAACTGAAGTTACTGAATCCCACAGATATTTATGAATATTTATGTTAAAACATATAATAAAGTTACAATTATCGTCGAACATATACAGTCGTATGCAACGAGCCTATAATGGCAATAATTAAGACACTCGTATGGAAATTATAAAACTCGCTACACTCGTTTTATGAACATACTCGTGTCTTAATTATTGCCATTATAGGCTCGTTGCATAATGTATTATTATATTCCGTATTTAATATCACAGTTTAATTTACATGTCCCACCTTCCTCAACTCGACCTAAGTTTATTACGTTTTACTGCCCAAGAACTAGAACTGAACAGCATAATCATTCCCCAATAATAAGTGCCATTCCATTATACAACAAGAAGTTCCGAGAAGAACTATACAGCCTACTTTTCATGCCAATGATTATTCTACAGTATATGAACCTATCTAGAATAATGACGAAATTAAGTTGGTAATATCGAATATCTAATTAGTTCAAAATATACCTGGTATAATGTAGCCTAATAGAGCACTACACTTGGCAGCCCTGGTGACTGAATATATTCTTAGTTCCACCTATTAAGGTACAGAATACAAAATTTGGTTGAAGTCCAATGGACGTTACATGCAGTTAGACACTGGATCTATCAGCACGCGTAAAAGCATGTTGCCAACAATACCATGCGTGTGCTGGTCAGAAATAATCTGAATTATTATGATATATTGTTGTGCCAATTTTGGATGAAATCCATTTGTTAGTATAGAAGTCACATGTATTTTTAAATTGGACATATCAGCAGGCATAGAATTATGTGAGCAGCACTGCCTTGTATTAATTAATCCAAATTAATCTAGAATGTCAGGTGCAATACGTGTGCAAAGTATAGAGCTGTTGGCTTGCATACTTTCTGATATATTGATATTAGGGTAAAAAGAATATAGATAGCATTTATTAACAGTTGGCAGCCCTGATTGCTCTTAACAATACTTATAGTCATATGTGTTATGGTACACATAGCACATACGAAATTTGGTTGAAATCCAACTGATAGTATAGAAGTTACATGTATTTAAAAATTGGTACTATCAGCAGGCTTATAATCATGTTGGTAGAACTGACGTATATAAGTAACTCCAAATTAATCTAAAATGTCAGAATATACGTGTGCATAGTTTAAAGCTGTTGGCTTGCATACTTTCTGATATATTGGTATTTGGATAAAGAAAAATAGAGAGAGCAATTATTAACAGTTGTCAGCCCTGGTGGCTCTTAAGAATACGCTCAGTCATATCTGTTTATGTACAGATATTACATACAAAATTTGGTTGATATCCAATTGATAGTGTAGAAGTTATATGCATTTAAACATTGGACCTATCAGAAGGCTTAAAATTATTTTGTCATCACTGTCATTGTTGGCCTCCTGGAAATTAAACTGAAATAGTATTATCTACATGTGTGCCAATTTTGGAATAGCTCCCATGCATACCTTGCAAGATATCCAACATGGAGCTCAAATTTCTAGTGCGTTTTTTCAGCAGTTGGTAGCACTGACATCATTTTCAAATATGGACGTGAGGTATTCCGATGCACATCTTTACTCATACTAAATTTGGTTTTGATTGCTGCAGCCGTTTAGGAGTTGATAGGGGGGGGGGGGCACACAGACAGACAGACAGACACACATTTTCCCGGATCGATCTCATAAGTCTACTTTTTCCTCATTTTCGCAAAATGTGAAAAGTAGGCTAATAAACATTCAATAGCAACCAACCTTGACTTATTCAGTTATATAGTTCCTTTGTTTCTGTCTGCTGTGCGATCACATTCCACCTACCAATTTCCTGCACAGAATTATTATATTTTCGTATTGAGTTGTAGAATGAATTTACATTACAATCTCAACATTATGCCTGTCATTTATATTATAATTTGATAACTCCGCCGTAGCCGGTCCCAAGCCCGGTTGAGAAAGGAGGAGGGGGAAGAGTAAAATGGTCAACAGCTTCAACGCCGGATGAAGACTTCGAGTCCCAACGACGAAGAAGGTGGATGAACTATTTTTAGCAGCGTCTGACTCGGATCGAGCGGCTGCAAAGGGCGTCTGTTCTCCATGTTAGGAGCGGCCCAAATTCCTGCTGGCAGTAGCTCTAAAATGCCCGACGCCAGGCTGTGGCGACAAGCCGGTCGGTAACTCTGTCGCAACCCATGGATCATGTCTACGTCAATTTTGTCGGATAATGCTAGGGCGTCCCCCAGAAGCGACGCGCGTCGGCCTCGCCTGACCGCCGCGACAAATGGACAAGGGCTACTGGTTCAAGGGCGGAACCAGTTAAAGAAGCAAGTCCAAAGCAGACAAAATTTACGCATCGCCACGCTCAACATTGGGACTCTTACTGGACGCAGCCGTGAACTAGCAGCGATGCTGAAAGAACGGAAAGTGGACATTGCATGTGTACAAGAAACACGCTGGAAGGGGCAAAAATCTCGTGACATCGGAGATGGCTATAAACTGATCTACCATGGTACGTCCAACAGAAATGGTGTTGCTGTCATCGTTTGTGCCAGCCTGAGAGACCGAGTTGCTGAGGTTCAGCGCTATTCAGACCGCCTTATGTCAATTACAATCGACATTGCATCTTCTCGGCTTCGTGTCTTCTCTGCATATGCACCACAAACTGGCTGTGATAAGCTAGAAAAGGAACAGTTTTGGCAAGAGCTACAAGATCATGTTTCAGCATGTCCTCAAGATGAGTTTCCACTTCTCTGTGGTGATCTTAATGGTCATGTTGGTCATACCAAGGACGGTTATAGCTGCCACGGTGGTAATGGCTATGGTACCCGGAATGATGATGGAACACAAATTTTGGATTTCGCCGAGGCGAATGACTTGGTTATTGGTAATACGTTTTTCAAAAAGCGCATAAACCACCTCATCACCTACACCAGTGGTGACTACAGCAGCCAAATTGACTTCATCCTTGTTCGACACCGTGATCTCCGACTAGTATCAGATGTGAAGGTCATACCATATGACTGTGTAGCCCCTCAACATAAGTTGCTAACGGCAGACTTAAGGATCTCTAAACATCGTAGAGGCAGAGGGATAAATGTCCTTGAGAAGATCAAGTGGTGGAAGCTTAAAGACCAAAAGGAGACTTTAGCAGGCAGTATAAATTTTCCTCCCATCGACCTGAATGCGATAGACAACACCTGGACTACATTCTGTAAATCTGTCACTGAAACCGCCACAGCAACTTTGGGTACAACAAAACCTAGCTCCCACCGAATTGATAAACAAACGTGGCTATGGACACCCCAAGTGCAAGAAAAGGTGCATGAAAAAAGGAAGGCATACAGAAACTGGGTCTCACAAAAGACTCTAGAGAACAGGGAAAGGTATGCCATAGCCAAACGTGAGGCTAAGAAAGCTGTTGCTGAAGCTAGGTGCAGTCACTATGATGACCTGTATACAACACTGGACTCAAAGGAAGGAGAGAAAACTATCTTCAGGCTGACCAAAGCTAGAACAAAGTCAGTACAGGATATTGAGCACTATGTGTGCATAAAAGGCAAAGATGGTCAACGTTTACAAGACAAACAGGATATCCTCAAACGTTGGCAACAACACTTTGAAGAGATTTCCAACATTGAGTTCCCACATCCCTCTATTCCAGAAGGTACTCCAACAGCAGGTCCTATCTCACACATCACATCTGAGGAAGTCACCAGTGCCATTAGGAGTATGAAGAATCAAAAAGCACCAGGACCAGATGACCTGCCGGCAGACTTCTGGAAGTTGCAGGAATTAAAAGAACCCGCGATCAACTGGCTGACCAACTTTTTCAATGCCATAGTTGACTCTGGAACTGTTCCCAGTGATTGGGCTACAAGCATCACTGTACCTATCTTTAAACAAAAAGGTGATCCAGCAGAATGTACAGATTATCGTCCAATTCGCCTCCTGTCGCACACAATGAAGATTTTTGAGAGAATCCTTGATCGACGACTGCGGGACATCGTCAGTATTAGTACCAACCAGTGCGGCTTCGTCAAGGGTGCGGGAACAACTGATGCAATCTTCGCTACCAGAATGCTCATCGAAAAGCATCGCGAGAAACAACAGCCACTGCATATCGCCTTTCTTGATCTTGAAAAGGCTTTCGACCGTGTTCCACATCGTGTGATCTGGTATGCACTTCGTAACCATGGTGTACCAGAAATGCTTATCAGCTGGATCAAGATGCTATACACAAACACCACAAGTTGTGTACGTTGTGCTGTTGGCACCTCGGAGAGCTTCCCAGTGAAAGTCGGTGTACACCAAGGATCTGCACTGTCCCCATTGCTCTTTGTCCTAGTCATGGACACAGTCACACGGGATCTGCAAAGGAATGTCCCTTGGACACTCTTATATGCTGATGATGTCGCACTTGCTGATACCACCAGGATAGGATTGCAGCGTCAAGTTGAAAATTGGAACAGCCGTCTCTCACAATACGGTCTTCGACTGAACAAAAAGAAGACCGAATACCTTGAAACTGTCCCAACCAACGGATCCATCCAAGTTGATGGAGAGACATTGACGAAGACCTTAAGCTTCAGGTATCTAGGATCTCGCCTACAAGCTGATGGTGAGATAGGTGATGAAGTGCGAAGTAGGATAAAGGCTGCATGGATGAGATGGAGGGAAGTTACAGGCGTACTCTGCGACAGAAGGATGCCACTATACCTTAAGTCCAAAATATACCGCATGATAGTACGTCCTGTTGCTTTGTACAGTGCTGAATGTCGACCAGCTGACAAAGCTACGGAGCGCCAATTACATAGCATGGAAATGCGTATGCTCCGTTGGTCGATGGGCATCACACTCCTAGATCATATAAAGAATGACTCTGTTCGCCAGCAAATAGGAGTTGCACCCATCACTGAGAAGGCACGGGAAAAACGGCTTCGATGGTATGGCCACGTCTTGCGTGCTGAACCTGGAACTGTTGCCAATTCCGCTCTCTCCTTTGAAGTTAATGGGCACCGTCCACGTGGGCGCCCAAAACAGCGCTGGCATGATACAGCAAATGCGGATATGAAGGCTCTCAATCTAAGACCTCATGATGCCCAAGATCGTGCAAAATGGCGAGCCAAGACCAAAACAGCGGACCCTGCAGCAGCGGGAAAACGCTTGGAAGAAGAAGAAGATTTATATTATAATTTGATAGAATTGTGTAACCAAATAATATACATGTGTTTCTTTATATTAGGCATATGCCTGTTAGAAGCACAACAAATCCAAATAAATAAATAAATAAATAAATAAATAAATAAATAAATAAATAAATAAATAAATAAATAAATAAATAAATCAACAAATTAATAAATAAAACAACAAATAAATAAATCAACAAATCAATAAATAAATAAATCAATAAATAAATAAATAAATAAATCAACAAATAAATAAATAAATCAACAAATAAATAAATAAATCAACAAATTAATAAATAAATCAACAAATAAATAAATAAATAAATCAACAAATAAATAAATCAACAAATTCATAAATAAATCAACAAATAAATAAATAAATCAACAAATAAATAAATAAATAAATCAACAAATAAATAAATAAATCAACAAATCTATAAATAAATCAACAAATCAATAAATAAATAAATAAATCAACAAATTAATAAATAAATCAACAAATCAACAAATAAATAAATAAATAAATAAATCAACAAATGAATAAATCAATAAATAAATCAACAAATCAATAAATAAATAAATAAATCAAGTAAATAAATAAATCAACTTATAAATAAATTAATTAATTAATAAAAAATAAATCGATGGTTAACACTTTCTGGTTTGGCACTTACTTGTTAGTCTGACAATTTAGCAGCTTGAACTGTGATTTTTAGTTGATTTTCAAAAAATTATAACTTATGAATAGTTTACGAAAAATCTTTGCTTTTTTGCAATCTTATTCTTTATGCTTTAATTTAAAATAATACTTAACACTTACATATTTGGGATTTAGAAGTTATGAATGAAAGGAAAAGCTAAAAGACATAATTCTAATTAATTAATATGAAAAATGAAAATCCACAGCCTGCTTCCAATCGACCGACCGAGCCAGGGAATGGAATGAATGAAGCCCCCATCTAGCGGCGAGGATATGAACTGTGCCGGCTGCCGAAGCCTGCCGCATTCCCCTGTGGCAATGATTGAATGAATGTCAGATGAAAATATGAAATGATAGTGGGGAGTGTTGCTGGAATGAAATTTGTGACAGGGAAACCCGGAGTAGCCAGAGAAAAACCTGTCTGCCTCCACGTTGTCCAGCACAAATCTCACATGGAGTGACCTGGATTTGAACCATGGGCCCAGAAGTGAGAGGCCGGCGTGCTGCCGCCTAAGCCACGGAGCCTTAATTAATTAATATAAATTAAATAAATAATGCATTAGTAATATTAAAATTAAATATATATATATATATTCAACCCTTATTAATCTATCGATGAATAAGTATTCATGATTTTATTATTATTATTACTGATGCCCAGGCAGTACATGTTGAAATTGACAAAGGGGGAGCCAAGGTAGTGTGTTGCAATGATTACAACAGAAGCAAGCTTGGTAGTCATTCCTGAAGACGACCGGTTAAGCCGAGTTCAAGGACAAATTTTGTAACAGCGTGCACCAAAATTAGAGTCATTGAGGGAGTGTCATGAATCAAGTTTCAACCGACCCAGGATTGAATCACCCAATTAGAAGAGACCACGCCAAAAGCCACGCGGTAAGTTGCGTACCCTGGAAAAACACGCGAAAAACGTGTATCTAAAGAACCGCCGATCCGAATTAATTCCGCAATAGTGCACTGAGACGTTTGGATAAAATGATGAAGATTGATACTAGTCCTAAGTTTGTGTGATGAAAACTCCAGATTATTTTTTCAAATTCTCCCCACTCTACCTCATTCTGTCAGTTTCCAATAAATTGATCGGTGAGAAGCTGTTTCGAGGACAACTTTATTGAGCTCTGGTGAGCAAGGTTCACGTCACTCTGAGTCACGATTTTCAAACGCTAATGAGCGTATTTTACTAACATTTTACTTTGTGCTCAAGTGAGCAAGGTTCACGTATAGCAGTGGAGATCTCTAGGCGAGATAAGGACTGGACGATAGACATGTTTAAGACTTGTTTTCAAGCCAGTAGCGATGAGTTTGAAGTGTGTAATTTTATGTAAATTTGTGTATGATATTTTTGAGTGATATTTGGGCGTGTGTTAAGCAAATGCTAAGATAGGGCAAGACTACGATCAGTAATCGCATTATGACATATTCGTGAGTGAAAGTAGTAGCTCACAGCGATTATAGCTAGGCAATATTATTAACATTGAACATTTCTGTCCAAGAAACTTCGCCAAGATGTCCGACGTTTGGTCAGGTGATGGATTGATGTGCATCGCTTCTACAACGACATCGACGATGGAGAGCTAAATTTCCCGTAGGGAAATGCACCGGGACGGAGGTTAATGTTCTGCAAGCTGAAGCGGTGGTGTACAAAAATTGATTTACTCAATATGTAGTTAGATAAGGCGCGGGAACATTGTAAATAGTTCATTCAGTCTTTTTCTTGTGTTTAGATTTTTTTGTGCTGGCACTATCATCTTTAAATGTACGTTGGCGCGTGGCCAGATTTGTTTGTTGTATATTTTTCTTTGGAGTCATATTTAGTGTACACGGCGCGTGTATTTGATTTTATCCATGCGAATGCGAAACTCGTTACATTCGATAAGTGGTGCTTTATTAAAGTTCATTTTTTTGTTATAGGAAAGGGAGGTAATTATTGTAAGATGTTTTTATGAACAGGTTATTACTCATACTAGGGTTGCCGAGCGCAACAAATTAAGATGTAACTGTAGAACACTTTAGTTCTAATTTTTTGTTAGCATTTTTTGAGTCCTTTTCAGATTAGTTAGTCACGGACTAGAACGGAAGCGCAAGATGGTGGAAAAATATCTATGTCATTTATTTCAGGTTTCTGTCAAACCCATACGTGTGATTCTGTGTGTGTTCATGTGTCAGGTGTGTGTATTGATTCTTCGTGATGAGGGGTAGGTGGTGCTACCACCCTCATATTGTTGTTGTTGTGATATTCTTTTGATGGAAAGGCAGAGCGCTCCGTGGAGGCTACTGTACCTTGTCCAGTGTTGATTTTCTTGGATTTCCTAGGGGAAATGCTGAGATATTTTATTCTGACACACACACGTATATTGTGCTTTGGAAGCACGCTTCTTCGAGACTCGATCCCGTGCCATGGGAGGTCGAGGTTATTGACACGTGGGTTGACAGATGTGCAGATTTCCACTTAGCGCCCGTCTAGGTTCGGTGACTCGTTGTTAGGCAGTCCTGTTGACCGACTGACCCCTATAAGCTATCATTAGCAAACCTGTTCTTTTGTGATGGTCATTGGACCGTAATTAATTGGGGAGTTCGCCATGTCTGTTACGAATTATCGCATATCGTATAAATGGAATATTGTTTTAATGATGTAAATGTTGGCTTTGAGCCTAGTGATTTTCTATGACTCAGGTCATGTTAGTTTGTCTGTTGTGACATCCGTGTTGTGTAGTTGTATTTACTTGTAAAAATGACAGGCGGTCATATGTGCATTTCTTTTGTTGGTCACGTGTTAATGTACTTGTGTTGGTTTTGAAAAGTCCTAATTTTAGGCAGTAATGTTTTTGCTACGGCAGTTCTTGATTCCAATTTCTAGCGGAAATTATTTGTTGTTTACTTAGTGTAGGATGTGTCGGTTTAATTTAAGTAGTGTATAGTTGGTTCCCCCCGTCTGTCTAGCTATAAACAATGCAGATTCTTCCTTTGAAGGTTTACCGGATGATGACGAATCTCGCATTCATTTGTACTCATCGTTAAGCATGTAGAACAGCCACACACATATACAATGTCATTGAAGTATTTGGGACATTTGGTCCAATTTATAATCTCTCCTGAGATTAAGCCTAGTTATGGCAAGTAATTTATTCAGTTGGGAGTCATTTGGGAGATTTGTTTTGTTTATTTTTTACTTGTAAATGTTGATCTGTTATTAAATTAATTTGTTTTAACCCTGGTATTCACTTCTTCCTGCATGTTATTTTGTTATGTGTTACCCTGCATGTTAATGAAGCGCTTTAACACCAACTTACGAAATGGACTGTTACACCCCCCGAAACTGAGTCTCATAAGCTTCTTTGCAAGGGTTCACATATATCAAAAATGGCTGCCCAAGTGGGACTGTTGTTGTTGTTGCTTTGCTGATCTCATACTTATTTCGCTGAGAAATAATGCCAGGTCAGGCGGGCATGTGTAAATTCAGTAAATTGAGGCGATGTTTTACCGCCATGTGCATTAGTAAAATCACTGAGTTCTTAAAGTTAGAAATATTGAACAAGGTTTGAAGTTGATATTGCATTTGTTGTTAACTTGTTCTGGCGCCCGGCATAAAATTAGAAAATTTGTATATTATTGAACTCAGTCAAAGCAGGAAGGTGTTGGCTTATTTTTACATTTAATTAACTTCGGTTAATTGGTGTTGTTCGTAAATTCTGTTGGTTAGGAATTTAAAAGCAGATCACAAGGGAGTTATTTTGTTGTTTGGAAATAAGAGTCTTGATTCAGTAAAATTTTGATTACTGAAAATTTTTATTAAATTAGAATCAGTAGTATTTAAATATCAAGACATGTGTGCGTGTGTATGACTGAAATACCAGTGCATGACCCTGTTTTTCTCTGAGTATATATTTGTGTGTTGTGCGATGACTAGCATCGAAGAGATCAAAGTGTTGTTAGAGCAGATGTCTATGCAAATGTCTGCGAAAACGGAAGAACAGTTAAAAATTCAGAGTGAACAAAGTAATAAACAATTAAATGACATTACGACGCAATTACAAACTCAGAAATTAGACAGTGATAAACAGTTACACGAGTTACGGGAGCACAGTGACAAACAGTTACAGGACATGAACAGTAACATTACGGTCCAATTGCAGGTCCAGTAATTGGATACCGATAAACAATTAAATTAATTAAACCATAAACTATCAGAGCAGGCAACCATACAAACAGTGCAGTTAGAAAAGATCACCCAGGAAATAAACCAAAGTACTAGGGTAGAATTAGAGAAACTGGCAGGTGAGGTAGCGGAAAATAACTCAAAGCAATTAGGAGAAATTAAGAAGTTGGAATCTAAATTCGACAATAAACTTGTACAATTAGATGAAATGGTAGCCGAAAAATTAAAACAGATTGAGACAGCATGCGTAAACAACACGGCTGGAATAAAAAGCACGCAGGATGAATTACAGGGGCAATTTGAGAGACTAGAGGCCAAGAACGAAAACATACAGGAGCAGATTAATTCAGTCGATAATATTGTACTCGAATGAATAAAGGAACTCGACAAGCTTGAAATAAAAACGGAAAATGAACGGATGCACTTGCGTGAAAACCTAGAAGACCAGCTAAATAAAAATCAGGAAAACTTGGAAGACCAATTAACTAAAAACCAAGAGCAGATACAAGAGATAGGAGAACAATTAGTTAAAACGCAGCAGTCGATACAGGAGCAAATACGAGAAGAGCTTGAGAAGAACCAGGAAAGGAGCGAAGAAAAATTAGTAGTTTGAAGAACAGGATCCGGAAAGAATGGGAACAGCAGGTGAACGAAACTAAAGGAGATAGGCTGACGATCTTAAAGCGGCTAGGCGAGTACAATTCTAGGATGCAGGCTTTGGAGGAAAATATGAAGTCCAAACTCCAAGAACACACAGATCTCATAATTAAGAACGAGATAAGGTCCTTAGAAAACGCTACTCTATTCTCTGCAGAAAACACAGTAGGCAATCAGGGAAGTATTGGAAGTCCGGTGGGCTCGAAGCTGGCTGAGGATACAGGCCGAGGTCAGAGTCCAAAGATAACGTGCGACACATTCCAACACTACAGAGGGGAGACATCAACTCCACAACCCGGCTTGGCACCTGCCCAAGTGATACAAGTAATTAGGGGGAACGACTTTAAACCCGACAAATTCAGGGAGAACTCAGGATCCACTCCTAAAGCATTTTTACGTCAGCTGGATGACTACTTTAACGATCAACACGTCAGTCCCGCAAAACAGCTGCGGATGGTTGAGAAATTTTTGGAGGGCCCAAGTTTAATTTGGTTCCAGAGTTTCATTGTGGTGTTTGAAGCCATATTTTCAGTGTTGCCTTAGTAAACAAGAGTTTAGTGCTTTTCAGTCGGTCAACACGAATGTACCCAAAAGAGATGGGTTATACCCTAATCCTGAAATAAATTACATGAGATTAATAAAACACTAGGATGACCAGTTTCGATCGTCAAGCGATCATCATCAGATCCAATACACTTAGGCTATAAAATCTATGTTTGAAATACAGGTGAAAATATTTACAATATGTACAATTATTTAGTTGCAGTATTGGTACTGCAACTGTCAGTGTATGCTAAATGCAGTATATATGTTAGGTGAAATGCTAAATGGTGATGGCTATCCGGAGATTGTGCTTTAGAGAGATTATATGGTTGTAAACTATGGTTAAACTATAAAATTTTAGGCTAACTACTTATCTGATTGTCTTCCGTACTACAGCTATTCGCAGTTTCCGTGCTCACTTGAACTCGCTGTCAACCGCACAGCGAGTTCAAGTGAGCACGGAAACTGCGAATAGCTGTAGTACGGAAGACAATCAGATAAGTAGTTAGCCTAAAATTTTATAGTTTAACCATAGTTTACAACCATATAATCTCTCTAAAGTACAATCTCCGGATAGCCATCACCATTTAGCATTTCACCTAACATATATACTGCATTTAGCATACACTGACAGTTGCAGTACCAATACTGCAACTAAATAATTGTACATATTGTAAATATTTTCACCTGTATTTCAAACATAGATTTTATAGCCTAAGTGTATTGGATCTGATGATGATCGCTTGACGATCGAAACTGGTCATCCTAGTGTTTTATTAATCTCATGTAATTTATTTCAGGATTAGGGTATAACCCATCTCTTTTGGGTACATTCGTGTTGACCGACTGAAAAGCACTAAACTCTTGTCTTCCAGAGTTTCACATACACATTTAATGACATGGCCCAGTTTAGAGAGGCATTCTTGAGAAAGTTCTGGAGTCCTTCTTTGAAGCAGGGGTTGAGGATGGATCTATACACCAGGAAATATCACAGTACACATCCCACCAGGTTTTCCGAGTTCTTTAGCCTACAGCTGGTTAAATTCCGTGATTTTGACGACCCGCCTACAGAGGAAAACATGGTTTTAACCATCAGTAAGCAGCTTCCAATGAATATTCAGCAGTTTTTAGTGGCCGGTAATATCAAGACCGCAGTTCAGGCCGAGGAGATACTCCGCCATTTGGATGAGACGAATATGGTCAGTCCGCAGACAGGGAGACGGAACATGGAGTGTGTAAACACAGCTGAAGTTGTTCAAGGGCATCAAACTAATCACAATCAAAATAATCAAACCAAGACACAGTCTACCGGAACGCAATTTACGCCCAGACGGCAGGAGTTCGATTGCCGAAACCAATACCATAACAACAATAGGAATTTCCAGAATCGCCATGATAATAATAATAATAATAATAATAATCAGAACAATCACAATCAGTGGAAGTACCAGCGGGAGTATACCAACTGGAGGGGAAATCCAAGGCAGGGTAGACCTTACCAATGGAACGGAGAAGGCAGGTGGAACAATACAAGGAATTATCGGCAAGATAATCAAGGGGACTATCGCAATGATTGGAACGAGCGGTACGCTGAATCACAGAAATATTTGGACGAGTTAAATGCCGAAGAAACAGAGAAATAGAAGTGGGGGCGTGCGATGGCGAATAGGCGAAGCCCAGATAATCACCAAGGAGCGGGGGCGGAAAGCTTATTACGGCAGCAGGAGAGACGCGATGACAACCGGCGGAACTCAATGAATGGGTCCCAGGATAAAAGAAAATCACGATTGAACCAAAATCAGATAGCCTGAGAACGGAGGACACCAGGGAACGGGAGGAGTTGATTGTGGCAAACATAGAAGAGTGGGTAGCATTCCCGGACGATTGCCTGGAGGAAGTGGTGAAGGACCGAGACAATGTAATCAGACAATTACCGATTATTTATGCACGTATTAGAGGTATTAGAGTGAGGTGCCTGATCGACACGGGTAGCCAGGTGAGCTTAGTCACGGAAGCATTGTTGAAAGAAATTGGAAATAAACAAACCGTTCCAACTATGCCTGTACCATTAATGAAAGTCCGAGGGGTCATTCCTGACAAGACCATAGTTTGCAAGCACCAAGCATATTTAGACCTGGAGATATTAAACCACACATTTTCGCAAACTTTCATCGTGATACCAAAGATGAATTATAATGTCATTCTGGGAGCCAACTTCATCTGTGATTTTCATGCTATAATTGACTTACATAATAACACTGTGAGTTTCAAACAAGTCGAGGGGTTGAGTCATGTTGGTCTGAACATGGAAGAGAGTCCACTAGAGAGAGAGGTGAATACTTGGGTCATTGAAGAATGCACTAATGAGGCGATCGAAGATAAGAACTCGACGGAGGGACGAGTAAGCCAGACAGCAGTGGTTGAAATTGACAGTCGAGATATTTCGCAGGAACTTTGGGTACATTTGGCGGAAGAAGAAATTAGTGGGTCCAAATTTGAAATTTTACTTCAGGAGCGACTTAAGGAGGCAATAGTAGGGGAACCTGACAGAAGAAAATTAGAAGAAATTTTGAGATATCATAAAGGAGCTTTCGACACGATTTCTGGAAAAGTTTTAAATTTCCAGTATGCCATGCAAGTTGCCGACTGGACCCCATTTAAGAGTAAATTGTACCCGATCCCAGAGAAACATTTTGCTCAGGTGAAGGACATTATTAGTAACTTATTAGATTCCGGCATGATAAGAAAAGCAGCAACCCCATACTTAAATGCAATATTGGCTGTGGCCAAGCCAAATGGATCAATTAGATCCTAGACGCTCGGGTTTTAAACAGTAAACTGCTAGTTGAGCATGACCAAGCACCAAGGATCAAGGATGCATTGAAGGGCTTCCGTGGGAAGAAGATATATTCTAGCGTCGACCTAACGAATAGTTTCCACCATCTTGAACTTGAGGGAAAATCCCAACTATTGACGGGGTTTTTATTTGATAACCAAAGCTATATCTGGTCTCGCATGCCCTTTGGTGTAAAAACAGCTGGATGTGCATTGATAAGAGCACTAGACAGGAATCTGACTGAGGAGGTCAAGAGCTTCACTACGAGGTATGTTGACGACATACTTATTGCATCAGAAACAATGGAGGAACACTTGGTAAACCTAAACAAACTTTTGGACAACTTGAGAACCATGAATTTCAAAATTAATTTGAAGAAATCGCACTTTTGCCAGAGCGAGATTCTGTATTTGGGTCACGTAATTGATGTTGAAGGCGTGAGACCTAATCCGGCAAAAATTGACGCAATCAAGAAATTTCCCACACCAACTAAAGTAAAACACGTGAGAGCATTTTTGGGTGTGACAGGTTTCTTTAAGGAGAATTGTCCTGGATAAACGGAAACAGTAGCACCGATGCAAGAGATGCTAAAGAAATCAAATCGATGGTCAAGGAATGAGGAGTGCGACAGGTCCTTTAGAGCCACGAAAGACCTACTGGAGAATTGTGTGAAGCTAGGGTATCCAGACTTCGAGAAGAAATTTATAATTCAGGCAGACGCTTCATTGATTGGAATCGGTGCCATGCTGTACCAAGATGACGCTGATGAACCCAGGAAACGATCATATTTGGCATTTACGAGTCGTAAATTAAGGAAGCACAAGAGGAACTACACTGTGACAGAGCTTGAGTTGCTAGCGATTTTGTACTCACTTCAACGATGGCGCAAGTTGATCTTTGGATATTCCATTGGTGTCAGAACTGACCACCATGCACTGACATTCTTATTCAAGACGACGATGGCAAGTGAAAGAGTTACGCGTTGGTCCATTTACATACAGCAGTTCGACATTACCATAGAACATTGCCCTGGAAGGATGAACATCATACCAGATGCTCTAAGCAGGAATCCTGAAGATAAGAACGAGATAGCAGCGGATGTTCACCACATAGCACTAACACCTAAGGATCGTGGATTTTTGGACAAGCTGAAAGAAATTCAGAAGGAACAAGAAAAGGACCCATGGATGATGATGATGATCAAGTTTTACAAGAAGGAACTACAGCCAGATTCACATGAATATCGAGAAGCCCGTGCCAAGGAAGCGAAATTTCACTACTTGAATAACATTTTGCACAAGTACGTGGATGAGGATCACACCAAACTGCGAATTCTAGTTCCGGCATCATTACAGAGAGGATTGACGTGGCATGTCCACGAAAGCCTAGCACATATCGGCACGGACAAAACAGAAGAGACAATAGGGGAAACTTTTACTTGGCCTAAGATGCGATACACCATTGTGGAAGTAATCAGAACTTGTGACGCGTGTCAGCGCACTAAACCAAATAACTTCATGTTGAAACAACCTCCAAAACCATTAGTACCTCAAAAACCATGCGAGCTGGTCGCTATTGACTGTTTTGGCCCTCTAGTAAAGGGAAAACGAGGATGCCGACACCTTCTTGTATGTGTCGATGTGTTTTCCAAGATGGTAGTATTATGTCCAATCCAGAAGACGACATCAAAGCAAGTCCTCAGCAGAATTCAGAACAAAGTCATTCCGATGCTGGGGAAGCCGGAATTCATCTTATCGGACCATGGTGCTTATTTTACCAGCAATGTTTTAGGCAAGGTCTAGAGAGCCTAGGGATAAAGCATGTTCTGTCGAGCATTCGTCATCCTTGTGGAAATCCGAGCGAGAGAACGATTCGCTGTGTTGCCAAGTAATACCGAGTCATGATTCCTAATGATCATAATAAGTGGGTTGACAAAGTAGGAGATATTGAGGTGTGCATGAACACTACAAAGCACGAGTCGACAGGTCAAGTCCCACTAGTTGTACACCAAAACAGGTTGCCTGAGAGATCTTGGGACAAGATTATTCCATGCCCAAGGGATCCGTTATTAGCACATGAGCTGCGAATTCAGCGAACAAGAGAGCACATGAGGAACCAAGCGGACCGAAGACTGAGGAGATACAGAGGAAAGAAATTTCATCGTGAATTACAGGAACAGGAACTAGTGCTTGTTCGAAGACCACCGATATCTGATCCCAAAAACAAAGTATTTGCCAAGTTCTGTCCAAAATGTATAGGCCCGTTCCGCATCATTAAGAATTTGGGTAACAATGCTTACAGACTTGAAGAATTGAGCACTGGCGCTAAATCTGTCTTCAATAGCGCTAATCCCAAGCCGTATTACAGAAGGGAACCATTTGTCGAATAATCAGGACTATGAATGCAGATCATTATTGCAGAATTTTATTGAGAGCCAACACTCAAATATACGTGGCCATGTAGTACCTGGGTAGAGCGAGCTTTGTTTGTAAACAAGACAGCTGGTCCGGAAGGAGTTGTAATCGTGCGAGAGAGAGGGGAGGTCTGGCGAGACGTGTGAATGACATTGCAGCGTGGAGCGCGCACACTAATTGGGTCAGTGGAATGTACACACAGGCATACGAGTGAGGTACTTAAGGGATATTATCTTTACTACTGTGGATATTGTTTTTAAAATCCAAATCAATCACTTGCTTCGAATTTCAAAACCTTGCTGAGGATAAATGAACCCTTATTAATCTATCGATGAATAAGTATTCATGATTTTATTATTATTATTACTGATGCCCAGGCAGTACATGTTGAAATTGACAAAGGGGGAGCCAAGGTAGTGTGTTGCAATGATTACAACAGAAGCAAGCTTGGTAGTAATTCCTGAAGACGACCGGTTAAGCCGAGTTCAAGGACAAATTTTGTAACAGCGTGCACCAAAATTAGAGTCATTGAGGGAGTGTCAAGAGTCAAGTTTCAACCGACCCAGGTTTGAATCACCCAATCAGAAGAGACCACGCCAAAAGCCACGCGGTAAGTTGCGTACCCTGGAAAAACGCGCGAAAAACGTGTATCTAAAGAACCGCCGATCCGAATTAATTCCGCAATAGTGCACTGAGTCGTTTGGATAAAATGATGAAGATTGATACTAGTCCTAAGTTTGTGTGATGAAAACTCCAGATTATTTTTTCAAATTCTCCCCACTCTACCTCATTCTGTCAGTTTCCAATAAATTGATCGGTGAGAAGCTGTTTCGAGGACAACTTTATTGAGCTCTGGTGAGCAAGGTTCACGTCACTCTGCGTCACGATTTTCAAACGCTAATGAGCGTATTTTACTAACATTTTACTTTGTGCTCAAGTGAGCAAGGGTCATGTATAGCAGTGGAGATCTCTAGGCGAGATAAGGACTGCAAGATAGACATGTTTAAGACTTGTTTTCAAGCCAGTAGCGATGAGTTTGAAGTGTGTAATTTTATGTAAATTTGTGTATGATATTTTTGAGTGATATTTGTGCGTGTGTTAAGCAAATGCTAAGATAGGGCAAGTCTACGATCAGTAATCGCATTAGGACATATTTGTGAGTGAAAGTAGTAGCTCACAGCGATTATAGCTAGGCAATATTATTAACACTGAATATTTCTGTCCAAGAAACTTCGCCAAGATGTCCGACGTTAGGTCAGGTGATGGATTGATGTGCATCGCTTCTACAACGACATCGACGATGGAGAGCTAAATTTCCCGTAGGGAAATGCACCGGGACGGAGGTTAATGTTCTGCAAGCTGAAGCGGTGATGTACAAAAATTGATTTACTCAATATGTAGTTAGATAAGGCGCGGGAACATTGTAAATAGTTCATTCAGTCTTTTTCTTGTGTTTAGATTTCTTTTGTGCTGACACTATCATCTTTAAATGTACGTTGGCGCGTGGCCAGATTTGTTTGTTGTATATTTTTCTTTGGAGTCATATTTAGTGTACACGGCGCGTGTATTTGATTTTATCCATGCGAATGCGAAACTCGTTACATTCGATAAGTGGTGCTTTATTAAAGTTCATTTTTTTATAGGGAAGGGAGGTAATTATTGTAAGATGTTTTTATGAACAGGTTATTACTCATACTAGGGTTGCCGAGCGCAACAAATTAAGATGTAACTGTAGAACACTTTAGTTCTAATTTTTTGTTAGTATTTTTTGAGTCCTTTACAGGTTAGTTAGTCACGGACTAGAACGGAAGCGCAAGCTGGTGGAAAAATATCTATGTCATTTATTTCAGGTTTCTGTCAAACCCATACGTGTGATTCTGTGTGTGTTCATGTGTCAGGTGTGTGTATTGATCCTTCGTGATGATGGGTAGGTGGTGCTACCGCCCTCATATTGTTGTTGTTGTGGTATTCTTTTGATGGAAAGGCAGAGCGCTCCGTGGAGGCTACTGTACCTTGTCCAGTGTTGATTTTCTTGGATTTCCTAGGGGAAATGCTGAGATATTTTATTCTGACACACACACGTATATTGTGCTTTGGGAGCACGCTTCTTCGAGACTCGATCCCGTGCCATGGGAGGTCGAGGTTATTGACACGTGGGTTGACAGATGTGCAGATTTCCACTTAGCGCCCGTCTAGGTTCGGTGACTCGTTGTTAGGCAGTCCTGTTGACCGACTGACGCCTATAAGCTATCATTAGCAAACCTGTTCTTTTGTGATGGTCATTGGACCGTAATTAATTGGGGAGTTCGCCATGTCTGTTACGAATTATCGTATATCGTATGAATGGAATATTGTTTTAATGATGTAAATGTTGGCTTTGAGCCTAGTGATTTTCTATGACTCAGGTCATGTTAGTTTGTCTGTTGTGACACCCGTGTGGTGTAGTTGTATTTACTTGTAAAAATGACAGGCGGTCATATGTGTATTTCTTTTGTTGGTCACGTGTTAATGCACTTGTGTTGGTTTTGAAAAGTCCTAATTTTAGGCAGTAATGTTTTTGCTACGGCAGTTCTTGATTCCAATTTCTAGCGGAAATTATTTGTTGTTTATTTAGTGTAGGATGTGTCGGTTTAATTTAAGTAGTGTATAGTTGGTTCCCCGCGTCTGTCTAGCTCTGAACAATGCAGTTTCGTCCTTTGAAGGTTTACCGGATGATGACGAATCTCGCATTTATTTGTACTCATCGTTAAGCATGTAGAACAGCCGCACACATATACAATGTCATTGAAGCATTTGGGACATTTGGTCCAATTTATAATCTCTCCTGAGATTAAGCCTAGTTATGGCAAGTAATTTATTCAGTTGGGAGTCATTTGTAAGATTTGTTTTGTTAATCTTTTACTTGTAAATGTTGATCTGTTATTAAATTCATTTGTTATAACTCTGGTATTCCCTTCTTCCTGCATGTTATTTTGTTATGTGTTACCCTGCATGTTAATGAAGCGCTTTAACAACAACTTACGAAATGGACTGTTACACCCCCCGAAACTGAGTCTCATAAGCTTCTTTGTAAGGGTTCAATATATATACCGTGGAACTTGGATAATTCGAACCTCAAGGGACCAGAAAAAAAATCGAATTATCAAAAAATTCGAATTAAGAAAGTGCTTTGAAAAGGGTAGAGAAAATATATTGTATTACGTTTACATAATGATTTACGTTCAACAAAGCAGAATCACAGGCAACGGTGCTTTATAAAGACTGTATCGTGAATAACCTCAAAAGTTTCAAATGCAAAATAAAACCAAAATGTACTATTCACCTATTTAACGACAGTAGTAATCCAGCAATCTAGTTAGGTCTTAGAGAAATCTACTGTTTTTAAAAATTGTTTGAGATTTTTACCTGTTTCCTACAATTAAGTCTCTCGGCCATCACAAGAGAATCTAACAAATTTAAGGAACGGAAAACAGTTCTACTTACGTCATTTCTACTTAAAAAAAAAAAAAACGCCTAAGTTCTGTGATGGGGTTTGTTGCTTGGGCTGCACTCGTAACAGTTTTTTCGGTAACTGACCCAACTGTTTGGCTTCCGATCGGCTTTTTACACGTAAAAACTTCGAATTATCCAAAATATAATTCGAATTAACCACGATGTTTTAGTATTGATTGTATATAAAATGCTAGGGACCAAGAGAAAAATTCGAATTAAAGAAGATTTCGAATTATAGAAGTTCAAATTAGCCACGTTCCACTGTATATATATTTATTACCGACAGTAGTGGCTACGCTGGCTAACGCCCAGCATTAGGTCATGGGGCCAAGCTCTCTGCTGACTCGGTAGACGCGTGGGTTCGAGCCCCACCGTCGGCCGTCCTTGAAATGGTTTTCCGTGGTTTCCCATTTTCAACACCAGGCAAATGCTGGGACGGTACCTTCTGACAGGCCACGGCCGCTTCCTTCCACATCCTTGCCCAGTTTCATTCACCATCATTCATTTCATCTCTCATTAACTCCTCTCATGAGGTTGGCGTCAGGAAGGGCATCCGGCCGTAAAAACCACCGCCACAAAGACTTCCATCGCATCTCATCCCCGACCCCGTTGGAGAACGGGAATAATAAGGGGTAGACAGACATATATATATATTTATTCTTTACGGCCAACTGTGGACCACGTTGGACAGCTTTTACATTATTTGTTTTCACTCTCTGCCAATATCTTTTCATCCTCTCTGCCACTTCCTTCTTCTGTTCCTACGAGTAAGATCTTCCTTTCCTCACTGACAACTCCCCCGTCTCCTGGAAACGTGTAAACTCCTTAACCAGCCGTCTAAATCGCTCTCTGTCCATTATATCTTCTTGTATCACCTCCACCCGATCCAAGTCCAATCTCACTTCCCATAACCATTTCGGCTCCGTCTTCCTCTTCCTGAAGAATTCAAAAATCCTCTTAGTCAATCTGGCATGGTTCATCCTCACCAAGTGTCCATATAACTGTATTCTCTTTTTCCTCATTAGGGCTACGACTCCTTCTGTCTTCAGGAATAGCTCTTTGATAGGTTTGAGTCTCCTTTCTCCATCCTTGATATTTGGGCCTAGGATTTTTCGGTGCATTTTCCTTTCTCTCTTCTGGATGTCTTCGAGGCCACCCTTCCCAATCATTCTATGATTTAAATCACTCATAATGGTTCCGTAATGATGAGCTTATACAGTTTTTAAAAAGTTTATATTTCCGCCTGATTCAATACTTTAATGAAAAAATTATTAACAAAGTTGTTCATGGAAACGGTACATGTTTCGGGGACTAATGAGCAATTTTTGCCCCTTCATCAGCCAAATATAGAGGATTACATAATAATAATAATAATAATAATAATAAATAATTTAATGCTTTATATTTGACTGATGAAGGGGACAAAAATTGTTCATTAGTCCCTGAAACATGTACCTTTTCCAAGAACAACGTTTTAGTAATTTTTTCATTAAAGTATTGAATCAGGCGGAAATATAAACTTTTTTTAAAACTTCCCACTCATGTCTAGTGTTCCTGGTGCATACAGACATTAAGGTCTGACAACAGTATCTCAGTGTCGGAATTTAGCCCCAAAGGATAAATAAATAATAAATAAAAAATAAAATTATGCCATAGAGTGACTGCGAATGAACAAAAGAGGCTTAATTGATAAATTGGAAGGGAGGGAGAGAAAATTTCTCAGACAAATCTTAGGACTAGTTCTAGAAGATGGAGAATATCGGAAATGACACAACTCAGAGCTCTACATACAAATAGAGAGGCTTTCTGACTGTGACAGGAATAGAAGGGTAGCTTTTTATGGTCATGTGGTAAGATTGTCTCCGAACAGACTGACTGTTCACCTTCTGGCGAAACAAGAAGGTCCGTTCCACTTGGCTGACTGAAGCTGAGAAGGATATCAAAGAACTGGGCCTAACAGACCTACAAGACAGACAAACTGTGAGACATACAGGTCCTACCGAAAGTTTACGGACACCCGAAAATTACATGATCATTATTCCTGTCCCTATACTTTTGGTCTGAGCCATACGAGTTTTTACAGGGACCTAGAACGTGTTCCGGGGAATATTTTGCGAATTTATAATGAAAAGATAACTGTTAGTTTCGAAGTTACGAATTTGTTTGTTTAATATGAGTGTGAAAGAAATGTGTATTTTTTAATATTTGAAGTGATCTGGACAGAACACTGTTAGGATTACATGCACAATTTTGGTTATGAACACAGATACCTGTAGAATATTTATAATTGCAATAGAACACAAAAATTTGTTTCCATTAAGATATATCACCAGTTTTACAGCCTAAAATAGAACCGCAGAAGAAAGTTAACAGACATACATTCCTTGGCCTCGGCTGGGTGGGAGACCCTTCAAGCTACAGAGATCTTTTATGTTGCACTTTATAGTCTATAGTTGCAGCACTGTATTGGATTCAGAACTGCTTCCTCCTAGGTCAAAGAGCGTCTGCCTGTTGACTTTTTTTCTGCGGTTCTATTTCGGGCTATAAAACTGGTGATATTTCTTAATGGAAACACAATCTTGTGTTCTATTGCAACTATAAATATTCTACAGGTATCTGTGTTTCTTCATTACCAAAATTGTGCATGTAATCCTCACAGTGTTCTGTCCAGATCGCTTCAAATATGAAAAAAAAAAACCACATTTTTTCATACTAATCTTAAACAAAAGAATTCGTAACTTCGAAACTAGTAGTAATCTTTTCATTATATATTCGCAAAATATTCTCCGGAACACGTTCTAGGTCCCTGTAAAAACTCGTATGGCTGAGACCAAAAGTATAGGGATAGGAATAATGATCATGTAATTTGTGGGTGTCCGTAAACTTTTGGTAGGACCTGTAGGCTATTCTTACGGAAGTCCGTGGTTTTCAGGATAAACCTCTACGGAAAGGCACCCCTTGGTCGGAGGGAAGGAAGGAAATACACCGGGAAAAGATGCGTCGGTACTGGGCAAAACTCAAACCCCAGCAGTTGAACAAGCGTGGTACCCAGTAGGCTCTTCCTAAGGAAGAAGAAGAAGAAGAAGAAGAAGAAGAAGAAGAATGATAAGAAGAAGAAGAAGAAGAAATATAATAAATATACGATAAAATAATTATAAGAATAATAACAATATCGTTTGGCCTAAGGTGCTGGGTGTAAGCTTTGTTATTTGACACCCAGAGGGCAGCTTGCATGTCAAATTTTGTTGTTCCTCGAAGCACTATGAAAGTCAAGGAGGTTAGATATCTAAGCTCCTTGACACTATAGCGTTTTCTAGTCGAGAAATGTGAAACTTTGTGTTGGCGGAAATTCCGGAGATTAATTTTGCCATTATAAAGACGGTCTACTGAATTCAAATGGGATTCTTCGACTTGCCAATAACGTATGTCACTCGTGTCGTAATTTTTGCCGCCTTTCAAAAATCACTTACCACGGCCAGGAGCGAACCTGCAAGCTTGGGGTTAGTAATCCGACACGATAATCACTCACCGTCCGTGGCAAGCTATAAAAAAAACCTACGAGCCTTACAGTAGTCGCATATGATGTGTAACATATGACATAGAAGAAACCTCACGTGAAATTGTTGATACACCAGTATTTATAATATTATTGGCACAACTATTAATCTATTGTAAAAAGGAGTGTTTTACAGATATTGTAGTTTATAATACGGAACTCATTTTATTAGATGATTTGTAGCTCTCACCAGCAGTAGCCTAAATATAGAATACGATATGGATCAACTAGATTAATAGACGCGACACCGATCATAACCTTAAATTCCTTATCAATAGGCCAACTTGCGAGTAAATGCAATGTGCACAGCAGTAGATCATGAAAGGCTTGTCCAGTTCCCGGACCTCTAGATTTACAGACCAACACGTAGCCTAATTTCATATGGATTCTGTTAAAATGAGTCATATTGATATGATTAGCAGCAGAGTATCAAGAAGGCAGTGCGAGAACAATCAAGAAGGCAGTGCGAGAGTAGAAATATCAAGTAGGCAGTGAAGAAAAAAATAGAGTCTTGGAATTGTTATGTATTATTAGTTTTTTTTAAGTCGTTTACCCTCCAGGTTGGTGGAACCCACGGACTCAGCGAGGGAACTCACCACTACCGCCTCTACGGGCAGTGTCCTAGAGCTGGGAACATCGAATCGGAAGGGATACAACTGGTGAGGTGGGATTGGCACCTCGCCCAGGCGGCCTCACCTGCAAAGCGAACAGGGGCCTCATGAGGGAAGGTAAGAGATGGTGAGGATGGATAGGCAAGGAAGAGGGAAAGAGGCGGCCGTGGCCTTGAAGAAGGTACCATCGCGGCATTTGCCCGAAGACGAAGTGGGAAACCACGGAAAACCACTTCGAGGATGGCTGAGGGGGAATCGAACCCCATCTACGCATTTGGGCCACCCGAGGCTGAGTAGACCCAGTTCCAGTCCTCGTACCACTTTTCAAATTTCGTGGCAGAGCCGGGAATCGAACCCAGGACCTCCGGGGCGGCTAACCGCTACGCTACGGAGGCTACATGTATTATTAGTGTGTAAATAAAAAAGATTTTTGTGTGTTGATGAATGTCCAGGAGGCAGTTCGTCTTACACACTTCCGTCCGATCCACTTCCGTCCCATTTTTTTAAATCCCTCCCACAAAAATATCCAGCAACCGAGTGGAAAGGTGTTACACATCTATAATTATAATGTCAATATAATATCAGGGATACAAGGAAGAGTTAAGGACGAGAATTGTAGGGGTAGACCAAGGTTAGAATATGTTAAACTGATGACCAAGCAATGTAGACACCTTACATGCAAGCTTGTGTGAACCTGGCGGCTCGGTGGATCACGCTCTGTCGCTACGACATCCAGCACGATGTGCTCCTGGTTAAACTCTGCCATGTAGCTGGCCGTTACTATTCTCCCATCTTCAGTCACGCTGAATGGAGGATGTAGGGGGAAACATGAAGAGTTGTTGGAGCCAAACCTGAACAAGCAGGCACTGGCTATGTGAAACTCCATTGAGCCATTGATACTGTCATCAGGGTCTTCAGCTGCCAGCTTCACAACACTCTCATTCATGTTGGCCATGGCGTTCACACCTGGAACAAGATACACAAACAAACAAATAAATATAGATAATAAATATAGATAAATAAATAGAAAAATAGATAAATAAATAAATAAATAAATAGATAGATGGATAGACAGATAAATTGATACATAGATGGATAGATGGATACATAAATATATAGATGGATAGATAGATGGATACATAAATATATAGATGGTTATATAGATGTATAGACAGATACATTGATAGATAGATGGATACATAAATATATAGATGGTTATATAGATGTATAGACAGATACATCGATAGATAGATGGATAGATAGATAGATACATACATATATAGATGGTTATATAGATGGATAGACAGATACATTGATAGATAGATGGATAGATAGATGGATACATACATATATAGATGGTTATATAGATGTATAGACAGATACATTGATAGATAGATGGATAGATAGATGTATACATAAATATATAGATGGTTATATAGATGTATAGACAGATACATTGATAGATAGATGGATAGATATATGGATACATACATATATAGATGGTTATATAGATGTATAGACAGATACATTGATAGATAGATGGATAGATAGATGGATACATAAATATATAGATGGTTATATAGATGTATAGACAGATACATTGATTGATAGATGGATAGATAGATAGATACATAAATATATAGATGGTTATATAGATGTATAGACAGATACATTGATAGATAGATGGATAGATAGATAGATACATAAATATATAGATGGTTATATAGATTTATGGACAGATACATTGATAGATAGATGGATAGATAGATGGATACATATATAGATGGTTATATAGATTTATAGACAGATACATTGATAGATAGATGGATAGATAGATAGATACATAAATATACTGTATAGATGGTTATATAGATGGATAGACAGATAAATTGATATATAGATGGTTATATAGATGGATACATAAATATATAGATGGTTATATAGATGTATAGACAGATACATTGATAGAAAGATGGATAGATAGATGAATAGATAGATAGATACATAAATATATAGATGGTTATATAGATTTATAGACAGATACATTGATAGATAGATAGATAAATGGATAGATAGATAGATACATAAATATATAGATGGTTATATAGATTTATAGACAGATACATTGATAGATAGATAGATAAATAGATAAATAGATGGATAGATAAATAAATATATGTATGGATAGATACATAAATAAAAAGATGGATAGATAGAAGGATAGATAGATAGATACATAAATATATAGATGGTTATATAGATTTATAGACCGATACATTGATAGATAGATAGATAGATAGATAGATAGATAGATAGATAGATAAATAGATAAATAGATGGATAGATAAATAAATATATGGATGGATAGATACATAAATAAAAAGATGGATAGATAGATGGGTAGATAAATAGATAGATGCATAGACAGATAAATAGATAAATAGATTGAATAGATAAATAAACGAACAATAAAATAAATGCAGGGTGGGGCAAATAGAAGTGACCCGGGAACAGAGTTCCAGGTTACAAAGAAGCACACCAAAGGAATGGAGATAGTTAACTAACCTGCTTGTAGCTAGTGTGCCCATTTAGGATCGGCACAAGATTTGAACCCCTGACCATTTACAGAGAATATTTTAAAGTCTTATAGAATATTATAAAATCTTAAAGATGCACCATAAGTCTCAGAGAGAAACTCACAGGAAAACGAACATTCAGGCATTCCTGAAGGGGAGATGGTTAAGTGGAAATACATATATTCCCCTTTTAGTTGGCATTATAAAAGCAAATCGACATTAAAATAACGATTAGCAAGCATCAGAAAGTCAGACTAAAGAGGCAATAAGTAACACTCGAGATTCCAGGGAGACAGCAACACCAAGAAAATATTGCGTTTCAAGTGGACACTAAGGGTCGGATCTATTTCTTAATAGACACTCGAAACTTAAACCAGGAATCCGTGAAATCAGCAGTTTTTCTTAAATAGATAAAAGGGGGAGTTACCTCGTTAAACCTCACGAAATAAACTCACCAAAGCTATTAGATACGAAGTCGAAACCAAATCTAGTGACCCAAAAATTCAAGAAGTTGGCAGTCCTGAAAGACACTTAAGAAGAATGCAAGGTAAGGGAAAAAGGTCATAAACACTTGAGCGACAGGATACTAGCGGAGGGCAGTAAGTGAAAGATAGGCCCCGCCAAGAGCATATCAACTATTTTAATTAATTACAAATAACCCAGCGAAACAATTTCATTCCGCCTGCCGGAAATTGTAATATTATTACCAATTACACTTGGGATTAAAATTTAAACAAGATCAAAGCTAGGATTCAGGATTTGAACTTCCGAAGCTCGTAAGGAACTAGTTCTCAGCCGAGATGAATAAATAGGCCTAAGGCCCGAGAAAAAGTATGAAGTTCATCAGTCTGTGGGAGGCCTTGGTGAAAGGCACGTCAGTACACGAAGTTCGTCAGTCAGATTCAAACCTCGGCAGAGGAGGTACGTTACGAAGTCCGTCAGTTGAACGAGGGTCTTGCTAGAGGCACGTCATACGAAGTTCGTCAGTCTATGACAGGCCTTGGTGAGAGGCACGTCATACGAAGTATCATCAGTCTATCAGTCAGCAGAGACAAGTTATAAGTTAAAGTCCATCAGTAGGCAAAGCTTTATTATAGGCTTGTAGGGAAAGTGTACCAAGTACGATCAAAAGTAAACAGAGCCTCGGTGATAGGATACGCGAATTAGCGACAAGTAAAAACCGTTAAGAACAAAATCAAAGTATTAGACAGTAGAATTCGAGTCTCCGAAAGGGACAAAAAGTACAGAACGAAAGCGCTAGGCAAATGAATAAGCTAACAAGCGAGACGCAGCAAACTTATCGTCTGTTCGAAAAAATACGCTAGAGACTGAAAAGAACATTGGTTCGAAGAAATAAGTCAGTCAAGGGGAAACGAAATCCCTACGGTATAGTAAATGGTCTTCACGGAAGACAAGTCGAAGGGAAACCAAGAGTAATATTGCGTCAAGAGCCAAACAGAAGTAAAGTTAGAATTATAGGAATAAACTAATAAATGGAAGAATTTGATGAACAGTATTCGAGCGGAAAATAGGCTAAATACTAATACAATTAGGAAGGAAAGAGACTTACCAGGAGAAGAGTGGGAGCCGTTACATGAATAAAGGCTGTAGGAAAGAGACTTACCTAAACGTAGAGGGGATAACAGTAATCACACGTCCAAACCAGTACAGAAAAAGGGACTTACTAGGATCATCAGCCACGTGAGGATATCTTCATCGTCCGCTGAGATTTGGTCCGTGTGAAGGAAAGTGTAAATAATAATTAAGCGATTTTCTTTTTAGTGAAATAAGTGCTTTCTGTGAAGCGTAAAATGTATAAAAATATGTCCGTGTGTAAAATAAAAGGCCAGAAAATGAAGAAGGTCTATTTGTGTGAAGTTATGTGGTGTTAGAACCATGTGCGGGTGAAAACCATCCAAAAATCATGTCGCAAGATGGAAAAGGTGAGTAGAAAATGTTCATAATATAAAAATGAGGGTATCATATGCAAATCAGTGAATTTATGTATAAATGTATGCACGATGGATAGTCAAAAAAGTGTTAAGATGTCAAAAGGCAGCCACTCAGACGGTTTGAAAAAATGTGAATAATAATTATGAAAAGTGCAAAGTAATAATAATAATAATAATAATAATAATAATAATGAAAACCCGAAAAAATGGTTAAATGAAAATAAAGTAAAATCTCAAAGGAGGAATCGGATATAATAAATGAAAAATGGCAAGTACAATGTATGCCAAATAAATTAACGTAAATGTAATAAGCACCATTATAATCATGATAATAATAATTAATATTGAGTTTTGTACTCCGAATAATAATATTGAGTTTTGTACTCCGAATAATTAATATTGAGTTTTATACTCCGAAAAATAGTATTGAGTTTTTATACTCCGAATAATAATGTTAAAGCAAACAATGGCATTTTTGCAAGTTAATAATGAAATAATGAATGTTAATCAAATGATAATAATACATTCGAGTCGAAGTGATAAAATAATTGAAATAATTGAAGCGCGTGGCATAATGAACGCAATTGAAAGATCGTTGGGGATACCTTAAGAAATGAAATAATAAACGTTATTCAGCAAATGATAAAATGTAATGTGCTAAAAGTAGTAGGTGAAAATTGAATTCCGTAAAATAAAGTTGAATGTTATAGGCTATAGGCCATGTCAAAATAAAATGCTAAACACGAGCAAAGTTGTTGTAATGAAGATCCAAGTCTTATAAAAGTTATGGAGCCGGAATAGGCCCGTAAAATGTTGAAATGAGTCAAATAGGCTAGCTAGTGGAATAAAGATGTCTTGTAACGTGCTTAAGATGAGAGATCTAAAAGTAATAATGATCAGGAAGGCATCGATATTGTTGTATTAACGAGGGTTTGGCCCGTCTGGACGAACAGGGATTCGAACCAGAGGCATTATAGTTGTTGCAATCTAAGTCACGCTGGGCAATTGCTAAATGTGTGTGTATAAATCTGGAAAGTATCAGTGCTTCTACGAGATATGGTTATAACTGGGGAAACAGTGTGTTCCGTGCCTAAAAATCATATAGCCTTACTTTGCCAGCATCGAAATGTTATGACCAAGTGAAATGTGTAAAAGTAATGAACGGGATTCGAAGCAAGGAATGGTAAAGACCTCTTGTCTCCTCCTAATAAATAAATAAATAAATAAATAAATGCGTCGTGATCTCCAATTACAGCACTGGTTACAAGGACAATGAAATGAAAAAAGTTAATGAGGGATAGAGTTGAATGAAGTAATGTCGCACTTGGATTTTCATATATCTTATGTTGTAGAAATAAACAGTTGAAGGTTCTTTTAAAGGGAAGTGAATGGTGTGAGCGCAAGGTCGTAAATTATCGTGAAACGAGGGTGTAAGGGAGGTTCCGCCACCCGGCCGACCGACCCTAGACACGAAAGGAAAGTACAATGGACTTTTGTTTAAAAAGGTTGCGGTTGCTGAATAAATATGAAGTGCGTTATAGTTAAATATGCAAATTTGTTAATTAACGGTGCTATAAAATTGTTAATCAAATAATTGAATTGGTGGGTTCTTGAAAATCATCCCCACATTAAATTTGTTGAAATCTGATAATATTTGACCATAGTAGTCAAAGTATAAGTTGAACACTGAATATCCGATTCCTACCTAAAAGAGAGATATGAAATGAAAACGGGTTAACTCATAATGGAGTTTGCAAGAAATTAAATAACTGTATAGTGATGGCATATGATACCTCATTTATAAACCAACCTATTGCATGGAAGAAATTTTGGAGGGACATGAATACGAGAACATGGCATGGTTAATTGTTTTAAAGTGTTGATTTGTTATGAGAGGTAATATAATCAAAATAAAATGATAATTAAAGAATTTAAAGTAAACTGAGGGTAAAATAAAACCCAGAAGGGATGTTAATTAGACGGTTAAATATCCGTAAAGCCTTAGAGAAAAATGATATGAAATAATAGGCAAGCTTTGTGCCTAAACGGATAATGTGTTGTAAACAAAAAATATAGAGAAATGCTAATGTGTGAAATATGATCTAAGCAAGATAAGGATAAGATAATGATAGAGATTTAAGTGATTTTTTTATATTTTTGTGGATTTTGGATTTTCCAAAATTTTTATGTATGACAATTTGTATTGTTCCTTGGAGTTTTTCTGAAATAAACTCATGTCATTTATAACATGTCTGGTTTTCAATTTAGTCTTGTAGATCCTAAAAGGTGCTATCATATCGAATGTGGAATCACGGTGGGGGTTGACGTAACACGCCCCGGACCGAAGTAGTTAGCCAGGTCGTGATGAAGCATTCTCCATTGTGAAATGGGTACACTAGAGCCCTGCGCGGATAAACAAAACGTTATCCGCATCCGCCCTGCATCCACTCGGCTGTTATCCGCATCCGCCCCGAAACCACAATACTTTTTTTTCCGTATCCGCACGTTTGTTATCAAAATTCGCTGACATTATAATAATATTTTTATTAGCCTACTTTCGATTTTTGCAAAAAATGAAAGTAGACTTATGAGATCAACACAGGGCGAAAAAAGTGTGTCTGTCTGTGTGTGTGTATGTGTGTGTGTGAGTCTGTGTGTGTGTATGTGTGTGTGTGAGTCTGTGTGTGTGTGTGTGTGTGTGAGTGTGTGTACTCTGAATGTCTGTCCCCCCCTATCAATTCGAACACGGTGAATGCGAATTGAACGAAATTTGGTACAAAGGTAGCACTAGCAAAGGACACCTCAGTGTCATGTTTTATATCGCCGCCATCTTTACTAAAACTGAATGGCGGCCACTCAAACGTTCAAAATGTAAAATCAAATAACGACTAACCAAATCATCCAATCTCTACCAAATTTGGTAACAACATACCTTCGTATAGGATGCGTCTTGTGACCAAACTACAAGGTCGTCCGCCATACCATTTCAGGATGGCGGCCGTGCGAATTATGCAAACTTTATAATCCATATCATGGGACCCACCAGTTCCGATTATCGAGCCGAGAATCGTTTTAACTGTTCTAAAGGAAGAGGCACGTACGAAATTAAAAGTTTATTTTGTAATACTATAGTGCAGACGTGATTTTAAAAAGCTCAGCTGATTCATTAATAAGACAAGATGGCAGCGGATATCTTGTGCCTGACTTATATTTCACTAATTTGAGTATTGCATGCAATATAGCGAACTGAAACAAAATAAATAAACTTTGTATGAAATGCTTTATATATAAATAATATACTTCAGTGATGAAATCGTTTAGTATAAATCATTATTTGCTAACAAGTTCTATGTAAGTCATTTTATATAGGACGATATTCGTTGACACAATTAGCTCAGTGGTAGAGCGTTAGTCTGTCATTCATATGCCTATGGTTCAAACCCCATCAGAGATATGTTTTTTGCTTGACATTTTACATATTTGTTGCTTTGTAATGACTCAGACGTTTTAAAATTAAGCGTTATATTGTGCATATTACGGTGCAAAACATATACTTAATTAAAACATAATTCGCCAGCAGATTTAATCGAGACATCTAGCTGACAAAAAGGTAACAGATTTTATTGAAAAGTTTCTTCTTCTGGCCGCTAGAATGCACTCGCTCTGTTAGGATTATATTGTTCGATATTTCACAACTAGATATCACGACTAGTTTTTATATTTATTGTTTCTTGAGTACTGAGACGTTATAAAATAAAGCTTTATATGGTGCTTTTTGCAATGGAAATTATATATTAAAAAAAACGACATTCTCCACTGGAGTGACATCTTCCAGCCTTCAGTTGTACTATGCAGAAACTATAGATTCGAGCAGCGCTCTATACCGGCCAGTTAGTGAACCCAGTTTTAACGACTGCTAGGAGTAATAAGACAGTAACATTCGTTTATTCCTTGTGCACAGAGGCGTTGTTGATAATCTCAAAACTTGCAATATGGATGATTTGGAGATGGATTATTTTGTTATACCGTGTATTTAAGATTAGCCTATAAATTAACGGGTTGCGAAGTTACTTCACTTAGTTCTATATCATTCGTACACGACACAGAACAACAACGTGACGTCAGTTTCTGATCTGCTCTGATTGGCTATTACATTGCTGCAGTCGGATAGTTGGCAGTCAAGGATAAAATTCTCGACTGCCAACTGCCAGCTACCAACTGCAACTTCATGTTGTGTATGGTGCCTATAGTATACACGGAGTCGATCGCGACTGCCGACCGAGGACTACCAACTACTGAACCCATGGGCCATAGGGTCCATGAAGGTCGAACCCATGTCCTTAAGGAAGAAATGAAAGAAACGTATAGTTTCCTAAAGGAACGGAGAGAGATTTTAAGCCAGGATATAGCTTAACGTTGCGCAAGCGACTAGGGACAGATGTTCCTTAGATGAGATCACCCCACTCGACATTCAAGAGAGGGCTGGTCACGAGTATTAATAACTGAATGGAAATTTCCACCGTGTTAGACAAGGAAGCCTGAATCGGAATTCGAGCTAACGTTGCTGGAAATTGACAACGTCGCTTATGCACCAGAAGAGGAATAATTAAAATTAACACGTTTACGAGCATAATAATGAGTAAACAAGTACAGTACAGTGAATCATTTTGAATGAGAGATTTTTCAGTAAAGAGAAACCATTTAATATTTGCACAGAAAAAAACTGCCGACGTAAGACGACGTCATTGGGGAATTACCTAAGCCTCTGTGGAGGGGAGAGAGCAAAAGGAATGCAACACCCATACAATTGAGGACGAGAAATTAATTAATATCTCCGAATTGCACGATCGATTCTTAGGTGCAATAAGATCATGTGACATTGAGAAGACGAGCTTTCGGAAGGTATAAGTTTTATATTTGTGGCACCATTATTTTAGAAGTTGACCACAGAAAAGGCTAGAGTCTTATTTTTTTGTAGTAAAACAGTATAAAGCTTCGGGCGTTTCCAAGCCAATCATGCAGTCCTACGAGCACTCCGTGAGGGGAAGTGCTGCACCACGACATAGAAGTAGTCACTCCGACAGTCCGTGAGGGGACGTAACTCTGCGTTACATCGAAAACAGCTACCAGTACTCCGTGAGGGGAGAAACGCTGCGTTACACCGCAGAAGTAAGATCCGATAGCCACAGGCGTCGCAGTATTAACGACTTGCTTGCCTCCCATAGGAGTGGTCAAGACGAAATTTTAAAGTATCGCCGTAGTGAAATATTAGGAAAATCCTAATTATAGGATTTAGGCCCGACTGTATACAAGTTAAAGTGAAAATTCGTAAGGTATAGTCAGAGCAGGCCGCGAACATCGGACTTAAAGGCGATAGGTCGTTAAATGTACGAACGAATAGATCATAACGTACGGAAGTATCGTACCAGACAGATAAACTGTTATTTAAATTAAAGAAACCTAAAAGGGAAGAACAGAATAATAAAACAGTTCAAATAAAGACGATAGGAGACTATAAACATTATCTCCAGAAAGCAGGCGAACTATTCTAAAAATACTCGAATTGAGAAGTGCTAGCTGCTATAAACTGAATCTATAGGTCTTAGAGGAGACCTCGATCCGTATAGACTTTCGTTAGGATCGATAGACAGATCTACAAAGAAGCCGTTCAAGCTAGAAAAATAGCCGGTTATCCAGGATAGGAGTAGCAGAATTGGACTCCAGGGAACAGTAGATGTTTCGGGACTTTCGCATTCTGCAGGATAGGAAGCCGACATCGAATAAATTTCACCCTTGGAAACGGGAATTTAAGAAGATCACGTGTGATAGGCTCAGAAATACGGCCTAGTGATCGAGAATTGTGAAGTGTAAAATAATCAAGATTGTGTGTTAAATTAATATTTTTAGTGTTTATTATGTGTTCCAAGGGAACACATCAGTATATAAAAATGTCGTCAATGTTAAGTGTTTTAAATGTATATCAAAAAGTGTTTTTAAGTAAGATGAATACCTTTAATATGGAGTAAAAAGGTCAAAGTGGGCCTGAAAATGAAACACCGCACCAGATTAAAGATCATGGGATGATCTGGAAACATGTGAGTACTAAATTCATTCTATTTTGGGGTCAGAAATTGATTGTGTACAAAACCACCGGAGTTTTGGAGTGAAAGGGATGTGTTTAAATAAATAAATACTGAATAATCAAGAACACGGTCTGAACAATAATAAAATAAATTGAGAAATTATAAATAATTATGTAAAGAATAAATCCCGTAGAGGAAATATGTGAATAAAGGGTTAATGCATTTAACAAATGTCATAAGAGCAAGCGAAATATCATTAATTATCATGAAAGACATTGAAATAAAGTAAAGTTGAGATATGAAAGAAATAGCTTTTGAGCTTGTATAAAAAATAAAGATAATAATAATAATTAAATATGGAAATGTTAAATAAAAAAATCAAATAAATTGATATGAACATAAGAACGTTAAGCCTTAACGTATGTGTAAGATATGAGGTTCAATGGAATATTTTAAAACAGGGAGCGATTTATCGACAACGGAAAGATTAATATGTGAATTAAAATAATATGAATTGTTACTAAAGAGATTTTATCAGTTCTTGGGAAGACAATTTCGGCTTAAAATAATGCATAGCGCAAATGAGCGCAAATATAATATTAAAGTGTCACGCTAGGAACGCGTAGTGGTTAAAATACTTGGTACATTACTTATGGAGGGTAGTTGATTGCAGTGAATTGATAATTGTATAAGTCCTCTATTTTGTGACATAGTATCACGAGGCATTGTGTATGTATTTAAAAAGGGAGCTAATATATGGTATTATTGAGCGTATGTCATTGGGCCACGGCCGACTCTAAATCGCATTTTGTATAAGTCCTCTGTACGGGATTGGTTCCCGAGGCACCTGAAGAGATTCGAATGCAGGATCTTCTTATGATAAAAGCCCCTGTAATTCTCCGTCGTCGTATGTGTATTAATCTTCCCAATCAATGAGGACCCTCTCATAATTAATAAATGCCAAGGATACGAAAATGGTCTGTGAACCAAAGAATAGTTGTTTGAATGTATACGGTACAATAAAGCCCGGTCTCCCCAGAACTGGATATAATGGGAAGGTTTGTTTTGAAAGCCTTGGAATAAGCTACTAACGTTGGGTCAGACAGGGAGTCGCCGTCACCCTAACGTGTCATAAATCGCACCCCAAGTAGTAGAGTCTAGCTCTCTTAAAGCGAGAAGGAACAGAGACCGTCTCGTAAGCTGTTGTAAAGAGAATGAATACACCAGGAGGGTTTAAGTTGTTAACGACCCGGGCGATGAACCGAGGTCCTAGTAGATGGATATTTTCGTTTGCCGGTTCAGATCGTAGTTTCTTATATGTTAATGGTCTATTAAGACATAAGAGATAAATAACAATCCCTATGGTAATAATGTATGGACGTGGGATTCCACGAGTTGATTGAAGGCAACTGAGTTCGGGAGTAACTATAGTTTTTTGACTGTGTCAAGTACCTTCACGCTCTGGAGTACACAATTGATTTTCTGATTACCTTAATATATTTGTGAAATAAAGAGAGATGATAACAACTGAATGTGTGGACATGCCCAAAATATTGAGTTAGATAATTAACCTAGATTTTTAAATATAATTATATATTGGTTTTTGAGAAATAAGAAAATATAAAAGATAGTGTTTGAGGTGTACAAGAATGACACCATAATAATGTAAATGCATGGAGCCAAAGAGCTCGGAGTTATGTAAACTTAATGTTAGTGCTTTATGGAAGTGAGACTAAGTAAGAATTGTTGGTTTATGTGGAAACCACAGGTTTTGAATACAATATTTGTTTATATTTGTGATCCCTTGTTCATTTGGAACAAGCAGTTGATATTTGGGTCAGTAATTAAATTGTTAAAATGTTTGTAGCGCCATTAATTTTATTAATTAAATGTGTTTAAATAGGAGTTGATTTTGTTGTTATTTTTGCAAGTGTATCCTCTAATTAATCCAAAATATGTGAGTCACAGAGTGGGGGAACTTACCACTGCCCCGAAATCCCGAATTGAGCTACGCTGGTATACTGTGATTGGCATATTTCTTGCTAAATGGGCACATGGGGATATATAAATAATGTGCTGGATTAATAACTAGAGGAACACTTAAGTCGGTCATATCATGAAAAATTAAAGTAATGATAGGAAATGCTACAACGTAAAATATTAACTGACCGCATGGGTCCCTGGAAACTCATACCGAGCAGCCCTGAATATATTATATTACAAACCCCCTAGCAAAGGTAAAAATGGCGCCCGGTACGCAGGGCTGAGTTTTCCTAGGGAAACCCCGAGTTTTTCTCGAAAAATCAAAATTTTCATTTTTTTTGAAAAAAAAAAATGGTTTTTCGAAATTTTGATTTTTAAACACTTCCATAAAGGTTTATGAAATTGAACAAAAGTATCAAAAGGGTACGTTGTAAGTGAATACCCGTACCAAAGTAAAGTTTTAAAGAAATTGGGACACACGGATTCAGAGTATCATCTCTCAAGCATGTACTAGTGTGGTGGCATTTGTGGCCCACTGTATTCTCATAAGATGGCATTTAGTGAAGAGATGCAACGGCTCTTGGAGGCCATAAACAGTAAGTTGGATAGCCAACAGACTGAAAATAAAGAAGGGTTAGGAGCTATAAACAATACATTGAGTCTCCAAAAGGATGAAAATAACAAAGTGTTCGAATCCATAAATGAGAGTTTGAATAAGTTGGATAGCCAACAGATTGAAAATAAAGAAGGGTTAGGAGCTATAAATAATATATTGAGTCTCCAAAAGAATGAAAATAACAAAGTGTTCGAATCCATAAATGAAAGTTTGGAGTCAATAAAAACTGATAGTGCTAATATGGGAACGAAATTAGAAGCTATCGAAGTTAAAAGTGATAACATGGGGATTAAATTAGAAGCTATCGGAGTTAAAAGTAATACCATGGAAACTAAGTTAGAAGCTATCGAGGCTAACTGTGTAAAAATGAACAATGAAGTAAAGGCTGAGATAGATAAAGTGAATGACAAGTTCAAAGTAAACTTTGAAAATGTAGAAGGTAATTTTAAGGCTATAAAAACTAAGTTAAATAAGATGGAATCAACATGTCAAAAGAATGTAGACGATTGTAAAAATGAACTTGTAACCCAGATCCAAGGTGTGCGGGAAAAATTAGAAGCTCAGATAAAATCTAACAGCGATATTTGTGAGGCCTCCCGGGAGGAAATAAAACAAAGCGTGAATAAGCTAGGGACCCGATTTGGAAAGGTTGAGGAGAAAGTAGGGACCCTCGAGAACAAAATCGGTGTAGTTCAGACTGAGGTAACTGAGATGAAAAATCAAAATCTAAAGGATGTTCAGGAGATGAAAGATCAGATTGATCATTTTACCGGGCAGGTAGATGAGAATCTGAAGACATACGAAACGAAAATAGATCAAAGATTAGGTGTGTACGAGGGGCATCTCCAGAGTGAAAGAAAACAACGAGAGAACGAAAGGATGGAAAGTACCCATAAAATAAATGAAATAAGTCAGGGTATTATTGAGGTTCAGGAAACCATCGGAACATTAAAGGATCACGTAGGAAAAACCAATAAGGAAGTAAATCAGGTCCAAGATGAAATGATGAAATTGTATAAGAGTCAAGAGAAAACTGAGGGAAGGCTTGAAGGAATGAAAATAGATATGGTCAAAGGACGAAAAGAAGTGGAGAAGCAAATAAAGGAGATACGAGAGGGCCTGGAGACCATAGGTGACATTAAGCCAGAAATTATAGACCAAAGGGTCATGATCTTTAAGAAAGAGGTAGAAGAAAAACTAAATGAATTCAGGGATAGTTACAGGGATGAGAAATTCCAATCCAAAAAGGTAGAGGAAGATATTAAAAGGAATCAAGAAAGAATTCAGAATGAATTAAGATCCCGATTGGAGAGGACTGAACATAAGAACAGTCAAATGGAAATCCAACTCATGGCAAATGAAGAAAGTGCCCGAAGAGAAAGGAAGTTAGAATTCGAAAATCAGGAGGAGTTTCCAAAGACAGGATGGGTAGATTCTCGTGAACAAGGCACAGATACGGAGAGGGACTTAGGAGGGGAGAGCCCTTATAAGAACCCAGGATATCCAATGGCGATGTCAACCCCGTACACGAATCAGACAAATGGCCAAATAATAAACATTATTAAATCCAATGAGGATAGACCAGTAAAGTTTACGGGTAATAACATGTCTATTACTCCAAAATACTGGCTGAAAGAAGTGGCAGAGTATCTAAATGAAATGAAGGTTCCTCAGGATCGGAGACTGAGAGCTATTGAAAAGCTGTTGGCAGGTGATTGTCTCACCTGGTTCAGAAGCTTCAGATACACTTTTGATACGGTGGAAGGCTTTAGGGAAGCATTTTTAAAGCGATATTGGGCAGCAGATGTCCAAGAAAATTTAAGGCTAGATCTGTACTCTAGGAAGTACAGCACCAATGCACCTACTAAATACTCGGAATTTTTCACCGCTCAGCTGTGTAAATTCCGCGAACTGGATATTGCTCCGGCAGAAAACGACCTGTGTGCCGCCATTGCAAGACAGCTTCCATATGAGATTCAGAGGCTGCTAATCTCATCCAAAGCCAGAAGTGCTGTGGAAGTGGAAAGCGTATTACGTCAGTTAGGTATGACGACTTCGCACGTAACACCTCGGCATCAAAGACAAACTGAGCAAGTACACATGGCCAGCAGTCAGGAAACTGGAGAAAAACCAGCGACTAGGAATCAGTCCACCAGTACGGATACTCAAGGACGAGATCGAGAGTATGGGCACCAGGAGCCTAGAAGGATACAGCCATATTACAGGGGAGGATATCGAGGAAGAAATCCTCGAACGACGGGTTATAGGCAACAGGAAAGCCGACCCTATAACAATAACCAGCAAAGGCCGGACAACAGAAAGAAATGGGAGAATTATCCCAGGAGGAATGTAAGGCCAGACGATAGGGATGATGAATATCGGGCCGAAATAGAAGAAAGATATCAGGAGAGTCTTCGTTATATGAACGAAAGACCAGATGAACCTGATAGGCAAAAAGTCCGTTGGAGTGAGGCAATCAAGAACCGGAAATCACTGGACCGACTAGACGGAGCTCAAAGCTTGGAACTACAAGCTCAGCTAAAGAATGAGGGAAAAGGGAGCCCTCATGATAAAAAAAAACTCCAAATTTAAATTGTCAAAAGTGGAAACATACCAGGAGCTGGGAGGAGGTAGAAATTGTAAATTGGATAGCCAGACCAGATGAACTAATTAACGAGGATGTGGAAGGAATCCCACCTGTTAAAAGAGAACTACCTATAATTATGCTTAGGATAGAAGGATTACTGGTCAGAGCATTGATTGATACTGGATCCACAATAAGTTTAATTACACAAACCCTTTTAAATGAATTGGAAACAAGGGGCCGAGTACTAAAGATTCCCACATCAAGTGTAAAGATTAAGGGAATTATCCCTGAAAAATCTTTGACATGTAAATTTCAGGTATACATTGATTTAATCATGGGTAACGCTGAAATTTCGCAGTGCTTTTTGCTGGTAAATCAATTACCGTATAATGTCATATTAGGTATTGATTTTATCCGTGAGAACAAGGTCATTATAGACCTAGCGCAAAACTGCATTAGAATTCAAAGAGAGGATGTGGATGAACAAAACATTAACCTACAGGATCAGGAGGTGAAAATAGCAGAACAGGTATGGCATATGGAAGAAGTGAGTGAGGAAGATTATAAGGACATAGAAAAAATATTTGAAGTCCTCAACATAGAACTCGAAGATAATGTGGAAAATGAGTTCGAGACCAACCTGTCAGGGAAAGTGGAGGAAGCTAAAGTCAGCCTCGAAATTAAGGAACAGTTAAAGAAATTATTATTGGATTATAGGGACGTATTTGATTCCAAGCCAGGGAAGATTGAAAATTTTAAATACGCGTTCCAAGTCAACGATTGGGCACCGTTCAAACAAAAACCATACCCGGTTGCGGAAAAACATTACCCACAAACCAAGAAAACACTGCAGGAGATGATAAATGCAGGTGTTATAGAAAAGATGGCGACACCATATGTTAGTCCATTAGTGATTGTGAGTAAACCGGATGGCTCAGTAAGGGTGTGTTTAGATGCCAGAAATTGAAATGCAAAAATTATACCAGAAAATGATTCGGCACCACCCATAAAAGAAATACTGAGGAAGTTTAAAGGCAAGAAGATTTTTACAAATATTGACATGACTTCTTCGTATCATCATCTCGAACTGGAAGAGAAAACCAGCTTGTTGACTGGATTTCAGTTCGATCAACAAACATACTGCTTTAGAAGATGTCCGTTTGGATTAAAGACTGCAGGATCCGCATTAATAAGAGCGCTGGATCGAAACCTGTCAGAGGAAGTGAAAGATTGCACTATCCGATACGTTGATGACATTTTGCTTACCTCGGAGAACATTGAGGAACATTTAGAAAATTTGAAGAAATTATTAGAAGACCTAAGAAGGGCAAATTTTAAGATAAATTTAAAGAAATCGAACTTCTGTCAAAGGCAAGTGACATTTTTAGGGCATGTGATTGACAAGGATGGTGTTAAACCAAATCCATGCAAATTGGAATCGATAAGGGATTTTCCAAGGCCTTTGAAAGTGAAGAACGTTCGCCAGTTTTTGGGATTGATTGGGTTCTTCTCAGGACATTGTCCATCATACACCAAAACTGTTGCACCACTACAGGACCTTCTGAAGAAGGGGGGCAAGTGGAAATGGACGGGGGAAGCAGAAAAAGCATTCGTGGAAGCCAAGGAAATGCTCTTAAATTATGTGAAGCTAGGATATCCTGATTTTAATCAGAGATTTATCATTCAGACAGACGCATCCCAGATTGGAATAGGGGCAATGCTATATCAGGAGAACCAGGAAAACCCTGATAAGAAGAACTATCTAGCTTTCACAAGTAGGAGATTGAAACCACACGAGAAAAATTATACGATCAGCGAGATCGAGCTGTTAGCGATATTGCACGCGTTGCAATATTGGCGGAAGATCGTATATGGGTTTCAGGTCATTCTAAGGACGGATCATAAAGCCTTAACCTTTCTGATGAAGACTGATTTATCCAGTCAAAGGTTGATGCGTTGGGCTTTATATATTCAACAATTTGATGTCAAGATAGAGTACTGCCCAGGAAAGGAAAACATAGTTCCAGACTACTTAAGTAGACAGCCAGAGTCCATAGAAGAGGAAGTAATGGCTATAGATTTGGAAGACAGGGATCAGCGTACTCTTAATGAGTTAAGAAGCATTAGTCAAAGGCAACGGGAGGATCCATGGATGAACATGCTCATATCATTCCTTGAGGGAAGCTTGATAAGAGGAACACCAGCGTACACGGAAGCTGAGAAGATAGCACAAGACTACACGTTTTATAATGGGTTATTATATAAGTTTGTGGACTCTGACCATACGAAATTAAGGATTGTTGTACCTGCAATTTTGCAGAGGAAAATAGTATGGTTAGCCCATAGATCGTTCGGACATATGGGAGTCGACAAAACAGTCTCGATGCTGAAAGAAGCATTTATATGGCCGAGACTGAGAGAAACTGTAAGGGACACGCTAAAGACATGTGATTTATGTCAAAGGATCAAACCTAATGCATTTCTGATGAGACAGAAGCCTATACCATTGTTGCCCGAAAGGCCCGGCCAAATCATATCTATTGATAATTTTGGACCTTTGCCAAAGGCAAGAAGAGGAAATCGACACATAATGGTGGCTATGGATGTCTTCACTAAAATGGTTGTCCTTGCTCCCATACAGAAGACTAGTACCAAACAGGTGTTAAAACGACTTAAAGAAAAAGTGATACCGATTCTGGGAAAACCTGAGAATTTGTTGTCGGATCACGGCAGTTGTTTCACCAGTGTAGAGTTCAGACGGGAATTAGAAAGACTTGGGATACGTCAAATTTTGTCAAGTATTCGCCATCCTGAGGCAAACCCTGTAGAGAGAGTTATGAGAGAAACGGCCAAGTATTGTAGAATATACTGTGCCGAAGAAAATTGGAAGTGGATAGATATTTTGGATATTATCGAATTTTGTATAAATAATACAATCCATGAATCCACAGGAGAGATACCCATAACGTTACATCGGAATGAGCAACCAGAAAGACCTTGGAATCTGGTAATTCCTAGGCCAGCAGACGCTCAGCCGGGAAGAGATGTACGAATTAGGAGAGCCTTTGAGCATCTAAAAGCTCAAGCCGACAGGAGGCAGAGAAGAAATAGGCATAAGAGGTATCATCGACCATTATTAGCAGGAGAAATGGTGTTAGTGAAAAGACCAGCCATTTCGGATCCAGGGAACCGTGTGTACAAGAAGTTCCAGAAAATGTACCACGGACCATATCAGATAATCAGAGATTTGAGGAATAACGCATATAGAATTCGGCACTGTGAAACGGATCACGAAGTGACCATGAATTCAGCAAATTTGAAATTATATTACCCTCCCGAAGATTTTGATGAAGAAAATGAACAAGCCCTGGTCATGGAAACATTTAGAGATGAATCCGCTTTTGACATAAACAAGAATAAGGAAGAAATAGAAAATAGAACTCAAGCATTCGAGTGTGAATGCGAATTGGAGAAAGTATATTGGGAATTTAAAGAAATAATTGAATTTATTGAAGAAGAAAATTCCAATTTAAGAAAAGAAAATGATGAAATAAGGAAACGGGTAGGGATAGACCAAACCCGTAAGGGAGAATGAGGTTAAGGGAACTTAAAGTCCAGACAAATAAAGAAAGAAAGAAAGGGTAGGGACAGAGCATACCCGACCTACACAATTACCGGATACGACTTAAAGGAAGTAAGAACAACAGTAAATACGGATGACATTATGATGGATTCGACGATAAAGAAATACGAAATTAAATTGAAATAAATTTCCTCAAAATTTTCGAAAATTTATTTACCTAAGGAGGGGAGAGATGAACCCATGGGCCATAGGGTCCATGAAGGTCGAACCCATGTCCTTAAGGAAGAAATGAAAGAAACGTATAGTTTCCTAAAGGAACGGAGAGAGATTTTAAGCCAGGATATAGCTTAACGTTGCGCAAGCGACTAGGGACAGATGTTCCTTAGATGAGATCACCCCACTCGACATTCAAGAGAGGGCTGGTCACGAGTATTAATAACTGAATGGAAATTTCCACCGTGTTAGACAAGGAAGCCTGAATCGGAATTCGAGCTAACGTTGCTGGAAATTGACAACGTCGCTTATGCACCAGAAGAGGAATAATTAAAATTAACACGTTTACGAGCATAATAATGAGTAAACAAGTACAGTACAGTGAATCATTTTGAATGAGAGATTTTTCAGTAAAGAGAAACCATTTAATATTTGCACAGAAAAAAACTGCCGACGTAAGACGACGTCATTGGGGAATTACCTAAGCCTCTGTGGAGGGGAGAGAGCAAAAGGAATGCAACACCCACACAATTGAGGACGAGAAATTAATTAATATCTCCGAATTGCACGATCGATTCTTAGGTGCAATAAGATCATGTGACATTGAGAAGACGAGCTTTCGGAAGGTATAAGTTTTATATTTGTGGCACCATTATTTTAGAAGTTGACCACAGAAAAGGCTAGAGTCTTATTTTTTTGTAGTAAAACAGTATAAAGCTTCGGGCGTTTCCAAGCCAATCATGCAGTCCTACGAGCACTCCGTGAGGGGAAGTGCTGCACCACGACATAGAAGTAGTCACTCCGACAGTCCGTGAGGGGACGTAACTCTGCGTTACATCGAAAACAGCTACCAGTACTCCGTGAGGGGAGAAACGCTGCGTTACACCGCAGAAGTAAGATCCGATAGCCACAGGCGTCGCAGTATTAACGACTTGCTTGCCTCCCATAGGAGTGGTCAAGACGAAATTTTAAAGTATCGCCGTAGTGAAATATTAGGAAAATCCTAATTATAGGATTTAGGCCCGACTGTATACAAGTTAAAGTGAAAATTCGTAAGGTATAGTCAGAGCAGGCCGCGAACATCGGACTTAAAGGCGATAGGTCGTTAAATGTACGAACGAATAGATCATAACGTACGGAAGTATCGTACCAGACAGATAAACTGTTATTTAAATTAAAGAAACCTAAAAGGGAAGAACAGAATAATAAAACAGTTCAAATAAAGACGATAGGAGACTATAAACATTATCTCCAGAAAGCAGGCGAACTATTCTAAAAATACTCGAATTGAGAAGTGCTAGCTGCTATAAACTGAATCTATAGGTCTTAGAGGAGACCTCGATCCGTATAGACTTTCGTTAGGATCGATAGACAGATCTACAAAGAAGCCGTTCAAGCTAGAAAAATAGCCGGTTATCCAGGATAGGAGTAGCAGAATTGGACTCCAGGGAACAGTAGATGTTTCGGGACTTTCGCATTCTGCAGGATAGGAAGCCGACATCGAATAAATTTCACCCTTGGAAACGGGAATTTAAGAAGATCACGTGTGATAGGCTCAGAAATACGGCCTAGTGATCGAGAATTGTGAAGTGTAAAATAATCAAGATTGTGTGTTAAATTAATATTTTTAGTGTTTATTATGTGTTCCAAGGGAACACATCAGTATATAAAAATGTCGTCAATGTTAAGTGTTTTAAATGTATATCAAAAAGTGTTTTTAAGTAAGATGAATACCTTTAATATGGAGTAAAAAGGTCAAAGTGGGCCTGAAAATGAAACACCGCACCAGATTAAAGATCATGGGATGATCTGGAAACATGTGAGTACTAAATTCATTCTATTTTGGGGTCAGAAATTGATTGTGTACAAAACCACCGGAGTTTTGGAGTGAAAGGGATGTGTTTAAATAAATAAATACTGAATAATCAAGAACACGGTCTGAACAATAATAAAATAAATTGAGAAATTATAAATAATTATGTAAAGAATAAATCCCGTAGAGGAAATATGTGAATAAAGGGTTAATGCATTTAACAAATGTCATAAGAGCAAGCGAAATATCATTAATTATCATGAAGGACATTGAAATAAAGTAAAGTTGAGATATGAAAGAAATAGCTTTTGAGCTTGTATAAAAAATAAAGATAATAATAATAATTAAATATGGAAATGTTAAATAAAAAATCAAATAAATTGATATGAACATAAGAACGTTAAGCCTTAACGTATGTGTAAGATATGAGGTTCAATGGAATATTTTAAAACAGGGAGCGATTTATCGACAACGGAAAGATTAATATGTGAATTAAAATAATATGAATTGTTACTAAAGAGATTTTATCAGTTCTTGGGAAGACAATTTCGGCTTAAAATAATGCATAGCGCAAATGAGCGCAAATATAATATTAAAGTGTCACGCTAGGAACGCGTAGTGGTTAAAATACTTGGTACATTACTTATGGAGGGTAGTTGATTGCAGTGAATTGATAATTGTATAAGTCCTCTATTTTGTGACATAGTATCACGAGGCATTGTGTATGTATTTAAAAAGGGAGCTAATATATGGTATTATTGAGCGTATGTCATTGGGCCACGGCCGACTCTAAATCGCATTTTGTATAAGTCCTCTGTACGGGATTGGTTCCCGAGGCACCTGAAGAGATTCGAATGCAGGATCTTCTTATGATAAAAGCCCCTGTAATTCTCCGTCGTCGTATGTGTATTAATCTTCCCAATCAATGAGGACCCTCTCATAATTAATAAATGCCAAGGATACGAAAATGGTCTGTGAACCAAAGAATAGTTGTTTGAATGTATACGGTACAATAAAGCCCGGTCTCCCCAGAACTGGATATAATGGGAAGGTTTGTTTTGAAAGCCTTGGAATAAGCTACTAACGTTGGGTCAGACAGGGAGTCGCCGTCACCCTAACGTGTCATAAATCGCACCCCAAGTAGTAGAGTCTAGCTCTCTTAAAGCGAGAAGGAACAGAGACCGTCTCGTAAGCTGTTGTAAAGAGAATGAATACACCAGGAGGGTTTAAGTTGTTAACGACCCGGGCGATGAACCGAGGTCCTAGTAGATGGATATTTTCGTTTGCCGGTTCAGATCGTAGTTTCTTATATGTTAATGGTCTATTAAGACATAAGAGATAAATAACAATCCCTATGGTAATAATGTATGGACGTGGGATTCCACGAGTTGATTGAAGGCAACTGAGTTCGGGAGTAACTATAGTTTTTTGACTGTGTCAAGTACCTTCACGCTCTGGAGTACACAATTGATTTTCTGATTACCTTAATATATTTGTGAAATAAAGAGAGATGATAACAACTGAATGTGTGGACATGCCCAAAATATTGAGTTAGATAATTAACCTAGATTTTTAAATATAATTATATATTGGTTTTTGAGAAATAAGAAAATATAAAAGATAGTGTTTGAGGTGTACAAGAATGACACCATAATAATGTAAATGCATGGAGCCAAAGAGCTCGGAGTTATGTAAACTTAATGTTAGTGCTTTATGGAAGTGAGACTAAGTAAGAATTGTTGGTTTATGTGGAAACCACAGGTTTTGAATACAATATTTGTTTATATTTGTGATCCCTTGTTCATTTGGAACAAGCAGTTGATATTTGGGTCAGTAATTAAATTGTTAAAATGTTTGTAGCGCCATTAATTTTATTAATTAAATGTGTTTAAATAGGAGTTGATTTTGTTGTTATTTTTGCAAGTGTATCCTCTAATTAATCCAAAATATGTGAGTCACAGAGTGGGGGAACTTACCACTGCCCCGAAATCCCGAATTGAGCTACGCTGGTATACTGTGATTGGCATATTTCTTGCTAAATGGGCACATGGGGATATATAAATAATGTGCTGGATTAATAACTAGAGGAACACTTAAGTCGGTCATATCATGAAAAATTAAAGTAATGATAGGAAATGCTACAACGTAAAATATTAACTGACCGCATGGGTCCCTGGAAACTCATACCGAGCAGCCCTGAATATATTATATTACAAACCCCCTAGCAAAGGTAAACTACGGACTGCCGACTGCGCATTGTAGATGGGCCTTATTAGAGCAACGAAGTTTCAATTATTGTAAGTAGTCGGTGTTTGGAGTGTTTGCTGATGAAATTGCAAAATGCTGGGGTAAATTATAAACTATGGTTTGAACGCCACTGTTCAAATCCTGTGTGCCAATTTGCACTTCAAATAGGAAGAAATTAGGAGATGATAAGGACAGAGAGTTATAACTATACCCATACATTTCGGAGAAAGTAGGCTATATGTTCTTTCCCGAACATCTTGTTATTTTATGAGATAAAGTATAAAAGCAACACCTTTAGACATTTGAGGAGAAATTCATTCCCCTAGGCTGTGCGTGAATAACAAGACAATGTTGACTGAGTTTTGTCCCTCTGAGTAACGGCAACAAAACATTCTTTATACCCACGATGGTATAAAGAATGTTTTTTTTGTGGCAAAAGTCTACACTAATTGAGGGTATTTCCATGATTGGTTTCTCTCACTTCTCTATTAATCTCAAACAATCCAACCGAAAGCAAATAGGTAAATAGTAAGACACGTAAAACACGCACATCTTAGCAAAAAACTATAATTATTAAGAAGAAATCCAGTTCAATATTGTATTCTAAAAACTATTCGCAAATTTACTCTAAACATTATCCGCAGCTTATCCACTATCCGCACAGTCAAGCAAACTATATCCGCATGGCGAAAAATTCTGCAGATATCCGTGGTTTTATCCGTGGATGTCCACATCCGCGCAAGGCTTTACTTACAGCAGATGTTGAAAATGACTGGAAGTAGTTGAAATGAAGATGCTAAGATGGATGTGTGGTGTTACAAGAAACGATCACATCAAAAACACCTTCATACGAGGCAGCGTAAAAGTGACTGAAATATCAAATAAGTAGTTCCATGAAGAACTATACAGCCTATTTTCATATAACCTACTCATGTTAATTGCCTCTATCAACATACAAAATTTCAGTTCGAAGGTTGTGATAGATTCGTAGATATTAAGAACCGTCTAAATATTTCAGATGGTTCGCAGGTTGGATTTTTAGCCTACTTTCGATTTTTTCCAAAAAATGAGAGTAGACTTATGAGATCTACACAGGGCCAAAAATTGTGTGTCTGTCTGTGTGTGAGTCAGTGTGTGTGTGTGTGTGTGTGTGTGTACTCTAAATGTACGTCCCCCCCTATCAATTCGAACCCGGTGAAACCGAATTGAACGAAATTTGGTACAGAGGTAGCACTAGCAAAGGTCACCTCAGTGTCATGTTTTATATCACCGCCATCTTCACGGAAACGTAATGGCAGCCACCCAAATGTTCAAAGCTTAAATCAAATTACGACTAACCTAATCATCCGATCTCTACCAAATTTGCAACATTATATCCTTATGTATGAAGGATCTTTTCACCAAACTACAAGGTCATCAGCCCAATAATTTGTGGATGGCGGCCATGTATGTGTGCAAATCGATTCCCTCTATCAATTCAAAAATGGTGAAACCGAATTGAACGAAATTTGGTACAGGTAGCGCTAGCAAAGGGCACCTCAGTGTCATGTTTTATATCACCGCCATCTTGACGGAAACTTAATGGCGGCCACCCAAATGTTCAAAGCTTAAATCAAATTACGACAAACCTAATCATCCGATCTCTACTAAATTTTACAACAATATACCTTAATGTGGGAAACGACTTTTGTCCAAACTACAAGGTTATCCACCTAATAGTTTCAGGATGGTGGATGTATGAATCATGTAAGTATTATAGCCCAACCATAACTTACGATTCAACAATGCCTGATCTCAACAATTCAGCTTATCGTACATATGGAGGTTTAAACTGTCCTCAAGGAGGTGACCGGTAGGATATTAGCCTATTATAATAGAATATGTAACCGTAGAAGTGACTTAACAGGTCTGATTGACCATTCCATATGGTTGTGGGTCGTACACAAAATGGCCGCTATTTGTGCTCGTAAATCCATTTATATTCGTAACTGCGTAAGTTTATATCCTTTTAGGAATGTACTGAACAAAATAATACATATTGTTACGGCTGTGAGTTTGTGTCATCGCTCGCCGCATGAGTCACAACTGCCCCAGGGCTGGGCTGTGCCCTGCCTCGTGTATTGCGTGCGCCTTATGCAACAGGGCTACTAGGACAAAGGGATGGTCCAGAATATTCGTGACCCAGCCAGTGAGGGAAATCTCTAGAAGCCGTGTGTCCTGGACGATTCTAGAATTCATTGAGTCAACAGCCTGCTATATAAGCGGCCTCAAAGTGAGGGGACTGAGTTTTTCTGTGGGTGTGTGTTTCTGAACTAGTGCGTGTTTTCCTGAGCGACAGAAGTGTAGTGACGAAGTGCCGTGCGAGTTACGAAACCCAGTGACATTGTTTCCCAGCTTGTGAACAGCGTGAAGCAAACTATCGTAAGTAACTGGGGTTGGTGTACATAAGAGAGAGGAGCCGGTAGTTTCTGTCAAGGCCACCGTACTCATTAGACGGTTTAACTTCTGTGGTTTGTTGACAAGTGAAAGGGCCAAGAGCGCTCAAGGAAGAGACTTGAGGAAACTGGAGTAAGGTTCCAATTTCTTGTATTTGCTGATGAGTAGTGTACCTCTTCCTGCAAGCAATAAAGCTAACTTCTCTTTAAAGCAGTAATTGGTGTTGTGTTTTCTACCCTCAGTAATCCAGTTAACGGAATTGCCACTAGGGGGTGGCACGTAACAACTGGTGTCAGAAGCCGGTTTACGAACTCAAGCACAAGCACAACACCTGACGGTCCTGGTTTCAAAACCCGAGCAGGTTTTTTTTTTAAATTTTCCTGTGAGCGCATACCCCTTACAAGACAAACAACTAAAATGGAGGCGCAATTGGCAGCATTGCTAGAAAAGTTAAATGGCATGGATACCAAGATGGAGGACGGCCCGAAGGATTTAACCAAGGACCTAACTGCCAAATTAGAAGACGGCCAGAAGAAGATGGAGGACGGCCAGAAGAATTTAACCAAGGACCTAACTGCCAAATTAGAATACGGCCAGAAAAAGATGGAAGACGGTCAAAATAAGTTAACGGAGGACCTGAAGAAGATGGAGGACGGCCAGAAGAAGATGGAGGACGGCCAGAAGAAGATGGAGGACGGCCAGAAGAAGTTGGCCGAGGACCTAACTGCTAAATTAGAAGATGGCCAGAAGAATTTAACCAAGAAGATATGGGACGGCCAGAAGAAGATGGAAGACGGGCAGAATAAGTTCGGACAGGACCTGAAGAAATTAGAACTGGGTCTGCGTGAGGAAGTCACGGCAGTGAAAAAGAAGTTCGATGCCTTAAAAGAAGAAGTTGCCGAGCTACGCCGACGCCCGCTGACGGGGGTGGAAGAGAGATTCAACGCTCTACAAAGGGAATTTGCTGAGCTGCGTCGACACCCGCCGACAGGGATGGAAGATAGATTCAAAGCCCTACAAGAGGAAGTCGCCGAGCTGCGCCGACGCCCGCCGACCGGGGTGGATGAGAGAGTCAAAGCCCTACAAGAGGAAGTTGCCGAACTGCGCCAACGCCCACTCACGGGGGTGGAAGAGAAATTCAACGCTCTTCGAGAGGAAGTTGCCAAGCTGCGCCGACGCCCGCCCACAGGTACACCGGGGACATCAGGAACGGGACAGAGCAGAGTGACGCCCCCAACCTTCGACGGAGAGGTCCCGTGGAGCACCTACTTACGTCAGTTCGAGGCGGCCTGTTCCATAAATAACTGGAACAACACAGAAAAGGCTACAGCTCTCATTGTAGCGCTGAGAGGTGACGCCCTTAACGTCCTTCAGGCCATCCCGACTGGATCCCAGGACTACGCTTCACTGATCGGCCATATGGAGTCCCGATATGGAGATAGCCATCTTCAGCAGGCCTACCAGATGCAGCTTCGGACCCGGGTGCAAAAGAACGCGGAAACCCTGCAGGAGTTCGAGATGGACATCGCACGTCTCGTAAGGCTCGCCTACCCAACAGCGCCGGCCGACTTTCTGGAGCAGATAGCGACGCAGACTTTCACCGACGGGCTACGGGACTCGGACACTCAACAGGCGCTGCGACTCGCGCGCAATAAGACCCTGGCAGATGCGCTGAGCCACGCACTTGAGTTCGAGACGGCAAAGCAGGTATCTAGAATGCGTGCGCGGGTGCGTCCGGTGGACGTCGACGAACCAGCCAAAGCCGACAAGACCAAGCCCCTGGCCGATGAACTGATGGAGGCGCTAGGCCGGTTCTTCAAGAGTCGCAGTACCACCAACAAAAACGTAGCCGAAGGACATCCGGAGAGGCGGCCCGGAAGAGGACTACCGACCTGCTAGACCTGCCGTAAGAGAGGCCACCTGAGCAAGGACTGCGGTGATCGCCGCCGCCAAGGGTTTCCGTCGGGACAGTCAGTCGTAGGGAAACCGCGCGGCCCAGGAAAGTAAGTATCAGTCAGCCTTGGGGGGCAAAGGTTGGCTTGTGACAGTCGTCAAGCCCCGGCAGTCCAAGTCAGTGTGACGAAGTTACGGAGGGACAATAGCAGCCTGATGGTCGACGGAGTCATCAACGGAGTGAGCTGGCCCATGCTAATCGACACGGGAGCATCGAGGACCATCGTCAGCCCCACCGTGATCCCGAAGTGGAGAGTGCAACCCACACAAAGGAACCTCCAGCTAATAACCGCGACCAGAGAGACCGCACCGGTACATGGCGAAGCATCACTGGAGTTCGTCATTGGTCGACGGGCGATAAAGCATCCAGTGCTTGTGGCTGACGTATCAAATGAAGTGATCATCGGACTGGACTTCCTGGACCAGAACAACATCATCTTGGATCTGAGTACCAACACTCTGCACTTCGGAAGGGAGGAACTTGCTTTGCAACCAGCACACGAGGCCGTCGCCGCATGACGAGTAAGGCTGAGAGAGAACGTCATCGTTCCCACCAGGATGGAAGTCAGCGCTGCCATAATTGTCGACGGAACAGCTGAGGGAGTGGCGGCTGTCATCGAGCCAAAATATGAGGACATCCAGACAAAAGGATTGCTAGTTGCCAAGACTCTCATCAACACGACGTCTCGGCCGTACGTCCGCCTGTCCAACCTGAACGACTACGATATTACGGTTCACCGGGACACCAACCTAGGAGTCTGCGAGCCCGTTACCTGGATTGCCCGCATCACAGACACGACGGACGGACACCTGCAGACGGACAACCGAAGAAGACGCGCCCTGCCAGAAGAACTACAGAAGCTGTACCAAGGATTCCAGGATCATTTAGACGAGGAACAATCACGCCAACTTCGGGACCTGCTACACGAATTCCAGGATGTCTTCTCCGTGGGGAGCAAAGACTTCGGCAGGACATGCTTGGTCCAGCACGGAATCGACGTTGGGGACAGCGTACCGATTAGGGCCCCATTCCGGCGTGTCCCGCTCGCCAAGCAAGCCGAAGTCGACCGGATGGTAGAAGAGATGAAGGAGCAAGGGGTGATCGAGCCATCACATAGTCCTTGGAGTTCTCCGGTCGTGCTTGTGAAGAAGAAGGACGGTTCCACCAGGTTCTGCGTGGACTACAGGCGGGTGAATGACGTCACGAAGAAGGACAGCTACCCTCTACCCCGGATCGACGACCCTGGACACCATATCAGGGTCGAGATGGTTCTCCACCTTGGATTTGAAGAGTGGCTACTGGCAGGTGGAAGTCCACCCTAAGGACCGCGAGAAAACTGCGTTCTCTGTGGGCAGCGGGCTCTGGCAGTTCACCGTCATGCCATTCGGTCTGTGCAACGCCCCTGCGACCTTCGAAAGGCTAATGGAGTCCATTCTGAGGGGACTACACTGGAAGACCTGCCTGGTCTACCTAGACGACGTCATCGTTCTGGGGAGAAGCTTCGAGGAGCACTACAGCAACCTGAAGGAGATCTTGTTGAAGCTACGGGCTGCCCAGCTGAAGTTTAGCCCCAAGAAGCGTCAGCTCTTCCAGAAGTGGGTCCAGTACCTTGGGCATATCGTCTCCGAAGAAGGGGTGCGCACCGACCCAGAGAAGACCGCAGCTGTGAGGGAGTGGCCAGTTCCGAAGGACAAGTCCCAACTACGAAGCTTCCTGGGACTCTTCACTTATTACCGTCGCTTCGTGAGAGGATTCGCCGACATCGCCAAACCTTTACATCGACTGACTGAGAAGGACCAACTCTTCACGTGGACAGCAGAATGCCACAGTGCCTTCGAACAACTCAAGCAGGCTCTATGGACCACGCCTATTCTGGCCTACCCCAGACCTGGAACAAGGTTCATCGTCGATACCGATGCCAGCGACTTTGGCATAGGGGGAATCCTGTCGCAAGTAGTGGACGGCGAGGAGAGAGTAGTGGCCTACTTCAGCAAGGCCTTGTCAAAGCCAGAAAGGAACTACTGCGTCACCAGGAGAGAGCTGCTCGCCATCGTGAAGACCATTGAACACTTCCACAAGTACCTGTACGGGCAAGAATTTCTCATCAGGACCGACCATGCATCCCTGCGGTGGCTCCTGAATTTCAAGCAGCCCGATGGTCAACTCGCGCGGTGGTTAGAGAGGCTTCAACAGTACAACTTTGAGATTCAGCACAGGAAAGGCCAACTGCATTCTAACGCCGACGCCCTGTCACGAAGACCGTGCCCCGAAGACTGCACCGTCTGTGCCCGAAGGGAGGAGAACACCGGGATACAGTGCCGAAGGACTACCGTGGAACTTCAAGGGAGCTGGAGCCGCGAATCTTTCACGCGGGCACAAGCAGAAGATGATGACCTGGGACTGATAGCCGAATGGAAGAGGGCCTGTGTCCCCAGACCCGGGTGGAACATTGTGAGTGACTGCAGCCCAAAGTTTAAGTCCTACTGGGCACAGTGGGACTCGCTGATTGTAAGGGATGGCCTCATCTGCCGTACCTGGGAGAGCACCGACGGGAAGACATCTCGGGAACAAGTCGTCGTTCCAAAGGCTATGAGGGAGGAAGTCCTGAAGGAAGTTCATGGAGGATCATCTGGTGGACACCTAGGGATAAAGAAGACCCTGGAGAAGCTGAGAGAGCGGTTCTACTGGATCGGATGCCGAACAGACGTGGAGAACCACTGCGCGAGGTGCCACGATTGCGCAGCCAGCAAGGGCCCAGGACGAAGACGACGGGGTCCACTGAAGACCTACAACGTGGGCGGCCCCATGGAGAGAGTGGCCATCGATGTTGCTGGGCCATTCCCGTTAAGCGAGGCAGGGAACCGCTACATATTAGTCGTCAGCGACTACTTTACCAAATGGCTGGAGGCGTATGCGCTCCCTAACCAAGAAGCCGCGACGATTGCAGAGACCCTGGTGAAGAAATTCGTCAGCCGGTACGGAGTACCCCTGGAGCTGCACTCCGACCAAGGGAGGAACTTTGAGTCGCAGGTGTTCCAGAACCTATGCCAGCTGCTGGGAATCCGGAAGACAAGGACAACGCCGCTACACCCTCAGCCCGACGGGATGGTAGAGCGATTCAATCGCACCATCGAGAACCATCTCCGAATAGTCGTCAGCGAGCAACAGAGGGATTGGGACAAACATCTTCCACTATTTCTCCTGGCCTACCGCGCCGCCATGCATGAAGCCACCGGGTGCACACCAGCCCGGGCCATGTTTGGGAGGGAGCTCCGTCTACCTGTCGATCTTGCCTTCGGCCGACCTGGCAATGATCCGATCCCGGTAAGCCAGTATTGTCAAGAACTGGTCGACCAACTGGAGGACGTGCACGCGTTCGCGAGGAGGAAACTGCGGATCGAGACCGACCGAATGAAGACCCGATACGACCAGCAGACGGATGCCGGCGGATTCCACGAGGACGACCTGGTCTGGCTCTTCAACCCATTACGGAAGAAAGGCCTGTCACCCAAACTGCAGAAGTCCTGGGAGGGCCCGTGCCGAGTCGTGAAACGGATCAACGATGTCGTCTACAGGATCCAGCGGAGCCCGAGGGCGAAGATGAAGATCGTGCATCGAGATCGCCTGGCAGCCTACGGAGGGACACAAGACGGACCAATGATTGATCGGGACGATCAGCCTTTTTTAGGAAGGGGGTGGTGTTACGGCTGTGAGTTTGTGTCATCGCTCGCCGCATGAGTCACAACTGCCCCAGGGCTGGGCTGTGCCCTGCCTCGTGTATTGCGTGCGCCTTATGCAACAGGGCTACTAGGACAAAGGGATGGTCCAGAATATTCGTGACCCAGCCAGTGAAGGAAATCTCTAGAAGCCGTGTGTCCTGGACGATTCTAGAATTCAATGAGTCACCAGCCTGCTATATAAGCGGCCTCAAAGTGAGGGGACTGAGTTTTTTCTGTGGGTGTGTGTTTCTGAACTAGTGCGTGTTTTCCTGAGCGACAGAAGTGTAGTGACGAAGTGCCGTGCGAGTTATGAAACCCAGTGACATTGTTTCCCAGCTTGTGAACAGCGTGCAGCAAGCTATCGTAAGTAACTGTAGTTGGTGTTCATACGGGAGAGGAGCCGGTAGTTTCTGTCAAGGCCACCGTACTCATTAAGACGGTTTAACTTCTGTGGTTTGTTGACAAGTGAAAGGGCCAAGAGCGTTCAAGAAAGAGACTTGAAGAAACTGGAGTAAGGTTCCAATTGCTTGTATTTGCTGATGAGTAGTGTACCTCTTCCTGCAAGCAATAAAGCTAACTTCTCTTTAAAGCAGTAATTGGTGTTGTGTTTTCTACCCTCAGTAATCCAGTTAACGGAATTGCCACTAGGGGGTGGCACGTAACAATATTTAGTATCAAATGGTTTATAGAAGCACCAAAAAACGCTAATGAAGTCGTTGATTACAACAGAAAATATGATACATTCGTACTAAAGAAGTTATTTACATATTTGTCTTGTACCGCATTCGTGGCGTAGTGGTAGCGAACTAGCTTCATAGTGAAGGGTTCCGGATTCGAATCCCCTTGGTTTCGTTTATTTTTACTTCGTTTTTTGTATTTATTGGTTCATAACTACTCACACGTTATAATGTTAAGCATATATTGTGTGTATTTGCAATCGAAAAGATTATATAATATGCTGTACTCATAAAACCACACATTTCAACACTCGACTAGAGCTATTTAAATTCTTTGTCCTTGATCCACGGTTAGAGTCTATTGTTGTTATTTTCGTTGTTAATTCTTTAGGGGTTTTGCGGCATCATGGTCTTGTAGCCCCGTGTACTTGTGTGTGTGTAGAAGTTGTCTGATAACCTGTGTCACTGCGAGGTCTGTAGGCTTACTAGTGTGTGTACTTTTATACGAGGCAGGATATGGATAAGAAGCTGTTGTTGCTGCTGTTTCATTTGAGATGCATGGATATCATGGTCATTTAGTCCCGTGTACTTGGGCGAGTGTTGAATTTTGTCTCATAACCCGTGTTATTGTGATGGCTGTATTAGTGTGTGTATATATCATTAAGGTGAGGATTCAATCAATCAACGTGTAATATACGTATAGCACGTTGTATTTCAACAAGCTACTTCAACCAACATTCAATTATACTCCTTGAAGAGGACAAAGAGTTATAACTAAACCCATGCATTTAGGAGAAAGTAGGCTATATGTTCTTTACTGAACATCTTGTTATTTATGTACTATTACATGAAGATTGTTGTGTACGTGTGGTATTCAAACTTCAATCGCATGATTAGAACACAAGAAGTAAAAAAAATATCGCACAGCTGCCATCTTGTGCTTATGAAAACAATTGAAATAGCCTAAGTTAGATGCCAGTGGCTTAACATTTGTTTAAGTATTTAACCTGCAGAGTTTCACTGCACTCGGATGGTTAAATCGCGAGAAACGTCCATTTAAATATGTATAATTTTCGTCGCCGCCATGTTGGATTTGTGCTCACCAGGTTACTGAAAGTCCTATAGGTGAACGTATGTTCATAGCATCTATGAACTTAAAAAATCCAGTTTGATTGATGTAAAAGATTCGTAGATATTGAGAACCGTCTGAATATTTCGGATGCTTACCATTTTGGATTGTTATATGTATAGGCCATAGAGTTATGAACCATTAAAGGATAATTATTGCGTAGGTTCATCATTCAAACTTTCACTCGGATCGCATGATTACGACACAAGAAATAAAAACTTAATTTTAAAATTTCGCACAGCCGCCATCTTGAGGTTATGTAAACAATTGAACTAAATTAAACGCCAGTGCTTTACAATGTGTATAAACATTTGCTGTACCAAGTTTCATTACGTTTGGATGGTTAAATCGCTAGAAAAGTTTATTTAAAATTCTCAATTTCGCTTGGCCGCCATGTTGGTTTTGTAGTTACCAGATGTTTGAAAGTCTCATAGGAGAACTTCTAGTATTACCCTTTATCACCGTACACAATTTCAGGATGATATCTGTAATGGTTTCGGAGATACTGAATGCTGGTGAAATAATTCGCACAGCCGCCATGTTGGATTGGTGAGAAACAATAAAATTTGAAGGGCACGGTCGGGGTCGGCCAGAATGGTGCTATGACCTTACCGAGTTTCATTGAAATCTCTTGAGCCGTTTAGAAGTTATTAGGGGACACAGACACACGAACAAAAGGTGATCTCATAAGCCTATTTATTTCATAAAATAAAAATAGGCTAAAAAGGTGCAAGAAAGACGCTTGCTCTGGTATGTCCACACTAAGCGCAGGGATGTAGGAAGGTGAGTGCTTGATCTGGAGGTGGAAGGCAAAAGGGAAAGAGGCATGCCTATAGAGCATCCAGCGTTTAGAAAAGACTGTGGGTCTTATGGGCTTTTACTTTTAACGGAAATCCCCCCTACACTGGTTTTGTTGTCTCACCTTTTATCATGAAGGAACTCTGAACATATATATTTTTCGTCATAATAGCTTCCTACAATTATCTGCCAACTGATTGCCTTTGTTATTGCGTACAAGTATCGCTTATATTACGTCTTAGTAATTTAAAATTTTTCGAGGTTTGCACGCTGGAAAGAAGAGCCTCGTCCAGTGCTGCATGCTCGCCCGGAGTGGAGCACGTGCTCAGTTCCGTCGGCAACATAAGTTCTGAAGCACTATCCGTCATTGGTGTTACTGTTGTGTGTCTGTTTTATTTTCTGTTCGATCGAATCATGACTGCCGACAGTTGGGTTCCAACCCAATGTCTCCCGAATGAAAGCTCACAGCTGCGCGCCCCTAACCGCACGGCTAACTCACTACAATATTACAAATATTAATCTAAACAAAACAACAAGAATAAAATTGAAAGAAACTAAATTACAGCCTAACTAATAACAAAAGAGGTGATGATCAACAGTATTGCTGACGTAAAAATTGTTAACATCGTCTGCATACATCCGAGAAGGAAGGAAGGGTTGTGCTCTCGACATCTATCAATCAGTAATGTGTCATATCACAACGAAATGAATGTCGTTATTGGTTCTCTTCGCATACAGATCCTTAATACTTGTCCAATCCGTTAACACCTGCAAACTGCTCCTTCCTGGGCGTGTTCTATTTCAGGTAGCTGCTGTGGTTGTGGTTGTCTCGCTAACTTATGAAAGCGCAGTACTCGAGCGGGTGAACACAACGTATGACGTCAGCGCTACCTCTGCCTAGAGTTAGTAACACTGTCGACATAAGGCTCCACAGTCTTTTCTAAACGCTGGATGCTCTATAGAAGAAGATGGATGGACTGCGTGCAGGATGATCTCCAGTAGAAGCAGTTAACAGAAAACACCATTTGGGACAGAGGAAAATGGAAACGACTTGTCAGAAACGTTGACCCCGCATGAACGGGAAAAGACGAAGAAGAAGAAGAAGTTAAAAATGACTACCATTCATCTCTTGGCACCCTTCAGCCCTGGTCAGCAAGTTGCGGAAGGCAGATCGCAGCTGGAAAAGCTGCAATCTCATCAGAAATGTTCTGCTGCAGTTCTTGAAGACTATGAGGGTTGTTGCGATACACCTTAGCTGTCAAACAGTATTATGTTGATATATACCGCCAGACAATGCTACCACTAGCCATCATTAACATGCATTCCATTGTTGAAGGTTTTGCGACATATTTCAAATCAGTGTATGACTCTCTATCAGCCCAATACAAAGTCCCTGCCTGCAATTCGAATACTCCCAACACCTCTCACATAAAACTAGTCTCAAAGGAAGAGGTTGAAGTTGCATAAAAAAAATTAAAACCTAAGTCGTCGGCTGGTCCTGATAATATTCCACCGTATGTAGCTAAGGGATGTGCTGAAAGTCTCAGGGACCCGTTACACTTTATATTTAACTTAGTCATACCAACCTGTACGTTCCCCGAAGCCTGGTAATCACTCGCGTCTGCTCTATACTAAAATCGGGAGATCCATCACTAATTAATAACTAGCGTCCTATATCTATTTTATCTGCAGTAGCCAAGGTATTTGAATTCATATTGCGTGGAAGAATATCAGTATTTCTCAGACCGCTCGTAACAGATAACCAACATGGTTTCCTATCTAGAAAATCTACAGTGACGAGTGCAACAAATTTTTCTCAAATTATATCTAAAGAGTTAGATAAAGAAGGGCAAATGGATGTCATATTTGCAGATTTCGAGAAAGCGTTCGACACAATAAGTCACGATATCCTTCTTAACAAATTGTGTATTTTGGGATTTTGGGATTGTTTTGTTCCAGAAAATTGTCTCAAAGGAATACATTGTTCATTCCGGAGTACCCCAAGGCTCGAACCTTGGAGCTCTGATTTTTCTAGCAATGTTAAACGATTTGCCACGTTGTATACTGCACTCAAATAGTCTTTTATATGCAGAAACTTCAAAAATTTTAAATCAATTTCTTCCACTAATGACTGCACTCTACTACAAAATGACCCAAATAATATACTGTATGTAAACAAATGGAATATAGAAAACAAATTATGCTTAAACGTACCGAAGTGTGTTGTTATGACCTTTACACGTAAGAAGAACCCAATCACATTTGTTTATGGAATTGGGTCTCAGTCATTGCAAACAGTAAGCGAGAAGAAAAATCTTGGAATCCTGTTTGACCAGTTGTATGCTGTCTGGCGCAACCAAATCATCTCAAGGAAAATCAAGCTTCTATTATTCAACAGTAATGTGAAGTCAGTCCTCCTCTATAGCTGGGAAACATGGATGACAACAAAAGCCATTGCAAGCCAGCTGAAATTCTTTGATAACCGGTGCCTATGGCAAATTTTAAATGCTTATTTATTTATTTATTTATTTATTTATTTATTTATAGTACAGTATGGCTTTTAGTGCCGGGAGTGTCCGAGGACATGTTCGGCTAGCCTGAGTCTGTAGCTGCTTCCTGCGGACGCCCTTATAGGGTGAGCTACAAGTTCCGTTCAATTTCAAGTAGTTCCAACTTTCGCTACCAGATATCAATGATACCTAGTGGTGAACTTTGGAACTTTGATAGAACGTTTAAATGTGAGATGGCCGGATTTTAATATCTAATAATGACTTGTGGGAGGCAACAAATCAACGACAAATCGAAGAACAAATAAAAGAGAGGAGGTGGAGGTGGGTTGGCCACACAATGGAGCGGTTGAGAACAGTGGTGGTTCTAGGCGTAGTGCCACCATGCCATGGCACTGCCCTCTAAGAAAAAATGAATTATTCATAGTCCTGAAAGAATAATTTCGAACGCTCACGTTTAATACCGTTATCTAATTAGTTTCAAATTAATTAGTAGTTTAAATATTCCATCCGTAGAGTATGATCATTGATTCCATCTCCGCCTCAGTGAGATCTTCTGCCGCGGTCTTTGCGGCACGGTTGACGCATTCGCAGTCCAATTTAAGATCTTTTTCGTAGCCTCTCCCATTTCTGGCTATGAGGAAATAAGCTGGGCTCTGTGCCAGATACAGTTTGGCTCAAGGTAGTTCAGAAACTGAAGTGCAGTGCGATCTATCGGTCATTATGAGGTACTGGGCCAGCCAGCGCTATGCCTGTCTGTCACACGCTGGTACAAAGGGAGGAAGAGTAGAGGGTGAGGACCAATGGGCTGATTGTCTGGAAGTAATTTGACTCTCATTGGTTATTGGTGGGGGTTTTCGTTGACACAAACTGACAACTAAACGCTCTCAAACAAAGAATGTTAATTCTAGATTTCTGTAAAAGTGGGGTCTGCATTCAACATTGAAATCTCAACTTGCGCTAATAAATACTGAAAATAATATAAATTTACTAATTCCTTATCTGGTAAAGTGAATAACTGATCAATAGAATAGAAGAAAAAGTACGATCATAACTACATGTTAAGGCTTCACGGATTAATCTCGGAAGCTTAAAATTAAGGTCGATAAACCATCTGCACCTGTCAAGCCTGGATGAAATCGCGCGAATTTCTGTGTAGGCTATCTTCAGTTCTTGTCAACGGTTCGTGGTAATTGTTGGTAAGTGACAAGGTGTTAAAGAGTTTGTGTTGTAGGCTATTCGTGAGTGAATAAGTGAGTGCTGAAAAAAATTAATTTATATATTTTCTTATTTTATATATTATCGGTAAGTCCCGATGTGAAATATTGACTATCAAGATTAGTGCATACAGTATATATACATAGGAAATCGAACCCTTGGTAGGTAATGAGCAAGTAGACTGCTCTGCTATCATGTTATGTAAGATAAGATAAGATAAGCCCGTAGATCCCTGGTGGGCAAGGGCCTTCTACCGGAGTGGTAGGGGGTGGCTCAAATAGCCTCCCAAAAGGAGCCAGTTCTTGAGAGTTGTTGTCTTTCCTAAATACATATTGACACATATTAATACAAAATAAATTAACACTCATCCTTACTCCGGTATTTACATTGTCACACTATTACACTGTTCTGAATTTCCTTCCATAGCTTTCTATCCTTGGCATTTTTGGTCCACGTAACACCTGCCTCGAACCTAAATTCGTCCGACCATCTGCGACGGGGGGCGTCCTCTGCTTCTCTTACCAGCTCTTGGATCCCACATAGTCGTGGAGCAGGCCCATCTATCCTGGTTCATTCTGGATTTGTGTTCACCCCAGCGCCATTTCAGTTGCCGAGCTCATGTTGCTGTGTCCTCCAACCCACTTCTTTTTCTCAGATCCGTGTTACTGATTCTGTCGCTTAGCTTAACGCCTAGAATTCTCCTTTCGATTTTCCGTTGACAGATCTGGAGCAGTCTTGTCTGACATTTACTAAATTACCAAGTTTGGCATCCATAGATTAACACTGGGATGACACAGCTTTGAACATCGAATTTTAATTTAGGAGTCAATTTGTCCATAAGGATGAAGCTTAGGCTCCAGAATTTTTCCCACGTCATTCCAATCCTACTTTTGATGTTATGTAAATACCAATATTTTCATATTTTTTTACTTGCACTACCCCTTGTGTGGGTCTGGAGCCGCCACTAGTTGAGAAAACAGAATTGGACTGGAATCCACAAGAAGGACGGAGATGTGGTCGCCCGAGGCAAACATGGAAGAGAACGGCCGAAGAAAGAGCTCTGGAGGCTGATAAGACCTGGAGTGGGGTGAAACGATTGTCTGCCTACAGAACCAGTTGCTGCCCTATGTCCCACTAGGAGTAACAGGAAATAAGTCAAGTCCAATGCCAAGGAATACTACTGTCGACCAAAATATTATGTGCACTCGAGTTTGAAGGTTATTTGTGAAGTAACCAATAAGCCTAAATAAAATCCAAGGACACCATCATTTCCTTCGTTCTATTCTACGTTAGGTCATGTAGGTTTGGCATTTTTCATTTATATTTTTATATTTTTTATCGCAGTTAGAACAAAAAAGGGCCCGTTTTTAAGCGTTTTTCAACCATGCGTCACTTTTAAGAATTAGTTTCTCAGAAGGCAGTCATCAGATCAAAACCAAATTTTAACACACTATACATTGGAATGTTTTATAACTGGCTTATTGATTTTAAAATATTTTGTGTCCAAGGAACAAAGTTATCATTTTTGTAAGGTGCTTGCCAGGGTGAGTGAGTGGTTATCGTGTCGGTCTACCAACCCCCAAGCTCGCAGGTTCGCTCCTGGCCATGGTAAGTGAATTTTGAAAGGCGACAAAAATCATGACACGCATGTCATACGATGTTGGCATGTTAAAGAACCCATCTCATTTCAGTAGGCCGTGTTCATAATGGCAAAATTAATTTCGGGATTTACCCCCAACACAAAGTTACTCATTTCTCTACTAGTAAGCGCGATAGTGTCAAGAAGCTTAGATATATAACCTCCTTGAATTTCCTAGTGCTTCAAGGAACAACAAAATTTGACATGCAAGCTGCCCTCTGGGTGTCAAATAACAAAGCTTGCACCCGGCACCCAAGGTTATACGATATTATTATTATTAGTATTATTATTTTTGTAAGGTAATTTGTTCTCGGCTCGGGGTGGTTAGAAAATTGCGTTGTTGGTCGCGTTGTAATCCTTATATATCAAACGTTTATGCTGTACTAGCAGAAGTACCCGTTCTTAGAACGGTTTTCGGTGTTAACACCAGACATTATCAATTGAGCTACTGTTGCAATGATTAGCGGTTTGTCATTCCTTCATAAGTTTATCAGAACGAAGTTAGTTTTCTGGGAATATCACACACACTGTTAATTTAAGGGCCTTAAAATGTGGTTTTCGGAGACCCTTTATAGACCACCGAATTTTGCGTCTCACATTGAGAAGCGCAACATATGCTTTGGTCGTCCTTCTAGGATAATTTTTATATTTCGCCTATTTTAGCATGTATTTTGAGAAGTTTTTCCCTATATCCACCCTTCTACTGTATGAAAAGTACGGTGAAGAGTTTTATAAATAATTGGTGTATTGACTCTCATGGTTGCCATACCTAATTTTACGATGCACCAAGCATCCGACCACGAGTTATACGCGTACATAAAGATACACAGAAAGACAGTCAGACAGACAATTCTATTGTCTAAAACATATCACCCAGATATCCAAATATGGGTATATCTACCACACAGTATCAAACAAAATCATCCTTAGGATGAACCCGTATGTCGGAAAAAAAAAAAGATTAGGCCTAGTTAAAATGTGCTCTCAAACTAAATTCACCTAACGTGTACTTCTGACGTGAAATAGAATTGAAAGCCTTGTAGACGAAACGCAATACACGTCACATAAAATCTGACACTCTACGTTGTGTAAGGTCCCCATACACAGGAAGACCTCTTTCATAAATTATAAAGGCTTGTGGTGCATGAAAATTCAGATTCTTTAGCCTCAAATGGCCCAAATTCCTAAAAGCCACAAAAAATACTGATTCAATTCAGGATTTTTTGAAAATAATGTTGCTGTTTGGAGATATAATAGACCTTCTGTACTATATGTCGCACGTGAAAATTGCATGGAAAAATTCTAGGTTACCCCTTGAACCCCTTAATTGTATTGATAAATTATACAGTCTACGTTGGTTCCGAGATAACCTTATAGCCATTTGCAAACTGTCACAGAAATGTAATAAATGGAGTGACATTGCTTCTTACAGAAATAGATGGAAAGTTGGATGCCACCCCTTGAGATAATGTTGTCATGGTTACCGATTTGCATTCCTTCATTAGTTTGTTAAATTAAATTAAATTCGTTTTCTGGGAATATTTCAGAAACTGTTGGATTTAGAGCCATATAATGTAGTTTTCGAGGATCCTTTAGGGCCCCCGAGTTTTGTTTCTGGCACCGAGGGGCTTTGTCTCGTCGTTGTACGGCATAATATAATACTACTACTAATAATTTAATATAGGGATAGGAATATAATAGACCTGCCGTACCACACCCGCAGGTGTAGGCCTAAATCGAGTGAAAAAATTCCAGAGTACCCCTTGACCCCCTTAAGCGCATTATACGTATTGATGAATTTTACAGCTTAATTCGGTTCCGTGATAACCTTATAGCCGTTTGCAAATTTTCACAGTAATGTAATTAATGGAATTGCAATAGATGCACCTCTGAGAATCTGTTGCCATGGTTACCGGCTTGCTTTCGTACATTAGTTTATTAAATGAAATTAGTTTTCTGGGAATATCTCAAAAACGGTTGGTTTTAGGGCCTCCCGAGTTTTGTCTCTCACACTGAGGGGCTGAAAATGAGTTTTGTCTCGTCCTTCTACGCCTATTTCAGCATGTATTTTAAGGAGGTAGGCCCTCTTTTATGAGAGGTACGGAGAAGAGTTACATCAATGATTAGTGTCGTGCCTCTGATGGATATCTGTACCAAATTTTACGTTGATACACCCAGCCGTTCTCGAGTTATAAGGGAACAAAGTTGTCCACAGACAGACAAACAAACAGACAGACAGACAAAAAAAAATATTTTCGCGCGCATCCATCATAAAACAGTCTGAAACGCGTAAATAACTCAAATTTCCGTAGAAATTCAGAAAAAAGCAGGCAAACTTTCATTTTTATATATCGAGAGAGATAGACAGCACCGCTCTGTGTTGACCGTGTTTTATTACACAAATTTAGGTTTTACTCGCTAACCGTTGGAGATACACGAAAAGTGATCAGGACCCTTCGGATAGAAAATTAAATGATAAAGCTTGTGTATGCCATTATAAGTTTGCTATTTCTTAGCGTTCTCTTTTTATTTGAAATGGAAATATGAAATTGTGAAACCAAAGGGTGTAGTGACGTCACAAATGTGGGTTTTACTCGCTAACCGTTGGAGATACACAATACTTGATACGGACCTTTCGGATAGGAAATTAAATTTTAAAGCTCGTTTGTGCAATCAAACGTTTTCTATTTCTTAGCATTCTCTTTGTATTTGAAATGGAAATATGAAATTTTGAAACCAAAGGGTGTAGTGACGTCACAAAAAAGGTCGCCATTTTTAAATAGTGCAAAATATCGAAATCAAAAGTAGCCTATGTGTAACCCTGGTAAATCAGCTACATCCGTGCAAAATTTCATTTCAATTGGACCAGTGGTTCTTGCGTGATTGAGTAACAGACAGGACGACAGACAGACAGACAAACACCATCTCATTTTTAGCCTATTTTCAATTTTGAAAAAAAAAAAAAGGCTTATGAGATCACCTTTTGTCCGTGTGTGTGTGCGTGTGAGTGTGTGTGTGAGGTGTGTGTGTGTGTCCCTAATAAAATCTAAACGGCTGGAGCGATTTCAATGAAACTCGGTAAGTTCTTAGCACTATTCCGGGCGACCCCGACCGTGCCCTTCAAATTTTGTTACGTGTCACCAATCCAACATGGCGGCAGTGCGAAATATTTCACCACCATTCAATATCTCCGAAACTATTCCCGATATCACCATGGAATTTATTACGGTGATAAAGGGAACTACTAGAAGTTCACCTATGTAACTTTTGAAATACTGGTATCTACAAAACCAACATGGCGGTCACGCGAATTTGCGACTTTTAAATAGACGTTTCTCGCGATTTAACAAACCAAACGCAATAAAACTTGGAACAGAATATGTTTATACACATTGTAATACACCGACATCTAACTTCCTTCAATTGTTTACATAACCACAAGATGGTGGATATGCGAAATATTTCTTTGGCATTCTATATCCCTGAAACTATTAGCGGTATCACCCTGAAATTTTGTACGGAGATAAAGGGCACTACTGGAAGTTCATCTATAAGACTTTCAAAAACCGGTTAACTACAAAACGAACATGGCGGCCAAGCGAATTAGAAAATTTTAAATAGACCTTTCTCGCAATTTAATGTTCCAAACGCAATGAAATCTGGTACAGGAAATGTTTGTACACATTGTAATGCACTGGTATCTAATTTAGTCCAATTGTTTACATAACCTCAAGATGGCGGCTGTGCGAATTTCGAAAATTAAGTTTTTATTTCTTGTGTCGTAATCATGCGATCGAAGTGAAAGTTTGAATAATAAACCTACGCAATAATTTTCCTTTAATGGTACATGCCTCTATGGCCTATACATTTAACAATCCAACATGGTGACCATCCGAAATATTTAGACGGCTCTGAATATCTACGAATCTATTATAGCAATCAAACTGAATCTTTTTATGTCCATAGGGCCTATGAACTTAAGTTCGCCTATAGGACTTTAAATAACCTGGTGATCACAAATCCAACATGGCGGCGACGCGAAGTATACATATTTACATGAACGTTTCTCGCAATTTAACCATCCGTGTGCAGTGAAACTTGGTACAGTAAATCCTTATACAAATGTTAATCCACTGGCATCTAATTTATTTCAATTGTTTCCAGAACTACAAGATGGCAGCTGTGCGAAATTTAAAAATCTCGTTTTTACTTCTTGTGTCCTAATCATGCGATTGAAGTTTGAATACTACACGTACACAATAATCTTCATGTAACAGTATATTTAAAAATTCCAACATGGCGACCATTCGCAATATTTAGTCGGTTCTCAATATCTACGAATATATTACAGCAATCAAACTGAACTCATGTATGTTGATAGTGGCAAAACATAAGTAGGATATATGAAAATAGGCTGTATAGTTCTTCATGGAACTACTTGTTATATATTAGTATGATGTCTGTGAAATACGTAAATTATTTCACTTTTTTTTATAACGGTTTGTATTTGTACGGGATAAATGACATGGTTCAGCAGTTCGCCTATACGGGGAAAGCTTTACAGCGTTGCCGAGATGGAGCACAACCGATTTGTCATGACGGTCGCTTGGAATTGTATGAGCAGCTTCCTCCATTATTTAAAATATAGAATTTTTTTTATTTTGTTTATTTAGTCAATTTACCCTCTAGGTTGGTGGTTCCCACGGATTCAGCGAGGGAACTCACCACTACCGCCTCTATGGGCAGTGTCCTGGAGCCGGGAACATCTGGTCGGGAGGGATACAACTGGGGAGATGTGATCAGCACTTCGCCCAGGCGGCCTCACCTGCAAAGCGGACAGGGGCCCCATGAGGGATGGAAGGGATGGAAGATTGGGATGGAGAAGCGAGGAAGAGGGAAGGAGGCGGCCGTGGCCTTACAGTAGGTACCATCCCGGCAATTGCCCGAAGACGAAGTGGGAAACCACGGAAAACCACTTCGAGGATGGCTGAGGTGGGAATCGAACCCCCTCTACTCATTTGGGCCACCCGAGGCTGAGTAGACCCCGTTCCAGTCCTCATACCACTTTTCAAATTTCGTGGCAGAGCCGGGAATCGAACCCAGGACCTCCGGGACGGCAGCTAACTATGCTGACCGCTACGCTACGGAGGCGACCATAAAATCTAGAAATACTAGTAGTATTTACTTGACACCTACCTACATAGTACTTGTCCAGCTCAAAGTGTGGAGGGTTATCGTTCTCATCGAGTATTGAAACTTGTACATGGGCCACACTGGGATTGTGTTCTTCTTCCAACCTTGCAAGCTCTTCCTGAAATATATGAAATACATTATTTAATTGGAAAATGATGAGTAAGGATAGTTCTGAAGTCATTTTTCAGTGTCGTCTTGTGACAATTGATGTAACTTTCAGTTGGTCAACAGAAAATAATTCCAATTACTGGAATATTCAAAACAAATAACCTGAAACAAGAAGTTCCATGACGAACTAAAGAGCCTACTTTTCTTAAAATTTAAGATTGATGCCAATGATTAATCTATATGGATCTATGTAGAATAATGACGAAATTAAGTTGGTAATATCAACATTTCTAATTAGTTCTAAATACTGTATATCTGGCATAATGTAGCCTAACAGTTGGCAGCCCTGGTGACTGAATATATTCTTAGTTCCATCTCTTAGGGTACAGAATACAACATTTGGTTGAAGTCCAATGGATAGCATGGACGTTACATGCAGTTAAACATTGGATCTAACAGCGCGCGTAAAATCATGTTGGCAACAATGTCATGCATGTATTGGTCAGAATTAATCTGAAATAATATGATCTATTGTTGTGCCAATTTTGAATAAAATCCATCAGTTAGTATAGAAGTTACATGCATTTTAAAATTGGACCTATCAGCAGGCTTATAATCAAGTTGGCAGCACTGACGTATATTAGTTACTCCAAATTAATCTAGAATGCCAGGAACTATACGTGTGCAAAGTTTAGAGCTATTGGCTTGTATACTTTCTGATATATTGATATTAGGGTAACAACAATAGAGACAGCATTTATTAACAGTTGGCAGCCCTGGTTGCTCTTAAGAATACGCATATTCATATCTGTTATGGTACACATAGCAAATACTAAATGTGGTTGAAATCTAAATGATAGTATAGAAGTTACATGTAATTAAATTTGGACCACTCATTAGGCTTAGAATCATGTTGGTAGCACTGACGTATATAAGTTACTCCAAATTAATATAAAATGTCAGGTACTATTCGTGTGCGTAGTTTAAAGCTGTCGGCTTGCATACTTTCTGATATATTGGTATTTTGAGAAAAGAAATTGAGAGCATTTATTAATAGTTGGCAGCCCTGGTGGCTCTTAACAATACGCTCAGTCATATTTGCTTATGTACACAAAGTTCATACGAAATTTGGTTGAAATCCAATTGATAGTGTAGATGTTATATGCATTTAAAAATTGGACCTATCAGCAGGCTTAAAATCATTTTGGCAAGACTACCATATATGGCCTCCTGGAAATTAAACTGGAATATTATTATCTATATGTGTGTCAATTTTGAAATAGCTCCCATTCATACCTTCCAAGATATCCAACATGGAGCTCAAATTACAATTGTGATTTTTCAGCAGTTGGTAGCACTGACATCATATTCAAATACGGCATTGAGATATTCAGGTATAGATCTTTACTCCTAGCAAATTTTGTTTCGATTGCTGCAGCCGTTTAGGAGTTGATAGTGGGGAGGACACACACACACACACACACAGCCAGACAGATAGAAGAACAGATAGACAGACATTTGCCCGGATCGATCTCATAAGTCTACTTTTTCCTCATTTTTGCAAAATGTGAAAAGTAGGCTAAAAATGCGTGCGATTAAAACTGACCGGCAAAAAAAAAAAAAAAAAACACACAAAAAAAAACAAAAAAAAACGATCACTTGAAAAATTCAACATTATAGGCCTAGTACGATACATACAGTAGTTATAGCATGGACGTAAGGTTAAATTGGTTTCCTGGATGCATTACCGTTCTTCATGTCATTGTCACACTTAACAATAGCTATTCTTTGACATGATGTTGTTTCCCGCGGAAAGTTGTGCGCGCCTTCGCTATCGTCAACAATGCAGTGATTTATTCTTTTTATTTTGCCCCTTGTTGGCATAGCCACATCCTCGGTTGTTCTTGTGCAATTCAGAAACGAATATGCGCTTGAGGCCTGAAGATGTTGCCAAGTCTGTGGCTCTGATCGAAAATGGTGGCGCGCACATCTCTTCGTGAGAAACAGCATCATGTCAATGAATTGCTATTGTTACATGCGCGGATCTAGAGTTTTTCTTTGCGGGGGGGGGGGGGGGGTGTCAGAGAATCGAAATTGTTAAGAAAAATGGTATCACTAAAAACGCAATCAGAAAATAACCAAACGTACAAAACCAGACCTATTTTTTTTGCAAGCTACATGGTTATAAATTTGATGCGTTTAGCGCACCAAAAATATTCGTAAAAATTGCAACGGCGTGTTTTGCGACTTTTACATCGAGCTTCGAGAAAAGTATCAAGATACGTTACAGTTTCGGCAAGTCGAGTTGATACCGACAAAGGGAGAAAGTCACAGCTTAAATTGCCAACCAAGCTTGCAGTTTGGACGTCGAAAAATTTTGTTGGTGCGAAAAAGGGCCCAAATTCCTATCCGTGCATTGCTGCACATTCATCGTGACATCACCATAAACATCGATTCGGTAATCACAAGGTTTGCTAAACAAAATAGACGAGTTGATTTTGTTATATAAATAATCGTTTTTATATAACAGGTATGAAGTTGTAATTATGTACAATTGTAACAGAACTCTTAATAATTTCAATAAAGATATTTCAGTATTGAATAAAATAAAATAAACTGTTTTTCAGTTAAAATTCGTTAAGTTTTATTTGTCTGGTTATTGTGTTTTCGTTTTTTGAGTTTGCAAAAAAATGTTGTCTCCGTTGGGGGGGGGGGGGGGTCACGGGGGTTATGACCGTGCGTTGTATCCGCGCCTGTATTGTTAGGCAAGAAGGAATTTTAACGTCGTTTAGGCCTACTGTTGGCAGAAGATGAGGAGAGGGTTATATTATTAATGCTTTATCTTAAAGACCACTGTAACTTGATAGCTGATGGATGGAACACTTTAACACCACAGAATCTTCGAAATGCATTGAATAAATTGGCATGAGAACAAGAGACCGTTAAGACCCCAGACACTGTTGATGAAGATTTGGATGCAGTGACAAATGAGTTATTCCCTTAAGTTGCTGGATTTTCCGACTGTGATAGAGAAGGCGCCATGCTTGGTTGGAAAGTGACTCAGGTTTTCAAATCTTAGATGATGATGATGATGATGATGAAATTGCTTTCCTGGTGCAAGAAGTTAGTGGGGAAGACGAAAAGGATGAAAGATTAGATGGGAAAGATGAAGAAGGACCAAGTCATGGAGAAGCGTTTACTGCATTAGAAACTGTGCTATTGTAGTATGGTTGTACTATGAAATAAACACATGTTCGATTATCCGGAAAAATCGTTATCCGGAATACTTTCGGTCCCAATTATTCCAGATAAACGACGTTCCACTGAATTGTTAAATTTTTTCAAGTGATCGGTTTTCTTTGCCAGTCAGTATATAAGGGTGTTACAAAAATTTACGGCACAAAATGCAGGACACATTCCTCACACGTAGACGAATAAATTATGTTATAATAATCTGGGTCCGGAAACGCTTTGTTTCCATGTCACACCTCATTGTCTGCAACTCATTAATCATGGGAAACACACAAGAACAGAACGTACCAGCATACCACATGCAACTCTTACTCACAGGAGATGTACTATTCTCAGGCAGTGACAAGCATATCACCTTTGACAAGGTGAATGCAGGAAGAGGAAGAGTCTGGTGCCCGTGAACCGGGCTCCTTCTACTCTAGTTTAAGGGGTAAAAAGCTTGGAAGATAAATAATAGTAATGAATTAAGTACGTTACCTCTGGCTATAGTTTAATGAATAACTGATAGCCAGAGTGGTTGCAGTGCAATGGCTTTTAGTTGTGCAAGGGTAATAAATGAAAAGAAAATCCACAGCCTGCTTCCAGTCTCCGACCGGGTCAGGAATGGAATGAATGAAGCCCCCATCTAGCGGCGAGGATATGAACTGTGCCGGCTGCAGAGGCCTGACGCACTCCTCTGGGGCAATGATTAAATGAATGACAGATGAAATGAAATGATAGTGGAGAGTGTTGCTGGAATGAAATTTTGACAGGGAAAACCGGAGTACCCGGAGAAAAACCTGTCTGCCTCCGTTTTGTCCAGCACAGATCTCACATGAAGTGACCGGGATTTGAACCACGGACCCAGCGGTGAGAGGCCGGCGTGCTGCCGTCTAAGCCACGGAGGCTTCGCAAGGTTAATAAATAATAAATTTAATTAACTAATTGCGAGAGCAATCAATTAGTTAATTTGGGGCAGTACAAATTGAGAAAGAGAATAGCAGAACTGTTTCAGCTTAAGTTCGGGTCAGGATGTGCCTGACGGCCATTGTTGGCCAGTGCACACTCCTGCCGATGCTGTAGTTGTTATTATCGGTTCGCTCGCCATGGTTTAGCTGTGTTTAATTTTTGCAGTGCGTATAATGGTTTAATTTAAGCAGCAGCTTCATGATTTTAAATGGAAATGTAGAAGACCTTTAGTAGGTAGAAGTTAAATAGTGCTTTAGGAGAAGTGGAAAATAAAGACCTGTAGTAGGTTTGGTATTGATTTATAACAATGAATTGCTTTGTAAAGGCCTCAGCTACCACCTCATAATGTTAATATTTGTGAGAAGAATTTCTGTCTAGTGTTATTGTAGTGTAAAGACTGTCACTGGAGCGGGGAGTTTGAATTTAGGGTTGCTGTTCGCTGACTGGCTAGAGAAGTGATCTGATTGGCTGATGGCTGGATGGAGTTTAAATGTGTGAGAGATGTTCAATATGCCCTCCGTGCATCAACCCACCGTCGTAGTGAATCTCGGATGCGCTGATGTATCCCTGCAACGGGGCCATGTAAAACAAAACTCTGGTGGTGCACCTTCGATAATGACAGCGTAACCAGACGTAACCAAGGGTGCATGTTCCCGATTTAGATAAAAATATTCTTTATGTCTAACAATAGTCAAATGACACTCGAAAAAGTTTGGCTAGTGTATGTTGTTTGAGTCTTCGGTCTTTCGACTAGTTTGATGCAGCTATCCATGCTTCCCTATCCTGAGGTAATCGTTTGATCTCTACCACACCCTACATCTGAGGCAATCTGTGTAACATATTCTAACCTTGGTCTACCCCTACAGTTCTTGTCCTCAACCCTTCCTTCCATAACTAAGCTTGCTATTCATGGGTGTCTTATTCATTCATTCATTCATTTATTTGCAATGGGGGGTGTGTCCCCCGGTGGTAAATTGTGTATACATAACAAACAAATAATTATACAAAACAATTCAATAACAATTATACAACAATTAAACTGGAGTATTTACACAAATAGTCAGTCTTTTCTTAAACACACCTATATGTTTGGGAAAAGGCTCCAAGACTGCGGCTGGTAGAGAGTTCCAGTTATCAATGGCACGGTTTACAAAATAATATTTACCATAATTTGTTCGCTGTGGTCGGCCCTTAACTTTGAAAGGATGATCACCTCTGCTCATGTAAGTGGGCTTTCCCAATCGTTTGCTAAGCTCACCCCATGCTGGTTGATTTGTATACGTGTTGTACATAGCGCCGAGTCTAGATTTCATCCTCCTAGCCTCCAGTGATTCCCACCCAAGTTTCTTTAACATACGGCCCACACTGCTCCTGGGATTAAAGTCACTGAGCACAAATCTAGCGGCCTTTCTTTGTACCATTTCCAACTCATTGATGAGCCCTACTTGATATGGATCCCAAACCGCCGAGGCATATTCCAGAATAGGCCTTACAAGTGACAAATAGCCTAATTCTTTAGCAGAGGTACTACTTCCTTTTAATACCCTCATTACAAAGTGCAGGGATTTGTAAGCTTTTGTAACTACACATCCTACATGACTACTCCATTTCATATCATTCCTTACGTGAACGCCCAAATATTTGAAAGAATCTACTTCTACAAGTATTTCCGAGCCAATGTTATATTGAAAATCCTGCCTTCGCACTTTCCCTATTTTTAAGAGACTACATTTTCTTGTGTCTATTTTCATTTTATTTAGAATCGCCCACTTATAGACCAGGTTCAGGCCCTCTTGAAGCACTGCATTGTCTTGTGAGTCATGTATCTTTCGATATATTACACAATCATCCGCAAACAATCGACAGTCACTGCGAATCCAATTTGGTAAGTCATTTATAAACGCCAAAAATAACAAAGTTCCGATTACGCTGCCCTGAGGGATACCCGACGTTACGGTAATTTCATCCGAGAATATGCCTTCGACTTTCACTTTCTGGGAACGACCCGTCAAAAATTCTTGGATCCATAAAATTACTCTTCTATCAATCTTCGTCGAAGCTAGTTTATGGAGTAGCATGTCATGCGGCACGACATCAAATGCCTTCGCAAAATCTATAACCACGGCGTCGACTGAAACTCCATGGTCTTAGTATGTGTCCTACCATCCTATCTCTTCTCTTCATTAGCAGTCGCCAGAAACATATCTGCTCTCCCACTCGTCTTAATACCTCTTCGTTTGTAACCCTATCTACCCATCTAATCTTCATCATTCTCCTGTAACACCACATTTCAAACGCTTCAATTCTCTTCTTTTCTGCTGCACCAATAGTCCAAGTTTCACTTCCACAGAGCGCCAAGCTACAGGCAATGGCTTTAAAAATGACACCCTAATACATAAATCTATATTCGATGTCAACATATTCCTTTTCTGTAGAAATGCTTTCCTTGCCTGAGCCAACCTACTATTTATATCATCTTTGCTTCGTCCATCACTGGTTATTTTACTTCCCGAGTAACAGAAGTCACCTACTTCCTTTAGCTTTTCACCTGCCAATTCGACATCCATTGGGGTTTCTGATTTCTTTCGGCTGCATTCCAATATTTTTGTTTTACATTTATTAATTTTCATCGTGTATTCTTTCCTCAAGACAGAGTTCAAACCATTTAAAAACTCATTCAAATCCTCTGGCGTGTCAGCTAAGATGACGATGTCATCGGCAAATCTCAGAGTTGAAATGATTTCTCCTTGAATCTTGACTCCTACTTTGAATTTTTCTCCAATTTCTTTCATTACTTGTTCAATGTATAGATTGAAAAGTATTGGTGATGAGTTGCAGCCTTGCCTTACACCTTTATGAATACCAGCTTCTCTCTCATGTCCTTCAGCTCGAATAATTGCTGCCTGGATTCTGTGTAGATTGTAGAGCACCCTCCTATCCCTGTACTTTTCTAGTGTAAACAGAATAATAATAGTATTTAAAACAAAATGTGTTCGACCTAATTTGTAAATAGGAATCAAGACAAAGAGTGACTGATGAAGGCATACAAGCCGAAAAATGTATAATGATGTATCCTAAGATATAAATGAAAACAATGTTGTATTGAAAAGTGGAATTTGTAATTGTAGTAATTATTATTTAATTATCCACACAATTCCTTCATTATTATTAATATTTTAAGAAGTTTTTCAAATCGTATCAAGAACCGTAGCTCGAGTTTACAGCTTGTAAAATTACTTATATCCAATTCTTAAAACTAGTGTAACAAATATTCATAAAAAGAAATGGATATCTTTACCATTTTCATTTACATAAATGCTCCTTATTCATAAAAATCTTCGAATGCTGGTTTAGCGATAAAATTTTCCACTTACAAATATTTGGAAGTTGGTGCGTCTAAAGTTGCGTCAGTGAAGGTTGCGAGGTTCGATGACACAGCGGTCTTATCAACATTTATGGTTCATGCACGTGGGATCATTAAGATCAAATCACTTCCAACGGTATTGATTCTACGTAAAAAGGAGATTTCATATCTTAAGATCGCTAGGTTAAAAGTCATGTAAATTCAGATGCTCTCTTTTTAACATTAATACAATGTAACGGCTATTGCATATTCATTTTGGGCCTTTTTATACAACTCATCAAAATCAACATCAGAAACATTCCACCCTGAAGAGCTGTAATCGACGAAGCAATCCGAACCCCCCAGGGGCTCACATCTAGTGGGACGTGGGTTGGTGACCACGGGATCCCAGCTGATTCCGGCATTACTTCCACTTACTTGTGCCGGGCTCCTCTCCGTCTCCTTTCCTGTCGACCTCTCTTGGTCAACTCTTGTTCTCTTCCGACCCCGACGGTATTAGGGTATCCGAGGCCTAGGGAGTCCCTTCCTTTCCCGCCTTAATTGGGCCTTGTCTCATCTTTTCTGATACCCTCCTTCTGCGAGGGGTCAGCCTTCCTTTTCTTTTCATGTTATCTCCTGCCTTCTGCTCAAGGAGGCCGGGTGTATGTAGCCCTACCACTTCTGGTGCACCCTGGATATTGCTACACCCTCAAGGGCTCTCAGCTGGCGAGTTTGGGAGTTGGCGATCCCGAGGGATTCCTGAGCTGGGTCCGTTTTGTCCCCTTTCTCCTCTGACTTTGGGGCGGGCCCTCTCCCCTTTCCCTTTCCTATCTGCCTTTCATGGCTCTCCTTCCTTCCTTCCAAGTCCCTCAATCCTCATTCTTCGAGGGTTGAGGGCATTTCGTTTCCTCCTGTCCTTCATTGGCCGTATCCTTTATTTGTTTACCATTTCTTCTTTTAGTTTGTAATTTTGTAGTTAGTATTAGTTATAGTTTTCATCCTCATCTCATCTTTCACTATCACCCACGCCATTAGGGGCCGATAACCTAGATGTTAGGCCCCTTTAAACAACAATTATCAACATCATCAATCAATCCGAACTCAGCCGAGTCACACCGAAAAAGTGCAGCAGTAAAATAGGATGTCTGCAGACGCTTGTAGGCAAGTGCAACAGAGCTGCTAGATTGCTAATGGAGCATCCTCGCTTCATATGCTGCACTACACAAGTCACGGCAGCTGTGAAAACGGAAATCCACAGCTTGCTTCCAGTCGATCAACCGGGTCAGGGAATGGAATGAATGAAGCCCCCATCTAGCGGCCAGGATATGAACTCTGTTGGCAGCTGAAGCCTGTCGCACTCCCCTGGGGCAATGATTGAATGAATGACAGATGAAAGGAAATGATAGCGGAGAGTGTGGTATATTGGCTTTCACGGCCAGTGAATTAAAACTCAGCAATTCTTCTAGGTTTGTGCCGTGTCTTGTGTGGGGTTTCGCCTAGGACACCAAGCTGGCTCATCAGCGGGCTCTTGGTGTCCCCGCCTGGACCCCCACACAAGACACGGCACAAACCTAGAAGAATTGCTGAGTTTTAATAGTGGAGAGTGTCGCTGGAATGAAACTGTGACAGGAAATAACCAAAGTGCCTCCGCTTTGTCCAGCACAAATCTCACATGGAGTGACCAGGATTTGAACCACGAACCCAGCGGTGAGAAGCCGGCTTGTTGCCGCCTGAGCCACGGAGGCACTGATCGAAATGTATCCCGTCTACTTCATTTAATGTAATTGTTTTCCTTGTAACAACATAACATCAATGTACTGCCAACCCCTCACGTCCCGCAAGGCGAGACACGGGCTGCGGAGAGACTTTGCGGACACACTGTATAATATACAACTCTACTGTAGTCACAAGAAAATTAAATGAAATATTCTCAGCAAACACCATCTTGAAAATAAAAAAAATATTAAAATAATTTATGTACAATGTTAAGCCTCCGTGGCTTAGGCGGCAGCACGCCGGCCTCTCATCGCTGGGCCCGTGGTTCAAATCCCGGTCACTCCATGTGAGATTTGTGCTGGATAAAGCAGAGGCAGACAGGTTTTTCTCCGGGTACTACGGGTTTCCCTGTCACAAATTTCATTCCAGCAACACTCTTCTCTATCATTACAGTTCATCTGTCATTCATTTCATCATTGGCCCAGGAGAGTGCGACAGGCTTCGGCAGCCGGCACAGTTCATATCCTCGCTGCTAAATGTGGGCTTCATTCATTCCATTCCCTGGCCCGGTCGGTCGACTGGAAGCAGGCTGTGGATTTTTCATGTACAATGTATAAGTTAACACAGGGATGGCGGTGTGCAGCAAGATTCCAAATTGTACCTGTACCTGTGATGAGTGGTAGTTGGGTTCACTGCTGGCCTTGATGAACAGCCTGTATTCATCCTTCAACTCTCGATCGAATGATGTGTTGGTGAAGATACTGCCATCACTTTTATTCAGATAGAATCCTCCATCCTCATTGCCAGCCAGTATATGATAGTATACACGAACAATACTGCTTTCATTCCGAACTATTATGCTCACTCTACCTGCAACACAGTTCATTATAGAGTTTTGAATGAAGAACAACTCACCAGGGCAACAGCATTATTGAAAAATATAAACAAATAAGCCTGTGATTCAAAACAAGATTGCATTGATTCAACAAGTCTGGCAGCTGATTCTTAAATTTAAATTCCCTACTAGTATTGGAATGCAGTCGAAATAAATCAGAAATTTCTATGGACATTAAATTGGCAGGTGAAAAGCTAAGAGAAGTAGGAGACTTCGGTTACTTTTAGGAAGCAAAATAACCAGTGATGGATGAAGCAAAGAGGATATAAAAAGTAGGTTGGCTCAGGCAAGGAAAGCATTTCTACAGAAAAGGAATCTGTTGACAACGAATATAGATTTAGGTATCAGGAAATAATTTTTGAAAGCCTTTGCGTGGAGTGAAACTTGGACTATTAGTGCAGCAGAAAACAGGAGAATTGAAGCGTATGAAATGTGGTGTTACACGAGAATTATGAAGATCAGATGAGTAGATTGGGTAACAAATGAAGAGGTACGAGGGCAGATCAAAAAAATAAGTTGCACTTCCCAGTTATAACCATTTATTACACCACCTATACAACAGCAACACGCCTATAACGACATACAATGTAACGTCACTTTTCCACATAGTTTCCAAAAGACTCCAAAGGTTTCTGCGAACGCACAACCAACATGTCGATGCCGGATGCATAGAAAGTTCCTCCAGCGTTCTTCTACCACACGGAGACAGCGGCCTTCACCTCCTCATCGGCCAGGAAACGTCGACCACCGAGCTCCGTATTGAGCTTATCGAACAGATGAAAGTCACATGGCGCTAGGTCGGGATTGTAGGGTGGATGTTGCCAGACCTCCCACTTGAAACACTGCAGCAGTTGGCTCGTTTAGCGGGCCTTGTGAGGTGTCGCGTTATCGTGCAACAAAATCACACTGGCGCTCAATTTCCCCCGGCGCTTCGCTTTACTCGCATTACGCAACCGGTGCAACGTTTGACAATACGACGCCGCATTGATCGTCGTTCCTTTCGGCATGAATTCCACGTGCAGCAAACCCTCCATGTCATAGAACCTTACCGGCTGAAGGTTGAACCTTGGCATTCATTCGTTGTGGTGATGAGGGGTGCACCCATTTCATTGATGTTCTCTTCGTTTCGGGGGTGAAGTGGTGGACGCATGTTTCATCGCCTGTGACGATTCGCCGCAGAAACCCGTTGCCGTCTTCGGCATAGCGTTGCAAAAATACCAGGGAGGATTGGAAACGTTGTCCCTTGTGATCATCGGTGAGAAGACGTGGGACCCATCTTAGGAGTGTACGTCCAGTCGACGCGCCATTGCATTTGGCCGCTATTCACATCATACAAGACGAGACACCACAGCGACCTGCCTAACAGACGTGTGGGCAGTGTCTGTCCCTTTCTCCGCTGTGCCCACGTTTGCGACACACAGCGCGCTGCTGCAGTGCGTTAGTGCAACTAACTTTTTGATCCACCTTCGTATTAAGGCGAGTGGGAGAGGAGAGATGTTTCTGGCGACTGCTAATGAAGAGAAGAGATAGGTTGGTAGGACAAATACTAAGACACTCAGGAATAGCAAGCTTAGTTATGGAAGGAAGGGTCGAGGACAAGAAATGTAGGGGTAGACCAAGGTTAGAATATGTTAAACAGATTGCTTTGGATGTAGGTTGTGGTAGCTATGTAGAGATGAAACGATTAGCTCAGGACAGGGAGACATAGAGAGCTGCAACAAACCAGTCAAAAGACTGAAGACTCAAACAACAACTCGTATTTTACTAGGGAATATCCAGCTTAAAGAGATACAAATAAGCAACGGTATTAATTTAATAAATCAGGCACAAAAATTATACATTATGGTGTATGTGTCGTAGTCAGATAGTGTAATCCGTCATTTCATGAAAATCCTAGGCATTTCATGAAGAGCCGGCATATGATGTAACAAGATGTTCAGGAAAGAACATATAGCCTACTTTCTCCTAAATGCATGGGTATTGTTATAACTCTTTGTCCTTTTCAAGGAGTATGATTGAATGTTGGTTGTAGGAGCTTGTTGAAATACAACGTGCTATAGGGATATTAAACATGAATATGAGGTGCCCTTTGCTAGTGCTACCTCTGTACCAAATTTCGTTCAATTCGGTTTCACCGTGTTTGAATTGATAGGGGGAATCGATTTGCACACATACTTGGCCACCATCTGCAAACTATTGGGCTGATGTTCTTGCAGTTTGGTCAGAATATGTTTCCCACATAAAGATATGGTGTTGCAAAATTAGGTAGAGACTAGATTATTAGGTTGGTCGTAATTACATTTTAGCTTTTAACATTTGGGTGGCCGCGATTACGTTTCCATCAAGATAGCGGTGATATAAAACATGACACTGAGGTGCCCTTTGCTAGTGCTACCTCTATACCAAATTTCGTTCCATTTGGTTTCAGCGTGTTTGAATTAATAGGGGGAATCGATTCTGACACAAAGATGGCCGCCATCCGCAAACTATTAGGCGAATGACCTATTAGATTGGTCAAAGGATGCTCCCTCCATAAAGGTATGTAGTTGCAAAATTTGGTAGAGATCGGATGATTAGGTTAATCGTAATTTGATTTAAACTTTGAACATTCGTGTGGCCGCCATTACGTTTCAGTCAAGATGGCGGCGATATAAAAATAAGACACTGAGGTGCCCTTTGCTAGTACTACCTCTGTACCAAATTTCGTTCCATTCGGTTCCACCGTGTTCGAATTAATAGGGGGAATCAATTTTGACATAAAGATGGCCTCCATCCGCAAACTATTAGGTGAATGACCTATTAGATTGGTCAAAGGATGCTCCCTCCATAAAGGTATGTAGTTGCAAAATTTGGTAGAGATCGGATGATTAGGTTAATCGTAATTTGATTTAAGCTTTGAACATTCGTGTGGCCGCCATTACGTTTCAGTCAAGATGGCGGCGATATAAAACATGACACTGAGGTGCCCTTTGCTAGTGCTACCTCTGTACCAAATTTCGTTCCATTCGGTTCCACCGTGTTCGAATTAATAGGGGGAATCAATTTTGACATAAAGATGGCCGCCATCCGCAAACTATCAGGTGAATGACCTATTAGATTGGTCAAAGGATGCTCCCTCCATAAAGGTATGTAGTTGCAAAATTTGGTAGAGATCGTATGATTAGGTTAATCGTAATTTGATTTAAGCTTTGAACATTTGTGTGGCCGCCATTACGTTTCCGTCAAGATGGCGGCGATATAAAACATGACACTGAGGTGCCTTTTGTTAGTACTACCTCTGTACCAAATTTCGTTCCATTCGGTTGCACCGTGTTCGAATTAATAGGGGGAATCGATTTTCACACAAAGATGGCCGCCATCCGCAAACTATTACGCTGATGACCTATTGGTTTGGTCAAAGGATGCTCCCCCCATAAAGGTATGTTGTTGCAAAATTTGGTAGAGATCGGATGATTAGGTTAATCGTAATTTGATTTAAGCTTTGAACATTTGTGTGGCCGCCATTACGTTTCCGTCAAGATGGCGGCGATATAAAACATGACACTGAGGTGCCTTTTGTTAGTACTACCTCTGTACCAAATTTCGTTCCATTCGGTGGCACCGTGTTCAAATTAATAGGGGGAATCGATTTTCACACAAAGATGGCCACCATCCGCAAACTATTACGCTGATGACCTATTGGTTTGGTCAAAGGATGCTCCCCCCATAAAGGTATGTTGTTGCAAAATTTGGTAGAGATCGGATGATTAGGTTAGTCGTAATTTGATTTAAGCTTTGAACATTTGTGTGGCCGCCATTACGTTTCCGTCAAGATGGCGGCGATATAAAACATGACACTGAGGTGTCCTTTGCTAGTGCTACCTTTGTACCAAATTTCGTTCAATTCGCATTCACCGTGTTCGAATTGATAGGGGGGGACAGACATTCAGAGTACACACACTCTCTCACACACACACACAGACACACACACACACAGACTCACACACACACATACACACACACAGACAGACACACTTTTTTCGCCCTGTGTTGATCTCATAAGTCTACTTTCATTTTTTGCAAAAATCGAAAGTAGGCTAAAAATGTACAGTAGCACTATCTGACGCGTGGTTTCATGAAATGACTAAATTTCGCCGTCACATAGTGTAATTAAGTTTGTACATCATCTGACGTGAAATCCAGCCGTCACTTCATGAAGTAGCGGCAGCGGTGATCACATGAGAGGGAAGTGTGATTTCCAAGAATTAATCGGATTAAAAAGTGGACACTAAAGAGCTGTTATTTACTCAGAAAGTGAACACATATGGTACAAATGGTACACATATCTAATGGTCTGGACCTAATTTAATTCCCTCCCGCAGCATCTTGGCCTTGCGCCTAGAAGGAATACAGAAGTAGGCTATGCTGCCGTACTGTGAATGGAAGAAGAAGTCGTTTAGATCCATTTTGTGAGAGATTGGTTTCGCTGTTCCACCCTTTAAAACACTACAACTCATTTACTGACGCGCAATAGACAGACCTTGTACATCTCTTAGCAGCCAATTGCTTGAGTGATGATGTGGTTTCGGGGTATGGTGTTAGCTTTCGCATCGCTGCGTAGTGAGTTCGATCCCCACTGAGGGAGGATAGTTTTGCCAAATAACTACTTCAGTATTCGTTTGTTCAATCTGCACGTTTCAATATAGTTAATTTGTAGCCTTGTTTTATAGTAGTTGTTTTCTTGTATATTTATTTTAAGGGCTAGGGACATCTCGGGCATCGGTGCAGTGTATTTGGGTTTATGTTTTCTGATAACCTGTGTTTGCTTGATGACTAAAGTAGTGTGTATAGCTGTAATGGGTAACGAATTTGGGAAGGTATCCCGAGACTTGATATGAAATACCATCCCGGCATTTGCTGAGAGGGTGTATGGAAAGTCCTGGGGAAAACGCCACAGTCAGCGACGGGATTCGAACCAGCATATACAATACTCGTTAAGTAGACATGAAATCAACTATGGTTACTAGAGATAGGAAATTAATTATGGCCTGAGGGTTGAATCGGGGTACACTCACCCTTGGAGGCAAAACTGAGAAGAGTTCGGTTCAATTCCTACATTAGCCAACCTGGAAGTGGTTAAGCCACGGCCGCTTCCTTCTCAATCTTAACCTGAACTACAATTTCACACAAATACCGCAGATTATCAGACAGATTCTATACACTCCCAAGTACACAGGGCTGAATGACCACGATGTCGAAGTACCTCAAATGAAACAACAGCGTCATACTTCGTCTCTCAGCGCGACACTTTCGTAAGAAGTAAGAGGGGAATACACAAAAGCTTTACATTTTGTTGATTTAGTGGAGAGAAAATCTTGAATTTCAGCCTATTTATTATAGATAGAAATATTTGAAAGAATGATTCTGCTTTCTTCTTCATTGTGTGTATCTTACCTGTTATCGTTCCAGTTTTGTTGTTAATTCATTTGGGAGACTTGAGACAACTCAATCATCAGCGCCGTGTGAAACTGCATTAGGGACAGGGATGGGGTAGTCGCCCTGGGACTTGAAGTGAGGTACTATCCCGACATTTGGGTGAAGGGAGTGTGGAAACGCCACGGGGAGAAACCACAATCTAGATAGCCGCTGTCATCGCCGGGTTTTGCACCTACAATCTCCCGATTTGCTGCAGCTGCCTTCGTGGCCGGGATGCAAGATTAGTACGACCAATGCTACGTCGCGGGACTCAATCCAGTTTCAACGGGCTTGGGGTTGATGTTCAATCAATTTCTATGTGGCAGGTGGTTTCAAGGCCAAATGCCCTTCCTAATGCCAAACTAATGAAAAGTTAATGGGAGATTGATTGAACTGGACCAAGAGATGGAAGGAAGAGGTCTGTGGCCTACTAGAAGGTACAGTTCCAGCATTTGCCTTAGAATTTCAAATGGGAAACATCATTTTATTGACCGCTGTAAGTGGGGTTTGAACCACTCATCAAGCCTGTATATAGCTTGGTTTCAAAGACTAGAGTGGCGTTCTCAACCTTTTTGAGACTGTGACCACCACCATCATGCCATACCAAGTACCCGAGCACCATTAAATCAAAAATAATAATACTATTATAATAATAATAATAATAATAATAATAATAATAATAATAATTGAGTTAAATGGCATCAGTTGGATCACATATTTACAAAGAATCTGCGTCGATCAGTCAAAATAACACACTAGCATTCACAGGAGTGTTGTAAACCTTGCCATAGGTATCAAAGGCAATACCCAGGCAATACCTGGCTGAAGGTATAAAAAGCACACAGGAAAGGCAATAATAGTAATTTGCTTTAAGAAATGTCACTGCCTGTGATACGGCAGGTTACCTCTAGAACCACCGCTAGAGGTGGCAATACGCAAACCGGTGGCAGTGGGATGACAAGCTGCTGTCCACCCATCAGTAGACCCGAAGAAGCTCCAGCAGCTCAAGACGATATTGGCGGTACACAAAATCTCGAGTCTCGCACCGCACCTGACGGCAGTGCCTTTGTAATAAATACAACCACTCTCGCAGGTAAGCCCAGAAAACGCATGAAATGGGAATCTCATATGAATGAATATATCATGCGGGCATATTATCGAATAACTCGTCTTGAAACAGATATAACAAACTACCGCCAAGCCCTGCATGCGGCTTTCAAGCAGCAGTATCCTCTGTTTAGCATCACTGAGCAACGAGTCGCGGATCAAAGAAGAGCAATTGTAAAGAATCATTTAGTTCCCGACCCTGTTCTGGATCGAATCAGACATGAGATATCTCATCAACTATATCCCTCAGCTGCAAGTGGTGAAACTAGCCAAATAAATACTGATAATGAGGTCTCCCTGAATGAATCGACTCACGTAAATGAACCTCATAATGGGGAAACAAGCCATCATTCCAAGATCCAAAACGAATTTAATTCAGCTCTGCTTGAATATGCAGGTACTGACCCTACCCAACGTCCTATACTTCCGATGCAGCAGTCTTCCCGCAAGTTTGCCATGGTGTTGAAAGAACTGAACGAAACCGTACTTCCCAACTATTTAGAAGAGCACCAATCTTTCATGGAGGTTCATACTGCTATCTATTGTGCAGCACTAGCTGCAGTACGAATTAATGGGGGTAGGCCACGCCCTCCAAACCAACAGTCTGCTGCAAGGAAACCCAGTGATCCACCATGGGCAAAACGTTTAAAACAACGCATTGAACAACTACGCCAGAATGTGAACAGACTGCAACAGTATAAGAGTGGAGTGAGAAGTAGACGTCTGAACAACCGCATACGAAGGATCATGATGGACTCCTCACTAGAAGAATTTCAGGTCCCCGAGGACGCAGTGATAACAGAAGTACTTGATACTTATAAACAAAAACTTGCAGCCCTCTCTAAGCGTCTTAAGAGATACCAGAACACTACCGAACGGAAGAAACAGAACAATGACTTCAAGAGAAATGAGAGAAAGTTCTATGAAGACCTGAAAAAGACACCTCAAGTTCAGAATGATTCTCCAGAAGGACCCAGTGCGGAGAGTGTTACCGACTACTGGTCATCAATATGGTCTAGGCCGGAAGAACACAACAATGAAGCTCCGTGGTTGAAGGAAATAGAGAATGCTACCAGACGAATAAATCAAATGGCACATACAGACGTTGATGTTGAGGAACTACGCCAGGTCATCAGCTGCCTACAGAATTGGAAAGCACCTGGAATTGACCGGATCCATAATTACTACTATAAATGGCTCACATGCACCCACCGTTTACTGGCTATTCACATACAATGTTTTCTGGAAAATCCTGCTGCATTTCCAGTTTTCCTAGCCAGAGGGTTAACCTATCTCAAGCCAAAGGACTCTAAAATCACAAATCCATCTAAATATCGCCCCATCACCTGCTTGCCAAACTTTTATAAGATCATTACATCCATTATTGCTAACCGAATTCGTGCGCATTGTGAGGAAAACGCCATTCTCGCAGAGGAGCAAAAGGGTTGCAGAAGGAATTCTCAAGGATGTAAGGAACAGCTCACTATTGATGCCGTGGCATTAGAGCAGGCCTGTCGTAGATCACGAAATCTTTATGCCTGCTTCATTGATTACCAAAAAGCTTTCGATTCCGTGCCTCATACATGGCTTATACAGAGCTTGGAGATTTACAAGGTCAACCCTATTATAGTGAACTTCCTGAAGTACGCAATGGTTTCATGGAGCACTGCCCTCCAACTTACAGTGGGTGGCACTCGTTTAACATCTTCATTAATACCGATTCGCCGAGGAATTTTCCAAGGAGACTCGCTAAGCCCACTCTGGTTTTGTCTGGCATTGAATCCTCTCTCGCAAATCCTGAACAGTAGCAACTACGGATTTAATATTAAGGGTAATCATGGTGAAGCGTACAGGATGAACCATCTTCTTTACATGGATGACATTAAACTGTATGCATCAACTAAAGTGCACCTACAATATCTTATCTCTATCACTCAGAGCTTTTCTTCAGATATCCATATGCAGTTTGGTTTTGATAAGTGCAGAACACAGACTGTTATTAGAGGCTCGCACTCTGCACAAGGAATACCTGTTGGAGAGGGACAAAGAAGTATTCAGCCGTTGGAGGAAGGCGCATTGTACAAATATCTTGGGTTCGCCCAGAGTACCCGTCTCAGACACGGTGATATCAAGAAGAACATAACTGAGCAATATACTTCACGGCTTCGCAGTATTCTCTCTTCAAAACTTAGCGCTAAACATATCATTAAGGCAGTTAAAACATTTGCAATGCCCGTAGTTACATACTCCTTTGGTATAATCAAGTGGACCCAAACTGAACTGCACGATCTGCAACGAAAAACATCGGTGCTTTTATCACGCCATCGTATGCACCATCCGAAATCAGCAACAGAGCGCCTGACTCTACCTCGGTCTGAAGGTGGTAGAGGACTGATAGACATCATGAACCTTCATACAAAACAAGTGACAACTCTGCGTGCATTTTTCCACAACAAAGGAGAAACATCCCCTCTCCAACACACTGTATCTTCAGCTGATGATAATTACACACCGCTCCATCTGTCATCTTTAGATCCACCAGTAAAAGAAATGAAAACTACTGAACACAAGATCGGGAATTGGAAACAGAAGGCGCTTCATGGGAAGTTTCCACTTGAGTTGGACCAGCCTCACATCGACAAGTTAGCGTCGCACGCATGGCTGACCCACTCGGTCTTCTTTCCGGAAACAGAGGGATTTGTTGTAGCTATCCAAGACCAAGTTGTTGCTACTCGAAGCTATCGGAAATTTATCATAAAAGATCCAGCAACAGAGAGTGAGAAATGTCGCCGCTGTGGCAAATGTAGTGAAACCATTCAACACGTCATATCAGGTTGTTCCCACCTTGCCAACACTGACTACAAACATCGACACGATCAAGTTGCCAACATTATCCACCAGAAACTGGCATTGAAGTACAAACTTCTTCAAAGCTCCGTCCCCTATTGGAAATACATACCATCTGCAGTACTCGAAAATGCCACACACAAGCTCTATTGGGACAGAGGAGTTGTGACAGATGTCGCAGTCAGTAACAACCGGCCAGATATCATAGTCATCAATAAAGTACACAAAGAGGCATTACTGATAGATATCGCATGTCCCAACACTCAAAACATCCAAACAACAGCTGCTACTAAAATATCTAAGTACACAGAGCTGGCAATTGAGGTAAAGCAGATGTGGAAACTTGATTCGGTGACTACCATCCCAATAATTGTATCGTGTACTGGTGTTATACCGAAAACTCTCCATAGTAGTCTATCAATATTGAATCTGCACCCACAGATATATATTGAACTTCAGAAGGCAGTTCTGTTAAACACATGCCATATTGTTAGGAAGTTCCTTGGTGACAATACACTGGCCGAATACTCAGCAAGGCTTGATGATCCAGATGGGAATTTAGCTCATCCTACAAATGAAGGAGACTCGTGAAGACTGCGGGCACGACCTGGATGTGAAGTCTCTGAACAGTATAATAGAAATTATCTCAGTACAGATGGTTCCTTGCTAAGGCCGAACCAGGCTGTAACATAAAATGTAGCCGGTATTTGCCGTGATAATGTTGTTAAACAATAAACTATAATAATAATAATAATAATAATGCAACAAGCATGCGCTTCTCTTTCCTTTTCCCGTCTCTCCCTCCCCTTGAAGTGCTGAAATATCTAGTGATTCACCGCTCACCCGGTATGCTGCAACTGCTTGCGTGACTCATGCAGAAAAAATCATTTACGTGTGGACAGACGAGTCGAATCAACATCTTTCGCGTTACTCATAAAGTAGGGATGTCCAATTATAATTACTGATGATTAAAAAATACTATTTTACAAGATAAAATGTTTCACTGTGAAACCATCTAGTGAAAACCCTATTATTCTCGTGCATGCAACAGAATTTGAATTAAAGAATGAATCTTCGGGGAGGTTCTGCTCACGAGCACTTACCAAAGAACTTAATATTTATTTAATTTGGGGAAGTTCTAAACAGAGTGCAGCCTCAAGCCACGTCACCCTGCAGGTTGTTCAAATGTTCTTGCGTGACAGCGTATACTACTGTAGCTTGCTAACGCCCCTCCTAGAGACAAAGAAATGAAGCTGTTGCCATTTTTAACCCAGCAGAAATCCCTCGACAAATATTTTACCGTACACTATGCAATCAAAGTATTCTAATGTGCGGTATGTTTGTATTCATTTATTTATTTAGGCTATTTATTTATTTAACAATATTAAGTTTCTTCTTTACATATCAAGTTCAAAAATACAAATTGCATCTATGAAGGAAGGAGAGAAAAAAGAATACACAATTGAAGAACAAAAAGAAAAACTACAAAAGAAATTATGAAAGTATGCATTATAGAATTAAAAAAAGCATTGTACAATTAAGAAATGTAATAATAAAAATACAAACTTCTACAAAACAAAAACTAAAAAAGAGAGAGGTAGAGAGTATCCTGTATTCCACGATTAGATTTAGGTTGTTATGTGAAAATTAATTTCGAAAATCATAATACGCAAGCAATAATTTATTTCTTGGAATAGAACAATAAATTAATATGAATTAATGTACTGCTTCATTGCGTCAGTCATTTCATGAAGTGCCGAATCAGCAAACACCGGTTCTTCATGAAGTGCCTCGGCAGATAATGTAAAATCATTTCTTACACCATCTGCCTAAATCGGTCCGTCTCTTCATGAAGAAACGCGTCAGATGGTGTAACTATCCCTTTTTACACCATATGCCGGCTTTTCATGAAGTGCCTAGGATCTTCATGAAATGACGGATTTCACTATCTGACTACGACATATGGACTCTAAGAGGTTATCCCATAGAATCTTAAGGTTGCTAACAAGGGCAAAGCCACTGGATTCTTGTGGATGAAGCAAGCAGAGAAGGATCTTGAGGGACTCCATATTAATCGAAATGACATAGCTGACCGGAGTAACTATCATATAACTGGCAAAACTACACCCTTCGTAACGTCCCTCACAGAAGCTACCCGCAGACCAATAGATGAGACCAGGAAATGGTCTGAGGAGCGCAAGATTGAATTTAGCAGGACTACAGGGCCATCAGAAAAACTCAAGTCACCTACAAGAATGCAGCTGCCAAACCCACCACTTAGAACACCAATCCACAGTGCGTCAAAATCGAAATCTAGGGAGACAAAATTATTTTTACGTTTTAATCATGAATTTGGAGTGAAAGCAACGTATAAAATTTGTTTACTTCATAATAAACATAAGTTAAGGCCTTTTTAAGCTACGTCTACACATGAAAGAAATTGTCTATGACTAAGAGTTGGATAGAGCATTCAGTTATCTCTTCAGAACAATTTTTTACCCTTAATTTACTTTTAACAAACTCACAAAGTTCCACTTTTGACATAATCGTCGAACCCAGTGCTTCAAACATTTGTAAACGTGTGAGAACCGGTTGCGCGGCATCTTCTAAAACGTAAAATAACTAAGTAAGTTGCAAAAAGATGCAAAAAAATCTTATAACAGGCGTAAACTGCAAGACATTACCTACATTTTAACATTAAGTAGAAAGTGACGCAGAGTGACGCGACATACTAAAAATCAAAGCGAAAAATTTAATTTTAAAAATAATAGTTAATTATTATATAAAGCAAATATAGCTAAAATTACCTAATAATTACGCCCATTAATAACTGAAACTCGTTATTAATTTCATACCTTCAGCTGCATGTTCCATCTTAAAGCATCACACTAACCACAAAGGCAACCAAACCACAGCCACTTACATTCACCCTCCAATTCAGACTGCTCGAACAGTGGTGACAGATTGACACTAAGATGCGTTTATATCCCAGAATAGTGAGCGGGAATTATATGAGAATGCTGTAGAGGTAATACATTTTATTTTTAGCCTATTTTCAATTTTGAAAAAAAAAAAATAGGCTTATGAGATCACCTTTTGTCCGTGTGTGTGCGTGTGTGTGTGTGTGTGAGGTGTGTGTGTGTGTGTCCCTAATAAAATCTAAACGGCAGGAGCGATTTCAATGAAACTCGGTAAGTTCATAGCACTATTCCCGGCGACCTCGACCGTGCCCTTCAAATTTTGTTACGTCTCACCAATCCAACATTGCGGCTGTGCGAAATATTTCACTAGCATTCAATATCTCCGAAACTGTTACCGATATCACCCTGAAATTGTGTACGATGATAAAGGGCACTACTAGAAGTTCACCTATGAGACTTTCAAAAACCTGGTGACTACAAAACCAACATGGCGGTAAAACGAAATTGAGACATTTAAATAAACATTTCTCGCGATTTAACTATCCAAACGTAATGAAACTTGGTACAGCAAATGTTTGTACACACTGTAATGCACTGGAGTCTAATTTAGTTCAATTGTTTACATAACCTCAAAATGGCGGCTGTGCGAAATATTTCACTGACATTCTATATCTCCGAAACTATTACAGATATCATCATGCAATTTTGTACGGTGATAAAGGGTGCTGATACAAGTTTACCTGTGTATATTTCATAAACCTGTAAAGTACAAAACGAACATGGCGACCAAGCGAATTTGAAATATTTTAATAGACTTTTCTCGTGATTTAACTCTCTGAGCTCAGTGAAATTTGGTACAGTAAATGATTTTGCAGATTGTAATGCACTGCCATCTAATTTAATTCAATTGTTTCCATAACTTCAAGATGGCGGCTGTGCGAAATTTTAAAATTAAGTTTTTATTGTGTCGTAATCATGCGATCGAAGTGAAAGTTTGAGTAATGAAGCTAGGCAATAATTGTCCTTGAATGGTACATAACTCTATGGCCTATACATATAACAATCCTAAATGGCGAGCTTCCGAAATATTTAGACGGTTCTCAATATCTATGAATCTTTTACAGCAACCAAACTGAATTGTTTTATGTTCATAGAGACTATGAACATATGTTCACCTATAGGACTTCCAGTAACCTGGTGAGCACACATCCAACATTGCGGTGACGCGAAGTATAAATATTTAAATGGACGTTTCTCGCGAATTAACTATCCGAGTGCCGTGAAACGTTGCACGTTAAATGCTTATACAAATGTTGATCCACTGGCATGTAATTTATTTCAATTGTTTGCATAATCACAAGATGGCTGGTGTGCGTACTTTTAAAATCTCGTTTTTACTTCTTATGTTCTAATCATGCGATTGAAGTTTGAATACCACATGTACAAAATAATCTTAATGTAATAGTACAAAAATAAAAATCCATCCTGGCGACCATATAAAATATTTAGACGGTTCTCAATATCTACGAATCTGTTACAGCAATTAACCTGAAATTTTGTATGTTGATAGAAACAATTAACATGAGCAGGATATATGAAAATAGGCTGTATAGTTCTTCACGGAACTACTTGTTTAAATTATGAATATAAATAATGTTGTCCTCCTAGATTTCGAATTTGACCCACTGTGCAATCGTGGCAAACAAGGACTATGACAGCAAGAAACGTACAGCTAAAACACAAGCATCATGGTCCATAGATGGCCCTAACGAACTGAAAAAAACAACAACTTGGATGACCAGTTTCGATCGTCAAGCGATCATCATCAGATCCATTACACTTAGGCCCCAGTTGAGAGTTGATAGTGACCAAGATAACTGAAGACCTGAAGTAAATTATGATCTAAGTGCCATTTATTCCATTTCGTAGTTATAACCGGAATTATGGTCTATGGGCCAAGCCACTTGCGGTGTATTCTGATCCAAGTGTCAAACCTGTTTGTAGTAGTTCAGCTCATCGCCATCAGAATGCGTGGGCTGTATGTGCACGGCAATAAATTGTGAATTATGATCTAAGTGCCATGCGCGCGCAAACGGCACTGCAGTGTTCTTAGCTTCGTTCTTGTTTTATTTTGGGTTTGTGTTTACCTTGTAACCGTTTTTAAACCAGGTGTTGCTATTAAGGACATCAAGACCATTGATCTTCCACGACTAGAGTGTGGTTCTCAACTTTCTGAAGCAAAGAAGTCTGATTTGAAACATGTGATCCCGTTTCCTACACAGAGAAGCCACGGAGAGTTTTAGGAAGAATTGACATCATAACTAAACTGTAAAAATAGCCTTGTATGTATTTTCTTTCTCTTTGTGTGGATACCTGAAAATGAAAAATGTTGAGCCAATACTGAATGTATTAGTTTAATTTAGTGCCCTACCTAACAAAGATCGTATAGGCCTAAAACTATTCCATACTTTCAAGCCTCCTTTATTATAATTTTTTTTTAGCACTTAGACTGCTATGTTGACCACATGGAACTTAGATCATTATTTGCATTTGATGCTGTGGACATTGATTTCTTTTCATTTTAAGATTTAAAAACTAAAAAACTGTGCAATGGAATGAGATTTAATAAAGATATTATTTGTACAATGTGTATTTAGGCCTAATATAAATGATTTTCTATAATATGAAGTATTTATGATTTAAAAAGTTGGTCTCGTGAAAAAGACATCAATATCTCAAAACATTGAAAAAGGCACTTAGATCACAATTTACTTCAGGTCTTACTGCTCTCACCAGCACAGCTCAAGACACCATCAGATAAGTAGCCGGTACAATACAATCTGAATTGACCATTTAACTACAATCACATATTCACTCCAAACAAGCAAGTTTGGAGATCAATAACGGCTAGGAGATTGAGCTGCCTGTGCTGGTAGATGTTGATGTGTCACCAGGGTGGTTGAAGTGGTAGGTTTGGTGGATGCTTTCAATTTTGGGATGGCACCTTGGGTGTTAGAAGGTGAGCGGGTGGGACGGCAGCTTGGGGGTAGGAGGGGTGGTTGGAGTATACTTGCCCATCAAAAGTCAACCCCTGGCACTATACAGCCCATGATGGGCTAAGGCCGACCAAGCGACCGCTGCCCAGCCATTTGGCCTGCAGTTATTGGGGTGACGCGTGATCAGCGCGTCGGGTCCCCTCGGCCGTTAATCTTGGTATTCGTGATCGGGGCGCTTTCTCACTGTCAGACAGCTACTCAATTGTCTTCACGAGGCTGAGTGCACCCCGTTCCAACCCTCACGTCAGTTTTAAAATCCCTGACGGAGCCGGGGATCGAACCCGGGGCCTCTGGGTGAGAGGCAGGCACGCTACCCCAACACCACAGGGCCGGCTGTTCTTGCCCATGGTGAAGAAAAAGGATGAATGTGAAAACTGATGGGATGATGTTTGAGGTATGGGGTCAAGTGGGACACGATGTTACAGGTCGCAGTAATGTCTGTAGCCTGCTAATATGTGGCCGTAATTATGGAATGATTTATGAAAAGGAAATGGGAAGGAACAAAATGATGAATAAAGCGATGTATGAAAGATAGTGGGCGAAGCTGGTGGCTAAGCTTGCCACGGTGGGTGAGTGGATAGCGTGTCGGTCTACTAACCCCAAGATTGCAGGTTCGCTCCTGGCCGTGGTAAGTGATTTTTGAAAGGCGGCAAAAATACGACACTCATGTCATACGATGTTGGCATGTCAAAGAACCCATTTGATTTCTGTAGGCCGTGTTCATAATGGCGAAATTAATCTCGGGAGTTTCCGCCAACACAAAGTTCCTCATTTCTCTACTAGAAGCGCTATAGTGTTCAATGAGCTTAGATATCTAACCTAATTGACTGTCACAGTGATAAACAACGAAATTCGACATGCAAGGCTACCCTCTGAGTGTCAAATTACAAAGCTTGCACCCGGCACACGAGGCCATACGACATTATTATTATAGCGACGTAATGTATGTGCGATGAATTATGGGATGGAGGAAATTAGCGGGCGAAGCCGGTGGCAAAGTGGTGGGATGTATATGATGTATATGAGTAGCGGGCGAAGCCGGTGGCTAAGCGAAGTAATCTATGGGATGAATGATATGATGTATGGATGGAACGGACGAAGCCGGTGGCTAAGCGAAGTAATCTATGGGATGAATGATATGATGTATGGATGGAACGGGCGAGGCCGGTGGCTAAGCGAAGAAATGTATGTGATGAATGATATGGTGTAAGGATGGAGCGGGCGAAGCCGGTGGCTAAGCGACGTAATGTATGTGCGATGAATTATGGGATGGAGGAAAGTAGCGGGCGAAGCCGGTGGCTAAGCGAAGTAATCTATGGGATGAATGATATGATGTATGGATGGAGCGGGCGAAGCCGGTGGCTAAGCGAAGAAATGTATGTGATGAATGATATGGTGTATGGATGGAGCGGGCGAAGCCGGTGGCTAAGCGAAGAAATGTATGTGCTGAATGATATGGTGTATGGATGGAGCGGGCGAAGCCGGTGGCTAAGCGAAGAAATGTATGTGATGAATGATATGGTGTATGGATGGAACGGGCGAAGCCGGTGGCTAAGCGAAGAAATGTATGTGATGAATGATATGGTGTATGGCGAAGCCGGTGGCTAAGTGAAGAAATGTATGTGATGAATGATATGGTGTATGGATGGAACGGGCGAAGCCGGTGGCTAAGCGAAGAAATGTATGTGATGAATGATATGGTGTATGGATGGAGCGGGCGAAGCCGGTGGCTACGCGAAGAAAGGTATGTGATGAATGATATGGTGTATGGATGGAACGGAAGAAGCCGGTGGCTAAGCGAAGAAATGTATGTGATGAATGATATGGTGTATGGATGGAACGGGCGAAGCCGGTTGCTAAGCGAAGAAATGTATGTGATGAATGATATGGTGTATGGATGGAACGGGCTTAGCCGGTGGCTAAGCGAAGAAATGTATGTGTTGAATGATATGGTGTATGGATGGAACGGGCGAAGCCGGTGGCTAAGCGATGGAATGTATGTGATGAATGATATGGTGTATGGATGGAACGGGCGAAGCCGGTGGCTAAGCGATGGAATGTATGTGATGAATGATAGCCTATGGTGTATGGATGGAACGGGCGAAGCCGGTGGCTAAGCGATGAAATGTATGTGATGAATGATATGGTGTATGGATGGAATGGGCGAAGCCGGTGGCTAAGCGATGGAATGTATGTGATGAATGATAGCCTATGGTGTATGGATGGAACGGACGAAGCCGGTGGCTAAGCCATGGAATGTATGTGATGAATGATAGCCTATGGTGTATGGATGGAACGGGCGAAGCCGGTGGCTAAGCGATGGAATGTATGTGATGAATGATACGGTGTATGGATGGGACGGGCGAAGCTGGTGGCTAAGCGATGGAATGTATGTGATGAATGATAGCCTATGATGTATGGTTGGAGCGGGCGAAGCCGGTGGCTAAGCGAAGAAATGTATGTGATGAATGATATGGTGTATGGATGGAACGGGCTTAGCCGGTGGCTAAGCGAAGAAATGTATGTGTTGAATGATATGGTGTATGGATGGAACGGGCGAAGCCGGTGGCTAAGCGATGGAATGTATGTGATGAATGATATGGTGTATGGATGGAACGGGCGAAGCCGGTGGCTAAGCGAAGAAATGTATGTGATGAATGATATGGTGTATGGATGGAACGGGCTTAGCCGGTGGCTAAGCGAAGAAATGTATGTGTTGAATGATATGGTGTATGGATGGAACGGGCGAAGCCGGTGGCTAAGCGATGGAATGTATGTGATGAATGATACGGTGAATGGATGGAACGGGCGAAGCCGGTGGCTAAGCGATGGAATGTATGTGATGAATGATAGCCTATGGTGTATGGATGGAACGGGCGAAGCCGGTGGCTAAGCGATGGAATGTATGTGATGAATGATATGGTGTATGGATGGAACGGGCGAAGCCGGTGGCTAAGCGATGGAATGTATGTGATGAATGATAGCCTATGGTGTATGGATGGAACGGGCGAAGCCGGTGACTAAGCGATGGAATGTATGTGATGAATGATATGGTGTATGGATGGAACGGGCGAAGCCGGTGGCTAAGCGATGGAATGTATGTGATGAATGATAGCCTATGGTGTGTGGATGGAACGGGCGAAGCCGGTGGCTAAGCGATGGAATGTATGTGATGAATGATACGGTGTATGGATGGAACGGGCGAAGCCGGTGGTTAAGCGATGGAATGTATGTGATGAATGATATGGTGTATGGATGGAATGGGCGAAGCCGGTGGCTAAGCAATGGAATGAATGTGCAGACACTGCGCCTCACTGGTACAGTAGTAATTTCAGCAGGAAAACAGGCGAATGTACAGCAAACTGGCGTGCTGTTCCCCTTCCGGGATGGTCCTCAGTGGGCCGCGAGCCCTCTGCACGTTGCCTCAGACATGATGTTAACTGTCCTTCTATTTCTTTCTTCTTGTCTTGCCATAATTAAGTACGTTACTAGCTCTGGTCTGGTCTGGTACCCAGGCGCGCCCTGATTTCGGCCTCTCAGCTCAACTAGGAGCCTTTAGTACCGTGTCAGTAAGGGGGAAGTTTCGGTGACAGAACGTTTAGGTTTCGTTGGGTAAACTTTGAAGTCGTAGTTGGCCAGGATATGGCCTGAGGGATAAGGTATAGGGAAGGAGTAGGATGGGTATTATAATGGATTTTGGAAGTTACCAATATATGCAGCTTAACTGGTCAATAGACCGATACAAATATATAGTAAGATCGAATTGAGACAGGGCTCATGTTAGTTTAGTAGTAGGAGACACTATAGAAGAAGAACGAAAGAAGCAAAGCAAGAGAGCGATAGTTCGAGGCATGTGCGTGAGGTGCGTGAGAGGGCTTATCAGTGTACTTGGGCCCGCGGACCACTGTGTACCATCCCGTAGAGGCCAGCCGTGGCCAGCCACTCGAGCAGGTACGCAGCGGCGTCGCGGGGTGTGAGGGCAGGGGCCCGTAGTTGTGTAGTGCATGGAGGGGAGATGGAAGGAAGGAAGGAAGGAAGATTGCAGTTTTACGTGACCGTGAATCTTGTGATTATGAGCCACGGGACCTCCTTTTTACGTGGTATCCGAACCACAGGACATGGCATTTCACTTCGAAAATCTCACATGCATTGACCGGGAATCGAACCCGGACCACCTTGGTGAGAGGCATACAGCTAGACCGCTGAGCCACCACGCCCCTGAGGGGAGATGGAGAGTGAGAGTAGTGAGGGGATAGTTTTGCGATTGTTTGAGTGTTGCCATTGCCTGTGCTGGTGTTTAAGTGCATACTTTATGTTCGACCCTGACTATTATGTGTCAGAAAACTGTATCATAATGATGGTCATTATAACACTGTTCTTCATTACGATACAGTTTCTCCAGCCAATCAGAGGTCGTTAATTGACCAATTAGGTGACGATACCTTCGCGCATGCGCTCAAAATCCAACATGTCGGACATAAACACAACATCGAACTATAATAAATTACCGACATGTAATACGCACCGTCCATATGTTCGCGTAAATAAACTGGCGAATATGAGACAAGAAATAGCACTGTACCTTAAAATCACCAACCCTAATTTCTACACAGCGCATTGCCATCAAACGACTCCGGTGACAATATTACTGAGGGACGGCAGATGTAAACATGGCCTGCATAATATGGCATTGCAAGCACACAGAGCGCATGCGTCGGTCGTTCAGAGATCTGAAAGACAGAGATATACCCAGCGCTCGCTCTCAAATCACAAAATTCAAATGGCTGACTCTCAACAGATATTTATGAATATTTATGTTAAAACATCGTCGAACATAAACAGTCGTATGCAACTCGCCTATAATGGTAATTAAGACACTCGTATGGAAATTATAAAACTCGCATACGCTCGTTTTATAAAAATACTCGTGTCTTAATTATAGCCATTATAGGCTCGTTGCATAATTTACTATTATGAACCTACACCCCGGATACGAGGCCGCGTGCCCCCCCCCCCCCCAGTTTACACACGTGGGGGAGTCGCGGGGCACTGAGCAGTCTTTGTGGCCGTGAGGACCGCCACATCGGTTACATCTGGCCTCGTATTTGCATTCAAAAGCTGCGAGGTGTAGGCGTTGGCAATGGTAACATTGTGTAATTAGTGTTGTACGTTGTCTGGGCGGGTGGCGCCGCGACGCCTGTTAATCTGTAGGTGTGGGAGGGGGGGGGGGGGGCGATGTTGAGGCAAGTGGAGCAGTGCTCTCTGATGGAGAAGCAGTTGCTGTAGTGTCAGTGGCGGGAGGGATGGAGGCAGGTTGAGGGGTGACGTCACCCTCAGGAGGAGGGGTGACCGGAGGTGAAGTGACTTGGATGCTCTTATTTTTCCTCCTAGGTTTCTTAGGAGGCCTAATAAGAACACGGGAGGATTGGGACCAGTTGTCTCTCGTGTCCGGGGCAGTTTGAGTAGACTCGTGGCGTATGATTAGGGGAGTTTCGGTGTCGTCCTGTTGTGTAATGAGTGAGTAGGATGGAATGGCCGGGTGGCTAGAGAGAGCTACCATGACAGCTTTAGTGTGTGAAGCGTCTCCATGGGCGTGATGGAGACAACATTATTGGTGAGCTCCTCAATTAAAGCTACAGACTTTTCAATTGGGGAGAGCACACCAATAATTGCCGCTCTAAGGGAGCTGCAACATTCTCCTTTACTAGGGGGACGGACGATGATGGTAATACCTGAGGGGTATCTGTTTTGAGGGGACACGTAGTACATCGCCTCTTCGGTATCAAGATATGGGAGGACAGATGTAGTGATCGTATTCATGTTTGTGTTTGTGAGCTGTGTGAGTTTGGTGAAAAGAAGGGAAAAGAAAAGTAAACTCTAGTTCAGTCGCTCAAGGTTAAACCAGATTGAACAGATGGAGCTGTGACAATGAGCGCGCTGAGTAGGGTTTAAAAGAGTTAATTAATTGCTGCTTGGTGGTTCTGGCTCATTCTGATTTTTATGCTGCTGCATTCCACGACTCCCAAACCTTATCCTTCTCCCAAATTCCTACCCCCCCCCCCCCCCCTAACCTCAGGTCATATTCTGGCCAGTTTGATTAAAGCACCGAACCCAACCATTCCTAACCCATTAAGTTCAAATTAAACCAGTTCCTTGCCCTTGATAAAGCACTAAAGGCCCCATAGATGGGCTGAGAGGCTGACGCTGTTATAAGCAGGATGAGAGTTCACTTTGAGTGCCTGAGGATTCACAGCGCTATGTTCGAGAACTGTGCAGTAATCGAAGCAGTGAAGGTGAATGCGAAGGCAGCGTGATGATAAATGAATGAATACTGAATGAAACACCGAGTAGTTATACGGTAGTGAGGTGAAAAGGATGAAGAAATGAATTAAATGAGTATGAATGTGCGCTGTCTTCAATGGCGTGATGTCCTCCCACTTGGCCAGATGGGGTCACCCGTGTAAGTTCCGGCGATGACGTGGCGATGACTTAATGACGTGCAATGTTGTGACTTGAAGATGCAGATAATAATTGATGAATATTCGGCGAGAATGACCGCGTTTTGAGTATATTCAGAAATAGGATGTTGTTCACCACTTCTTCCTATCGAGGACATCTTCAGGTTTGAGGCGGTGTGCGGCCTTCTCTGATTCTATCCATCCATCGTTTCTTTGGACGCCCATGGGGTCCTGGATCGTATCGGAGGGCCGTTCATCACAATAATACAGGTTACAAGACAAATTCCACAAACACCCAAGTAGGCCTACATCATGTTGCAAAGCCCCTAAAATAATCAACAACAAATAGAAATGAAATGAACCAGTGAATGCCGGGTAGGACTGTTACATCCAGTGATAACTTACCGACGAAGAGGTCTATGCCTGAGTTCTCTGGTACCCTGAATTGGTAAGGGAGTGACGAATCATCCATTGGGAACTCAAGCTTGTTGTCATGCGCATCGACCAGACAGATAGTGAGGAACTGAAGTGTCTCTCTCGGAGGTGAGCCGTAATCTCGGGCCACTAGTACCAGCTGAAATCCAAATCGCTATTTAGTACTGGGCACTACTCTACTGTACATAGGGCAACTAAATGCAGGAAAACTTCAATCCAAGGTTAAATTGATACGAGTTTCACCATGGTAGCATACACAGTTGGCCAAATAATTATGGTGAAGCTAATTATAACCAAATTCATAGCTTGCCACGGTGGGTGAGTGGATGGCGTGTCGGCCTACTAACCCCAAGATTGCAGGTTCGCCCCTGGCCGTGGTAAGTGATTTTTGAAAGGCGGCAAAAATACGATACGCATGTCATACGATGTTGGCATGTCAAGGAACCCATTTGAATTCAGTAGGCCGAGTTCATAATGCCAAAATTAATCTCGGGAGTTTCCGCCAACACAAAGTTCCTCATTTCTCTACTAGAAAGCGCTATAGTGTTCAAGGAGCTTAGATATCTATTATCTAACCTCCTTGACTTTCATAGTGATTCAAGGAACAACGAAATTCGACATGCAAGCTACCCTCTGGGTGTCAAATTACAAAGCTTGCACCCGGCACCGAGGCCATACGATATTATTATTACCAAATTCATTATTGCTAATTGGCTCACAAAATCTTCAACAATGAATAGATCTCTTGTATCCTGATGAAGAGAGTGTGGAATCCTCACAAGATCAGTCTTGGACGCCATTTCAGCTAACTCAACCGGAAATTAATTAAATTAATGATTTCCAGTAAGCTAGATAATTTCCTGTGAAATAATTCCTTCAGTTTAATTATATTCTATTCATTTATGCCATACACTACTCGTAACAAAAGAAGAAACGACGACGGATTTAATTTTGGGACAGGGTAAGTTTCTACGCAACACCGTTTTGCTTTCTTACAGATTGGCTTTTTAGTGTCTATTGTTTAATAGAAAACATTATAAGATAAAAGCGCTTTAAAGTTAAAAGAGTAAAAATTGTGTAAATGCATAAGATCTTGGTTCGTAAAAGATCTCTTGTAGCTCATTTGGTGAATACATGGCAAAATACAACCAAAAACATGTTCTGCAACGGGGACTCGGACTCAAACAAAATCTGCCATTTTTATGCATTGTATCTTAATTTTCATTAAAGAATTTGGTTCTAGTCAACATTTCCATAATAATTTGGCCACAAGCGGACCCGTGCGAGAAATCTCGCATGTTCATAAACCACACTTCCCCCAATAGGTTTATAATGAGACACTTAAGGAGAAAGGTTGTTGTTATGTTTTTATTTCAACCAAATGATTATAGAACACTATTTGCATTTCAGTTAGAATTCCAAGTTTTACGTTTCCTAACTTAAGAAGGCAATCACTGAAAATTGGATCATCATAACACTCACTGGTTATTCGATATTTATGAAATTATACGATTTGATGATCATGATGTTAATTGTTGTTTTAAGGGGCCTAACATCGAGGTTGTCGGACCCTAATGAAATGAAATGGCGTAAAATGAAAGGATGTAGATAAAAAGAGCTCACTGCCATGTATGAAACGAAAATGGTGTTTATAAAACAGACAGTGAGCCCCAAAAAGTATGCCTTATTTGAATAAAATGAATAAAAGGCGGATGGTAAAAAAGAATAACACAAATAAGGCATAGTGAACAATAAAATAGATGAACACTATAAAAAACACAGAAAACAGACTTAACCTGAATTAAAAGTCGTAACTACACATTAAAACTTAAAAAAGTAACCACTCTCCCTCATGAACCGGATGACGAGGTCTACTGACGGCCCGTCATCACGGAGAATAAGGGAGAGGGTATTAGGCAGTTTAAGAGTCCTTCGCAGATCGGCCAGATCCACACACTTCAAGAGAAGGTGCGCCACGGTTAGGTGGGCGCCGCAAGGACACACAGGAGGATCTTCTCTCTTTAGCAAGTGGGAGTGCGTAGCAATCCCATGGCCGTTCCGGAGTCGACAGTGTACCACAGCTTCCTTCCGGAGAGATCGGAAGTAAGATTTCCACACCTTCGTTGTCTCCTTGATGCCTCTAAGTTTGTTGGGTGGAGGCGTGGCACGCCACGCTTCCTCCCAATGCGACAGGATCGAATGCCGCAACTGAGAGCGCACATCACTAGCAGGCACCTTATACGGTAGCGAGAGCAGTGCGACTGCCTCTCTCGCCGCCTGATCAGCAAACTCGTTTCCCGCAATGCCCATGTGGCTAGGAAGCCACACAAAGGTCACCCCGGTTCCAGCGTTACACGAACTGACGAGCAGGTCGTGCACACGCTGGACCAACGGGTGCTTCGGGAAACACACATCGAGCGCTTGCAGCGCACTCAGAGAGTCAGTACACACAAGAAAGTGCTGGTGATCGTCTGATAACGTGTACCGCAGAGCCTCTAAGATGGCATAGAGCTCCGCTGTGTACACGCCACAAGCCTCGGGAAGTGAAAAGAGAAACCGACGATCCTCAACCACAAATGCACAGCCTACTTTCTCGTTTACCCTCGAACCATCCGTGAATAGAAGCCCTGATCCTGGATACCAGCTCACCACGGACTGGAACAGCCTCCGATGGACGGAGGAGTCCGTGTCCGACTTGGGGCCGGTGTGCAGATCCAGGATGATATCAGGGCGAGAGACCATCCACGGAGGGGCCTTGCTAGGTACTCGGACGATACAGGAGACAGAAGGAAATCGGAACTGACGGTATAAGTAGAGCCCTGCGCGGATGAACAAAACGTTATCCGCATCCGCCCCGCAGCCGTACGACTGTTATCCGCATCCGCCCCGCATCCGCACGACTGTTATCCGCATCCGCCCCGCATCCGCTTTACTGTTATCCGCATCCGCCTCGCATCCGCATGACTGTAATCCAAATCCGCTGATATTTCAATATTATTTTTAATTTATTAGATAAAGCATGAAGTGTTGATGTCATGACTCTCTGCGTTGCAATATCACAGTCAACGTGTGTCAGCGCCAAGTTGGAAATAAATCTACAGATAAACCTGGAACCAGATCTTCCAGGATAGCTTACACGGCGAAGTAGCTGACTTGAGGAATGTTAATGATGTCACCACGATGAACTAACAGGCTTATTGACAGCATTATATCTCGTACGTATAGTAATAATGGCAGTGAGAATTGATGGGATGTCAAGACCATCTACTACAAACATACCGTACTTAATAAAATGTAGTTGAAAGCATATGAGTAAACTATTCTCCCTGTGTATAAGTGCAATACGTGCCTGAATATTTCGTACGCAATAGGCTATATAATATTATCGTAAGTTCCACATTGTATTCTAAAAACTATCCGCAAATTTACTCGAAACATTATCCGCAGCGTATCCGCTATCCGCACAGCCATGCAAACTATATCCGTGTGGCGAAAAATGTTGCGGATATCCGCGGGTTTTTCCGCGGATATCCACATCCGCGCAGGGCTTTAGGTATAAGTCATCCAAGCGAATCCCCGCCGGCCGAGTGGCTCGGGCGAGCGCATCATACAGCCGGCGATTCGGATTGGTAAACAAACATGGATAGCTAGGATGAAGGGGCATCTGTCGAATAGTTGCCGCATAGGTCAGTAGTACTTGTTGGCGCCTCCGGTGTAAAGGAGGTACGCCAGCCTCGGCGAGCAAGCTGACGACTGGGCTCGTCCGAAAGGCTCCCGTCGCCAGCCTCACACCACCGTGGTGGACACTGTCCAGTTTAGCAAGCACTGACTTACGGGCCGAACCATATGCTACACTGCCATAATCTAATCTAGATAAAATCAGGGCCTTATAAAAACGTAGGAGCACCGCGCGGTCCGCCCCCCACGATGTGCCGCTAAGAAACCGCAACATGTGGAGTTTCTTAGCACAGGCAGTTTTCAAACACCGCACGTGTGGTTCCCACGTCAATTTCTGATCGAAAAGGAGCCCAAGGAACCGGTACGTAGCAACAACAGGCAAAGGTACATCGCCCAGATAAAGCTCAGGATCAGGATGGAAAGTGCGCTTTCGGCAGAAATGGACAACCGAGGTCTTTGCGGTTGAGAACCGAAAGCCATGCTCTAGTGTCCAGCGTTCCACTCTCCGAATAGCTTGTTGTAGCTGTCGTTCAGCGACCGCCATATTTTGCGCACTATAATGTAGAGCGAAGTCGTCTACATATAGCGACGGTACCACTGCTGGACCAGCAGCAGCGACTATACCGTTTATGGCAATCGCAAATAATGTTACGCTAAGCACCGATCCCTGTGGGACTCCGTTTTCCTGTATATGATATTGCGAATATGCCTCCCCTATTCGGACACGGAACAGGCGAAGGGACAGAAAATTCGCAATAAAAACCGGGAAGTTAGCTCGGAATTTCCATTGATGCAGGGTAGAGAGGATACCGTAACGCCAAGTGGTGTCATAGGCCTTCTCGAGGTCAAAGAAATCAGCGGCTAGGTGCTGTCTACGGAGAAATGCGTCCTGTATGGCGGTCTCCAGGCGTACCAGATGGTCGTTGGTACACCGAGACGCCCTGAATCCACACTGGTATTCAGACAGGAGTCCTCGCTTCTCCAGGACCCACACCAGGCGCCGATTGACCATCCTCTCAAAGAGCTTGCACATACCGTTAGTGAGACAAATAGGTCTCTAACTCCCTGTCAATTTGGGATCCTTATCGAGCTTCAGGATAGGTATAATGATACCTTCCTGCCATTGTGCTGGAAACACACCTTCCAACCAGATACAATTAAACACCCGGAGCAAATAACGAATGCTCTCATCGTTAAGGTATTTAAGCATCTGGTTGTGAATATTATCCGGGCCGGGAGACGTGTCCCTGCAGAGCGCCAGCGCTCCACGGAGTTCCCACTCCGTAAAGGGCACGTTGTACTCCTCCGAAGCGCGGGAAGCAAAACTGAGCTGGAAACGTTCTGCCTCGCGCTTCATGGCCACGAAGGCAGGATCATAGTTATCGGAACCGGATATATCCGCAAAATAATATGCGAGATGGTTTGCAACGCGGTACGGATCTGTAACCAATTCATTATCAATGGAAATTCCCGGTACAGAAGAAGATGTCTGAATACCCGAGACGCATCGTAGTTTAGTCCACACTTGAGAGGAGGGGGTATGTGCCGTAATAGACGACACATACCGTTCCCAGGATTGTTTCTTACTCTGGCGAATAAGAATCCGTGCCTTGGCACGAAATTTCTTAAACGCCACCAAATTGGCCATGGTTGGACGCCGACGGTAGTGCTTATGAGCTCGACGACGGTCTCTTATTGCCGCTACAATATCCTCTGTCCACCAGGGGACGAGTTTGCGACGAGGAGTCCCAGTAAAGGAGGGAATAGATTCCTCGGCGGCAGTAAGAAGCACGTCAGTGTGTGCTGTACCTCGTCATCGATGCTCCGGCGTCCCAGATCATCAAATATTGCGAGTTCTGTAAATGATGGCCAATTGGCCCGTTTAAGTACCCAACGACTGGGGGAACGACACGGGCTTCTGGTTCAGAAGTGTAAGAACGATCGGAAAATGGTCACTGTCACAGAGGTCGTCGTGTACATACCAACCAAATAGGGGGACCTGCGCACGGCTACACACACTCAAGTCAATGTGTGAGTACGTGCCGTGCGCTAAGCTAAAATGTGTAGCTTCCCCTGTATTTAATAGAGATAAATCCAACCCATGAATTAAGCCCTCCACGTCCCTTCCTCTGGGGCAGGAAGATGGTGATCCCCATTGGGGGTGATGCGAGTTGAAATCACCCACGATAAGGAAAGGGACTGGAAGTTGATCAACAAGATCAAAGACGTAATTAATATCAAGGGGCTGGTTCGGTGGAAGGTACACGTTACAAACAGTTGTCATAGCAGGCAAGGACACGCGAACTGCAATAGCTTCCAAAGGAGTGGCGAGTGGAAACTCTTCACTGTAGCAGTCAGAGCGAACGAAGGAACAAACGCCCCCGGAAGCCCGGGCGGCGTCTTGTCGCTCTTTAGAATATAGTCTGAAACCTCTCAGAACAGTCTCGTGATCAGGTCTGAGGTTTGTTTCCTGTAGGCAGACTATACTCGCTGCGTATTGTGCAAAGAGCTGACGGATCTCTGTCAAATGCCTGTCATCACTGTTACAATTCCACTGTAACAGTGCCATAGTGTGAACTTATAAACTAGAGAATAAGTTGGAGCAGCAAGCTACAGCTTATCCTCTGGAGGATCTTCACCCACTACGTCGACTATAATCTCCATGTCCTCAGGCGAGGTCGTGGAGTGAATCGATTTCCTGGACGCAATTTGGTGGCGGGGGGATCTCCGTGGGGAGCGCGAAGATCTGGGGACCAAAACGTCCCCAGGCGCAGAAGCATACGCAGGTGGTGGGGCGGATGGCTTCCCCTTCTATGGAGGAGAAAGGGAACACGTAGTGCGGGCTCCCTTCTTCCCCGCCTCTTTCAGATATTTAGACGCTCAGGAGCCGAATTCCTGACCCTGGTCGACGATGCCACCTCCGCCGGCTTCGGCGCGGCTTTCGCCGACCGTTTGGGTGGGGAGGAAGTCGAAGATTTCCGAGTGGGGAGTAAGTCTTCAAATTCCTCCCCTGCTGTGCGGGCGGAGCAGCCTTCGCTCGCACAGCCTTCTTTGGGGCCGAAGGTGGGGTTGAAGTCACCTTCGGGCTCTCTTTCCAATTCTGGGGTGTAGATACAGATATAGATGGCGGTGGTACATTAGAAGGTTTCACAGCTGAGACAAAAGATGAGGTAGCCGGGACCAAATTGGGTATTATAGCTCTATAATCAATCTTTGGAGAAGGCGAAATCGTGGTATGGTACTTCTTGCGGGCCTCCTGGTGTAATGGGTTTCGCTTACGTTGTGATGACAAATATACTGTTTTCTACTAAGATATGTTGTTTTAATGGGCGCCAAGACCTCAACGCTATGTTGAAATCTAAATTTGTATTTAACAAAACCTAGCTCTGGTAGAACACCTTCAAGAATCTTTACTCTCAGATCGTGGTATGATTGGATCATTAACCCAAAAAACAATTGTATCAGGAGAAGGAATTGGTCTATATCTAATGCTACCTACTGAAAACAAAGATTGCATGGTTAAAAGAAATGAATTTATTGTATAAAAAACAAGTATAGCAAAATTAATAATAATAATAATAATAAGTTTGAATTATATTGGAGCGTTGCGATTTAAATATTACCGCTAGAAAATTACGTGAAAACGGAGTCGGATAAATTACTGATTTTACTCTTATTCCCAAGCTATGAATTTACTGAATTACTGAATATGAAATAAAGAAAGACGAGAGATTGCGTAGCTATGTGTCATTCGTGCTTACCACTGGAAATTGCCGTAGCATTTCCCTCGTACTGGTTGTTGAAGTGAGCTTCCCACAGCCTCCTGGATGTCGCCATCTTCTTCGTTGTTGATGATATATTTGTAGATATGAAGATTTATGGTCCGTACATCGGAACCAACACGTACAACCACAATGGTTAAGTTTCACAAAGATAGTCGCTAACTCCACTGAACATCGGAGCCACTCACTCGTGCAACGATACTGGTTAAATTGTATCACGATAGTCCTCGTTTCCACGGCGTGCCAACCATATATGCACCCGCCGCATCCCCACTCTTCAGCCGACTTCTAGCTTACGTGGTCTCCACTGATTGGCTGCTCCCCACGCGCTACATCCCCACTCTGGCTCATTACACTCGGCGGTAGGGTGAAGTCGTTTTCCGTTCCATACATCCGCCTTTTCGTTAAGCTGCAACGCAGGATTGCGTCATGCTTCCCGACAAGATTAAGCCTGTATTTGAATTCCCAGTGAGTCATGTCTCTCAATATATCCTAACTGACGAAACTCCGTTAAATTCCGTAATCACATAATTTTCTATGATATTGTCGTTCGTAATATTTGCTTGATAGTGTTTTCTAAGACATAGAAAACCTATCTGTATGCTTATAATTTTATAAAATGCTCCGAAAAATACCTTAATAATAATTATAATAAATTAATAATAATAATAATAAATTAACAAGAAAAATTCTCTTGGCTGAACAATTTGCCGCGTAAATAAATATAGAATGACTGACTTATGCCAGTGGCACGAAAACCCCTCGAAAAACACGTTACACTGGTAGGTGAGACCATCCAGGGTTTTGATCTCCTGGATTTTCTTCTCACTCAGGAAGACAGGGCAGTTCCTGTCCCGAGGAGAATGAAATCCAGGGCAATTAGTTCACTGGTAGGGTGTTGTGCACTTTTCCGCTTCGTGTGGTACTTTAACGCATGTTCCGCAGATTTCTGGGCTCGAGCATCGGGATAACATGTGCCCGAACTTCTGGCACTTATAACACGTCATTGGTGGAGGGATATAAGGCCATACGTCACAACGGTAACTTATAACCTTCACTTTCTCCGGGAGCACCGAAAGCTCAAAGGAAATAATGAAAGCACCAGTATCCACGATTTGACCATTGACTTTGCGCGTAATGCGCCGGACATCAGTCACGTGACGGTGCTGCATATCCTCCTTGAGCTCCTCGTCAGTGTTCAGAATCAGGTCCCGGTGGAAAATAACTCCTCGGACCAGATTCAGGGACGTGTGCTTTTCCACTTTGACAGGGATCTCGCCAAAGTGGTCACATTTCAGAAGTTGTTCAACCTGCTCACCAGTCCTAGTTTTGAGCAACAAGCTACCGTTTCTCATCTTTTGTACCTTATCAATCTCACCATAGACCCCTTCTATGTGGCGAGAAAACAAAATAGACTTTACCATCTTGAAATCACCCCCATCCGTTCTGGTTGCAACCAGAAACTTGGGAGTGTTAGCACCCAGATTCTCACGAACAGACTGTTCCCAGGGAGTTGATCCCCGTAGGGAATCAAAAGTTAAAGACTTGGGTGGCGGACCACCCTGTTAGGAGATATTCCTTTTCTGTCCCATGGCCATTTCATCCTCCCTGAATGCCACCATCTCCAATCACGGGCTGTCTCTGTAGGCGCTACCCAGCCAAGGCAAGGCCCGCCTAGCTTGGAAGGCATTGCCCGGGGGTCCGATGTTTGACATGCCATACAGGCATGTACCCCTTGGCATATACTAGAGAGTTTTCCAGCACAGGCATGCAGCTGTGCGGGGACCTGCGTTGTCAGGCGGATACTACTGCAGGGTACATGGCGCACCCACCTGTCGGTGTGACCAGACCGAACAGGCTCTTGAGCGTAGTCGCACACTTAGGTGGCCCTTCCCCCTGACAGCACGCACATATAATTTTGAGTGCCAGACCTCAAGTACATGAACGGAAAAGGCGTGCGATATAACCTAATGACAGTTATATCGCACAAAGTGGGGCGTTTAGAACTGGCTGTCAAATACGTAAAGGGGACCTGGGCCAAGAAACCCTTTTCATCGCCTTCTACGACTGGCAGGGTATACCTGTTGTAATGGGTTTCGCTTACGTTGTGATGACAAATATACTGTTTTCTACTAAGATATGTTGTTTTAATGGGCGCCAAGATCTCAACGCTATGTTGAAATCTAAATTTGTATTTAACAACACCTAGCTCTGGTAGAACACCTTCAAGAATATTTACTCTCAGATCGTGGTATGATTGGATCATTAACCCAAAAAACAATTGTATCAGGAGAAGGAATTGGTCTATATCTAATGCTACCTACTGAAAACAAAGATTGCATGGTTAAAAGAAATGAATTTATTGTATAAAAACAAGTATAGCAAAATTAATAATAATAATAATAATAATAAGTTTGAATTTAAATTGGAGCGTTGCGATTTAAATATTACCGCTGGAAAATTACGTGAAAACGGAGTCGGATAAATTACTGATTTTACTCTTATTCCCAAGCTATGAATTTACTGAATTACTGAATATGAAATAAAGAAAGACGAGAGATTGCGTAGCTATGTGTCATTCGCGCTTACCACTGGAAATTGCCGTAGCATTTCCCTCGTACTGGTTGTTGAAGTGAGCTTCCCACAGCCTCCTGGATGTCGCCATCTTCTTCGTTGTTGATGATATATTTGTAGATATGAAGATTTATGGTCCGTACATCGGAACCAACACGTACAACCACAATGGTTAAGTTTCACAAAGATAGTCGCTAACTCCACTGAACATCGGAGCCACTCACTCGTGCAACGATACTGGTTAAATTGTATCACGATAGTCCTCGTTTCCACGGCGTGCCAACCATATATGCACCCGCCGCATCCCCACTCTTCAGCCGACTTCTAGCTTACGTGGTCTCCACTGATTGGCTGCTCCCCACGCGCTACATCCCCACTCTGGCTCATTACACTCGGCGGTAGGGTGAAGTCGTTTTCCGTTCCATACATCCGCCTTTTCGTTAAGCTGCAACGCAGGATTGCGTCATGCTTCCCGACAAGATTAAGCCTGTATTTGAATTCCCAGTGAGTCATGTCTCTCAATATATCCTAACTGACGAAACTCCGTTAAATTCCGTAATCACATAATTTTCTATGATATTGTCGTTCGTAATATTTGCTTGATAGTGTTTTCTAAGACATAGAAAACCTATCTGTATGCTTATAATTTTATAAAATGCTCCGAAAAATACCTTAATAATAATTATAATAAATTAATAATAATAATAAATTAACATGAAAAATTCTCTTGGCTGAACAATTTGCCGCGTAAATAAATATAGAATGGCTTCCTACTGACTTATGCCAGTGGCACGAAAACCCCTCGAAAAACACGTTACACTGTGAGTGTATTTCATCCCTCCCACCCACGGGAGGTCCAATTCGCAAGACAAGCCGGAAACCTAACAGAATAGCCAAGGTCGCCCCTTTTAGTCGCCTCATACGACAGACAGGGGATACCGAGGGTGTATTCTAAACCCCCCACCCTCAGGGGGAAATATATACGATTTGAGTACTCATTCCTTTGATTTACTGTTTCTGGAATCCATGCAAAATGATAAAAGTATGACCTCAGAATGATAAAATGACACGAAACAGGCGTCACAGTGGCCAACATGTGAAGTGGACAGCAATTATGGAGCGTATGTTCCTACAGCAACAGTATCTACTAATCGCACACTTTGTACATTTTTTAAGTCATTATTTAAAGAAATTATAGATATTTATGAAATTAGAGTGCATTGCGTCTCTGCTAATGTCTATTCTCTTTCATTTGAATGCTCATTTGTCACGATCGGTCGCTTTTGAGCGCCGCAGGAGGGATCTATACTACTGAAATAATATATATGATTTATTGAATACCCTAACAGTATGAAACCCTATTGTACATGAGTATATCAGGGTTATATTTTTGATCAGTTAATTTATTGTTGTTCCATTGACACAAAATTATGAAACTAGATTATTGTAGATGTGGTGAATGAACTTAAGGAACTGTTTGTAACAGCAGGATTTTTAAACAGGTGGAATAATGGCTTTGAAATTTCTATATTACAATTGTTCAGGTGACACTCAATTTCGAATCTTGTCCTACTTAACATGGCACAGTCGAACAGTAAATGTCCACTGTTTGAGAAGAGCCACAAAAGCACAAGTAATCGCCTGCAATATTAATTTGAAAACGTTACAAGTAGCACTTAAACTTTCCATGACGAGAGAAAAACTGCGTAAGGATGAATTCGGGCACTAATGTATTGCACTGGAGTCGGCTATATACAGTATGTTGGGGAAAAATATAATTCTCTTGTGACAGACCTTTTTGTACTCGATACCCAGAGGTTGTTCAAATGTCTGTGTTGCTTTAATACTGTTACGTGCCACCCCCTAGTGGCACTTTTGTTAACTGGATTACGGTGGGGGTACAAAGCACAATACCAATTACTGCTTAAAGAAATAATTAACTTTATTGTGGCCAGAAAATTACACTAATCAGCAAATACAAGCAATTAGGAGCCTTCTCCAGTTTCCTCAAGTCTCTTCCTTATGCGCTCTTGGCCCCTTTCACTTGCAACAGACCACAGAAGTTAATCCGTCCTAATGAGTCCGGTGGCCTTGGCAGAAGCTACCTGCCCCTCTTCCTCAGGTACAACAAATACAGTTACTTACGAGCACTTGATGTACGCTGTTCACAAGCTGGGAGAAACAATCTCACAGGATTTCGTAATTCGCACAGCACTTCGTCACCAGACTTCTGTCGCACAAGATAATCGCTCGCACTAGCTCGTAAAACACAACAACAACCACTGCTTGACGGGTCACACTTATATAGCCGGCCGGTGACTCAATAAATGCTTCTAGATCCATCCAGAGTCCACGGCTTCTCGAGGTTTCCAGCGCTGGTCCAGTCACGAATGTTCTGGACTATCCCATTGTCCTAGTAGCCCTGTTGCATAAGGCGCGCGCAATACAGGAGGCAGGGCACAGCCCAGCCCTGGGGCAGTTGTGACTCACGCGGCGACTGATGACACAAACTCACAGCCGTAACACCACCCCCTTCCTAAAAAGGCTGATCGTCCCGATCAATCATTGGTCCGTCGGTGTCCCTCCGTAGGCTGCCAGGCGATCTCGATGCACGATCTTCATCTTCGCCCTCGGGCTCCACTGGATCCTGTAGACGACATCGTTGATCCGTTTCACGACTCGGTACGGGCCCTCCCAGGACTTCTGCAGTTTGGATGACAGGCCTTTCTTCCGTAATGGGTTGAAGAGCCAGACCAGGTCGTCCTCGTGGAATCCGCCGGCATCCGTCTGCTGGTCGTATCGGGTCTTCATTCGGTCGGTCTCGATCCGCAGTTTCCTCCTCGCGAACGCGTGTACGTCCTCCAGTTGGTCGACCAGTTCTTGACAATACTGGCTTACCGGGATCGGATCATTCCCAGGTCGGCCGAAGGCAAGATCGACAGGTAGACGGAGCTCCCTCCCAAACATGGCCCGGGCTGGTGTGCACCCGGTGGCTTCATGCACGGCGGTGCGGTAGGCCAGGAGAAATAGTGGAAGATGCTTGTCCCAATCCCTCTGGTGCTCGCTGACGACTATTCGGAGATGGTTCTCGACGGTGCGATTGAATCGCTCTACCATCCCCTCGGACTGAGGGTGTAGCGGCGTTGTCCTTGTCTTCCGGATCCCCAGCAGCTGGCATAGGTTCTGGAACACCTGCGACTCGAAGTTCCTCCCTTGGTCGGAGTGCAGCTCCAGGGGTACTCCGTACCGGCTGACGAATTCCTTCACCAGGGTCTCTGCGATCGTCGCGGCTTCTTGGTTAGGGAGCGAATACGCCTCCGGCCATTTGGAAAAGTAGTCGCTGACGACTAATATGTAGCGGTTCCCTGCCTCGCTTAACGGGAATGGCCCAGCAACATCGATGGCCACTCTCTCCATGGGGCCGCCCACGTTGTAGGTCTTCAGTGGACCCCGTCGTCTTCGTCCTGGGCCCTTGCTGGCTGCGCAATCGTGGCACCTCGCGCAGTGGTTCTCCACGTCTGTTCGGCATCCGATCCAGTAGAACCGCTCTCTCAGCTTCTCCAGGGTCTTCTTTATCCCTAGGTGTCCACCAGATGATCCTCCATGAACTTCCTTCAGGACTTCCTCCGTCATAGCCTTTGGAACGACGACTTGTTCCCGAGATGTCTTACCGTCGGTGCTCTCCCAGGTACGGCAGATGAGGCCATCCCTTACAATCAGCGAGTCCCACTGTGCCCAGTAGGACTTAAACTTTGGGCTGCAGTCACTCACAATGTTCCACCCGGGTCTGGGGACACAGGCCCTCTTCCATTCGGCTATCAGTCCCAGGTCATCATCTTCCGCTTGCGCCTGCGTGAAAGATTCGCGGCTCCAGCTCCCTTGAAGTTCCACGGTAGTCCTTCGGCACTGTATCTCGGTGTTCTCCTCCCTTCGGGTACAGAAGGTGCAGTCTTCGGGGCACGGTCTTCGTGACAGGGCGTCGGCGTTAGAATGCAGTTGGCCTTTCCTGTGCTGAATCTCAAAGTTATACTGTTGAAGCCTCTCTAACCACCGCGCGAGTTGACCCTCGGGCTGCTTGAAGTTCAGGAGCCACCGCAGGGATGCATGGTCGGTCCTGATGAGAAATTCTTGCCCGTACAGGTACTTGTGGAAGTGTTCAATGGTCTTCACGATGGCGAGCAGCTCCTTCCTGGTGACGCAGTAGTTCCTTTCTGGCTTTGACAAGGCCTTGCTGAAGTAGGCCACTACTCTCTCCTCGCCGTCCACTACCTGCGACAGGATTCCCCCTATGCCAAAGTCGCTGGCATCGGTATCGACGATGAACCTTGTTCCAGGTCTTGGGTAGGCCAGAATAGGCGCGGTGCACAGAGCCTGCTTGAGTTGTTCGAAGGCACTGTGGCATTCTGCTGTCCACGTGAAGAGTTGGTCCTTCTCAGTCAGGCGATGTAAAGGTTTGGCGATGTCGGCGAATCCCCTCACGAAGCGACGGTAATAAGTGCAGAGTCCCAGGAAGCTTCGTAGTTGGGACTTGTCCTTCGGAACTGGCCACCCCCTCACAGCTGCGGTCTTCTCTGGGTCGGTGCGCACCCCTTCCTCGGAGACGATATGCCCAAGGTACTGGACCCGCTTCTGGAAGAGCTGACACTTCTTGGGGCTCAACTTCAGCTGGGCAGCCCGTAGCTTCAACAAGATCTCCTTCAGGTTGCTGTAGTGCTCCTCGAAGCTTCTCCCCAGAACGATGACGTCGTCTAGGTAGACCAGGCAGGTCTTCCAGTGTAGTCCCCTCAGAATGGACTCCATTAGCCTTTCGAAGGTCGCAGGGGCGTTGCACAGACCGAATGGCATGACGGTGAACTGCCAGAGCCCGCTGCCCACAGAGAACGCCGTTTTTTCGCGGTCCTTAGGGTGGACCTCCACCTGCCAGTAGCCACTCTTCAAATCCAAGGTGGAGAACCATCTTGACCCTGATATGGTGTCCAGCGTGTCGTCGATCCGGGGTAGAGGGTAGCTGTCCTTCTTCGTGACGTCGTTCACCCGCCTGTAGTCCACGCAGAACCTGGAGGAACCGTCCTTCTTCTTCACAAGCACGACCGGAGAACTCCAAGGACTATGTGATGGCTCGATCACCCCTTGCTCCTTCATCTCTTCTACCATCCGGTCGACTTCGGCTTGCTTGGCGAGCGGGACACGTCGGAATGGGGCCCTAATCGGTGCGCTGTCCGCAACGTCGATTCTGTGCTGGACCAAGCTTGTCCTGCCGAAGTCTTTGCTCCCCACGGAGAAGACATCCTGGAATTCGCGTAGCAGGTCCTGAAGTTGGCGTGATTGTTCCTCGTCTAAATGGTCCTGGGATCCTTGGTACAGCTTCTGTAGTTCTTCTGGCAGTGTGCGTCTTCTTCGGTTGTCCGTCTGCAGGTGTCCGTCCGTCGTGTCGGTGATGCGGGCAATCCAGGTAACGGGCTCGCAGACTCCTAGGTTGGTGTCCCGGTGAACCGTAATGTCGTAGTCGTTCAGGTTGGACAGGCGGACGTACGGCCGAGACGTCGTGTTGATGAGGGTCTTGGCAACTAGCAATCCTTTTGTCTGGATGTCCTCATATTTTGGCTCGATGACAGCCGCCACTCCCTCAGCAGTTCCGTCGACAATTACGGCGGCGCTGACCTCCGTCCTGGCAGGAACGATGACGTCCTCTCTCAGCCTTACTCGTCGTGCGGTGACGGCCTCGTGTGCTGGTTGCAAAGCAAGTTCCTCACCTCCGAAGTGCAGAGTGTTGGTACTCAGGTCCAAGATGATGTTGTTCTGGTCCAGGAAGTCCAGTCCGATGATCACTTCGTTTGATACGTCAGCCACAAGCACTGGATGCTTTATCACCCGTCGACCAATGACGAACTCCAGTGATGCTTCGCCATGTACCGGTGCGGTCTCTCCGGTCGCGGTTATTAGCTGTAGGTTCCTTTGTGTGGGTTGCACTCTCCACTTCGGGATCACAGTGGGATTGACGATGGTCCTCGATGCTCCCGTGTCGATCAGCATGGGCCAGCTCACTCCGTTGATGACTCCGTCGACCATCAGGCTGCTATTGTCCCTCCGTAACTTCGTCACACGCACTTGGACTGCCGGGGCTTGACGACTATCACATGCCAACCTTTGCCCCCCAAGGCTGGCTAATACTCGTTTCCCTGGGCCGCGCGGTTTTCAGACGACTGATTTCCCGTCGGATACCCTCGGCGGCGGCGATCACCGCAGTCCTTGCTCAGGTGGCCTTTCTTACCGCAGGCCCAGCAGGTCGGTAGTCCTCTTCCAGGCCGCCTCTCCGGTTGTCTTCCGGCTGTGTCGTTGCTGGTGGTGCCGCGACTATCGAAGAAACGGCTTAGCGCCTCCATCAATTCGTCGGCCAGGGGCTTGGTCTCGTTGGTTTTTGCTGGTTCATCGACGTCCACTTGACGCACCCGCGCGTGCATTCTGGATGCCTGTTTTGCCGTCTCGAATTCAAGTGCGTGGCTCAGCGCATCTGCCAGGGTCTTATTGCACGCGAGTCGCAGCGCCTGTTGAGTGTCCGAGTCCCGTAGCCCGTCGGTGAAGGTCTGCGTCGCTATCTGCTCCAGAAAGTCGGCCGGCGCTGTTGGGTAGGCAAGCCTTACGAGGCGTGCGATGTCCATCTCGAACTCCTGCAGGGTTTCCGCGTTCTTCTGTACCCGGGTCCGGAGCTGCATCTGGTAGGCCTGCTGAAGATGGCTATCTCCATACCGGGACTCCATATGGGCGATCAGTGAAGCGTAGTCCTGGGATCCAGTCGGGATGGCCTACAATGGCTACAATGAGAGCTGTAGCCTTTTCTGTGTTGTTCCAGTTATTTATGGAACAGGCCGCCTCGAACTGACGTAAGTAGGTGCTCCACGGGAACTTTCCGTCGAAGGTTGGGGGCGTCACTCTGCTATGTCCCGTTCCTGATATTCCCGGTGTAACGGTGGGCGGGCGTTGGCGCAGCTCGGCAACTTCCTCTTGTAGGGCTTTGACTCTCTCATCCACCCCGGTCGGCGGGCGTCGGCGCAGCTCGGCGACTTCCTCTTGTAGGGCTTTGAATCTATCTTCCATCCCTGTCGGCGGGAGTCGGCGCAGCTCAGCAAATTCCTTTTGTAGAGCGTTGAATCTCTCTTCCACCCCCATCAGCGGTCGTTGGCACAGCTCGGCAACTTCCACTTGCAAGGCGTTGAATTTCTCCTCCACCCCCATCAGCGGGCGTTGGCGCAGCTCGGCAACTTCCACTTGCAAGGTGTTGAACTTCTCCTCCACTGCCGCGACTTCCTCACGTAGGCCCTATTCTAATTTCCTTTGGCTCTCCTCTAATTTCGTCAGCAGACACTCTTCCAGATTTTTCTGGCCATCCAGAAATTTGGCGGTTAGGTCCCCTGCTAACTTATTCTGGCTGTCTTCCATCTGCTTCAGGTCCTCCACTAACTTATTTTGGCCTTCTTCTAATTTGGAAGTTAGGTCCTCTGCTAACTTATTTTGGCTGTCCTTCAGGTCCTCTGCTAACTTCTTCTGGCCATCCTCCATCTTCTTCTGGCCATCCTCCATCTTCTTCTGGCCGTCTTCCATTTTGGCAGTTAGGTCCTTGGTTAAATTCTTCTGGCCGTCCTCCATCTTGGTTTCCATGCCATTTAACTTTTCTAGCAGTGCTGCCAATTTCTCCTCCATTTTAGTTGTTTGTCTTGTAAAGGGCATGCACTCACAGGAAAATTAGAGAAAATGTCCTGCTCGGGATTTGAAACCAGGACCGTCAGGTGTTGTGCTTGAGTTCGTAATCCGGCTTCTGACACCAGTTGTTACGTGCCACCCCCTAGTGGCACTTTTGTTAACTGGATTACGGTGGGGGTACAAAGCACCAATTACTGCTTAAAGAAATAATTAACTTTATTGTGGCCAGAAAATTACACTAATCAGCAAATACAAGCAATTAGGAGCCTTCTCCAGTTTCCTCAAGTCTCTTCCTTATGCGCTCTTGGCCCCTTTCACTTGCAACAGACCACAGAAGTTAATCCGTCCTAATGAGTCCGGTGGCCTTGGCAGAAGCTACCTGCCCCTCTTCCTCAGGTACTGCCCCCGGAAATTGAATTATATTGAGACCACGATGGCTGTATTGGCAAATATGAGTAAAGTTATAAATGTCATAGTTATGACGTGGATATTCATGACGTAGGCATGGATGACGCAGATTTCATGCGAGTAGGCTGGTTGAGCTGAGATTCTTGGTGACGTCATGATTTTGTTCGAGAAAGATCTTAGATTTACGACGCAGTCGCAGGAAACAAGGTATTGTGCTAAGGAAGAAGCTACGCTATTGGAGGAGAGACTCGAACCAATGAACGATAGTTTGGAAGGAAGACGGAGATTGCTGAAACTACGATATTTGATTACTTTTGGCATGCAGATTTGTGGAAATCTATTTTCAGTTATGGCATTGATTTGGAATTTTTGAAGAAATTAATTTTGAGTTTTTGAAATTTGAAAATCCGTCAAGTATAGCCAAAGTTAAAACTTCTAGCAATGACGCAGCAACAGGCTATGGAAGGGATGGATACGCCCCTTAAGAAGTTGATAAAAGGTCGTGCACAGGAGAGAGGAGCTCTCAGATCTCATATGTCAGATCGCATATATATTTCTGGTGATATAGAGTTATTTTCAAGTGACTCAGTGAAGTAAGTTGTCTTTAGCGTGGTTAAAGCCCGGCGCATCGAACGAACTCGGAGCAGTTCCATTTTACGCTGCTCGAAACTAGGTGAAGTTGAAACGCTCACATTAACGTTTCCACCAGTCAAGATATCAAGCGCTAACTTCAGCCTGCATTATAATTCTATTAGGCAGTATAACATTGAGGTGTGTAGAAGATTTGAACAATTTCACAGTTATACTTCGAAAGATATTGGAACTTTAAGGCTGCCAACAAAAGTGATTTTCTCGCCACATGAGAAACACGTTTAAATTCCACATTATACACTACGGCTGACACGTGGAGTGCAACAGTGATATTGGAGAATACGTTTGGTATTACAACGATACAGTCGACTATGGAACATTATAATCTTGCAGTGCTTTCGATGATTATAACAGTAGTTGAGATGGAAGGCTAAGGCTTTAATGCAATTGGGACATATATCATTGGAGTAAAGTAACAGCATGGAACTTCGTTAATCGTCTTTATACAAAAGCGAGCATGTAGTGAACATCCAACTACACTCATGCATCGTGAATCCATCGCTGAATTATACCAGATAACAGTGGAAATATTTTCATACTCCACAACTATGAATATTTCTGCGGAAATAACTACAATAAACTTCATGGCGAATTCCTGCAAGAACTTCAGGGAACTTTCAAGAGAGGCCAGGGTTGTCCCGGCGCACAAAGAAGAGTTTTGCCAGAAGGATGTTTTTCGTATCCACGGAGCAGTGCAATTTCGGAGGAGGAAGCAGTTCGATTCTCCGAGGACGCTGATTCCAAATTCGAGGACGGAGCACATCTTTACGCTGGTGAATTGGAACCAACAGCAGTTTTCTTTGAAAACTTTCCTCTGGAACTTCAATCAACAGATAAGGTAGTCGTGAACGTTTCTTGTATTATTTGAGTCTTGTAGCGATATCTGAGCAACCATTCTTCCCATATTTTCTGTCCTATCTTTTGCCCCATTTTCTTGATTGATATTTCTGTACTCAGTACACTTCGATGATTTATGCCTTTTCTTCGATTTTTGAGACATTGCTATGTCATTGGCATACTTAATAATTTTGGATCAGTTGAGACTGATGATTTAGATTCTTTCAGTAATTTGCATATTTTTGTAGTCACGATTTGACTGTAAAGTTAACGATTTGCTATGGCAGAGTTGAATTCAGACAGCGTGTCATTTTATTAAAGTAATTCTATTCAGTAAATTACTTTGACCAATTTTCTGTCATCCTCAAGAAAGAAGAATGATTAAAAGATTTTAGAGCGTTAAAATCTATTACGATATCGACGATCTTTGAAATACTAGTCGTCTTATGAACATGATTGCAACATAGACATTTACCATTGCATTATAGACAATCTTCTGAAATATGAACTTTAATTACAATTTATTGAATACACTATAGTAATGAACATTTGATAGGAGTTTTTCTCAATTCTAGATTGGAACAATAATGTTTGCATTCCACAGTCTGATTGTATTCTATTCGACTATTTTGCAGTTTAGATGAACTTTGTTTGAAGATAGTATTTTTATACTGCGTTACTTTGAAGATGTTAATCTCAATTTTGATAGACCAGGCAGGAGTGTCTAATCGTATTCGCTATTAAATTTATTTGTGATTGGCAAGTTTTTACTTCATATCGATTCATGAATGAAACCCACGAAGGTTAAATAATAACAGTCATTATTACAATTGATGAATATAAGAATTTTTAAAGAGGAACAATGGATGTATAATCGTTAGTTCAGTGGACGTGTAAAAGTCGCTGTTGAATAATGCCCTTGAATAATGAAGGAGGTTCCCACAATAATTAATGAAGTTGATGAATTAATAAGTGGAGGTTTTTGTGTGTAGTTTGGAAGATTTTTATGCCATATATATGAAGATATATGATGAATTTTGGGCCAATTGTTGTGTAATTTTGTGCGTTATAAGCGAAGTATTTTCCCGCTGATTGTATTGTTCTTGTTCTTTGAAAGATTATTCATATGAAGATACTGTTAAAATTAACAAGAGTGTTAAATAATTTGAGATAAAGATTTTGAATGGAGGTTACAGTCACAAATATTAATAATTATTATTAAACCTTATTAAACCTGAATTTGACAGTTAAATATAACTAACCTTCATTGGTCGATTATATCATCACGATTTGAGTAATTATCAACCGGATAAACGTGTGGTTTAATGTATTCCTTGTATAAATAATATAAACAATTAATATTGAAAAATAATTTTGTAAATATCTTTGTTAAATAATTTGAAATGATAGTGATTAATAGAAGCGTGTATAAAATTTTCAATTGTCATTTGACATTGTTATAAACAATTTATTATTGTTATAAATAATTAGTGAACTTTTGTTATTAACATTTAGAGTTTTTTTTATACTCTAAACAACGCAAGTTAAGCAAGTGGTTTGAACAAATAATCATGATTTGGTATTGTTGGAGTAATCCACTGGTGTTTGAATGAAGCATGTAAGACATTTGCGTGATAATATTTCAGTTGAGATGTGAACATTTACGTATTTGAAAAGGAGAGCCAAGCTTTGAGGTAACACGCTTATGCTAGGGTTGAACGAACGGGAGTCCGCTTTGACAATACAGGTGCATTGCAGCTGGCCCGGACAACTGTGTTACAGAGGCCAAGGACGTTTCATAATAGCCTTGTGGCTATAAATAAAATGTGAAGAATATAAACACGCAAAACAATTGATATATATGTCTCATCCCAACTCCCGTTTCCATTCCATATGCATTATTATTTTTACGTTGCTATGAGCTTGAGAAAGCTGAAACATTATATGTAGAGAATACAGGTCCTACAGGAGGACATGGTTATGTGGTCGATGGCTTCTGATTGCCACGTGGATTTTGTTGTTTCATTTTTGTTAAAATCATTCTTTATGTGAAATAAATTATTGTGCAGTTTAAAGTTTCTCGTCTCCGTTCTGGTTCATTTTAAATATCATGGTGGAGGTTATTGTGTGGGCATACTTTTAAGTGATCCAGTTGACAACCCAGTCCCCGAGATAAATTTAAGAGGTAAGTAAAGGTAAGTATGAACCCCCGTATATTTTGGTGTGTTCCACAATAATTTTCTTGTTAACTATTGTGCTCTAATCTCGATAGTATCTGTCAGTGCCATTTTCATTGATGTAGCTGTGCCGGTGCGATTGATTATTGGCAATCCGATTGAGGGGGCGGATATCTGACAGCCTACTATCAGGATATCGGGTACAGTAGGATTGGCGACCCTAAAACGTGGGGCTTGTTCTACAAAACTGGATTACCAAGTAGGATTGGCGCCGCAATTCGGTGGGGCTCGATTGTCTCGATTGGCACGTTCGACTGAAAAACATTGGATTACCAAGTTATTGCAGGAGAATTGACACCGCAATTTTTGTGGAGTGTTCGAATAACATTGGATTACCAAGTTATCGATGTCAAAGGGATTGTGAAGACTCAAATAAAGAGGTTGATTCTTTGTTAGATGTCTTACCCAATTGTAGAATTTGAGAGTGTGATTATATAGGAATAAATGTTGTGTTGTATTAGGAAAATTACACCCAGAAAAGATCAGATCTTATACGACTTGAGAGAGGTTAAATAGGCTGGAAACTTAGAAAAATCGCCTATGATCTGGAGTCTTATTTTATTTGACCGGCTTATGACATGCATAGTCATATTAAAGATAAAATTAAACTATTTGGATTATGAATGTAAATTATTTGTGTTAGGATACTTTAAAATGAACCCCCGTATATTTTGGTGTGTTCCACAATAATTTTCTTGTTAACTATTGTGGTCTAATCTCGATAGTATCTGTCAGTGCCATTTTCATTGATGTAGCTGTGCCGGTGCGTTTGATTATTGGCAATCCGATTGAGGGGGGCGGATATCTGACAGCCAACTATCCGGATATCGGGTACAGTACAACAAATACAGTTACTTACGAGCACTTGATGTACGCTGTTCACAAGCTGGGAGAAACAATGTCACAGGATTTCGTAACTCGCACAGCACTTCGTCACCACACTTCTGTCGCACAAGATAATCGCTCAAACTAGCTCGTAAAACACAACAACAACCACTGCTTGACGGGTCACTCTTATATAGCCGGCCGGTGACTCAATAAATGCTTCTAGATCCATCCAGAGTCCACGGCTTCTCGAGGTTTCCAGCGCTGGTCCAGTCACGAATGTTCTGGACTATCCCTTTGTCCTAGTAGCCCTGTTGCATAAGGCGCGCGCAATACAGGAGGCAGGGCACAGCCCAGCCCTGGGGCAGTTGTGACTCACGCGGCGACTGATGACACAAACTCACAGCCGTAACAATACGTAATGCTGTATCTATAAGGTGCGTTCAAAAAGTAACGAGCCGGAGGCTGGAATGTGCTAATCGTGGCGTGTGTAACGAGGTGTGGTTCTGACCAGAGCGTGGAAGGTCACAGCCCGTGGCTAGAGGGCACGCGTGCACGTCACGTGACGATACAAAGCGAGCAACAGCATGCATCGATCGTCCAACGCTGCCAGTCGCATTGCAAACAGTGACATGGAGGTGTCAACCGAAGAGCAAAGAGGTGTTGTTCGGTTTCTGACAGCGGAAGGAGTAGGGGGAACGGACATTCATCGCCGAATGTCACAAGTGCACGACGAACACTGTATATCCCTTGCAAGGGTCATGGCGTGGCACAAACCGATGACAACGTCCAGCTGGTTGATGCACTTATTACTCAGGACCGCCGAGTGACAGTGAACGCCATAGCCGCCGTGGTCGCTCCACGACAATGCACAACCTCATACGGCCAACACAGTCGCGGCACTCCTGCAGAAATTCAAATGGGAGGTTCTCGGCCACCCTCCATACAGTCCAGTCCTCTCTCCCTGTGATGACGCCATGTTTGGTCCCCTGAAAAGGGCTCTGCGGGGCCAACGATTCACCTCGGACGTCGACGTCCAGCTGTACGAACGGAACTGGTTCACATCGCAGCCCAGGGAATTTTATGAGACAGCCATTCACCGACTCGTGTCACAGTGGGACAAGTGCCTCAACAGCTAGGGCCAATACTTCTAACATACAGGTACTGGTTTCTGTAATTATGCCTCCGGCTCGTTACTTTTTGAACGCACCTTATAATAAAGTAACAAGAAGTTCCGTGACGAACTAAAGAGCCTACTTTTCTTAAAATTTAAGGTTCATGCCAATGATTAACCTATATGAATCTATCTAGAATAATGACGAAATTAAGTTGCTAATATCGAAATTTCTAATTAGTTAGAAATACTGTATACCTGGCATAATGTAGCCTAATAGAGCACACCAGTTGGCAGCCCTGGTGACTGAATATATTCTTAGTTCCATCTCTTAAGGTACAGAATACTAAATTTGGTTGAAGTCCAATGAATAGCATGGACGTTACATGCAGTTAAACATTGGATCTAACAGCACGCGTAAAATCATGTTGGCAACAATGTCATGCATGTAATGGTCAGAAATAATCTGTAATAATATGATCTATTGTTGTGCCAATTTTGAATGAAATCCATTAGTTAGTATAGAAGTTACATGCATTTTAAAATTGAACCCATCAGCAGGCTTAGAATCATGTTGGCAGCACTGGCGTAGGCCTATATTAGTTACTCCAAATTAATCTAGAATGCCAGGTACTATACGTGTGCAAAGTTTAGAGCTATTGGCTTGCATACTTCCTGATATATTGATATTAGGGTAACAAAAATAGAGACAGCACATATTAACAGTTGGCAGCCCTGGGTACTCTTAAGAATCGGCATATTCATATATGTTATGATACACATAGCACACACAAAATTGGGTTGAAATCCAAATGATAGTATGGAAGTTACATGTATTTAAAGTTGGACCTCTCAGCAGGCTTAGAATCATGTTGGTAGCACTAACGTATATAAGTTACTCCAAATTAATATAGAATGTCAGGTACTATACGTGTGCATAGTTTAAAGCTGTCGGCTAGCATACTTTCTGATATATTGGTATTTGGATAAAAGAAATTAAGAGCATTTATTAACAGTTGGCAGCCCTGGTGGGTCTTAAGAATACGCTCAGTCATATCTGGTTATGTACACATACAACATACGAAATTTGGTTGAATTCCAATTGATAGTGTAGAAGTTATATGCATTTAAAAATTGGACCTATAAGCAGGCTTATAATCATTTTGGCAACACTGCCATGTATGGCCTCCTGGAAATTAAACTGCAATATTATTGTCTATAAGTGTGCCAATTTTGAAATAGCTCCCATTCATACCTTCCAAGATATCCAACGTGGAGCTCAAATTTCAAATGCGATTTTTAGCAGTTGGTAGCACTGACATCATTTTCAAATATGGCCGTGAGATATTCAAGTATAGATCTTTACTCCTACCAAATTTTGTTTCGATTGCTCCAGCCGTTTAGGAGTTGATAGGGGGGGGGGACGGGACACACACACAGACAGACAGAAGGACAGACAGACAGACCGAATGACAGACAGACACACATTTGCCCGATCTCATAAGTCTACTTTTTCCTCATTTTTGCAAAATGTGAAAAGTAGGCTAAAAATATTATTGTAATATCAGCGGATTGGGATAACAAACGTAAGGATGCGGGGCGGATGCGGACGTTTTGCTTATCCGCACAGGGCTCTACACATAGGTAAGCTCATTAAGAATATGGAGGGTATTGCGTGTATAATTAGCAACATCAGCTCTCCATGTCTCCAGTCTGGAGATAAAGACACATGGCGGACAGTGCTAAGTAGTGGAGCTGACGAAAGCTGTTGGCATGTCTTAAACCGACAGCATGGAGTGATATGCACATTGTGCTTCTACAGAGAGGATAGATTATCTGTCCCGGAGACCCTCGCTAGCCCGCTCGCCCGTGGCGCGAGCCTGTCTCCCGCCAGGCACTTTGCCGTTATGCGGCGCCGGTGCCGCACTGAGTCATTGAGTATAGGAATTTGTACATACCTAGTTCACAGCTGGTGCTGAAAATGTTCGCCATGCACTGCTACACATCGCTGGCACCTTTTTATGAAACTGGCATTTACTCTCTGAAGTTCCTCAGCACCGATTGACTGTATTTCAGCTGTAATATAGTCTTTAAGCTCATTTACAGTGCGAGGGTTTCTCGCATACACTCTATTTTTAAGCCTCCCCATAAATAAAAGTCACATGGTGATAAGTCTGGGCTTCGCGGAGGCCACACGTTCCGACTTATAATCCTCGTACCGAAAATGCGACGCAATTCTGTCATGGATGCTTCGGCAGTGTGAGCAGTGGCAGAATCTTGTTGAAAGTAATTCGACAATCGCTCTCCGTAAGTCAGTTCGTCAAAAAATTGGCCAAGGATCACATTGAAGTACAAATTTACGCACAGATTCCTATACTCAATGACGCAGTGCCATTCGAGCGCCGCATTACGGCAAAGTGCCTGGCGGGAGACAGGCTGGCGCCGCGGGCGAGCGGGCTAGCGAGGGTCTCCGGGACAGATAATCTATCCTCTCTGTATCTAGCGGCCAATTCTTAACCCATTGAGTTGAAAAATTGTACACAGATTGTGATTTAATTTTGCTTAAAATATAACACTTATGATGTAATATCTTAGTTGAACTTGTTGGTACCCTCGGGCGCTCGAACAAAAATACCCAGCTATGGCCATTGGCTGCAATTTCAAGTAGTACCAACTTTGGCTACCAAATGCTACTGCCACTAACACCTAGCGACGAACATTGGAACTTGATAGAGCGTTTCTAACTAGACAAATATAACCTACAAAATTTGCTACACATTATCAATTGCAGTGGTAGGTTCTTTTACAGGCCATAAATCTATGACATGGACCCGCAGGCTTTACTTTCCCTTCAAAGGAAGACATACTGAAGGATTTTAACGCTCTTAAATATCCGACGACTTCGACCGGGTTTGAACCCGTGATCTTGGGCGTAGAAGTTCAGCATGCTACCGACTACATCAGGCGTGAACCCTTGAGGGTGTAGCACTATCCAAGGTGCGCCATAAGTGGTGGGGCTGCAGAAGGCAAAAGATACCATGAAAAGAAAAAGAAGAGGTTTGGCCCTTCGAAGAATAAGGGATCAGGAAAGATAAGACATGGGACAATTAAGGGGGGGGATTAAAAACTCCCTAGGCCTCGGATAAAGAAGGATTAAAGGAGCCCGGCACAAGTAAGTGGTAGCAAAGCCGGACTCAGCTGGGGTCCTGTGATTGCCAACCGACGTCCCACAAGTTGTGAGCCCTTGGGCGAGTTTAATTCGGTACCGATATACAAATTGTTTGAGGGAAAGAATGATCTCCGTTCAGCAGAACCACAAAACTCAATTAAATTCAAGTTTCCTATTAGAAAATCTGTGAGTAAAATTTCTGAATTTTATAACAGTACGTACCGAGTAGTTATCGCGCACTTGTCGGTCTAGCACGATCCTGGTCCTCAGTTCTCCAGTGTCCATGCGGATGGTGAACTCTCGAGTCTCCTGGACGTTCTTGTTGTCCACTTTGAGGTGGTACCTGACTCTTCCTCTCCTCCCGTGATCCTTGTCTGTGGCCTTCACCGTCAACACCAGGTAGTTGGCTATGCCAGCATTCTGCATTAGTAAATACACAATAAGAAATGGATTTAGACTCATGGATTATGAGAAAGAAATACTGATTGCGAAACATTTGACATTTTCTTTAAATTATTTAGATCGTGTAGTGGCTAGCGGTCATAGTCCCAGAGGTCCGGTTCGATTCCTGGCTCTGCCAAGAAATGTTAATTCTGATCTTAGAGCTGAAACGGGAAACACTCATCTTCGTGAAGCACGAATGAGAAAATTAGGATTCGATTGCTACCTCAGTCAGCCTAGAAGTGGTTTTCCATTTCTGCTCCAAGCAAATGTTAGGATACTTCCTAACTTAACCTTCAGAGTGCTATCTTTAGCCTATTTTCAATTTTGAAAAAATAGGCTTATGAGATCACCTTTTGTCCGTGTGTCTGTGTGTGCGTGTGTGTGTGTGTGAGGTGTGTGTGTGTGTGCGTCCCCCCCCCTAATAACTTCTATACGGCTGGGCGATTTCAATGAAACTAGGTAAGTTCATAGCACTTCTTCGGGTGACCCCAACCGTGCCCTTCAATTTTTTTACGTCTCACCAATCCAATATGGCGGCTGTGCGAAATATTTCACCAGCATTCAATATCTCCAAAACTATTCCCGATATCACCCTGGAAATTTTTAAGGTGATAAAGGGAACTACTAGAAGTTCACCTATGTAACTTTTGAAAAACTGGTAACTACAAAACCAACATGGCGGCCACGCGAATTTGCGACATTTAAATAGACGTTTCTCGCGATTTAACCAACCAAACGCAATAAAACTTGGTACAGTATATGTTTATACACATTGTAATGCACCGACATCAAACTTGGTTCAATTGTTTACATAACCACAAGATGGCGGATGTGCGAAATATTTCACCGGCATTCTATATCTCTGAAACTATTAGCGGTATCACCCTGAGATTTTGTGCGGAGATAAAGGGCACTACTGGAAGTTCATCTATAAAAATTTCAAAAACCGGTTAACTACAAAACGAACATGGCGGCCAAGCGAATTAAAAATTTTAATAGAACTTTCTCGCGATTTAATGTTCCAAACGCAATGAAATCTGGTACAGAAAATGTTTATACACATTGTAATGCACTGGTATCCAATTTAGTTCAATTGTTTACATAACCTCAAAATGGCGGCTGTGCGAATTTTAAAATGAAATTTTTATTTCTTGTGTCGTAATCATGCAATCGAAATGAAAGTTTGAATAATGAACCTACGCAATAATTTTCCTTTAATGGTACATGACTCTATGGCCTATACATATAACAATCATACATGGGGACCATCCGAAATATTTAGACGGCTCCGAATATCTACGAATCCATTATAGCAATCAAACTGAATTTTTTTATGTTCATGGGGGCTATGAACTTCAGTTCACCTACAGGACTTTAAATAACCTGGTGATCACAAATCCAACAGGGCGGTGACGCGAAGTATAAATATTCACATGGACGTTTCTCGCAATTTAAGCATCCTAGTACAGTGAAACTTGGTACAGTAAATCCTTATACGAAAGTTAATCGACCGGCATCTAATTTATTTCAATTGTTTCCATAACCACAAGATGGCAGCTGTGGGAAATTTTAAAATCTCCTTGTTACTTCTTGTCCCCTAATCATGCGATTGAAATTTGAATGCTACACGTACACAATAATCTTCATGTAACAGTACATAACTCTAGGACCTACATATATAAAATCCTACATGGCGACCATCCGAAATATTTAGTCGGTTCTCAATATCTACGCATCTATTACAGCAATCAAACTGAAATTTTGTATGTTCATAGTGGCCGTTAACATAAGTAGGACATATGAAAATTGGCTGTATAGTTCTACACGGAACTACTTGTTATTTATTTATTCTTGTGTCGGAAACATTCAAATGTTCACTTGCTCTACATATAAGAGTACAATTATTTATATAGCACGTGCCCAATACTGAGCAACATCCAATGCGCTCGGAGTGGCTCGCAGGAGATCTTCATATACTCAAGATGAAGGATACAGAGGCCAATGAGGCATATGTTTTGAGGCTTTTTCTTGTCCACATTCGCAAGATGTGTCACCTATACTGAGGCCCCATCTCCTCCGATGGTCTCGGGATCTTCCAACTCCTGATCGTAACCTGTTCAGGGACTTCCACAACAACCAGATTTCGTTGTGTCCGGGTGGTAGTTCTTCAGGTTCTGGCATCCAACCGCAAGGGTGAGGGGTGGTCTTCTTCCATAAATCCAGCCTTGCCTTCTCAGGTGAGACGGTAAGCATCTCAGATGTCCTCAGGAAGCTCTTTCGGGACCTCAGCCGTTGTTGAGGAGGATTATATCCTATCCATGCAGTGGGTGGACGCTGTTTTCTTCCACTCTCAGCCTCTCCCTGTTGGCAGCAAAAAGGTGGTGCTATTCCAGCCAGGTAGTAAAGCTTATCTGTTGGTGTAGGTTTTAAGCAACCTGTTATCAACCTACAGGTTTCGTTCCTGTCTGGCACGAGATAACCTGTACCAAACTGGGGAAGCAAATTCAGCAGTAGAAAAGCACAATGTCATTGCAGAAGTGCGAATTGTCTCTGAATGTGAGTGCTATTGATGAAACGGTTCGTCACCAATCAAACCAACCTCTTCTTAGTTTTACCTCATGAGGCTGTGTGTGCCCATTGTTGTGTAGGACACTTTCTAGTTTAAGTTTGTGCATTTATATTGCTGACCTTAATTCTGTGCACATTGGCATTGCCATGATTATTTATTTAAACAAGCAATAAGGGAAACGGGAGAAAAAATTCAAGGATAAATAATTTCAACTTTGAGATCTGCTGATGACATCGCCATCTTAGCCGGCACACCAGAGAAATTGAATGAGTTTTTAAATGGTATGGACTCTGTCTTGAGGAATGAATTCACGAGGAAAATTAATAAATGAAGGGTCCAGGGGAATAAGGTTTAATGTCAAATCACGTAAAATGTTCAGGAAACGAGTTTTAAAGTTTCATTACGCGTCAACTTGAAACGTCAATTTCTCACAACCCTCATTGTTCTAAGCCAGATACAACTGTGCCTTCAATACGTCGCAAAGAGGCCACCAGATCGCGCTGATATCTCGATTTTACATTTTGAGTGACATTCCACCTTCTTCCCGTGAACCCTTCAAATGTAAAACAGAAATATTGGAATGCAGCCGAAAGAAGTCAGAAACCCCTAAGGACGTCAAATTGGCAGGAGAAAAGATGAAGGAAGTAGGAGACTTCTGTTACTTAGGAAGAAGAATAATCAGTGATGGGTAAAGCAAATATGATATAAAAAGTACGTTGGGTCAGGCAAGGGAAAGCATTCAGAAAAAGAAACTGTTGACATTGAATATAGATTTACGTATTAGGAAGTCATTTTTGAAAGACTTTCTTTGGAGCGTGGCGCTCTCTTGAAGTGAAACTTACACTGTTGATGCAGCAGAAAACAGAAGGATTGAAGTGTTTGAAATATGGTGTTACAGGAGAATGACGAAGATCAGATGGGTAGATAGGGTTACAAATGAAGCGGTATTAAGACGAGTGGGAGAGAAGAGATGTTTCTGGTGACTACTAATGAAGAGAAGATATAGGTTGGCAGGACACATACTAAGACACCCTGGAATAACAAAGTTAGTTTTGGAAGGAAGGGTCGAGGATAAGAACTGTAGGGGTTGACCAAGGTTAGAATATGTTAAACAGATTGCCTCGGATGTAGGGTGTGGTAGCAAAGTAGAGATGAAACGATTAGCTCAGGACAGGGAGGAGTGGAGTGCTGTACCAAACCAGTCAAAGAATGAAGACTCAAACAACAACAACAACATTTATTTAAATCAACCATAATTGTTGTTATTGTTTATGGTATGGTCACCACAAGAAGTCTTTAATACACAACTCATGATGTAATTTCTCAGGTTTTATACAGATACTGGAAAAGTAGGCATTTTATTCTTAACTGAACTACTTGTTTAATCCTATGAATACGTACTTCTGGGACTTCTATGGTAGCATTGTTAAATGCTGGCATGGTGAAGACAGGTGCATGATGGTTTAAGCTGAGGATGCGGAGAATGATGGTAGCATTGTCTGCATGTTCACCACTGCCCATACCGTCTCTAGCTTCGACCACCAGGTGAATCTCTTGTGGCTGCTGCTCCAGAGATGTGGTTGGATATAGCGTTCCCATAACTGGATCCAGGTAGAACATGTCTGCAAAACATTACAGACAAGACATCAATAATTTTGTGGGCTGTTAGTTCTTAATTTATCCTCATCATCAGCCCCGTGTGTTGAATTTGTCTGCTACAGTGAGTTCGGGAATGTTTTCCGCAGCGCCTACATGCGTCTGCGAGAGCTAGCTACAGCATTTATGTTGGTAGCGCGGCTGCCGCTTGCATCATAACAAACAAACAGTAAACTTCGTACTCACCACAGCCATTCATAACAGATGCTGGAACCATTCACAGTACATCACTCTTTTTCCGTAATCAGTTTGTTTTAATTCATGAACCACGGTAACTTTATAAGGGAACAACTGAAGCTTGACTCTTACAGCTTTATGTGCTGTCGACTTAGAGATTCCTGTTTGTTGAGATAATTTTCGTGTTGATTTACTTGGTTACGCAGCATTATATCGGCGATTTCATCAAGTTTATCGTCCGTTAAAAGCGTAGGCCTGCCTGTTCCCGGTACATCGTGAACGGAGTAGTCACACGAAATTTACTGATCAAATCCCGAACGGTATCACGGTTTGGACACTTTGAATTAGGAAACCGCGCCTGAAATCTCAGTTTTACATTTTCTGTAAATCGAACGCCTTCGCGAAAAACGTATTCCACCAACAAAAAAACACTCTCTCTTCAGTAGTAAACATTACCGCCTGTATACTGTTGCACTCTTCCAATAATCTATCTGTTCGCACGCTGACTAATACACACTGAAGACATGCAGGCTCGCGCGCTTATCGCGATAAACACTGACAGCCCACACGGGGGAGTCCCGCTTTCAAGGACGCAGTGCAGGCAACTAAACTCATGACTCAACCACTTACAGATGCACGTACCCACTGCGGAGAACATTCTCGGGTGCCCTGTAGTTTTTGTGGAGACTGTAATGGTGTAAATGCTATTATGAGTAAACTGCGGATCTTAAGGTTAAACCCTATTCTATTAAGTTTCTAGTTACTTACTTACTTAATACGGTACTCCTGTACCTTATGTTGTCGAGGATACGAGAGATCTCCATCTTCTTCGGTCTCCGGTAATGACAACTACCTCTCTCACTGATAACTTAGTCCTTTCTCCTACAGGGCCTATCTTAATCCATCTATCCATAAGCCTTTTTCCTCGCCAGTTTGTCATTGGATTCAGCAGTCCGGTATATCTCTCGTTTTGACTTTTCATGTAATACATTTCGGGCACACGGTGAAATGCAAGCAAAGCTTGAAGACCTGGTTGTAGAAGGGAAAAAGGTGGGGCTAACGATAAACTCAAAAAAGACCAAGGCCCTAAGAACTAACACCAACAAAATTGACCCATTTGTCTTCGAGGATGAACCTATAGAGGATGTCGATAGCTTTACTTACCTGGGCAGTGTGGTGACCAAAGATGGAGGAGCGGCAAAGGATGTCTCCCAACGCATTCAAAAAGCAAACGGCGCCTTTCTGCGGCTCTATCTGGTGTGGAAGAACAGCAAAATATCCATGAAGACCAAACTTCGTATCTTCCGGAGTAATGTCAGGTCCGTTCTGATATATGGGTCTGAGACTTGGAAGGTAACTAAGGAAATCACCTCCAGGCTGCTGACCTTTGTCAACCGCTGCTTAAGAAAGATCGTAAACATCTATTGGTCGGAAGTAATCTTCAACCAAGAACTTTGGAGAAGGACGGGTGAAACGGAGATGGCCATACAAATTAAGCGACGGAAATAGAAATGGATAGGACATACCCTGAGGAAAGGAAATGAAGACATTGAGAGAGAGGCACTGGATTGGAACCCACAGGGTACGAGGAGGAGAGGGAGACCCAAACAAACGTGGCGCAGATCTGTACACTTGGAGGCTATAGAGGAGGGTAAAGACCTGGAGCGAGGTAAGAGGTTGTCAGCAAACTGGACCAGATGGAGATGCTTCAGTGATGCCCTATGTTCCACGAGGGACAATAGGAACTAAGTCAAGTAAGTCATTTTGGGCATGTGAGTTATGGGCCCACAGTGCCCTAGAACAGTCAGAGGGCTGCCCTTTTTAGGCGTCTGCCCTCGCCATGCTGTAACTTTAAGATTGATGGTCTTCTCATTCCCTACTCCCTGAGACAAAGATTTTCTTCCTTCAGGATCTTCAGCTAATGGTCTGTCTTTTAGTCTGCACCCTCACTCTTGACCTTACCAGCTTGGGTGACCCTGCCAGGAGTCGCGACTCCCGCCGGCATTGCTCTCGGAATCACTGAGGCACGCGAGCCTCCCCTCCATGTCAAGGTACTAGATCCTTGGGGAGGAAGTTTCTAGTTACTGATTAATTTGTACTAAATGTTCCATGACTAATTGAACTAATCCACTAACAGGCATTGGCCTCCTAGGACTACATGACCACGTTGTCGCAGCCCCTAAACTAAGGAGCAAAAAAAAAAAAAAAGAATCATTGCCTTCCAAAAACAAGAAACTCGTCAATTCAAGAATCTACAGTTGGAAGGCTGAAAACGATATTTGTAAATATACGGTACCCAAAATCTGACAACACTGTAGTTTATAGAAACCTGACCAGCTAATTGTTTCAATTGACCTTAGGTGGGCACACTCATGTTGTGCAACTGTTCATATTGCCATTTTAAACAATAATGTGCTCATATTTGAACATTCAGCAGTGTAGAACACCTCTCCCCTCTCCTACTGATATTACAACTTTTCAGTTGGTCAATACCCCCAGGGGCTCACATCTAGTGGGACGTGGTTTGGCGACCACCGGGCCCCAGCTGAGTCCGGCATTGCTTCCACTTACTTGTGCCGGGCTCCTCTCCGTCTTCTTTCCTGTCGACCTCACTTGGTCAACTCTTGTTGTCTTCCGACCCCGACGGTATTAGGGTATCTGAGGCCTAGAGAGTCTCTTCCTTTCCCACCTTAGTTGACACTTGTCTCATCTTTTCTGATACCCTCCTTCTGCGCGGGGTCAGCCTTCTTTTTCTTTTCATGTTATCTCCTGCCTTCTGCTCAAGGCCCTCAAGGAGGCAGGGTGTATGTAGTCCCACCACTTCTGGTACACCCTAGATATTGTTACACTCTCAGGAGCTCACGGCTGGTGAGTTCGGGAGTTGGCGATATCGGGGGATTCCTGAGCTGGTTCTGGTCTTCCCCATTTTATCCATTACCTCTAAGGCAACCTCTCATCTTTCCTTTTCATATCTGCCTTTCATGGCTCTCCTTCCTTCCAAGTACCTCAATCCGCATTCTTCGAGGGTTGAGGGCATTTATCTTCCTCCTGTCCTTTATTTGCCTTATTCTCCTTTTGTTTTCCATTTGTTCTTCTCGTATATAAGTTAGTAGTTAGTTTTAGTTTAGTTTTCATTATCATCTTGATCAAAGAACATCTTCACGATCACGCAAACCATTAGGGGTCGATAACATAGATGTTAGGCCCCTTAAAACAACAATTATCATAATCATCATCAGTTGGTCAACACAACACAATGTAATCCCAAATATTTGGACTACAGACGAGGGAGGAAAATCCATATAAAATCGATAATCAAAAGTAGATAAAATGTAGTTTTACGTTAAGCCTTGCATTGCTATGAACCTCATAACAAGCCATATTTCATACTGCTATGACCACCCAGGCCCGAGAAAATGTTGTTTTACAAAATTCACAACAACTATTTTAAGAAACGTCAGATCAGATTAAAACTTCATATACTCGTTAACAATAAGTTCCTTTAAGACGTATTAAAGTTTCGTTACGATCAGATCAATACTTTTAACGTGATGATCTTCCTAAGTGAGCGCTCCGTAAACTTGGTAAGAAAAACCGGTACTATTTTTTTGTTCAATCTGCTATAACATTTTAACGAGATACAGTGAAACTTGGATAATTCGAACCTCTGGGGACCAGTAAAAAAATTCGAATTATCCAAAAAATTCGAATTATGAAAGTTCTTTGAAAAGGGTAGAGGAAATATTCAAATTCTAATTTTCTGGTTCCCTTAACCTTTTTCGGCCTTTGCCACTCTCATTTTTATAACCGAGAATTTTGTCTTTTTTTCTAGGTATGTAGACAACGTGTTTGGAGGAATCCCGAAAGCCTTTTCAATTTCAGATTTTTTTCTTCATTCTCTTTTCCACTCCTTTAATCACCGCTATTTTCTCAGCCAAAGTCAAAGTTTTGTATGGAACCCGAGGCTTCGATGACAACATCTTAGTTCTGTACACACACACACTTTAAAACGCAGGCAAAACCAAACATCTAAACAACAACCACAAATCTAATCAGACCACTCAGCACGCACTACCAGACAGGTGATAGGGATGACACTGTTATGAGTTATGAGATGTGGAGCGTTGCAAAACAATGGGAGGGGGAGGGGTTGGACATTGACCTTGGAAGGAGCATCGCAGGCGTGTTGTTAGTCATGTAGGCAAAACCATCGAGTAGGACCCCGCATCCCAATGATACGTAGTTTTTCAGGAATTCCTGTCCCAACTGTTTGGCTTCCGATCGGCTTTTTACACGTAAAAACTTCGAATTATCCAAAATATAATTCGAATTAACCACGATTTTTTAGTATTGATTGTATATAAAATGCTAGGGACCGAGAGAAAAATTCGAATTAAAGAAGATTTCGAATTATAGAAGTTCGAATTAGCCAAGTTCCACTGTACAATGAAAATATTTACTCTATATCGTTAAACGACAAATAAAACAAGGAACATTTTGGTGTAGGTTGTTCTTATGTAAGACAGTAGTGGCTACGCTGGCTAAAGCGCTGCGTTAGGCCATGGGGCCAAGCTCTCTGCTGACTCGGTAGACACGTGGGTTCGAGCCCCACCGTCGGCTGTCCTTGAAATGGTTTTCCGTGGTTTCCCATTTTCAACACCAGGCAAATGCTGGTACAGTACCTTCTGGCAGGCCACGGCCGCTTCCTTCCACATCCTTGCCCAGTTTCATTCATCTTCATCCATTCCATCTCTCATCCCGACGCGCAGGTCGCCCACGGGCGTCGAATAAAAATACCTGCACTCGGCCTCTCAGGAGGCCACACGACAAAAAAAAATGTAAGACTAAGGGTAAAGGTTTTATTGACCTCTAAACTCGAGTATCTATACTTATTTCCCCGACAGTAAGGGCTGTGCACACTACCACAAGCTTACAACCTGGCGTAACCTCGCCAGAAGAAAGAGTTCTCTCTGTGGCGGTGGGCGATGACTAAAGCAACGCGAGCAGCCATCATTGTCACTTAGCACATTTCTATTTGAGTCGTCCAGTTGCAAAAATCCTTTAATCCATTTGTGAATAAGGATCATGTTGTAAAATTATTTGGTTGGTTGGTTCCTAAGTTTAGAGGCTGCGACAACGCGGTCATGTAGCCCCGTGTACTTTGGGTGTGTGTAGAATCTGTCTGATAACCGGTGTTAATTGTGATGACTGTATTAGTGTGTGTTATCTGTTTTTTAATTTAAGTACTGCAACTTACAATTTTTCAAATAGTTCCAACCTTTGCCGCCAAGCGCCACCGTCAACGACCACTAGGCCAAGTTCAGAACTTAGCCACCAGACGCCACCGCAGTCAGCTTTTGGCAACGAACGTAGAAACCTAAGAGCGTTGTTTACATTCTTAACCTATACAATTTAGCTTCACACTTGTATAATTAGTGGAAGGTTGTTTAACATGTCATAAATCTATGACATGGGACCGCCGGCTTTACTTCCCCTCCGAAGGAAGGCATACTGAGGGATTTTTAACGCTCTTAAAAAATCCGACGGCTACGGCCGGGTTTGAACCCGCTATCTTGGGTATAGAAGCTCAGCATGCTACCCACTACGCCACTGAAGCCGCTTAAAATTATTTAATTATTTTATTTTATTTTATTTTATTTTGTTTTATTTTGAGTTTGTTTTGTTTTATTTTGAGTTTGTTTGGTTTTGTTTTGTTTTATTTTGATTTTCCAGAAAACAAACATAAACCCAAAACCACGAATCAAAAAGAAAAAAAAAAAGAAAAACAAAAGCAGAAAACAAAAAACAAGAAATACAAAGCAAAAAACAAAATTTAAATAAAAAAGATACGAGCCTTACAGTAGTCGCATATGATGTGTAACATCTGACATGTTATCCTACTCGTATACTACACAGCTTGGACATTCTTAAAATGTTAATTTACACTCCATTTTCAGACTGGTACTAGGATGAATGTATAGAATGAATTGGAGATATGCTACTGTCACACTTGTGGCGCAGTGGTCAAGCTGTTAGTCTCTCACCAAGGTAGACCGGGTTTGATTCCCGGTCAATACATGTGAGATTTTCGAATTGAAATGCCATGTCCTGTGGTTCGCATTCCACGTAAAATGGAGGTACCGTGGATCGTGATCGTGAGATTAACGGACACGCAAAACTTCCTTCCTTCCTTTTACATTAATAATTCATAATAACATAGTGACACACAACGTCGACAGTACTCTCAAATACTGTGAGCACATTCCTCAGTAACTATAACATTCATTATTCTCAAGGCTCTCATACAGTTCGTCGTAAACAATCAAAACATGGCTTCCTACAATCATGAAATGACCTAGTCTCACATATGATGAAAATACAGCTTTTACTCCACTCATATAACAACATTCAGTTATGCATTTAATATTTGACTACTCACCCACAGCTTGACAATAATGCCGCTTACTTAAATGTCATTTGTCGTCTTTGTCCTACCCCATGTGATATTCAACCTTGAACGTGAAGCTTCATAAACTACTCAATGACAAATGAAAGTCGGTGAAACATTTGCCACTGTGCTCGTCAAGCCAGTGCCTGCTAAATGCACTGCCTACTGTATTGCCATAACATTCTCGCGCTACTAATGCCTTGTTTCCAATACATTTTCAAGTGTACATCCAGCTGGCAGTGCGTCTTCACTTCCGTCCGATCCACTTCCGTTCGATCCACTTCCACCCGATTCACTTCCGTCCCATTTTTCTGGCAGTGCATCTTCACTACCGTCCGATCCACTTCCGTTCGATTCACTTTCGCCCGATTCACTTCCGTCTCCAATTTTCAAAATCACTCCCACAAAACTATCCAGCAACCGAGCGGAAAGATGTTACACATCAAAATCATCACGGAAAAGTAATATATGTCATAAGCAACCGGGTCCTAATAATTATATTAAACAAGTTTGGATTGTATTCTAAAAATTATGCGCAAATTTTCTCCAGCTTATTTGCTATCCGCACAGCCATTGCAAACTATAACCGCACGGTGAAAAATTTTGCGGATATCGGCGAGTTTATGACCTCGCAACGCGAGCAGCCATCATTGTCACTTAAGGGAACCGGGACGTGTGATAGGCTCAAAAATGTCATTTTGTTTTTAGCATAAAAATATCTCCCATCTCTCTTGAAGAATTCGGTGTATCAATTATTGTACTGACGTGATATTTGAAGCTATAAAATTAGGTTTAAACATAATGTTTTATGGCTATACTTTAGCTACTAGCCAAACATTCTTTTTGTGTTTTCCGTAAGTCATATTTTTTCATACTTCATGTACCATTTTCTCAGAAACTATCTGCTCAATGTATTTGAAACATGGTAGTCTCCAAGCCACGATATAAATCTACTGGTGCAGTGGTTCCCAACCTTTGTTAGCTGACGCCCCCCCTTTTCAGATACGGGAGTTCATCGCGTGTGGGGCGCTTCTATCGCTTCTATAACCTCTTCGATTGACGCGGAGAATATAGACCTAACCTAATAACACTACATAATGGAATAGGCTTATCTATTACATACTAACATCATTTTAGCATTATACAAAGAATACACTTTTACAACAAATCCTTAAATTAGTCAGTGAGAGGGTTAACACTGTTTTCTCTTGGTAAGATTCGGTATAATTGGTTTGACATTTGACAGAGCACAGCGGAGATCACTTGCAACATCAAGCCGACAGCGCTGCATTGTTTCTATGACACTCAGCGTTGAAAATCATGACTCGCATAAATATGTCATTGAAAATGGGGCAATGACACGCCATGTAAATTTGGCTATTACAGGATACACTGCAAGACAGTTTACCCAAAAGTCACCCAGTCCTAATATTTTAGAATCATCTTTTAGCTTTGATTCACACTTCAAATCTATGGCTTCTTCTTGAAGCTGTGCTGGCAGTGCTTCAATGGCAATGGCAAGCGAATTTCTTGTTAACATCCAGGACCAGGAAAGTAGAAGTTAAATTCTTGTGCCAGGGAATCCAAATGTGACTGAATTTGTACCAAAGGTTATTACGATCGCGTTCATTTTCCGGCAAAATTTCATTAGGGCGGTGAAAGGATGAGAAGTTGTTCAACTGAAGCCGGCGTTTCCATAACTGTATTTTTTTCAGGAATGCATAATATTGGAGTTAATGCCTTGGAGCTTTAAGTTCAAACTGTTCAAAGCTTCAAAGAAATCCCAAAGATATGCCAATGAGACGATACAATTGGCATGATTTTGCTCCTTACAACACAGCAAATTCCTTATTTCACCTCCAACCTCGCGGCTCCGGAGAGGTTTGTGCAGACAGTTGGCAATTACCAGTGCTTTTGAACAATTGACTTGGTTCGACAATCACTTGGAGAGATTCGAAAAATGTTTATTTAAAAAAATTGTAATACAGTATTCGAGTTAAGAAAACTTAATTCGGAAATCACTTCACACCCCTCTTGATAAAGCCCCACGCCTCCCAGGTTGGGAACCCCTGTACAAGTGGAAGTAAATTTATTCAGGTATCTTGATTAGTTCATGGAGCCCAGCTTGAAAAACACTCACAATTTTACAGAAAAGTTTAAGTTTTCAACTATGATGTAAAAAAACACCTCAACTCCTGTAAACAATAGGACAATACTTGTACTTCAGTAGCTCAAAAATGGTTTAAATATTATGTGTGCAAAGTTTGTTGGTCTGATTTGAGTATTTGCTCAGAAAAAGGGACATGAGTTAAGGAAATTGTTAACAATCTACTATACAGTATTAACATAATTTGGAAGAAATTTCACCCTTTACTAAAACTGAAATATCTTGGGAAGTATTTGCGCTACGACGACGTTTGTTGTCTTAAAATGTAATGTCCGTCACGCATTATCGATTGAACCCCACCTTACTTGATTATATCATCCGAGTATTAAAATAATTGCGAATATTCATTTCTCCAAGGTCACACGAAAACATAATCTAATAACTTGATGGACATATTGTCGCTAGGCGACAACGACTAACACTGCATCATGATAGTCAACGCCACACCATTGATGGACAGAATGTCACTAGGCAACAACGATTTACTCTGCATCATGATAGTCCGGTAAAATTTGCTAAAGGACACATGGGAAAACTGACCCATTGTGAATCAAGGATTGAATTGGACTGTAGTATTCTCTATGCTATCGTATGCACAGTTAATCAGCATATTAGTAAAATGTATTGTAATGCTATCCTGTCAGAGAAAAATAGTGGCAAACATTCATACATTCCCCACCTCTCCAAATGCACTGAACATGAATTGGTAATCACCAATACTATCTTTCGCCAAAAGAATCGCTTTAAAACATCATGGCAGCACCCTAGATCGAAGCACTGGCATCTTATTGACTATGTGATTGTACGCAAGAAAGATTTACGAGATGTTCTTATCACCAAAGCAATGACAGGAGCCGATGACTGTTGGACAGATCACCGGCTTATCAGATCAGTTATGCGTATACCATTGTCCACACAGAGGAGGAAGCAACAGAAGAGCTGTAGGCATGTTTTTGATACCGAGAAGTTTGGTAAGTCAGAGCATATCTCCCAATATAAAGAGTTGCTTAGCCAGACACTGCCACAGGAATACCATCCAGATGTAACACTGCACTGGGAGAGTCTGAAGACCGCTATTCAGAATGCTTGCAAGGAAACGCTGGGATATAAGACCAGGAAACATCAAGACTGGTTTGATGAAAATGATGAAGAAATAGAAGCATTAATCTCAGAAAAGAGAAAAGCCTTGCAAACTTGGAGAAAAGATATGAACTCCCGTACTAAGAAAGAAGCATTTTGTCTTGCGAAGGCAAATGTCCAAAGAGGAACTCGTGCTCTCAAAAATGCATGGTGGACATCCAAAGCTAAAGAGCTGCAATATCTAGCAGACAAAGATTCGCGACAGTTCTTCCAAGCCACAAAAGCGATTTATGGCCCCTCCACGTTTGGTAGAAATCCACTTTGGTCCAGTGACAAAAGTACACTTCTAAAAGATCAATACTCCATCATGAATAGGTGGAAGGAGCATTTTGAAGACCTCTTGAACCAGGACTCAGTTATTGATGAGCAGGTGTATGATATATTAGAACAAGCACCCATCAAAGAAGAACTCGGTACCCTGCCAACACTAGATGAGGTTCAGTGTGCTATTAATCAAGCAAAGCGACACAAAGCTACTGGATGTGATGGAATACCAGCGGAAGCTCTCAAAGAAGGAGGTGAGGAACTCATAAGCCACATACATGATCTTATCATTAAAATTTGGAGAACTGAAAAAATGCCTGCTGATTTCAGAGATAGTCTGATAGTTCCCATATTTAAGAAAGGTGATCGTGCAGACTGCAACAACTATCGTGGTATATCTTTGTTATCATGCCTTGGAAAGCTTATTGCTCGTATTTTGGCGAATCGTATTCTATCCCTGGTGGAGAAAATACTCCCAGAGAGCCAATGTGGTTTCAGGCCTTCTAGAGGAACTGCAGATATGATATTCACTGTTCGTCAGCTTCAGGAGAAATGTAGAGAGCAAAATAGACCTCTTTATATTGCCTTTATAGACCTCAGTAAGGCATTTGACTCGGTAAACCGTGAAGCCTTGTGGAAGATTTTATCATTGTATGGTTTTCCACTGAAATTTATTACCATCTTAAGACTACTCCACAATGATATGAAGGCAAATGTCATTGGTAACGACTCGATTGGAGAACCATTTCATATTAATACCGGCGTTAAACAAGGCTGTGTGATTGCCCCTACATTGTTTTCTCTGTACGTTGCCACTGTCATGCAGTTAGTCAAAGATGATCTTCCTACAGGCATACAGATAACTTACAGGATGGATGGGAAGATCTTTAATTTGAGCCGTCTAAAGGCAAGGACTCGAACATCTCCTGCTGCATTGGTTGAGTTACAGTACGCTGATGATAATGCAGTAGTAGCTCAATCAGAGGACGAACTTAGGAAAATCCTGAATGCTTTTTCTTCAGCCTACAAAAAGATTGGGCTGAAACTTAACACCAGTAAAACCCAAGTCCTCTACCAACCAGCCCCTGGACAAGGACAAAGAAACATCAATGTCACCATCGACGGAGCGAAGCTTCAAGAAGTTAACGCCTTTTCTTATCTTGGCAGCACCCTGTCATCAAGTGCAAATATAGATTCCGAAATCCAACACAGGATTAACCGTGCTGGGGCATCCTTTGCAAGATTGAGGTCTAGAGTTTTTGACAACCATGATATCAATGCTGCAACGAAGATCCTTGTGTACAACTCGGTTGTAGTTCCCACCTTACTTTACGGATCTGAATCCTGGACATGCTACAGACGTCATTTTAAAAAGCTGGAGCAATATCACCAGCGTTGTTTGAGGAGAATTCTTCGTGTCACATGGCAAGACAAACGCACAAACACCAGCATTCTCGAAGAAGCACAGACTACCAGTGTTGAAGCCATTCTTTTAAAACGTCAGCTGCGATGGACAGGACACGTAATCCGCATGCCCAATAATCGCATTCCCAAGCAAGTGTTTTGCTCTGAACTAACTGAGGGCAAGCGCTGTGTGGGAGGTCCGAGGAAGCGATTCAAAGACGTACTAAAGGCTAATATGCAAATGTGCCATATTAATATCAACAACTGGGAGACCTTAGCTCTTGATCGCTCATCCTGGAGATCAATTGTTCATCGTGGTGCGATACTTTTTGAAGAAAACCGCCGACGTATGATAGAAGATCGGAGGCAACGCAGAAAGAACAGAGTGTTCATTAGAAGACAGGGAATGAATGCGGATGTCTCACCTGACCCTGATACTACCTGTCATCACTGCGGGAAACTGTGTCTCTCCCGCATTGGGCTTTTTAGTCACCTCCGGACTCATCGATGAAGAGTCATTCAGTATTGGAAGGCCAACCTACTCGAGACGAGTGTTTGCTATCATCATCATCATTATATCATCCGATTATTAAAATAATTGCGAAAATTCATTTCTCCGAGGTCACACGAAAACAGAATCTAATAACTTGATGGACGTATTGTCGCTAGGCGGCAACGACTAACACTGTATCATGAGTCCGGTAAAATTTGCTAAAGGAGACATGGGAGTACTGACCGATTGACAATCAAGGATTGTATTGGACTGTAGTATTCTCTATGCTATCGTATGCACAGTTAATCAGCATATTAGTAAAATGTAATGTAATGCTATCCTGTCAGAGAAAAATAGTGGCAAACATTCATACATTCTCCTATCACCGTTTTGCAGTTTTCATGTGTAGACAGTTGTTATTTCATTTGCGGGGCTTAGACATCGTGGTCATGTTGCCCCGTGTACATGGATGTGTGTGTAGATTTTTTTTGTGATAACCTGCGTTATGGTGATTGTTGCACTAGCACGTGTAAATTGGAGATAAGATATGGTATTTGAAGTCATTTTTAGGTGTTGCCTTAATAATCGAAATTTAATGTTTTTCATTCGGTCAACATGATTGTACCCAATTGTAATGTGAGGTTCCCTAATCCTGAAAAAATATATTGCAAGAGATTGATAAATACACTTGGATGATTGACGATCGAAACTGCTCATCCAAGTGTAGCCTAACTTACTAAATTTATTAATCCCATATAATATTTTTCAGGATTTGGGTACCTCCAATAAAAATTGGGTACCATCGTGTTGAGCGACTGAAAAATATTAATTTTCGATTAAGCATACAATAACAAGTAGTTCCGTGAAGAACTGAACAGCCTATATTCATATATCGTACTTATGCAGAAAATGAAAGTCCACAGCCTGCTTCCAGTCGACCGACGGGGTCAGGGGATGGAATGAATGAAGCCCCCATCTAGTGGCGAGGATATGAACTGTGCCGGCTGCCGGAGCCTGTCGCACTCCCCTGGGGCAATGAATAAATTAATGACAGATAATAATAATATCGTATGGCCTCGGGTGCTGGGTGCAAGCTTTTGTAATTTGACACCCAGAGGGTAGCTTGCATATCGAATTTCGTTGTTCCTTGAATCACTATGAAAGTCAAGGAGGTTAGATATCTAATCTCATTGAACACTATAGCACTTTCTAGTAGAGAAATGAGGAACTTTGTGTTGGCGGAAACTCCCGAGATTAATGTTGCCATTATGAACACGGCCTACTGAATTCAAATGGGTTCTTTGACATGCCAACATCGTATGACATGCGTGTCGTATTTTTGCTGCCTTTCAAAAATCACTTACCACGGCCAGGAGTGAACCTGCAATCTTGGGGTTGGTAGACCGACACGCTATCCACTCACCCACCGTGGCAAGCTTGAATGACATGAAATGAAATGCTAGTGGAGAGTGTTGCTGGAATGAAATTTGTGACAGGGAAAACCAGAGTACCCGGAGAAATACCTGTCTGCCTCCACTTTGTCCAGCACAAATCTCACATGGAGTGACCGGGATTCGAATCATGGACCCAGCGGTGAGCGGCCGGCGTACTGCCGCCTAAGCCACGGAGGCTTCATCGTACTTATGCTAATTGCCTCTATCAACACACACAATTTCAGTTTGATTGCTGTAATAGATTTGTAGATATTGAGAACCATCTAAATATTTCGGATGGTTGCCATGTTGGATTTTTATATATCTAGGCCATAGAGTTATGTACTATTACATGAAGATTATTGTGAAAATGTATTATTCAAACTTCAATCGCATGATTAGGACACAAGAAATAGAAACGAGATTTTAAAAATTCGCACTGCCACCATCTTGCAATGATGAAAAAAATTGAAATGAATTAGACATCAGTGGATTAAAAATTGTATAATCATTAACGATACCAAGTTCCACTGTACTCGGATGGTTAATTCGCGAGAGAGGCCCATTTAAATATTTAAATTTCGCGTCGCCGCCATGTTGGATTTTATGCTCACCAGGTTAATGAATGTCCCATAGGTGAACTTACGTTCTTGGCCTTTATCAATATACAAAATTTCAGTTTGATTGCTGTAAAAGAGGAGAACCTTCTAAATATTTCGGATAGTCGCCATGTTGGATTTTTATGAATGTAGGTCATAGAGTTATGTACTATTTGATGACGATTATTGCCTAGGTTCATTATTCAAACGTTGACTTTGATCGCGTGATAAGGACACAAGAAATAAAAAGTTAATTTTAAAATTTCACACAGCCGCCATCTTGAGGATATGTGAACAATTGAAAAAAATAGATTTCAGTTCATTACAATGTGTATAAACATTTGCTGTACCATGTTTCACTACGCTCGGATGGTTAAATCTCGAGAAATATGTTTTTTTTAATGTTTCAACTTCACTTGGCCACCATGTTCGTTTTGTATTTAAAAGGATTTTGAAAGTCAATTAAGTGAACTTCTAGCAGTGCCCTTTACCACTGTACAAAATTTCTGGGCGATGTCCGTAACAGTTTCGGAGATATAGAATGCCGGTGGAATAATTCGCACAGCCGCCATGTTGGATTGGTAAGACGTGATAAAATTTGAAGGACACGGCCGGGGTCGGACCAAATATTACTATGATCTTACCGAGTTTCATTGAAATCGCTCCAGCCGTTTAGATTTTATTAGGGGGACACACACACAGACACATACACCACAAAAGGCTTTTTTTTTTTTTCAAAATGAAAATAGGCTAAAAATCGATATATTGGTAGATTTCATTGACGTCCCCCCTTAAGGTCTGGAACGGGATACACTCAGTCTCGGGAGGCAAAACTGAGAGGAGGTGGATTGGATTGCTACTTCAGCCATCCAGAAAGTGTTTTTCCGTTGTTTCCCACTTCTCCTCCAGGCAAATACCGCGATGGTACCTAACGTAAGGCCACGGCCGCTTCCTACGCAACTCCTACCTTAAATACAAATACACACACTAGTACAGACATCAGAGTGACACAAGTTAACAGATAAGCACCCACGTACACGTGGATACATGACCACTATCTTGTAAAGCCCCTAAAATAATCAACAAGTCATCATTTACACTTTACATGACTTAATACAGTAAGAATGTTTTCAAGATGGTGAAATTATTAAAAATAGTATAGTAAAGTATAATTTTCCACGAACCTACTACGGTGTCGTAGCAGGCGGAGAGGTGATACTCCGACGTGGCGCGTCCCAGGTGGCGGATAGGGGGGTCCTCACCGGCTTGCCGGCGGACTTGAGCAAAATAAAATAGCTCTCGCGGACCAAACACACAACAACCTCTACGGTTAACAACCGCAGTTGTAACTCGGAGCTTGCTCCATACAAGGTTGACTACCTTTGAAAGTCAAACATGGAAGGAAATCTTTTAAGGAATAATCCACCTAGACTGCATTCGGATACGGTGGGCAGTCACTTGAAAGATACCCTAGATGAGTCGGAGCATCTAAAAATACCCCCGACAGATAGAAAACCCAAATTTAGACTGAAGATAGGACAGATAAACTATATAGCAACACACAATATAAATTCCATCATACAACCAGGAAAACTCAAAATTTTGACAGACGAAATGGATCGCAAAGGGATTCTAATAACCGGGCTTCAAGAAATGAGAAACACCGATCAGGAACCAATAGAATCACAAGGGTATAGAATTTACAAGGGAATTCCAGGAAAAAGAGTAATGAAGCAATGTCCACAATTCGGAACAGGATTTGTAGTCAATCTCAAAATAATTGAATCCATCATAGAATTTAAAGCATTATCCCCTAGGCTCTCGACACTAACTCTAAAAGCTGCAAATAGAACATATACCATTCTAAATGCCCATGCCCCAACTAATGATAAAAATAATAAGAAAGAACACAAAGATGATGTGGAGGGATTTTGGGAGCTTTTAGATCAGACAGCAACAAACATAAATAAATGTCACACCAAAATTTTAATTGGAGACTTTAATGCCCAGTTAGGAAAGGAAAAAAGATATAGAGACATAATAGGAAAATGGCCAGCACAGAGAAGAACAAACAGGAATGGCATAAGACTGGTGGAATTTTGCACAAACCATGATATGATCTCCAAATCAACTTACTTCAAGAGAAGACCAAATAAACTCAAAACTTGGAAACATCCAGATTGGAAAAAAGGTGAATGGCAACTAGATCATGTTTGTATGGATAAGAACTATCACAGGGAGATCTACAATGTGAAAGTTCTGAGAGGAACAGATACTGGATCGGATCATTACATGATAAAGATTAAAATTAAATTTACCCCGTTGATAAAGAAAAAAACTCACCTAAAAAAGAAGAGAACATACGACCCTCATAAACTAATAAATAACAAGGGATACAAAGAACGAACTAGATATATTAAAATAACAGATGATCTAGAGGAAATAGTTCCCGAATTGAAACAAATAGCTGAACAAGTAGCCCCAATAAATCCAAGGAAGAAACACCAATGGTGGAACGATGAGTGTGATAATACAGTGGAAGATAGACATCAAGCCTGGTTACGGTATCAGAGTCAAAAAACAGATGAATCACACTTGGATCTCATAAAACAAAGGAAGATAACTCAAAAAATAATACGAGGGGTTAAACGGCTATACCAAAAGGATATACTTCTGATGATCGAAACAAATAGCGCGAAAACAAACTCAAGAGATTACTACAAAATTTTTAGCAAACAACTACAAAGATATGAACCTCCAACATTAATGTTAAAAGACAAAAATGGCGAGTTAGCTCATAGTAATAAAAGAAATACAGAAATTTTAGCAGAAACATTCAACAAGTTGCTAAATTGCGAAGATCCACCAGAACTGCTTCAAATAAATACAGACACCACTATTAAAACACCATCAGAAAACATAAATCCACCCACAATCCAAGAAGTCTACAAAGCGCTGAGAGAGCTCAAAAACTACAAAGCGAGTGGAGAAGATCAAACATTTGCAGAATTGTGGAAATATGCAGCAGAACCAGTAAAGATTTCATTACACCAATGCATAGTGAACATTTGGATCAAAGAAGAACTGCCAGACCATTGGACTACTGCTATAATACATCCATTACACAAGAAAGGAGAAAAATCAAATCCTGACAACTATCGAGGAATTTCCCTTTTGGATATCACATATAAAATCATGTCACGAATTCTATATAATCGTTGTAAAGATCAATTAGAACTGGAAATAGGGGAATATCAAGGTGGATTTCGGCCATGGCGAAGCTGCCCTGAACAGATAATCACCTTAAAATTAGTAATGGACTACTACAAACGTAGACAAAAACAGCAAGTCATAACCTTCGTAGACTTCAAAAAAGCTTATGATTGTATACATAGATCTTCATTGCTGAAAATACTAAGGAATTTCGGACTTCATCCCAAATTAATAAAAATTATAAAACTGACTCTAACAAACACCAAATCTAAAGTAAAATTCAGAGGAGAAATATCTGAACCGTTTACGATTAAAACAGGATTAAGGCAAGGAGATGGTTTATCGCCTCTACTTTTCAATTGTGCTTTGGAATATGTAATGAGGGAATGGTACAGGGAAAATCCTAGGAACTTAAGAATTGGAACCAAGAAAGATCAAATAGACTTAAATTGCTTGGGATTCGCAGATGACTTAGCGTTACTGGCTAATAATATTCAAGAAGCCAAAAATCAAATAATAAGCCTACAAAATATAGCACAAAAAATTGGACTTCAGATATCATTTGAAAAGACAGAGATAATGGTAGCAAATCCACTTGTAATCAATCACATAACAGTAAATAACAAGAAAGTTAAAATAGTGAAGCAATTTAAATACTTAGGAGAAATTATAACTTACAACTTGGATGAGAAACCTGCATGGCAAGAAAGAACTAATAAAATGATAAAAGCCCAAAAATTAACATGGTCTACATATAAAAGAAAATGTCTATCAATCGCAACAAAATTAAAACATTACAAGACGGTGGTTCAACCAGAGGTGACATATGGAAGTGAAACTCTTTTTAAAGTTACTCAGAAAAACAGAATCGACAAAATTTTAAAAGTAGAAAGAAGAATAGCTAGAACATGCATAAATAAAAAATATCAGAAAGATGGACAGTGGCGGATAGTACCAAATGAAGTGGTATACAGAGAACTGGAGCCCATCACTGATACTATTCGGAAGAAACGGCTTTCTTTCTTTGGTCACATCATGAGGACACCAGAAACCAGGTTATCTAGAAAAATTGTAGTGAAACTTTGGAATATGAAACAACAAGTAGGATGGATTAAGGAAATTAGAGAAGATATGAAAGAATTGGAAATAACCTTGGATGACTTGCAAAACAAAACAACAAAATTAAAAAAAACTGAGAGATATAAAAATAAGATTTCAGGCTAAAATAGACAAACGTAATACAGTAAAAAGGGTATTTACAGATGAGGAACGCCTGAGAAGATCAGAGCGAATGAAGAGCTACTGGGCGACTCGGAAAGGAAACTTACTGAAGAAGAGGACCAAGAAATGATTGACTGAAGTGGTCCAATGAGGCCGTAAAAGCAGAAGAAGAAGAAGAAGAAGAAGAAGAACGTATAATTTAATTTCGTTTAAAGAACTTACCAATATTTTCCTTTCATCCTCTCAAAACGACGAGTCTTGTTAATGATCACTGTATTCTAGTTAATTTAGAGCAGAAAGAAAAAGTATTCTTGAGCTATTAAAAAATCCGTGGACCAGAGGTTGAAATGACCTGATTTACAGAGTAGAAATGAAAAAGCAGGAAACAAATCCAGCTCAGATGCCCCTCGGAATCCCCAATTTCTAAAATTTCAGATGCCATTCCTTTCGAAAGAAGTTGTAAATCCTACGGAGAGAATCCATTGCCAAGTAGAGATGTAACCAACTGGTCAATAAAATAATGAAGCATTATCATCATCATCATGATCATCATCATCTTGTAGGCTAGAGTTTCCAGCCCCAGGCTGGGTCTGTTTGGAACATAAGCCTCGCCACTTAGTCCTTTCTCCCCACCACCTCTCCGCTGTCACTCTGGTCCAGTCCTCGCCTCTCTTCTTGACACATTCCTCCACTTCTTTCAGCCATCTATCTCTTGGTCTTCCCCTTGGTCGTTTCATCTGCATCTGCATCTCATGTATCCTCTTGGGAATCTTCTTCTCTTCCATTCTCTTTAAGTGTCCTTACCACCTCAGTCTTGATGTCTCAGTCCTACCTTGCAAGGGCTCCTCTTTCACTATTTCCCTGACCTTTTCATTCCTCACCCTGTCTCTTCTTGTTACTCCGATCCTACTTCGCAGGAAATTCATTTCACTTGCCTGTATTCAGCTTATGTCTCTTTTCTTCATTATCCACGTTTCTGATACATAGGTCAGAATCGGGATATAGTAGGTTCTGTATAACTCGGTACCTTAGGGTCAGACTAACGTAACTACACAAATGCAAGCCAGAAAAACATATCAGCTTTTACGCTTGTGTGACTCTTACAAAATATTCTTTGCTTTTTTGTGGGACATCTTTATTCCACATTAAGCTCCTAATGCTTCTCAGAAATGCTTCTGCCTGTCTGCCACGTTCCGTAATCTCTTTGTCATTTTCCATTTTCCTCCACTATACTTCCCAAGTATTGAGACTTTCCACCTTCTTCAACTATCCACCTCCAAGTGTTATCCCACTCATTGGTCTGTCCTTTTTCCTAGTCTTTAACAGGATCTCACATTTACTGATGTTGAACTTCCATCCGTACTCTCCCACTGTTTCTTCCCAAGCCTTCAGTTGCTCCTGAATTTCCTCCTCCTTGTTTCCCCAGATCATGAGATCATGTGGAAACACCATTGTTTTCATCTTATCTTCTCCTATCTTTCCTGCTACCCGTATCAGTGCTCTACCCTGTTTCAGGCCACTCATTTGTCTGAACCAGTATATTCTTTCCCCTCCAATTTTCACACAACTCACACTTCCACAATACATCTCCTTGACTCTGCCTACAGTCTCTTTTCCCATTCCCATGTTTTCCATTGCTTCCCAAACCTTCTCCCTACACACACAATCATAGGCCTTTTCGATGTCCATGAAGGCCATCACCAGATCCTCTCCAAATTCGTAGTGGTGTTCCTGGAGCTGTCTCACTGAAAATATGAGATCCACTGTTGATCTCCCAGGTCTGAATCCATATTGCTCCTCTCTCAATTCTCTCTCCACTTTGGCTCGTATTCTACTTTCTAATATCTTTTCATATATCTTGGCACAGTGTCGTATGAGTGTGACTCCCCTGTAATTTCTGCACTCCTTTCTGCTTCCTTTCTTAAATATTGGGACAATTAATCCTTTCTTCCAATCTTCTGGGGTCTTTTTCTCCTTCCATACCAGCCTCATCACACGGTACAGCCACTGTTTCCCAACCTCCCCTGCTGCCTTCACCATTTCAACACTCACTTCGTCCACACCTGGGTGCCCTTCCTCCTTTCATCTTGTCTATAGTCATTTCCAGTTCTCTCCAAGTCAGGTCCTTTTCCATTCCTGTGTTTTCTTCTCCATCTTCCAATACATTGTCTTCCTATGACCATTTGGATTCAGCAAATCCTCAAAGTACTCTTTCCACACTGTCTTGAGTGTCTCTTTGTTGTGTACCTCATTTCCGTTTTTGTCCACCAATACCACATCCTCTCGCAGACCTCTTTTCTTACTTTTGACCATCCCATAAAGTGCTTTCTTATTTCCTCTGCTGTCTTCCTCCATCATCTCTGTCCACTTTACCATCCACTTCTTCCTCTCCTCTGCGACAATCTGTTTGCTTCTTTCTTCATTATCTTATAAGCTTCCCTTGCTAGATCAGTTCTTTCCTGAAATCACACTCTGTAAGGCTTGTTCTTCCTTCCCACAGCTTTTTTTACTCTCTCATTCCACCACGGTGTCTCTTTACACCGCTTTCTATTGTTTGTTCTTCCACATACTGCCACTGCAGCTTCCACCATTGTATTTTTGAATTGCTTCCTTTCCTCTTCCCCTGTTTTAGGATTGTCTGTTGGCATCCTTTCCCTTATTACCTTATGGAATTCTTCCTTGACTTCCTTTTCCTTGAGTTTCCATACTTTGATTCTCCTTTCCTGATACTCTGTCCTTTTGCTATCCTTAACAACTCCCAGGTTCATTACAAGTATTCTGTGGTCATTATCTAAGGCCTCTGATGGTATTATCTTTATATCTCTGACACTTCTCTTCATTTTCCAGTCGTACAGCATGTAATCTACCAAAGAATACTTTGTTAAATCACTGCTGTACCGCGTTACCTTGTGGCTTTCTTTCTTCCGGAACCAGGAGTTGCCTACCACTAAACCGTTTCTCTTGCAAAAATCCAGCAACTTTCTCCCTTCTTCATTCCTGCTACCCCATCCTTCTGCTCCCATTACATTTTCATATCCTTGCCTTTCACTTCCTACATGTGCATTCTAATCTCCCATGACAATGATGCTCTGACCATTCAACTGCTGTTGTAGCTCCTCCTCAGTCTTCCTTCTCTTGAGCTGTACATCCAACTTGAGGGGCATATGCCTGGGCTATCTCCAGGCTTCTTCCCTTTACTGTTACTCTGATCTTCATGATCCTGTCACTTATTCCCTTTACCTCTTCCTTCATTCCATCTCTCACAACTACTCCTACTCTGCTGTTCCTTCCTTCCCTGTTCCCACTCCAGTACAACCGGTACCCTTTCCTCAGTTCTCTGCGTTCTTCTCCTTTCCATCTTGTTTCTGCCAAGCACAGTACATCCAGATTTCTTCTCTCCATCACATCTACAATCTCCTCCACCTTTCCTGTCAGTGTCTGAATGTTTAATGTGCCAATTCGTAGTCCATTAACATATCCGGGTCGTCGTTGTTTGCATTCGTCCATGAAGCATTGAGACTGTTTCACATTCTCTATTTGAGTATAATAATGTACACACCTCTACAGGCTAAATGTTACGAACTACGGACGAATTAACATGATAACAGTTATGATTTATTCTTACTACACTTGAAAATATTACCTCAACCGACAACGGAATCAACGTTCGATAAGTGCAGCACTAGGCCGTCTCCTACCTACCCCTACTTCTCAATTCCGTATTTTGCTCTTTTTCAAATCAAAGCCCCCCGTATTTCCGTCTCAATTTCATACTTTACACTTTTTCAAATCAAAACCTTCTTATTTCTCAGTTCCGTATTTTACTCTTTTCCAAATCAAAGCCTCCTTACTTCTCAAATTCTTATTTTAGTATTTTTCAAATCAAAGCCCCCTTAATTCCGTCACAATTTCATGTTTTACACTTTTCCAAATCAAAGCCTTCTTACTCTCTAGGCCTATTCCGTATTTTACACTTTGCCAAATCAAAGCCCCCCTACTTTCGTCTGTCATATTTTATTCTTTTCCAAATCAAAGCCTCCTTACTTCTTAATTCCGTAATTTGCTCTTTTCCAAATCAAACCGACTGTGGTGGCTACGCTCGCTAAAGCGCTGAGTTAGGTCATGGGGCCAAGCTCTCTGCTGACTCGGTAGACGTGTGGGTACGAGCCCCACCGTCTGCCGTCCTTGAAATGCTTTTCCGTGGTTTCCCATTCTCAACTCCAGGCAAATACTGAAACGGTACCTTCTGACAGGGCACGGCTGCTTCCTTCCACATCCTTGCCCAGTTTTATTCACCATCATTCATTTCATCTGTTATAAACTCCTCTCATGAGATTGGCGTCAGGAAGGGCATCCGGTCGTAAGAACCACCCGCCACAAATACTTCCATCTCATCCCCGACCCCGTTGGAAAACTGGAATAATAGGGGCAGACATACAATACAATATTCTTTTCCAAAACAAAGCCTATTATTTTCTAATCTCTTAATAATATAGAAACCTTCTCTAGGGTCATCTCTTTCCAACATTTCAAAAACTAATAGCACCGAAACCCTTTTTGTTAAACGTGTAATTCTTTCACTGAACGCTAGCTGGTTAAAGTAAAGATAATCGGAGGGATCGTGACCTTGCTATGCGCACACTAGAAGCGCAGTAGCCAAGGTCGGCCGGGGGCGCGAGCACCAATGACTGCACCACCCGACAAACTGCACCTGAATACAAAGCTGTAATTCGATGGTTTAATCAGTTTAAGGAAACAGGGACTGTAGAGAAAAAATCTAGACCAGGCCGACCACCAACATCAGCATTGAAAGCACGCTTTCCCAATGGCTGGATTGGTACGTGCAATCATTTCAGGAGTAACTGTCAAGATGGCGGCAGAAATTCGCTCCCGCAGGTGCTCCAAATCCCGAATTTTTTCTTCATACACAATGTTTTTAATGTACAACCCCCCCCCCCCCCCACACACACACAAAAAAAAAAACAATCCAAAGGGGTGAGGTCGGGACTTTATTGGCACGCGCGCCCCCGGCTGATCTTGACTACTGCGCATCTAGTGTGCGCATAGCAAGGTCACGTCCCCTCCAATACAAAACTTACTTTAACCAGCTGGCGTTCAGTGAAAGAATTAGCCTACACGTTTAACATAAAGGGTTTCGGTGCTATTAGTTTTTGAAATGTTGGAATTATTTTTCGATGACCCTGTACTTGTGCCCTGTTTGTTGTGCGTTAGATGATTAGATTATGGTGCTACCTACATACGTTTAATTATATTCCTTTTATTAGGTTCGGTGTAGGAAACAGAATTACTTTGACAGCTGATAAGTACACACTCATTTGCCCACTAGCGATAGTCCTGAAGCTACAATAAGCCAACCTAACAACTTGTTTAGAACACAAGGAACGAAAACTTGCTCTAGGAGTACAGAAATAAATGCATGAATAAATATCATTCAGCATTAACAAAACATAGGCCAATGTGTTCTTATATATCTGAACTGTCATTTTGCAGATGATGAGGAGGTGTGCGTATCCTTTCGCTGAAGCAAACCAGTTACATTTGGAGCGATCGATCTTGCACTTGCAATTCGAAGAACGGCAGTGAGATGTGCGTCAGTTAGAGTGGCTCTTCGTGGAGATTTATTTATCTTCATTAGGGAGAACAGTTTCTCCCACAGATATGTTGAGCCAAACATTGATAGAAGTTTGGCAGCCATTTTGTGCATGTTTTGGAAATCTGTTGGCGAAAACTGTTCATAAGAATATGCTAAGCTTGTTCGTGATTCATATTTAGCTTTCAGTTCACTATCACATTGAAGTGTGAGCACTTCGCTCTGTAGCTCCTGCGGAACGACATTAATTATAGCCAACACTTTCAGATCAATTGATAAATCGTCCAGATCTCCAAATCGGATGGAAAATCCTTTCACAAGCAGGGGCGTATATAAGGGGGGGGGGGGTGCTGAGGGGACTCCAGACACCCCCCCCCCCGGAAAAAGCCAATAAGAATTAAGGAAGTGTTGCTTTGGTAAGAGCATAAAATAATTGTAAATTTGGTTGTACCCTAATCTTAACTTATTGGCTAAGTTATAAACAATATTAGGATTGAAATTATACTAACTCGTGGTGTAGTGGCTAGCATTCTAGGCTGCCACCCCGGAGTTCCGAATTCGATTCCCGACCCTGCCAAGAAATTTTAATTCTAGTCTCAGGGCTGGAACGGAAGAAGCCTCCGTGGCTTAGGCGGCAGCACGCGGCCTCTCACCGCTGGGTCCGTGGTTCAAATCCCGGTCACTCCATGTGAGATCTGTGCTGGACAAAACGGAGGCAGACAGGCTTTTCTCCGGGTACTCCGGTTTTCCCTGTCAAAATTTCATTCCAGCAACACTCGCCACTATCATTTCATTTCATCTGTCATTCATTTAATCATTTCCCCAGTGGAGTGCGTCAGGCCTCGGCAGCCGGCACAGTCCATATCCTCGCCGCTAGATGGGGGCTTCATTCATTCCATTCCTGACCCGGTCGGAGACTGGTAGCAGGCTGTGGATTTGTTCTCAGGGCTGGAACGGGGTACTCTCATCCTTGTAAGGCAAAACTGTGTGGAAAGGGGTGTACCAAGTGGATGTGGTACATCCTAAGGGATTTAGACAGAATGAAGTTTCGGGCACAAAAGGTGATAATGAAGGACAGAGCGGGAAAAGACCAAAAAGTTAAGATTTAGATTTAAATGATATTTATTTAATATAAAGCGAATATGTCGCCAGGAATGATAGCTTCAAAGAAATTACTTTAAAACCTGACAATAAAAATTAATAACAATTAAAAGGTACTTGTTTCTCCAGGAAACATAAATAGAGCAGTGACTAACTTTAAATTATTAAATATAAAATTACTAAAAAGGAAGCATAATAATTTAAATTCATTCCAAAGTGGATTAAAATGAAATACTCTTCTGACGGAAAGAATCCGGGCAGAATAAAAGAAGTGAAAGGGTACCACCTCTTCTAAGGTACGATACAAGAAGTATCAGGCCGGCAGTCGGAGGTCCTCAGTAGCTGGCGGCAATTTAGTGCGCCCGCTCTGGCGGTGCGAGGTCAGTCTGGCATGTTCCAGGGTTCCGGGTTCGGAACTAGAGTAGATGATGATAGGTTCTCCTAAAGATAGCGACCAGCATAGAGAGGCTCTTGGTAATACCTCCTGCGGCTGGTGAAATGATGTTCTCAGAATTACGATTTGCAGAGTGGCTCCATGTTGAAGATTTTTGGTTGAAGTGCAGGCTGATGAATTTAGACTGCCCGGCCAGGCCGCCAAGTCCAGCAGAGAGATTATGCCGGCGGAGAAGAGACTTCGGCAGCCAGAGGTACCCCGAGAGGGCAGTAACCCCAGCAGGGATGACGTGAGCAGATGTGATCAGTTGAGAAGAGTGGACAAGAGTAGGCACTGTAGGCCGGGAGACCTCAGGCTATATAGCGGTAGTGACGTCAGCGCGCGGAACCTTCTAGCATGAAGGTGTGGCGAGAGAGCAGCCAATCACAGCACAGCCCCATGCACAATGCGAGCGTCACCGCTGGAGAGAGCTCAGTGCTCGTGAGAAAATGTGACGGTATAGTACGTCTAGAAAGACACTACAGAAAACAGGTGAGTAGACATGAATATTACAGAAAAGCAATTAAATTGAAACACCAATATTAAACAAATCAGAACACCGCGTTCAGACTGCAATTCACGAAATTAAAATAATGGGGCAGAAAAATTGAACGTGTGTTTCACACCGTAAGGGAAACATAGCCAACAAAAAACATTCGCAAAGCGAACACTGTGAATTCCACAGAACGGTACATTTGAGAAACAAATTTGTCTATCAACTTGAAAAGAAAAGAAAAAAATCGAAAAAAAAAACTGTTTACCTTTCTGCATAGTAAATTGACAAATATTTAGATATTTGCCATTCATACTCCATGGACCATAATAGAAAATTCATTAAGTGTACAATTTTATTTGTGTGTTGTGTTGTAGTTTACAACCTTTTTTTGTATTGCCAGTAATTGCAGGGTATATAAACTTTGAATCTTATCTAAAATTGTATGTCTACCCCTTATTATTTCCGTTTTCCAATGGGGTCGGGGATGAGATGCGATGGAAGTCTTTGTGGCGATGGTTTTTACGGCCGGATGCCCTTCCTGACGCCAACCTCATGAGAGGAGTTAATGAGAGAAGAAATGAATGATAGTGAATGAAACTGGGCAAGGAAGTGAAAGGAAGCGGCCGTGGCCTGTCAGAAGGTACCGTCCCAGCATTTGCCTGGTGTTGAAAATGGGGAAACCACGGAAAACCATTTCAAGGACGGCCGACGGTGGGGCTCGAACCCACGCGTCTACCGAGTCAGCAGAGAGCTTGGCCCCATGACCTAATGCTGCGCTTTAGCCAGCGTAGCCACTACTGTCGGTTGAATCTTATCTAAAATAATTACACAAATTTATATGCTCTAAGATATTGGTTGATATTTCTGGGAATTTTGCGGTGACAATCCTCTGAGAATACTCACAATTTCCCCCCCCGAAAAAATTGTATATATGCCCCTGTTCACAAGACTCGCAAGGGCACCTGCAAATGTCTGCAATCGATCGTGTGTTACACTAGATTTCCGCATTGACAATTTGGGAAAATGGGCTAACTCACCTTTCAACATCTGACGCTGCCAAAGCTGCAACATTTGCTTAAAAGCAGCAATAGGCTACTGTTTACAAAATGAATAATAAGTATGTTGCTTCCCTGCAACTTAAGGTTCAGTTAATTCATGCGGGATGTGATGTCCGTGAGTTATGCTAACTCATTAATCCATTTAGGATCAGTGAATTCATGGACGGGACGCTCCTTCATTTCCATGAATGAGACTATTTCGTCCAAATCAAAAAAGCGATTCAAGATATTACCTCTACTGAGCCAGCGAACTTCACAAAAGTACACAATATCACCAAATTCACTCTCAATATCCGCCAGTAAAGCTGTAAATTGGCTATGGTTCAGTCCATGACTCTTAATAAAATTCACTGTTCTCACTACGATGGTCATGACATTAGCCATTGTGTAGTTTGTTTTTGCGCACAGGCTTTGTTGATGAATCAAGCAATGCACAGGTATGAACCTCACGTCGCACAGTGGTCCATTTAGCCTATCTGGCCGCGCAAAATTCCTTTGCATATGGAAAAGGTCTATAAACCTTAAAATAACTATTCAAAAGTATGTTAAACATTTTCCTTTTTCTTATTTATAAGAATTGAGGTTAAACTTGTCTTAATAATAACAACATTATTAATAATATTAATATTAATAATGTTCAACTGGATGCAGGCTTTCCTTAATGCTGCTGAGCGTAGGTGATTTTGTGACTACACGTTTTTGAAAAATACTCCAGATTAAAAGAAATCAGCAACAATTTGTATGCTATGTTGGACTCCTAGTTTCATAGGATCCATAGATATTTTAATTGAACTATTACAGATATTATGCCACAATAGGCTAATTTTTATTTTGGAATGCACTACATTACAAACTAGTATTTGATGTGTAGGTACAGTAATAACAATTGGACTCTTTTAGTAACCATAATAAAATAATGTGCATGAATACACAAAACATATAATCTCCCGTGTCCTCACAATCTCTATATCTCTGGTCAACTCAGTAATATATTAACTTGTCACTGAAATGCGATTTCATGAGTCAGGCAAAACACATGTCGTTCCTTACATCTGGTTCTTATCACAGCTAAATGTGTAGTGCAGCGAAGCACTTAAGAAGGGAAGGAATTAATTAACACAATAGACTAAATGATCTTCCAGGGGTGTACAGAATTAAACTGAAGTACCACATATCTATTCGATTAAAGAATAATTAGGACGACAAAAAAGTAATGATGTACCGGTATATAAATATTGCACTATGTAATAAATAAAGTATTTTTATATTGTTCTTTAAACCATTGTAGTCCAGTTCTCTATACTGTTTCTGATGCCGGATCTTGTAGTAAACTTAGAACCTCAGAAGGAATTGGGTCGTTTGTCTTTTGTGGCTTTCTTCTCAGGCTACTTATTAGGGGATCAGATGACACCAAGAGCATATTCAGCATATCTTCCATTGTTTGCTTCCTTGAACATTTTCTCGTATTCCTTCTTTTCGAAGATTCACTACAATCTACGAAGGATTTAGAAGGACGACCCACATTACTTAAGGAAGCTTCATCCTGTATGCCCTCTCCATATAATGCAATGTTCGCTTCCAGCCAATTTTTATTTTGCGACTGAAACTTGCTTAATGTTCTGCGACTTGCAACCCACTTTTTTTTCTTAATTGCGCGGAAAAGTTAATACTTTTTTAACAATAACTTTAACTGACTGTCCAAGGGTTTTCAGATTAGTATTTTCTATCAAATAATTTAGCAAGACATCACTTTCTTTCACTTTCCCACTTGCATGGCGCCAAACATCGAAAAGATCTTTCCGCGAAATTCCTTCCGACAGCACTAAAAGGAGAAAAAAAGAGCCAAAGTTGCAAAAAGAGGCAAGCAGTTTATACACAGACAGCACAGTAGGGTATAGGCTATAGTCTAATGAAAAGAATTTCAACAATGGTTGACAATGGGTCTAAAAACCCATAGTAGAAGGATAAAATATATTTTAAAAGTCACTAGTTTTTTAAACGCTTATCACATAAACACTGCAATTTGTATACTATTTTGCAAATTTAATAAAGAAAGAGCATACCTTGGTCTGTCATATCCAGTGGCAAACGATGAAGATAGCTCAACAAACACGTATTTACAGGCACAAGATTAAAACACAAATAATCAGCTCCGCTTCCAGCTGAGGATGCGATAAGAAACATCCTACTTCAGCGGTCTTTCACTCTCCAGGGGGTGATCAAATATGACATATAGGACCAGTTCTGAGGTCATCGGACATTACTGATACTAAAAACGTCATAAATCATGAAAATACATAACATTTATTTTTTACATTTTAGCGCCCAGATAGTGTCAAAGGACCACTGTGCGTCGTGTTGGAATAGTTTCTCAGGCGACCTATAGGTAAAGCTCTGTGCGGATGCGGATATCCGTGGATAAACCCGCGGATATCCGCAAATATTTTCGCCACGCGGATTGCGGATAATGTTTCGAGTAAATTTGCGGATAGTTGTTAGAATACAAACTTACTATAATATTACATATTTGATATGCCAATCTACAGCTTCATGCTTAAAAGAGTAATACTCCTATGGCCTATTGCGTACGAAATATTCAGGCACGTATTGCACTTATACAAGAGAAGATTATTTTACTCATATGCTTTCAACTGCATTTGATTAAGTACCGTATGTTTGTAGTAGATGGTCTTGACATCTCATCATCATCAATTCTCACTGCCATTATTACTATACGTACGAGATATAATGCTGTCAATAAGCTTGTTAGTTCATCGTGGTGACATCATTAACATTCCTCATGTCAGCTACTTCGCCGTCTAAGCTATCCTGGAAGATATGGTAGACATTTGGTTACTTTTTCAATGGAAACGAAAAGGTGAACGATATAGTAGGATGTTTCACCTGTAAAAAAGTGTATTCATACTCAGGACACAACCCAGGCACATCAAACTTACTGAGGCACAAGTACAAAAGTAGCCAAAAAAGTATAGCCAATTTTTTGTCGAAAGCGGAGGTCAAGGAACCAGAAGTGTCATCCAACTTGAAGTCCCTTGGAATGAAGCTAATTCATAATGTCGATTATTCAGGTCCGTATTGACGTAACTATAGTCCCTGTAAGTAATTAGAAATAAACAGTATTGAAGGCGGAAAATCTATTATTCTTTCAAAGTTATGAAGCAAATTGTCAGGAACGACTTTCTCCTCAAATGTCTGAATGTATTGGTTTAACACTTTATGCTTTATCTAATAAATTAAACATAATATTGAAATATAAGCGGATTTGGATAAAAATCATGCGGATGCGGGGCGGATGCGGATAACAGTCGTGCGGATGCGGGGCGGATGCGGATAACAGTCGTGCGGATGCGGATAACGTTTTTCGTATCCGCGCAGGGCTCTACCTATAAGCCCTGCCCTACAAACGACCATCAGTGGAAACGGACACGAGCTTTTCCCACGGTAGACCAAACCTGGTAAATACATCTTCCACGCATTGCAGTATGACCTCACCTGTCATTGTGTCTTTGAGAGGACATAGCCTACATCCAGGCTTCGCTCGCGAATATTCTAGTTGTAAAGAGTACACTTAGCAAAATCTCAATCATGAATGCTATGACTGATTTATCCTTGGTATAGATAATCAGACTTTATCAATTCAGCTACTGGTGCAGTGGTTAGGGGTTTGTCATTCCTTCATAGGTATATCAGAGCGAAGTTAGTTTTCTGGGAATACCACAGACACTGTTAATTTAATAATATTAATAATAATAATAATAATAATAATAAAATTAAAATTAGCCTATAGACATCCCGTAAGGGCAAATGCCTCCTGTTTGCACAGGGACGTGCTCGTGATTAGGCTCCGAAGGTGAGCATCCATGGGAGCTTAAGGGCCTTTAAATATGGTTTTCGGAGACCCTTTATAGTCGGGTGAAAAATACCTTTCGTACCACACTCACTCGTGGAAATTGCGTGAAAAAATTCTAGAGTGCCCCTTGACCCCCCTTAAGTGCATTATACTGTATGTATTGATGAATTTTACAGCTTAATTTGGTTCAGTGATAACCTTATAACCGTCTGGAAACTTTCACAGTAATGTAATAATTGGAATTGCATTGCGTCTTACAGAAATAGATGGACCTGTGAGATTCTGTTACCATGGTTACCGTGTTGCATTCTTTCATTTCAGCTTCCATCAAGATACAGAATGTTACCATCATGAACATCTATAAACCTCCACTGGTCTGCTGGCCAGATCCCATCGCACTTGTACCTGATGAAGATAGTGTAATACTTGGCGATTTCCACAGCCATCATACTTCCTGGGGATATGACAGAAATGATGATAATGGGGACAAGTTGTTTGAATGGATGGATTTAAATAATCTCACACTGATATTTGATGCTAAAGACCGAGGCACATTCCAATCTTCTCGTTGGAACCAGGACTACTCTCCTGACCTATGTTTTGTATCACACAGCCTAATGACTCCAACACCACAAATCAGTAGACAAGTTATGAATGACTTCCCGCGCAGCCAACACAGACCCATCATTTATAACATCGGTATTCATATACCTGTAATAAGATCTGGACCCCAACCCCGCTGGAACTTCCAAAAAGATGACTGGGATATGTAAGCAAGATATACTGATGCTAATGTTCGATGGGTGCAACCAACCGCTGAGAACTATGACCGGTTTGTTGGCTTGATCAAGGCTGCTGCCAAAAAGAAGCATCCCTAGAGGAGTCCGAAAAGACTATATCCCTGGTTGGAATGAAGAAACAACTCGTCTAAGCTGTGAATTTGAAAAAGACAGCAGGCGAGAGAAAGCAATTGAAGTGCTGAAATCCTTGGACAGTGCTAGGAGAGAGAAATGGTCCAAGACTGTTGAAAACTTGAATTTTACCCACTCAAGTGGGAAAGCATGGTCCCTCATACTAAAACCGGACCCAACGTCTATACCATCGAGAAAGCAATCAAGGATCAATGTAGAATCCATAGCTAACCAACTTGTTTCTACATCTAGGACTGAAGGACAGAAGAAGTTCAGTAGAAAGATACGACTGGAATTCAACCAGTTAAAACAAGAAGTCCAACCACATCCGTTGTACTCACGCCCATTTTCTTTAGAAGAGATACAAAAGGTTTTAGATGGTCTTCAGACTGGCAAAGCATCAGGATTTGATGGCGTGTACCCAGAGTTCCTTAAGAAATGTGGCCCAGCAACCAAGCGATGGCTTGCCACCTTCTTCAGCTCCATTCTGCATTCAGGACGCCTGCCTCCATCTTTCAAGAAGACCAAAATTATTGCAATATTGAAACCAGGGAAGGATCCTAAGCTACCTCAAAGCTACAGACCTATTTCCTTGCTTAGTGTCACCTACAAACTACTTGAAAGGCTTTTACTGAATAGGATTGCTCCTGCAATTGAGTCACTGATTTTTGTTGAACAAGCTGGATTTCGCCCAAAACGAGACTGCTGAGATCAAGTCCTTGCCCTGTCTTCCTATCTAGAAGCTGGTTTTGAGGAGAAGCTCAAAAGTGTTTCTGTCTTCCTAGATCTCTCAGCAGCCTATGATACTGTCTGGAGGAAAGGACTTCTCCTCAAACTTATAAAGGCAGTTCCTTGCCTTAAAATAGTCACCCTGATTGGCAATATGCTGAGTAACAGGCTATTCCAAGTGTTTACTGAAAAAGTTAGAAGCAGGTTCCACACTATTAATAATGGTCTGCCACAGGGATCAGTTCTATTCCCTCTGCTATTCAACTTGTACACCCATGACCTGCCCGAAACTATATCCCGAAAATTCATCTATGCGGACGATATAAATCTTACAGTCCAAAATACCACCTTTAATGAAGCAGAGGATATAATGAATGGAGATCTTCAGAAGATGGATGAGTACTTCTAGAAGTGGCGCCTCCAGCAAGTGCATCAAAATCTGAAGTTGCCACATTCCACCTTAACAACCTAGAGGCAAACTACCAGCCTAGAGTTAAGTTTAGAAATCAATACCTAAAGTGCAACAGATGTCCTAAGTACTTAGGCATAGCATTGGATAGGACACTGACATATCAACAACATACAGAAAAGCTGCAAAACTAAAAAGTGGCAAAGTAGCTGGAACATCATGGGGCGCTGACGCCAGCACACTCAGGACTACCGCTCTGTCTGTCGTATATTCTCCAGCTGAATATTGTGCAGGCGTGTGGTTGAACAGGCAATGCGCATCATCTCTGGTACTCTACGTTGCACCCCTACCCAGTGGCTACCTACACTTTGAAATATCGCTCCACCCCATATAAGGAGACAGCAAGCTCTTGTTCGCTTGTGGTACAGGATCAAAGAAAATGCTGAGCTTCCTATTCATCAGGATGTCATACGGCTCTCTACAAAGAGATTGAAATCCCGAAAGCCAGCATGCAAAACGGCTATTGATCTTTCGTCCACTGAGTTCAACCTCCGAAAAGCCTGGAGAGATAAATGGCCAAACTCCTCACCTCGCGGCTTACTTCAAATCAGTGACCCCACCACAAGACATGCTGGTTTTAATCTTCCTCGGGCAGTTAGGTCAAGGCTCAACAGAATCCGATGTGGTACCGGTCGAACAGATGCAGCCCTACACCAGTGGGGTTGGATAGATTCCCCCCGATGTGACTGTGGTTTTGAAATGCAGACTATCGAGCATATTGTGCAGGAGTGCCCTCTGCATTCATATCCCGGCGCCTTGGATGATCTCCACTCAGCAACTCCTGATGCAATTGCGTGGATTACAGACCTTCCTGTCCAAATTTGATATGATGGTCCTAATGCTGTGAATAGTGTTTATTGTAAATAGTGTATATACTGTAATTATTTTCTGTCTTGTAAGCATCATACGCTAAATAAATAAATAATAATTATGTCCTTGTAAACATACATGTTTTAAGGTATTTATTTAATTGTGAGGCATTTAAAGAGTAAGTGAGTGCGTTTCGCTTACGCATTGGGTTCTGCTGAACCTGTAGGTACCCCATATGTGTAGGTTGGTGTTAATGGGACCTTATTTTCGGAACAAAACTGGAATGGGACCTTAGCCAAATGATATAGCGAGGGATTGCCAGCTGGGCTGTGTCCGATAAGTCGATACTCTCGTCTAATGCAATGGAAAACACTATGACGTTCGAAATGAGCTCAATTAATTGTTCCACAATATCACCTGACAAACGTTCCATACGACGCGTAATACTGCTCCGCGAAAGATTGAAACTTGCGAAAGAACGTGATAATTGTGGACACAGTTCGTCTGTTACGACTTCCAAACTCTGCTTCACAAATTCACCGTCACAAAATGGTCAGGAAAAGTGGGCGATCAGCAAAGCTATTCTGTAACTAGCACAAACAACTGCATCGGAAGAGGAGGCGTCACATTCCGGTGTAAGAAACAAACGGATTTGTAATTTCGAAGGACAATTCTGTTTATTAGGCACCGTAATTCAGTTGTATCGTATATAGGTCAAGCATTATAAAACATACCTCTACTTTAGTTCCTTCCTCGCGTAGATTATTGAGCAGAGAGTCGCATTTCACCCTGAACACTTCCATACTGATTGAAGTCATGTTGTCTGTAGTGACGTTCTAAATTGAACATTTTTATGCCTAATATTTTCCCGCATACCAAATATTGTGCTCCTCCTTCGATGTCGGTGAACAGGTTATCACTAGGGCTCGGATTTTTTAGGTAAATAAATATTTTTTAATGTAAATACATATTTATGTTCGACCCTCACTATTATGTGTCAGAAAACTATCATAATGATGGTCATTATAACACTGTTTTTCATTATGATACAGTTTCTCCAGCCAATCAGAGCTCGTTCATTGACCAATTAGGTAACGATACCTTCGCGCATGCGCTCAAAATCCAACATGTCGGACATAAACACAACATCGAACTATAATAAATTACCGACGCGGAATACGCACCGTCCATATGTTCGCGTAAATAAACTGGCGAATATGAGACAAGAAATAGCACTGTACCTTAATATCACCAACCCTAATTTCTACACAGCCCATTGTCTTGAAACGACGCCGGTGACAATATTACTGAGGGGCGGCAGATGTAAACATATGGCCTGCATATGGCATTGCAAGCACACATAGCGCATGCGTCGGTCGTTCAGAGATCTTGAAAGACAGAGATATCATACTTAGCGCTCGCTCTCCAATCACAAAATTCAAGTGGCTGACTCATAACAGATATTTATGAATATTTATGTTAAAACATATAATAAAATTATAATTATCGTCGAACATAAACAGTCGTATGCAACTCGCCTATAATGGTAATTAAGACACTCGTATGGAAATTATAAAACTCGCATACGCTCGTTTTATAAAAAATACTCGTGTCTTAATTATAGCCATTATAGGCTCGTTGCATAATGTACTATTTAAGCATTCTTTCTATAAATACATAAATTCATGCTTTTCACTTATTAGTACATAAAAGGACATAATATTTCTTCTTCTTCTTCTGCCTTATCCGATACAGACGTTGGCTACCACCTTCTTATCCTGTGCAATCCCGACGAGTTCCGTGGAAGACAGTCCAAACCACGTTCTTAAATTTTCCATATTTACATTTTTTTTAATATTTCAGTTTATTTGCATTTTTGTTCTGTGTTACTTCAACGGGGAAGAACCTGTGAGCTATCTAATCTTCATGCAGAGCGTATGTCAGCTTGCTACTGTTATTCCTAATTTGTCGCCCCGTGCCACTCACTGTGCAAGCCGGCGATTTCTTTGTCCATAGCCACATTGCACCACGTGCTAGACCTACCCCTCGCCCAGCTACCTGGAACCAGTGTCACTCACATAAAGTTCATTTCTGGCAATGTGAAGTGTAAGGCAGTTCTACGATGCCTAAAGTAAAAACATCTACAAGTCATCGTCTGTTCCAGAATTTAAAGATAATTTTACTTCTGATGGGGGCATTCTGTTCTGCCAACCAAGTGGGAAAGCAAACAAGGCTGAACTTCGATCTCAAGTTAAACAACACCTCAAGGACAAGAAACATATTGCCGCAGTTTCGCGCCTTCAGAAGAAGTGTCTCGCGATAATCGTCGGTCATTTGTGATCAGGCGCGGATCTAGAGTTTGGTTTTGGGGGGGGGGGGGGGTCAGAGAATCGATCTAGAGTTTGGCTTGGGGGGGGGGGGGCGGGGGGGGGGGTTTGAGAATCGAAATTGTTAAGAAAAATGGTATCACTAAAAACGCAATCACAAAATAACCAAACGTACAAAACCAGACCAATTTTTTTGCAAGCTTCATGGATAGAAATTTGATGCGTTTAGAGCACCAAAAATACTCGTACAAATTGCAACGGCGTGTTTTGCGACTTTTACATCGAGCTTCGAGAAAAGGATCAAGGTACGTAACAGTTTCGGCAAGTCGAGTTGGTACCGACAAAGGCAGAAAGTCACAGCTTAAATTGCCAGCCAAGCTTGCAGTTTGGACGTCGGCAAAAATTGTTGGTGCGAAAAACGCCCCAGTTTCCTATCCGTGCATTACTGCACATTCATCGTGACATCACTATAAACATCGATTCGGTAATCACAAGGTTTGCTAAACAAAATAGACGAGTTGATTTTGTTGTATAACTAATAGTTTTTATACAAGAGGTTAGAAGTTGTAAATATGTACAGTTGTAACAGAACATAATAATTCCAATAAAGATAATTCAGTATTGATTAAATGAAAAAAAAAACTGTTTTTCAGTTAAAATTCGTTATGTTTTATTTGTCTGGTAATTGTGTTTTCGTTTTTTGAGTTTGCAAAAAAAAATTGGTCTCCGTTTGGGGGGGGGGGGGGGTCATGACCCCCGTGACCCCCCCCCCCCTTGAATCCGCGCCTGTTTGTGATGGACAGCCTGAAGATGTATCTAGTTGAGTATCGTAATGCTCCAGCAGTCAGTGAGACATATTTTTACTCTTTTTTGGCACATATTTTAGGTATTTTTAATACATAAAAAATAAATATTTCCCTGATTTTTAGCACCTAAAAATCCGAGCCCTAGTTATCACACTCCCAACTGGGGTTTGAAGTGTAACGTAAACCGCCACTTAACCGCATTGCTTTGACTAGCCATGTTACCTGCACAATGCACTGTGCAAAACTGTGCCATTGTATAGCGTGCAGCCGTACACATAATATACTCAGCCCGGTACAATGATGTACCCAAGGAGTAATAGCATGCGCTATAGCATGCGGAGAGTTGAAGCACTGACCACGCCCCCATACTTGCCCGGCTCGAGCGGTATATGGAGCCTACGACCGTATACTTATTTATTAGTGGGATTTAAGTATGATTACTAGTAAAAGATTCATGTGCAGGTATAGTACAGAGCTGTAAGGTAGGCCTATATGACGATGGAAATCAAGGAATATTTGTTGATCTTTGCTGGCTAGCGTGAAGTGTACGGCAGTCACAATGCAAGGCGAATAATTACCGAGATACCAGTAGGTCTGCCATTATATTCACGAATGTGTATTAAATAAATTAAATAAATTTTAAATATTAAGGCATGTGAACTAATTGGGTGGTGGCGTTGTTGTTTTTATTGGACGATGTTTTTAAAGAAATAGGCCAGTTCAGTTCCGGTAACAAACTAACCAAGGTCTAGGCTGAGGTTTTAGATTAACACGCTAAAATAAGCAAATAATGGCATATCAATCTTCTAATACCCACGACCAATAAATCTAGAGCTCAAGCCAAGTTAAAAATAGATTGGGGGTAATTAGATTACAGTAATACCGTTCATTAATTGACACGTAGAAACTATTTCCAGTAAGAAAAGAAGGAAAATATTCGTAATTAATTCCTAGCAATCAAAATACTTATATTGGGGGACACATATGCCAATATTTGAACATTGAACGAATGGTACTATAATAGGACAGTACCATTAGGTGGCTACTCTAAGGATGAAAACTTAACACAATAAATGGCAACTTATTTACTTACTTACTTAAGTGAGTTATTTCATTACCACGGCCGCGCGAAGCGCGGCTGTGGTCGGGCCGTCGGCTAAACGAGTAGCCCTTAGGCCAAAGAGAAGGAAATAGTAAGATGAATAAGGTTAGAAGTTAATTGAGAGGTATGTGTCGTACATACATGAAAGTGAATGTGAATGATGAACTGGCGCAGAGGAATACCGGACCACCGGCGGAACCCCAGAGGAGACCCCCACACCCCACCCGCCAGGGAGGAACCCCCCAAACACCCCCATTTATTGAGAAAGACAAATACAGAGAGTATACATTTACAAAGAAACACAATGTGGGCAAAAAAGACAAAACACACAGAAATAGAAGTAAACATTGCACGAGGAAGCCGTCTGGCGAATGTATAATGATGAGTAGAAGTGGAGAGGAGGAATTACGATATTGGGAGACACAGTAGACAGCTGAGCGAGAGGGGGTAAGGAAAAGCAGGAGCGGGAAGACAGAAATCGAATGAAGAAGGAATGGCGCCAAAGAGGCGATCAGGAGACGGGTTAGCGTATGAGAAGTATGAACATGTGCAAGTAAAAACCATATAAAGCAATAAAAGTTCAGAGTGTTCATCAATGTTCTAATATCACACACGTAACACACGAGGCACAATCATAGATACGTGAAAGCGTGAGCACACGGTATGGGGGATGAAGATAAGCACGTAAGGGGAACGTAGCACTGGTGGCATATATGCCGGGACGACTTTGGTGGCACAGGGGAGGCACCGTGTCCCCAGGAGCAAAAGCAAGATAGTAAGTAAAGAAAAAGTAGCACAAGTGTATCAACTGGGGCGGGGCACGGCTGGATTAATGTTAAGTGATAGGCGGAGGGAAGAGGTGAGAATTGGCAGGAGTACGAGTATCGTCAAGGATAGCTCGGGCTAAGGGGGAGGTGGCAAGTGCGTCAGCGAAATCGGGAGAGTTGCGAAGGAGAGCAGCGGAGAGATACTTATGACGAAGAGAGTGGATATGAGAGAGAATAGGGGGGAAGGAATAATAGGGTTGGAAATGAGCGATGGGGGTATCGTAGGGAAGGCGGTGGGCAATTCGGATAGCATGACGATCGAGGCGGTGAAGGCGATGATATTGGAGAGGAGTGGCAGTGAGCCAGGCGAGGGAAGCATACGTAAGGACGGGGCGGAGAAAGGTGCGGTATATATTGAGAAGTTGGGCGGGTCGGAGGCCCCAGGTGGGGCCGGTGAGGGATCGGAGAGCGTGGAAGCGGCGAAGAAGTTTACTGTACACGGAGTTAAGGTGATGGGTCCAAAGGAGATTGTTTTGAAAGATGATACCGAGGTAAGTTAGCGTAGGAGTTTCTAGGAGAGGGGTGTTATAAAGGGTGAGTTGAATTTTATGGCGGGGACGGCAGAGGCGGGAACGGCGGCGGAAGACAACGAGTTGAGTCTTGGCGGGATTGATCTTAATATGGGATTCGTTGAACCAGTCTTGGAGGATGTCGAGGTAGGCTTGGAGCGTTCGGGTAAGGGTGGGAGCGGTATTGCCAAGGGCTAGGATGGCGAGGTCGTCGGCGTATTGGTAAAGGCGCAGAGGGGGATCAGGATGTGGAATATCGTAAGTAAAAAGGATGTAGAGTAAAGGAGAGAGAGGAGAACCTTGGGGAACACCAGCAGTAAGAGAAAAAGTAAAAGAGGGGGTACGATGAATAAGGATTTGGGCAGTGCGATGATGGAGGAAATTGTATAGGAGACGAAGAATAGTGGGGGGAATGGGGAGATGGCGAAGCTTGAACATGAGAACTGGGAGGTAGACGGTGTCAAAGGCTTTGGCAACGTCGAGGCAGAGGAGGGCGGCAGTGCGGTGAGGTTTAACGTGGGCTTGGAGAGAGGATGTGAGGTGAAAGAGATGATCGTGAGTGGAACGATGAGGGCGAAAACCAGCTTGGGATTCAGGCAAAAGACGGAGAGACGAGAGGTATGTGGAGAGTCGGCGGGCAAGAATAATTTCAAAAAGTTTAGAGAGGACGGGGAGAAGGCTAATCGGACGGTAAGAGTTGAGGTCAGCAGGAGGTTTACCAGGTTTGAGGAATAGAAGGATGTTGGCATGTCACCAATGAAGGGGATAAGCACCTGTGTAAAGGAGAGTGGTATAAATGGTACTGAGGAGGTCAATAAGGACTGGCGGGGCTTCTTGAAGATGGCGATAAGTTATGAAATCAGAGGAAGGAGCAGTATTAGGGCGATGACGAAGAGCAGTGAGAATGTCCAGAGGAGTAATCGGGGCATTAAGAGGATGATAATAATCAACGTCCGGAAAATGAGTGAAGGAAGGTTGGAGAGAGGGAAGAGCGGGGTCACTAAGACGATGGAGGAGAAGTTCTTGTGGGTGGTGAAAGGAAGGGTCCTGTACGGGGGAAAAGACTCGAACATAGTGAGAGGCAAAGAGATCAGCTTTCTCTTGGGCAGTGACAGGGACAAGGGTAGGAGTGATAATAGGGTATTTGGGCCGGGGAGGGGTATTTTTAGTGAGACGGCGGAAAGTAGACCAAAATTTGGAAGGATCGGGAGTATGGGAGAGATTGGTGCAAGCGGTAGTCCAGTTTTTGTGTTTTATGGCATTAATGTAGGATTTGGCATGACGAATAGTGCGGCGATGTTGGCGGAGAGTGGCAGGGTCACGAGTCCGGAGAAAGTTTTTATAGAGGGCATGGGCGAGGTTGAGGAGATTGAGGGCCTTGGGGGGTATAGGAGGTTTGGAGGGATGGTAGGAATGACGAGGAATGTGCAATCGGTCGGCGGTTTGAATAGCAGTTTCGAGTTCTTGAATCAGGGTGAGGAGATTAGGAAGGGAGGTAGGGGGAGTAGGGTGGAGCAGGAGGTTGGCGATAGTGTGGCGATAAGCATTCCAGTCGGTGAGGTTATAACGACGAGTAGGGGGGGTTTTAGGAGGATTAGGATTGCGAGGAAAGATATGGGGAATGTGAATCAGAGCGGGGAGATGGTCGCTACCAAGGGAAGGAAGCATGTGGATAAGAGGGGTAGGGGTGAGAGAAGGGGTAAGGATAATGACATCAGGGGTAGAAGAACGTGTAGGAATAGTATGGGAAGGAAAAAGAGCACGCACGCCACGGATGTGAGTAAAATGATTTTGAAAAGCAAGATTATCGGCCACGGTGTAAGACGTAATGTTAAGATCAGCAGCTAAGATATAATTAGGAAAATTCCTATCTAAATAATTAAGAAAATCTATGGGGGGAGGAGAACGCGGAGCAAGATAGATAGTGGCCAAGATAATAGATTTACCAGGAGTGAAGATTTCAACGATTAAGTATTCTTGAAAACGATTAGGGAAAGTATAAAAATGTTGACGGGTGGTAATATGATTACGTACCCCGATCGCAACCCCCCCCCCCCCCCGCCCCCCCCCCCCTCACCGGCCTATCGGCACGGAAGAGGGTGAAGCCGGGGAAGTGCGGCCGGCGGTGAAAAGTATAAAAGGTTTCATTAAACATAAAAACATCCGGGGCGTGCTGGGAGAGGGTCAGGTCAATGAGCGCACGATTAGAATTTGCAGAGCGGGTATTGCCGTATAAGAGCTTTAGAGACATAAGAGGAGCTCACATTCAAAAGAGACTTTGTCCAAAAATTCAAAAAAATGTGCTTAGTACAGGTTTCACTTTGTGAGATTTATCCTGAGGTCCCAACACCCTGTAAACATTCAAAAGTGACTTTGTCTTGGCTATATTGATCTCTGAAAGTAGACTATTCATTCAAAAAACAACTTTGTCCACTGCAGTATTCGTTCAAACAAGACTTTGTGTACTTCAGCCAATCAGAACTCTAGCATTATACGAATTGACTCCCATCATGCTTTGCGTGAACAGCGAGGTAGTGTATGACCTGTGTGTATGATGATTATTGCTTTTGCTGTTCAATCCAACTTCTGATTAATGTTTCCTCTGTCATATTGGTTATTCACGATTCTTGTGAAACAGTTCTAGTCGGAGATTGTTACAAAGGAAATGGAAAGATAGCATGATGGGAGAAATTAATCAGAAACTTGAGCATAACAATCAGAAGTTAGATCAAGTACGGTAGCTAAAGTTAATGAGAAGTTTGGTCAAGATTATAAAAAGTTGATAGAAAGCCTAGTACAAGTGATAAGTGAGATCAGAGGAGAGATTAAGGGCCAGTTAGAGGAGATTGTAGGTGAAAGTAGAAGAGAGGTAGAGGATATTGTAGGTGAAGGTAGAGGAGATTGTAGGTGAAAGCAGAGTAGAAGTTGAGGAGAGACTGGATGTAGTTGTTAATAGAGTAGATGAGATGAAGGATCAGGTTGAGGAGGAAGGAAGGAAGCTTTTAGTTTTACGTGACCATTAACCATACGATCATGAGCCACGGGACCTCCTTTTTACGTAGAATCTGAACCACAGGGCATGGCATTTAACTTCGAAAATCTCACATGCATTGACCGGGAATCGATCCCGGTCCACCTTGGTGAGAGGCCACCACGCCCCTTAAGTAGATTATATTGTAGGAGTTAGTTAGTTAGTTATTGTTGTTTTAAGAGGCGGAACTACGAGGTCATCTGCCTCAGATTTTAGGAGAAATTAGAATAGAGGTTGAAGAGAGGAAAGAATAGATCAAAGAGAGAAAAAGAAGGGAACAATGAAACGGAAGTGAGAGAGAAATGGGTGAAATAAACTTAGAAATGTAAGTAGGTGAAAATTGGTTTAGGCGAAAAGATTTGCAATGGTACAAGAGGTTGTTAATGGATACACCTGCAGCAAGTGTTCCTCGTGAGGAAGTATTATGTGACTGGAAGATGATGTGGGATTCCATATATAAAAGAAGATTTTTGTTGTAACGTTTCATAAGAATGGACGTTTTGAATATTAACTAAGTAAATGACATTGCGGTTGAATGTTCGGCTTATTACAATGTTTCGAAATGAGTTAGATGCTTAGGCCTTATCAAAATATTATGCAGTCAAAGAGGACTATGTCCCATGTTCATGCAAACAAAAAGGATTATGTCTTTTCTGTTCAGTCAATAACAACTATGTCCAGAATTTAGTATGTAAATACTGAATATCTACTGTAGTTTGATTTCATTAGAGTATCTTGTTACATTTTTATAACCCATATGTGTGTACATAAATGCATAAAATAAGCAATAAGATGTTAATTTGAGAGAAATCGGTTTTTTGGTCATTCCCTAAAGTTGTATTTGAGTGACAAAGTCTCTTTTGAAAGTTAGCTCCTCATAAAGTTTACGTAACCAATGGATTGTTACTCAGGGGAAAGAATGCAAAGTGCATGCGATTCCCCGAGTAAGCTATGTCCAAATGGGTAGAGAAGCAGAGACGTGCGGCCAATTGGACCTGTTGGGCGATGAGGGAGCGTTGGAATGGAAGGACGTTCTGGAGAACCATCGTGAGAAAACGCACGATGTTCTCCGAACTGGGGGAAAGGAGGACGGAGGAAGGTTGTGAGGTGGGAAGATCCTGAGAGATGACCGGGGTCACCGCCTCAGGTTGGGACGGGAGGGGAGCGGGTTTGCTCTTACACTTGTAAGAGAAGGCAGGATGGGGATCACCACAGTTAATACACTTGGGTTGAGCCTTATTTTGACAAAAATTAGTGGGGTGCTCCTGGGAGCAGAAGGCGCATACCTGGTCATGTTGGCAGGGCTGGTTGGGCAGGTGGTCGTACCGCTGGCACTTGTCGCAGCGGATGCGCTGGGGCGGCGATACTCTGGACGGCTCCACACGATGGCGGCGGGCGAAGATGAGCGCGCCATCCCGAAGAAGGGCGTCGAGCGTGGCGGTATCCCTGGTGAGTATCCGCACCAATGATGTCGGGCCAGCAGCATTCCGGATGCGGGCGACGCGGTAGACCAGATGGTCCCCCTGCGTGAGTTGCTGGAGAACCTCATCCTCGGTGAAATCACGATCCACCCCGTAAGCCACCACAGAGAGTAATGGTGTGGGGCGAGCTGGAGGGGCGGGGGGAAAGCGAGGTAGGCGGTTGGGTTGAAGAGATGTTGCCCTGGCACGAGGGCCAAATTGGGCAACCCCAACCTTGGTGGAGAGATGGGTGAAGAAGGGCTTGCTGGTTTTGAGGTGGTAACTGTCCTTGGAACGCTGGATTTCAAGGTTATAGGAGGAAAGATCGGGGGTATACTGGGAAAGGATGGTAAAAATGGCACGGGTGTTTGCCTTGGCCAATTCAACTTCTGACAGTTTGATTATGTAGAAGGTAGGAGGGGGAACGATAGTAGGAGTGACAATGCTGCGTTGCCGTACCTGCGGATGGAGAGCCGGGTTACAGTCAACCTGGGCGTAGCTGCGTACATGAGTGGGCATGTACGTGGCCGGATTGAAGGTCAACGTCGGAGAGAGTGGCGGCGGAGGTTGGTAAGGCGCCACGTTGCCGGAGGCCGGTGGTAAGACGTCGATGCCCAGAAGCCTGAGATGCGGCATAGGTACTGCCGGTGGTATAAGTAGATGACCCATCTGACTGATCTTCAGCGCAGATGCGCTTGCGGCTCTCAGGACTGGAGGGTTCAGTGTCAGCAATCCTGCGGGGCTGTTTGATGGATTCAGCCTCCATGTCCCGGTCATCGCCTAGGTCGCCAGAAGTAGAAGTAGAAGTCGATGGAATACAGAGCGATAGAAGCGGCGGTGGAAGCTTGGAAGGATCCATGAGGATCACGCTCAATTCGATGGGTCTAGAAGGTTCGAGAAACACTGACGCAACACACGATAGCACTGATGACGAACTCACGGAAATATGTAGAATGACGTAGAAAGTTGCAAATATGTATGATATAGATGAATACACTGACGGGCAGAGTGACTCCACTGTGCTTAGATTAACCAAAGAGTAGTGTTAAATGGCAAATAAAGTGCATTTACTTGTGAAATGACATTACTTTGGCAGGTGGGAGTTCTGTTTGTGCAAACATCTGTCCCACACGTCGACATTTCGTCCCAATCGCGAAATATCACTACTTTTAAGTAGGTACGTCACACCATTTCATGCTTTTCTTATGGGACTACCGCAATGTTTTGAACATATGTGAAGAAGTAACTTCTGGCTTCACTTCCTTGCCGTTAGGGCTTCTCCTTATTACGCCTTGGGTTGCCATCTAGTCGTTCCAGCACAAACTATTAGTGAGCCGTCAGCTGGTTCCGGTTCCTTGGCCCCGCTCGTGCTCACGTAATTGGCTCCGGGAGCTGCACTCTCTCATTGCCCACCTATGGTTTACGGTATAATCTTTCAAATATACAGTAGTTAGGCTATTGTGAGAGGTTGCAAGAGTGTCAAATTAGCGGCTTCGGTGTCGAAGTCGCTAGCATGCTGAGCTTCTTATGCCCAAGATCGCGGGTTCAAACCCAGCCGATTTCGTCGGTTTTTTAAGAGCGTTAAAATCCCTCAGTAAGCCATCCTTCGGAGGGGAAGTAAAGCTGGCGATCCCATGTCATAGATTTATGGCATGTAAAAGAACCTTCCACTAACTACACCTGTGGAAGCTAAAATTTGTAGGTTAGTTTGATAACGATATATTAGTTCCAACGTTCGCCAACAGGTGCTGACTGCGATGGAATTTAGTAGCCACGTCCGCAGCTAGTTGTCGTTGTCGTGGATGGTAGCATTTGATGGCAAAAGTAGGAACTACTTGAAAAAAATAATCGTCTGGAGTCCTTCTACCTGAATCACAGATAACACACACTAATACAGTCTACACAATTAACACCGCTTCTCAGACAAATTCTACACACACACAAAGTACACGGGGCTACATGACCGCAATGTCGCAGCCCCTAAACTAAGGAACCAACCAATCAAGAGTGTCAAATTAACTTAATATCAGCATATTAACGCCTCACGGTAAATGTTTCACCATTTAGCGATTGATAATTAATTATACATTACTACTTAAATATTAGGTTTGCCACGGTGGGTGAGTGGTTAACGTGTCGGGCTACCAACTCCAAGCTTGCAGGTTCGTTGCTGGCCGTGGTAAGTGATTTTTGTAAGGCGGCAAAATCACGACTCGCATGTCATATGTTGTTGGCATGTTAAAGAACCCATTTGAATTCAGTAGGCCGTGTTCATAATGGCAAAATTAATATCGGGATTTTCCGCCAACACAAAGTTCCTCCATTCTCTACTAGTAAGCGCTATAGTGTCAAAGAGCTTAGATATCTAACCTCCTTGACTTTATAGCGTTGCAAGGAACGACGAAATTCGACATGCAAGCTGCCATCTGGGTGTCAAATAACAAAGCCTGCACTCGGCACCCGATGCCATACGATATTATTATTACTACTTAAATATTGCGTATTACTTGAATACCGCCGTGTGGCTGTAGTCTTTTAATTAGGAGCCGACGCGACGCGACTTTTGTTATAACTGAAGACCTAAATCCGTCCCCTTTGCGTTTCTCAAATTTAATTCTGGTCTAAGGGGTGGAACGGGGTACACTCAGCCTCGTGAGGAGAAATTAAGAAGATGTGTGCTCTATCCCAGCCTCAGTCATCCTGTAAGTAGTTTTCTGTGCTTTTTGCGATTTTTGTCTGGAAGGTAACGTGTGGGTAAAAATGTATCAACATCAGTTACATCTTAATATATTTTTTATAAGACTGTTGCAATAAATGTTTCATAAAATAAATGACTAGATTCTAGGGGGGATGGAATTAGGATACCTTATTTGGAAAGTCAAATTTGGGTTCGTTTGATTATTTATTGTTTTTGGTAAGGAAAGATTTATTTCGTAGAATCACAGCAGCAATATTGTGTTGAGTTGTTGAAATCAGTTTTTTTAAATTGTTTCTAAGTTCAAAAACATTTTTAGAATTGAAGAATTTGCTTATGGGGACGGTATTTCGGCAATTTACTTTACAGGAACAGCATAATAACACAGGTTATCAGAGAAACACAAACGCAAGAACACGAGGCTAAGTGACCACAACGACTAAGCCCTGAAATAAAACGGCAATAACAACAACGTTAAAGCCTATTCCGAGTGTATCTGGGGAGGGAATTGGAAGGGTGGTCCTCCCTTGAAACCGAGCACAGTGACGATATTGTGGGACTCGTTTGTTACTGGCTGAGCGGTTCACGTGGAACCAGCAGCCATGTTCGGTCAACTTGAGTACCGTATGGTATATTGCATTATGGAGTTGTACGCATTTTAGCCACACACATCCACAATGGGGAGGGCATAGGCCTACCGTAATCCTGAGAGCTAATGTCCACCTCTTAACTCTGAGTCAGATTCGTTATCGCACATGTAAATTGAAGTGGTTGGTGATGTATTGACAGAGGTGACGATTAAGTTCCTCCCGGGATTTAGTGGCCGTAAAAATGAAGTAGGGATAATCACATATTAAGAACAATGTCTTTTAGGAACTGTTCTGCTTCATCTCCACTTAGTATAAAACAAAGTCACCGATTCTTGGATGTCACGGGTAATCCCGAGAACCACTGGATGGATTTTGATGCGGTTTTCAACATTCAGTAAAGGGTACCTCGAGGAGGGTTTCTGTAGAAAATAATGTATTTATGATCAAAGTAAGCCAGCCAGTAACGATTTCAGTGAAAGAGTCGAAAAGAAAACCTGGCGTCCATGCGCTTTTAAGCTTACGCTGGACAAATCGTTAAAAATATCAATATGCTATGAGTGTAAGAATTGTTCAGGATGAAACGTTATACAAAATAGTCCGTGGGAGAATATCTCTATCTTCAATACAACGGCCACGCTAAGTGTTTTTACGTTTTCATTTCTTCCAACGATCTCCATTCAATTACTGAGGCGATAGTTTACGAGCTAGCTAGGGGTGAGCCTATTACCCCCAGATACAGCCAGCAGCAAACTGTCAAGTCGTGTTGAGTTAAGACTTCAGAGAAGAGTGGTTGTGTTGGAGTTTCCCTGGAAGTGCAACTCGGCTTTTCTTCATTTCGCCTGAGAACGTTTCGTTCCGCAAAATACACAGTCAAGTTAAGATTGGACGGAAGGGGGATTTGTGTTTCATGCACCTCGCCATTCTTAAATTACGTCTGATAAGAATTCGTTGCACATGTATCTCCATGATAATATAATTAATAGTCCAGTCAGTGATCTTAACCCATCATGCCGAGACGTAAAACCCATATAGGTCGTAGTTCATTGACATCGAAAAAAGAAGTGCTTATCACGTAAAGCATTCATAACTGTTCCCGGGCGAAGCCGGCGCGGGTCGCTTCATTGTCGATAATTTGATTCTGTACTTTCCCGAAATTTCGTGGTTTCTAAAAGTATATTTCAAAAGGAATAATTGCCGCTGTACACTATTTATTTACAGGTCCGTACTAGAAAACATTTATTATTATTATTATGTAAGCGGCTTCGGTGGCATACTTGGTAGCATGCTGAACTGCTGTGCCCAAGATAGCGGGTTCAAACCCGGCCAAAGTCGTCGGATTTTTAAGAGCGTTAAAATCCTTCAGTATGCCTTCCTTCGGAGGGGAAGTAAAGCCGGCGGTCCCATGTCACAGATTTATGGCATGTAAAAGAGCCTTTCACAGACTCAACTTGTGTGGAGCTAAATTTCTAGGTAAGATTTCGTTGTAACGCTCTATCAAAGTTCCACGTTCACCACTAGGTATTATTGACATCTGGTAGCGAAAGTTGGAACTACTTGAAATTTAATGGAATTTGCGGCTCACCCTACGGGTATCCGCTTGAAGCAGCTACAACCTCTGGCGAGCCGAAATGGCCTCGGACACTCCCGGCACTAAAGGCCATACGATAGATAGATAGATTATTATGTAGCCTACGCATAGTGTGAGTGGTTAGCATTGTTGACTCACAGCCCGGAAGCCCAGGTTCGGTTACCAGCTATGCCAAGAAACTTACATCTGGTTTGAGAGAGTGGAACTGTACCATTGGCGTGGAAGTCACCTAAGTTAAGCGGTGTTAAATTTTGAAGACATGTTCCTGACCAGTTGGCTACATGAGTTAACTTACTATTATTATTATTATTATTATTAGGTTACGACATGGTTTCAAGGATGGCAATTATTAATGATAGCCTGATGGTAATGTGACAACCTCGTGTTGGTCGATTTACTCAGAACCCCTCCAGGGCGAAATTCTGGCACCCCGGAGTCTCTATTGACACAGAAGTTAAAAGAAACAGTTTATAACAATAACAGAATGTTCGCCTCGGTGATTAGGTTTACGATTGACCAACTTTTGGTGTAGCGGCTAACATTTTTGGCTGTCACCCTGGAAGTCTGACTTCGATTCCTTTCTCTGCTAAGATATTTTATTCTGGTTTGGGGGCTGATACGACGTGGTCGAACATCAATTCCGCTCGATTTTCCTTAATTCCACTCGGTCCTCCAAGGAACCCAAAAATAAGTTCCTCAACTCCGCTCAAGCTTTGACAAGGGGTCGGCAAAGGGGTTATCCCCAATGACGTAAACAAATGTCATAACCCTCCTGCTCGCATACCAAGGGCCGGGTCAAACACCTTCTGCAGCGCATTTTGATTTAACGAATGAGCGGACATGACTTCAGAGCGTTTGACCGATGGCGTGGCGGTGTTCTCAAGACATTGTTGTGCTATTGGTCAACCGCTCAGATGTCAAGTCCGCTCATTTGTTAAATCAGGTATAAAGTGTGTGGCACATTATAACTTACATGGCAGAAAATACAAGTGATTTAAAATTAATCATAATATTCTTTTAAATAAGCCTGCGAAGTTTTCAATTTTTTCTACAAATTTTATACATTGTTTTTAGCATGTGCATAATTAAATGTTTGTATGTTTGTATGTTTTTTAACCTGGTCAGACATTATTAAATTAAATTTAGATAATAATCGGTGTATAATTTGTACCTAAAAATACTTTCGATATCAGCTGCGGATGCTGAAAATACTGTTTGCCAGCCTAGAACGGATAAATCAGCTGCATTCAAGAATTCACTCATGAGCTGCATAAGGAGTTTGACCCGACCCTTGGTATGCGAGCAGGAGGGTTATGCCATTTGTTTACGTCATTGGGGATAACCCCTTTGTCGACCCCTTGTCAAAGCCTGAGCAGAGTTGAGGAACTCATTTTTGGGTCCCTTGGAGGACCGAGTGGAATTGAGGTAACCCTGGCTACCTGACTGGAATTCCCGAGCGGAATTGATGCCCGCCCTACGACGTGCACTCGGCCTCGTGAAACAGAACTGAGAAGAGGTGAGTCGATTCCCGCCTTAGCCAACCAGGAAGTGGTGTTCCGTGGTGTCCCACTCCTACTCCAGGCAAATGCTGGGATGGTTCCCAACTTAAGGAAACGGCCGCCACGCCCAAACAACCACTAATGACAATAAGCAACTTGACAACGTGACCGGCCCTTCCTTCCAAGAATAATATATTCTTCTATTTCTGCCATTATCGACTTGAATCCAGCCGGCATTTGCTGTCAGTTCAAAGACGGTGAATGAACAGGTGAATTCTAGTGTGTGTTCAGTGCAAGTGGTTAGCTCGATTTACAATGAACTGCATCAAATAACGCCATTACCCATGGTCAAGTGGCTTATTAGCAGTGGTAAAAAGACAATCCATGAAAGTGATAGTGCTTCCTCTCGGCACGCCGGAAGGCGGAGGTAGATTTCACCTGGCAAGCCTGGGGATAGGCGAAAACAGGCAGAATATGCAGGTTTTCGTAGAACGATCAGATCTCATTTATTGCGAGAAAGTATTTTATAATCGGAGCTTAATTAACTTTATTTTTCGTCATTTTATGCATATATTAAACATGTTTCCGGAAGTCGAAACATGGTATCCATTGCAATAGTTAGCTTTCTAATGAAATCTCCCTAATGAGGGGGTAGGTTAAATATTTCAAGTTCGGAAGGGGAGTGCGATAGAAATCTTGGTAATCCTTATGTTAAAGGAACCGGAAAGTGCTTTCAATGTAGTAATCACACAAAATTCACATGGAGGAAAGAATAAGAGGAGATGCCCTGAGCTCGTTTGAGTGAAGCCAAGCGCTGCAACCAAAGTGGGCGTATCCTTAACTCGTATTCGGTGTTCTGTGACTTGCATGAGGCATTGTGCATGGCTAAACCTTATTTTGGCACTGGTGTTTATCGCGCTCCGGTTATGCAACTTTGGAAACGTAATAACAGTAGTGATAAGTTATTAAAAAAACTTTTCAATTCTAATCTCAGCATGTGTAGGCCTATCCTATATACCAAAAAAATAAAAATCATTCCTCTGCAAATCCCAAACGGCTGTCGGTCAATAATTACGGTAGGCCTACGAAATTAATCAATTCAAGGCTAATCGTCAAGTTTCTACCCCCCCACAAAGAAAATACCGTACGGTACCGAAAAGTATAGGCTATACCGTATTTTTTGTGCAAATATGCGTCCTTTTTTAATTGTTCTGTTTATAAATTTTGAGGTTCGTATTCTTGAATATCAAAATGTGTACGACCAATGAGTGAAAGTGGCTGTGATCAAAATTAGGCCTAATAACTGATGAATGCCTCAACACCAATAAGAACATAAAACTCAATTTGGTGTAAATACCGTAATTAGTTCGGCATCATTAATTCCCAAGATGTTCCTTCTTTGGTATAACTCGCATCTTCAGACACCTGTATTCAATTTAATCAGTGTATTATTACGTTTTGCCGCGTCTTCCTTACAAAACTAGCCTCGCAAAGGCGCTCTCATATTTATATTGCCTTTTAAAACGATAACGCAGCTTACTTGTGCCAAGTACCGTGATGTACAGAGTGTAATCTGCCTATCCAAGAAAAAAAATCTTGACTTGTCATTGCAGTTTTATGTCACTATAATCCATTACTAGTTGGAGTGGTTTGGCTTCAACAGCTTGTGCTACGCAGAGCAGCGAAGGCATCTCCTTCCGTTCTTTCCTCCATGATGCTTCAGAAAGTAGGCCTCCCTCTGAAACACTGATTAACTTAACGGACCGGGATGAGTGTCGAAGTTATCTGAGATATGTTTGTAATTAACAATGTTGCTCCCCCATTAGGACGGAGCAACTACAAAAATTGCTGAGCTATCTCACAAGAATTCTCATAAGATAGCCACGAGTAAAGTTCATTTTCTATTTCTATACCACGTTTCCTTTTATTATATATGGAAATCTTTTCATCTCATCTACAGGTATTTACATATTATTTTTCTTTTTGCGTTTGAATCGTTTCATGTAAAGTCTATTGATGGCTTGTAAGTTAAAGGAAATATTTTCTTCCATCAAAGAGTATGAAAATAATTCTCGTATGTAATTGTGTAAATGATCAATTGTGGAATCAGTGTTCCCCCAAGAGATATGTTATGTCTTCGCCAGACAACATACTTTGCCTCCAAGAGATGGCGCACAGGTAGAAGCTTGCAGCGATCGATTGCGGACACTGCCGACGCTGGCCGATCTCATCACATTAGTAGCGCTCCTTGCGGATAGCTTGTAACTGCTTTAAGTTCTTCGTCTAGTTCAGCCAGACGACACATTTCACTCGGAGCGCCCAGAGCAAGGAGTATAATAATAATATGATGCTGGTAAACTTCGCTCTACCCACAAGGGGCGCTCGTTAAAAGGATTCTTAAAAATGTTAATTTAAGTTTATTAGCACGCTAATTCCGAAAGGAAATAAGCATAACGACTTATTATAGCTTAAATTAAAAAGAAGACACTGGGTGTATGCTAAGTCATTCTACTATATTTCTTTACTTTAAAATCTATACGGAAATGTGTATAGGAAAGAAAAAGTGATGCATATTCGGGTTAGACTTGTGTCCTAGTGTTATGTGAGCGTAGTAGATTTCCATATCGTGTGGAATTAGCCTAAGCTTATTGGATATTAAGCTTTAAGCTGTTTGTGGATGGACACATGAGCAAATGTCGTGCTGTGAGCATGCATAAACAAATACTGTATGTACCTTACAACCATTTACCAAGTCGCCTCCGTAGCGTAGCGGTCAGCATGGTTATCTGCCGCCCTGGAGATCCTGGGTTCGATTCCCGGCTCTGCCACGAAATTAGAAAAGTGGTATGAGGACTGGAACGGGGTCTACTTAGCCTCGGGCGGCCCAAATGAGTAGAGGGGGTTCGATTCCCACCTCAGCCATCCTTGAAAGTGGTTTTCCGTGGTTTACCACTTCGTCTTCGGGCAAATGCCGGGATGGTACCTACTGTATGGCCACGGCCGCCTCCTTCCCTTTTCCTTGCCTATCCATCCCAATCTTCCCTTCCCTTTCCATCCCTCATGAGGCCCCTGTTTGTTTTGCCGGTGAGGCCGCCTGGGCGAAGTGCTGATCACACCTCCGCAGCGGTATCCATTCCGACCAAGTGTTATCAGCTCTAGGACACTGCCTGGAAGGCGGTAGTGGTGAGTTCCCTCGCTGAATCCGTGGGAACCACCAACCTGGAGGATAAAATTGACTAAAAAGAAAGAAAAAAAGTCCTCTCGGCACGCCGGAAGGCGGAGGTAGATTTCACCGGACAAACTTGGGGATAGGCGAAAATAGACAGAATATGCAGGTTTTCGTAGAAGGATCAGACCTCATTTATTGCGAGAAGGTATTTTATAATTGGAGCTTAATTAACTTTGTTTTTCGTCATTTTATGCTTATTTTAAACATTTTATTGTCTTATGGGAACGGTAACCTTCTTGTCATTTGGGGTCCATTTTTATACTTGTGGTCACACTGTCCTTATGCAAGGTTTCGACACTGATGTGTAACTATGTAACGGTCTGTTACTTCTTCACGCAAAATTATATCTCCCGCAGAGATTTTGGTTGGTTCCTCAGTTTAGGGGCTGTGACAACGCGGTCATGTAACCCCGTGTACTTAGGGATGGCTGTATTAGTCTGTAATGCAGGTAAGGACAGAAGACGGTCAATTTCAAGCAGTAGTTCCTAATGTTGCTACCAGGTACTACCGTCAACGACACCTACCGGTGAACTTGGCTACTAGATGCCACCTCAACCAGCAACTCGCAACGAACATTGGAACTTCCTCTCCAAAGGAAAGCATACTGAGGGATTTTTAGCGCTCTTAGAAAATCCGACGACTTTGGCCGGCTTTGAACTCGCGACCTTGGGCATAGACATTCAGCATGCTACCAGTTACGTCACCGAAGCCGCTTCACACTTAGTCAGATGGAAATCTGAATCTGATCTCGTGCAAGTGCGTTATCTTGGCAACGTGTGATGGCTCATCCCTCATCAATTTAGTAGTGTTACCATGGCAACCACTCTCGGCATTTTCTTATAATTCCGAAATCATTTTTCTCATCCCTTGGCGTAATGGTGGGTCATATCAAAAATTCTTTCAGACAAAAGTTTTAGGTAATTATTAGGGGAATATTGTCCATTTTGTACGGTTTTGATAGTGTGCCTATTAAGAGAGATATGATTAATGTTTCCAGAAAAACCCACCTTTTCCCACCCCTTTGGTCAATGGTTGGTGCTATAAAAAAAACCTTCAAACATAAATTTTTGGGCTTTATCCGACACATAGTATGAACGTTGAACGGATTCGATATTTCACATATTAAGAGAGTTATAGCAATATTTCACTTTTTCGAAAAAAAAGCCCCCCATTTTCACCCCCTTCGACCGATTTAGCCCAGTAACGAACTCGACCGAGATTTTATAGGTATACATATTCGGTAAAAAATTCAAAGTGATTGGTGTAAAATTACGGCAGTTATCGTGTCCACAAGAAACTGATATATATATATATATATTGTGCCCAACTCTAGGAATGGGTATTCCAAGATTCAGACACCTAGATATCAAGGGAAAGGCTACAGCCGCTTTTGAAAGTTGAGATATTTGAATATCGCGCTCCACTACTTCTAGAAGGAAATGGAAACTTTGTGCAGCCAAGAGCATGTTAAGTGACGTAGCGAGTAGTAGCAGAGGTCGAGACTATTTGTTGATTAAATAGTTAGCCATGGAGTAGAGACTTGAGACTTGGATCAGATTACTGGCACGGCCAAATGAAAGAGAATGTACTTAGTCTCAAGTGAATCGGACCAGAGACACCGGAGATATGAGGATTTCCAGATTTCAGCGTGATCAAGCGTGGACCCGACCGTTTTGAATAAAAGCCGACCGGCCCAAGCATCATCAGCGTGGTGCAGCGCTGGACTTGAACGAGTAAGGACGTCTACTACAGAGCTCCAGGACTACTGAGACTCCAAGAACCGCCGCGGGGAGTGCTACGGCGCGTCCCCGCCAGCCAGACAGAGAGCAGTAGCTGCCTACACGCCGCGCCGTGAACAAGAGAAGCTCCGGCAACTGCAGAGAGCCAGTCCGCCAGAGGCTGTACCACCCATCATCTCTCATTTCACTCATTTTCATCCCCCAACCGGCTCAGGAATAGCCTGGCCTAGGGTTAGATAGGGACTGCCGAGAGCCAGGGCCCCGTTCGTGTCGGATAAGCCCGCGTTCTCTAGCTCGCAATAGTTTCACCCCTCATCCCATACATAGGTAGTACCAGGCCTAAATTCCAAAAGAGCTAATTTGTCCTACACTTCGAAAAGAGCTAATTGTCTGAGCTTTTCTCGTAGGACTTAGGCCCTGGTACCCTATTATAATAAGCGTTCACTCTGACTATCCGCTATCATGCACTCGCTGTCTCCACACCATACACCCGGTCTCTCGCCTAAACGAATGGCAAGGACTGGGGTGGAAACAGTGGCCATACTCACTCTCACTACCACCACCACCGCCACTTTCACCACAACCAGTACCGCAACCAGTACTCACCTGATGGACACACCCATCCCAAACCGCATGGTGAATGAGCAAAGGCTATTCCCCGGCACGCGCATTGTTGAGCCCAGGCGGCTAAACAATTCATGCTCCGTGATTTCGGGTGATGCCGGCTCATTCACACCACCCAGCTCACCACAGTACTTCGAGCCACTCAACTTCATGGTGAATCGGTCACTGAACCTGGGCCCGAGTCTGACCCATGAGTTCCTCAGACGGATAGACCCTGGGCCTAGGCGCACGGAGACCATCACCACCGAGAGCCCGCATTCTCCGAGATAGCCCAGCCTTTCCGTGGACCCCAACCCACTAGGCCCACCGCTCAGCGTGTGTGAAGACGCCATAGCGGCGAACACTCCCACAAAAGCGGAAAGCCGAAAAGAGGGGACCCATGGCAAGGCCCCTAAGGGACAAGTAGGCCGTGCTCCACCAAAGGAGGCACCTCCCAAGCCAAACCCAGGAAAGGTGGGAGGCCAGCCAACTGAGGCGAGGAGCACGCCTGATTGCAAGGCCACCTCGACGGGAAAAGCAGCCCTGGCTCAACCAAAGAAGGCACCTCCCAATCAAAACCACGAAAAGATGGGAGGCCAGCCAACTGAGGGGAAGAGTAAGGGTGCTAGCAAGCCATCTCGGACGACGATTAAGAAGCCAGCACCAGAGCCAGCTCCTAAATCTACGCCCAAGGAAGCACAGCCTCAACCCTCCGCTGCCGACCGGACCCAGGACACTGCACCAGGGTCCGAGCTTGACGCGGAGGGCTTCACTGAAGTTGTTTCGCGGAAGAAGAAACGTGGCAAGGCAAAGAGGCGTGGTGGCCGCAAGGCACCTGCCACCCTGGCTAATAAGAGCTTGAACTCCTCATGCGAATCCACTATCCCCTGGGAAATTCGCAAACATGCAAATAAGAAGGGACGCAAACCCCCAGCCATCAGCATTTATAACACAAACATTGCTAAGATGCGCTTAGGACTACTGCACACCCTCCCCAAGGAGGAACACAACTTTGTTTTCATTCCTCCCCGCACGAACGCCCACAGAGAAGTATTGCTTCAAGTGGGGACCTGGGGCTCGTACTCGGCAGCGCTACACTACCTTAGTGGGGAAAACATTCCCTACTCGCAGGTTGTCCCTGCAAAACCAGCACAAAGGTATGTAATGCGCGCCCCGGCGAACCAGACTCCCCCTGATGCGTTCGTAGCCGCTCTCAAGGAGATGGACCTTCCCGCCATCTCTATTGAGACAATGCGCACCAACCCAGACAAGAAACAGTGCCCTCTGTACCTTGTAACAGTGGCGGACGAAGCTGGCTCTAAGAAAATTCTCAAAGTACAAGAACTCTTGAGCATGCGCGTCCGGTTCGAACCATTTCGTAAACCCGAGAAGGCGGCACAGTGCGGAGTCTGCCAGAGGCTTGGTCACACCTCGAAAGGTTGCCATGACGAGCCCCGCTGCAGGCGATGTGCTGGTGCGCACCTATCGGCCAACTGTCCCAACGGTGCAGACCGCGCATTTTCTAAATGCGCCAACTGCGAGGGTAAACACGCGGCAAATTTTATGAGCTGCCCGAGCCGCAGGGCCTACGAAGCCGCAAGGCAAAACAGGAAGCCATCAAAGGGGAAGACTGGTGGAGCTTCCCTGGCACCTGTAGACCCATCAGGTAAAAAGGCCCCATCAGGGCCCCCAGGCTCCTCAAGCACCGGCCAACAGAATAGTGGGGGGACAGATAGAGTAACACATACAGATCACCCCAACACTGAGGTCGACCCCAAGCCAGGCCCCTCAACTCAACCCGACCCAGTGACTCTGGCTCCCAAGGAACAGAGAATTAAGAAGGCCAAACAACCCCCAGCCCCCAAAAAGAACGCGACCCTAGTAGAAACCACCATGGCACCGGCACAGGAGGCCCTGGAGGACTATCCCCCAGCCTCCTCCACCCCTCGCATGCCTAAGCTAGTAGTCGCATTGCCCCCTACTCCTACGAAACCGCCCCCCCACGGCTCTCCTCAAGAGACTGCCCAAACACGCCCACCCCACAGCGACAACCACGCCAGCCCTGAGACTGAACCATCCTTTCTTGAAAGGATTGAGGCCTTCCTACGGACGCTCAACCCTGAGCTCACGATAGGCGGTGTCCTCAAGGCAGTATTTAAGCTCATTATCGAGCTAAGTACAGCCCCGTCCAGTCAATGGCTGACGATGGCTATGTCCACTATCGCCAACCTCTGCTCCACCCGTCATGGCTGACACACCAAACGAAGAAAATATCGCCGCACAACCTAACAACACAGGAATACGCGTACTAAACTGGAATGCCGATGGCATAAAGTTTAAAAAGTACGAATTAGAAACATTCCTGAGCACACATGACATACATATCGCCATATTAACAGAAACTCACCTACAACCCGGCGAATCACTCACTACCCATGGCTACAAAGTCGCAGCTAGACGGGACAGGAGAGAGTTTCTGGACCAAACTAAAGGTGGCGTAGCAGTACTAGTCCGCAGGGATATACAGTACCAGCTACTACAAATGCCTGAACTGGCCCACCTAGAAGCATGCGGAATCCGCTTGCCCGTACACAACACGCACATTAACATAGTCGCCGTGTACAATAACAACAGCCGCCGCATCGACACACATGACATTGAAACTCTCTTCAGAGTAGGCCCCCACACCATACTGGGTGGCGATTTCAATGCCAAAAGTGTTCACTGGGGCTGCGCCCGCCCCAATCCTGCGGGCACCCAACTCTACAGGCACATGATAGCCAACGAGTATGTGGTAGCAGCACCTAGTGAGCCAACATACATACCACGCAGGCGTAACGGGATCCCTGACATACTGGACATATGCCTGATAAACAACGTTACATTAAAGCACCGAGCTGAGGTAATTAATGACCTCAGCTCGGACCACATACCAGTAATTGTTAAACTGTCAGCCGACCCCCAGGTCACCGGAGAGGTCCCTAGGCAGCTGCGCAACTACAAAGCGGCAAACTGGGAAAAGTTCACGGAAGTCCTGAACTTGGACCTAACCGGCAGAGACGACCCCCCGCTCAATTCTCCCCATGACATAGACGAGGCCGTAACCTCACTTATAACAGCAATCCAACACGCCACGGACGCCAGCGTGCCCACACACACAAGACGTGAGCGGGACCTTAAGATCCCGGAACACATCAAGGCACTCATTCGGCGCCGTAATAAACACAGGCGCCTTTGGACTCGATACCACAGAGACCAAGATCGGGTGATTAAAAATCAACTAAACGCCCAGATCAAGGAACAACTACCACGACATCGCCATGAAAAATGGGGAAACTGCTCGAAAAGTTTGACACAAACACTAGGCCTGTATGGAACCTAGCGCGACACTTTACTCGCGAGCCTCATATAATCCCTACGCTCCAAGGCCCAAATGGCCCAGTGTTCGGAACCCACGATAAAGCTGAAGTCATCACTGATACCCTCGAAGAGGCATTCACGCCAAATGATGACCCCTCTGATCCTGAATTCACTCGCAGGGTGGACGCCAAGGTTGAGGAATACCTCGCTAATGCACCAAACCCGGAAGTGAGGAAAACCAACATTCATGAGATCAAGTGGATAATTCGGCACTTCCATCCCACCAAAGCACCAGGCCCAGATAATATACAGAACCTTATACTGTTCAGGCTGACAGACACCGCCCTACGTCTTCTAACAAAGATATACAACTCCATGCTGAGGCTCAAGTACTACCCCAAGCAATGGAAAAGGGCGAAAATCCTAGTATTTGGCAAACCCAATAAGGACAAGTCAGACCCAGGCAACTATCGGCCCATCAGCATACTAGACTCACTCGGCAAAGTATTTGAAAAAATCTTGCTGAAGAGACTAGTAGGCCACACCAAAGAACGAGGATTGCTTAAAAACGAACAATTCGGATTTAGGAATAAACACTCGTCCACACTGCAACTCATGCGATTAATTGAACATGCCACCGTAGGCTTCAATAAACGTCGCGACACGGGCGTAGTTTTTCTAGATATTCAAAAGGCTTTCGACAAGACATGGCATAACGGCCTACTTGCTAAGCTAATTGATTATGATTTCCATCCTGGATACATAAGGCTCATCAAGTCTTATCTAGAAGACAGAAAGTTCCAGTAGCCCAGTCATTTGGTGCTCAGAAGTGCCTGTTTCAAAACAAAATTAGGGTAGAAGGTTTCTCGACGGATTCTTATGTTTTTCGGTGTGCTGAATCCGAATCTGAAGTTTGCCAACAAAAAAAATGACGGCTTCACTGTGAAAATCGCAAAAAATCCTAAAAATTTCGGACTTTTTTCACAAAATCGCTTATAAGATGAAAAATATGCAACCTAGTGAATTTCTCATTATTTACAAAATTAAAGTAGACAAAATTTCTTTCAAAATGCACTGGGCACTTTTAGTTTTTGAGTGCAGGGTATCGCCGCTAGAGCGCGCTGAAAAAGAGCGGCGTTTTGGCACTTAGGCAAAAACGAGAGAAACTCAGCCCTAACTAGCCCCAGACACTTTCTATTCGTGTTTCCTCCATTAACACGTGTTTTATTCATGTTCTATGCTGGTAACATGATTGAAAGTTCGTTGGAAAAAAAATTTGATAAATTAATATATTCAAGTTAAGTCCATCTGAACTTATCCACCTAATGGTAAAGTGTGAAAGTGATGAGGTGAGTAATGTAAAACAGTTTTTGTGATTTTTCACTCAACATCTCACCATGTCACACATATCTCACACATTCCTAATAGCCCAGTCAAATGGTAGTCTTGACCAAAAAAAATTAGGGTAGAAGGTTTCTCGACGGATTCTTATGTTTATCGGTGAGCTGAATCTGAATCTGAAGTTTGCCAACAACAAAAATGACGGCTTCAAGTGAAAATAGCAGAAAAAACTAAAATTTTCGGACTATTTTCACAAAATTGCTTATAAGTTGAAAAGTATGCTTCCTAGTGAATTTCTCATTAGTTACAAAATTAAAGTAGCCAACATTTCCTTCAAAATTCACTGGTCACTTTTATTTTTTGAGTGCAGGGCACCGCCGCTAGAGCGCGCTGAAAAAGAGCAACTTTTTGGCACTTAGGCAAAAACGAGAGAAACTCAGCCCAACTAGCCCCAGACGCTTTCTTATCATGTTTCCTCCATGAATACGTGTTTTATTCATGCTCTATGGTGGTTACAAGATTACGAAGCCCTTGAAAAACATTGCCCACGGAGTGGTAGGAATTCATAAAGGACCGATCAAGCCGTTTTATTATTTATTTAAAAATTAAATTAAATGAATATAATGAAAAGGAATGTAATTGCAATTAACTATTATTACATTACAATTGATTTCAATTCTTTAATTGAGCTTCCTCCTTTTTGGCCTTGATGGAGCAGCCTCCGGTTACCGATCAGAAGGTCCCGGTTGATCGCTACCGGTCGGTAACTCCACTGGAAAAGGAATTGTACAAATTATTGTCCACAATACTTTCAGGTGTCGAGTTGGAAAACTGTTCGAAACCCAGTGAAATAGGGTGTATTACAAACAGGCAGTTTACCTTCTGCTGAAGTCTCCGCTATCGTCGTTGGTGATTCGACCGAGATGGAATCGTCAGGATCCTCGGACAACTCTAAAAAAGAAGTCGTACGAATACATTACAGGGTGAAGTAAGCAGACCGCATTGGAATAAGGTGGTGTACAAACATGCTATTTACCTTGTGCTGATGTATCCAGGATTGTAGGTGGTGACTCAACCGGAGAAGGGTCATCAGGGTCACCTTCATTGTCGATGTCGCATGAGTTGTCAAGGTTCAGACAGTTTCCCTCGCAGATGGTACAAAGCCTAGAGCAATATAGACCCACACGTCGACAACCGCAGGTTCTTCGAGAGTCGCCTTTGCATTTGCAAGAGACCTTGCAGAGAAGCTTGTCAGGAGCTGGGGCCTTAGCTGTTCTCGTGGGGGTGAGGCCGTTCCTCGATGACTTCCACCCCCACTGTTCTGGGTTGAGCTGATTGTCAGCCACTGCTGGATCTGGTGGTAAACTCGCAGAAAGTGCTCACGGGCTGCAGCTTCAGTGGGAGGGATCGAGGCCATGTTTCCGGTGACTTTATATGCTGTACTGAGGTACAGCTTGTACCTCAGTTCGTTTAGACGAGTGGTATGGTGGTCACCACCATATAAGGCCACTAGAAATTTTTCGCCAGCATTCACTAGCTCCTCGACTTGTGCTGTGGGTCCATGTAATGCTCATGGTAGTTTACAAGATCTGGGTTCTTCTTGAGGGTCTTCAAGAATTTCGTCTTACTCTGGTTGAACATGGCGGATGTGGAGTCACAACCACTGACAGCGTGGAGGAATAAAATATGATGGCTCAGGGGCTCCTCTAGCGAGCTGCCAGGGCTATATAGCGTCAGTGGTACTTTTCCTTTTCCTGGTTTCAGGAAGAACACGTTAGGAGAAGTGCGGATGCCTATCATGATGACGAGAAGGTCAACATCTTCTCCCACCACTGCAACTGTGCCATGCGTGTAAGCTATGGATTGAGCCGTTCTTATGATCAGGGCATCAGCATCCTCAATGGCTTGTCGTGATTCAATCCCTGCCTCACTCAGAGGAGCTCTGTGAATCTAATCTTGTTCTTGTCGTTTGAAAGAAAGTTCGAGTTTGATCATCCAGAGGCTCCTCACAAATTGCACATTCACGACGCAACATTTTCGTCCCTCACATATTCACTAATATTAACATTAGTTCACTTGAAAACACTGAACGAACGGCAGAAATCCGAAGAAGAACGCTTAGCAGTCCCACGAGGAGGAGAGAGCAAACTAAACTAAACCCGAATGGCAGAGGAGTTGGCCGGAGGCATGTAGGGGGATCTGTCAAGGACAGATGTGTCGGCAAAAAAGGGACCCTTCCTATTGAGGGCTTGAGGGTGAACATTTCACACAAAGGGGAAACGACTCCGGTTTCACACTATCAATATATTAAATATATCTCTTTAGGAATGTGTGAGATATGTGTGACATGGTGAGATGTTGAGTGAAAATCACAAAAACTGTTTTACATTACTCACCTCATCACTTTCACACTTTACCATTAGGTGGATAAGTACAGATGACTTAACTTGAATATATTAATTTATCAATTTTTTTTCCAACGAACTTTCAGTCATGATACCACCATAGAACATGAATAAAACACGTATTAATGGAGGAAACACGATTAGAAAGTGTCTGGGGCTAGTTAGGGCTGAGTTTCTCTCGTCTTTGCCTAAGTGCCAAAACGTCGCTCTTTTTCAGCGCGCTCTAGCGGCGATACCCTGCACTCAAAAACTTAAAGTGCCCAGTGCATTTTGAAAGAAATTTTGTCTACTTTAATTTTGTAAATAATGAGAAATTCACTAGGTTGCATATTTTTTAACTTATAAGCGATTTTGTGAAAAAAATCCGAAATTTTTAGGATTTTTTTGCGATTTTCACTGTGAAGCCGTCATTTTTATTGTTGGCAAACTTCAGATTCGGATTCAGCACACCGAAAAACATAAGAATCCGTCGAGAAACCTTCTACCCTAATTTTTTTTGGTCAAAACTACCATTTGACTGGGCTACAGGTCGACATACACAACATACTGTCGACAGAGAGAAGGATTAGAGCGGGCGTGCCCCAAGGTTCCCTAATTGGACCAATCCTCTACATCCTCTACACAAACGACATGCCTATGCCGGAGGAGCGACTCACAGCAACATACTTGTTTGCTGATGATACGGCTATGTCCGCCCAAAATGCACAACTCGCTTGCATACTAAGACGGCTACGAGATGCACTACGCCGGCTCGAACTATGGTTCACCAAATAGAGAATCAAGGTGAACGCTGGTAAGAGCCAGGCAGTGCTGTTCACTAAAAAGAACAGACCATCACGCCAGATAGCCAACCTTAGACCGCTCCAGCTGTTCAACCAGGACATCCAATGGACTAACACGGTCAAGTATCTAGGAGTAACACTAGATAAAAAGCTGACCATGCGACACCACGTACTCGATGTCAAAAAGAAGGTGAACAGGCGACTGATACAACTGTACCCTATCCTAAATAGGAAGAACAGACTTAACACCAAGGTAGGGGTGAGCATGTACAAGTCACTGATTAGACCAGTTATGACGTACGCCGCCCCTGCTTGGGGCTACACAGCGAAGTCAAACGTACAGGCTCTACAAGTTGTACAAAACAAATGCCTGCGGTTGGCAACAAAGCTCCCGTATGAAACACCAATACGGGAGCTTGAAGAAATTGCCAACACGCCGAGCCTGGAACAACACATTCTTAAACTCACTTGCAAAACATATCGCGCCACACTAGCTAACACGGTGAACCCACTTGTACACTGCATTGGTAGGTACAACAATCACCGTGGAAGCAAATACCCTACGCCTAAACACATCTTGTGGAGGCACTGACGTGGAGCAGATACGGCACAGGAGTTTCCAAGCGGCAAATAAATCCAGTACACAAATCTGGCCACCCCTCAACACAAGACGGCCACCCAACGCATCCCCACAAAAAAAAAAAAAAAAAAAAGCACATATTTTTTACGACATCCAACTAGGCAGTTTTGCTAGTAGAATACTGATTATTAGCTCTTAGTGTTTTTGTTAGTGCTATGTTAGCTCTAGGACGTCCAACTAGGCGGTTTGCTAGTTGGAACAAAATTAGATATTAAGATTCTATTTTGCCTTCATATCCTCATTAGATTTAGGACGTCCAACTAGGCGGTTTGCTAGTTGGATAACACTAGATTAGATTCTTATTTACATTCTAGGACAACCAACTAGGCAGTTGCTAGCTGGAAATAATTAGTTTTAGATGTTACCGTAGATTAGACTAGGCTAGAACAAATCAAGCGACACAGCCAGGCTTAAAAATAGGACAAGGGACACACATCCCACCACACTGACCGGGTGCCATCCACCTACACCTCTGTATATATGTACATATCCCTGCCTGTGCCATTTGTTTGTTCCAGCAGCAGCTAAGGGGAGCACGCCGCTCCCGGCGGACTGCCGGGACCAGGACGAGAGCGAGCGCCCCTGCATTTGCAGGCAGGTACCCTCTCCGGATCGGAGAACTGTTACAGGACGCATGGGCTAGTGGATAGTGCTGCCTTCGGGTGTGGCGATCCGCTACCCATGCGACCGCGTGCTAGCCCCAGCAGTAACAGTAGACCAGATCCCCATATGACAACAAGGCAAGTAAAGGACTCTGCGTTGCGCTGCGCGTGCGTGCATGACACAACTCCTCTACTAACAACAACCCAACCAATCCTTCCACATCCTTGCATGTGGCTATCTCCCATTCGCCAGGTTTTACTTGTAGGCAATCTTTCTTTCTGCCTATGAGGTTTTTCCCTGGCCCTTCGCTCAACCTAAACCCACTTATGTATCCCAATCCAAATGATGATGCCTGGTAGAGTACTTGGTACTGGGACAGGCAATAAGGCTCGCACGGCTCATCAAACCCCCCTCTGTTTCTCCTACTATCGTAGTGCTAACAGCATGTCGGAGGCAGCAGTAGTAAAGGTCGGCTGTCACGCGGGGGGTGCGGGCTTTAACTTTTCGGCCCCCTCCCGGAAAAAAAAGCATCATCAGCTCACTTCGAACCAAGCTCTTGCATGACAAGGTGCTGCTGCTACGTTGAGCCAAGGCACATGGTTGCCGGATCTACGCCGAAGATATCTTTAAATTGTGATAGTTACAAAAGTACTACGATACGTGTGGAACATAGTAAGTTTCCGGCAGAGGGAATCACTAAGGTGATTGTTATTTTTCTACGGACACTGGTGAAATACTTTATTTCTATATGGACATATGCTAGACTTTGTCTAGAAAGTACTTTGTCACAGTCCAGTAATAATAATTCTATACTTGGATATTTTAATCCAATTAGTCAGTTTCATATATTGTAACTTGATAACCACTCCGATCTTTCAGTATGTTGAAGGCCAGTCTATCACGGTGTTGTTCATTAGCCGACAAAGGGAAACTATAAGTTGCTTCGCGCATGATAGATGGTGATAAACCATGCCCAGGGAACGATCTTCAGAACAGCCGTTGGTTGATTTAGACTGTCAGTGTTTTCTTGTACTGAAAAGATTACCGTGAGTTATGTTACAACTGACGTATTTGAGAATAGATCATTTGGATCTGACCCCAGTTAAGCAAACTGTTATGGCTTTAACAGAAGTAAATATTATAATGGATCAACAGTTACTTCCAACTTCAAGAGATATTTCCACTATGTCTTGTTAGACAGATTGTGGGTATATAATGGCGGCCGATACAAGGATTAGACGTGCGTGTCCAATAGGACATGTATCTGGATAAATCTGGTACAGACCAGGTTCACTACGCTTCAAGACCAACATGAAATGTAAGCCACATTTGATTTTATATTATGCCTAGCTAATTGGAACAAACTCATTTTCTGCAGATGACCAACACATTTATTTTTCTTCGTATTTAAATCTTGCAATGATTTACGCAAGACACATTAGGGTTATTCTGAGTATTTTCAGCACTCAGAACAGTTTAGGATCGATGACCGAGCATAACGAGCATTTATTTGAAAGCTTCATATTTTTTTTGATAATCACGGTAATCAGCCGAGGTAACTGTAAAAGTTAATAATTATTTTTTGTTGAGAAATGGAGATTTTATCCATATTCGAAGAATCGAACATGTGGATTCTCACATAATGAAATAATAATTAAATATATTTAAAATAATATAACTAAAAAGAATAATAATAATCCACTAATAATAATAATAATGATTTTCATAACTTTTCTAAATAATTCTTGGATCTTATATTTTCTAATAATCACATTCATTGAGAGAGAGATTATGAAGTAGTTTAATCATTTCTAGTTTGGAACAGGTGATTTTCCGAAGGATAGTGGTTAGCGCAAGCCCGCATTCAACCAACATGACAGTTCTGGTTGAACAGTTAATATTTGCAATGAGCAAAGTATATTTTTCAGATAACACGGAGAGGCATGAAACGGGAAGCAAATGATATTTGTATCAATTAGGATATTTTGTATTTATATAAAATCATGACGTAAATACACATTCGAAAGTGAAATAGAGAGTATCATAAGTGTGGTAACTTCTCGATTTGAACAGAATGGTATAATAAAATCAAGTGTTTAGTGCTTTTCAGTCGGTCAACACGAATGTACCCAAAAGAGATGGGTTATGCCCTAATCCTGAAATAAATTACATGAGATTAATAAAACACTAGGATGACCAGTTTCGATCGTCAAGCGATCATCATCAGATCCATTACACTTAGGCTATAAAATCTATGTTTGAAATACAGGTGAAAATATTTACAATATGTACAATTATTTAGTTGCAGTATTGGTACTGCAACTGTCAGTGTATGCTAAATCCAGTATATATGTTAGGTGAAATGCTAAATGGTGATAGCTATCCGGAGATTGTACTTTAAGAGAGATTATATGGTTGTAAACTATGGTTAAACTATAAAATTTTAGGCTAACTACTTATCTGATTGTCTTCCGTACTACAGCTACTCGCAGTTTTCGTGTTTACTAGAACTCACTGTGCGGTCGACTGCGGTGGTTATCTTAACGACTGGTTTTTCCCTCCCTTCTCCCCCCTACCCCTACGTGCTGTGGGGAGTGATCGCGATGTGTTTATGTGAGGTGTTGCCAACCTAGATAAGATGTATGTTATTGAATGAGGTGGGTCTGCAACTATTAAAGACCGTGGATTAGCCCTCGCCACGCGTGGAGCATAACCCATTCGAACTAAGCGTTGACGGTCTTATGAGGACGTCCCGGCACCTTTAATACTGCCGCGAATATGGGCCTTGGTTTATTGCAGAAGAAAAGTACATCGTACACCTGATCCAGATAACATTTACCTATTAAAAACCCCCTAATTTCCCCCCTTTTTTATCTAGCTTGGCTGTGTCGCTAAATTGTGTTTTGTTTCCGACAGGGTGTGTTTTTTAGTAGCGTGAAGAGGGGTGAGCTCTCCATGAACGTGTGTTCATTTAGATTGTTGGGATTGTTTCGTTTGGCTAGGTGTATCTCGATTGCTTCCTTTATGTCAAGAGCTCTGCCTTTCGATTCGTGATGGATTATTTTAAGGTCCGACTCTATGTTGGTAAAGCTGTGCCCTGCGTCACACATATGTTCGCACACGGCTGAATGTGTTCCGTATCTTATCGCATTCTTATGTTCATTATAACGTGCGTCTACTCGCCTTCCACTCTGCCCGATGTAATTAGCTTGACAATCGGTGTCTTGGCACGTTATAGAATATACCCCTGACCTTGAATACGGGTCACGTTTATTTAGATTACTATTTAGGAGGTGCCTAGCGGTTGTGTTTTTCGTCGTGAAAGCTATCTTTATGCCTTGCTTTTTGAATAGGTTAGTGATTTTATATGTATTCGCATTCACATAGTTGAAACGCGCAAATTTTTTCTCATTACTGTCCGGTTTGACGATCGAAACTGGTCATCCTAGTGTTTTATTAATCTCATGTAATTTATTTCAGGATTAGGGCATAACCCATCTCTTTTGGGTACATTCGTGTTGACCGACTGAAAAGCACTAAACACTTGTTTACTAAGGCAACACTGAAAATATGGCTTCAAACACCACAATGTTCACGGCTAGTCAGGCAAATCGTGAAGCCAAGAAATTCAAATCACTCAGGCTTAAACTCATGAATTTAGACAAGTCAATTTGGTTCAACAAAAAATGTATAGAACTAAACCTCACACCTAAATACGTACCAATTAAAACCGTACCGAACACACCAGCCTCGATCATTTCAACTAAACAAGCCAAAGCGCTTTGGATAAAAAACGAATTAAGATTTGCATACATAAGAAAGCAAAAAATTAACCAACAATTATACGACATTCAATTGCAACTAAGTAATTTCTGGCACGCAGCCCAATGGGACAACTTCACCGAGCACCTACATGACACCATCAAAATCAGAGCAACGAGGAAGCATGAAACGCTAGAAAATAAATTAAGAAAACTAGGAGAAACACAGAACCATCAATCTAACGAACAACACACGAATAACAATGAATTCAATTTCCACAGCAGAGTAAACAACAGAACGAACGTAACCTTTTCTCAAGGTGAAATGAATATGTTAGACAAAGGTTTGAAATACAACTGCACAGACGCACACACGAACCACAATATAAAACAGTTGATCACAGATATTGAGATAGCCAGTCACAAGCTCCCAGCAGAAGACAGGGAATTAACCCAAAATCTCGCCACCAACGAAGCCAAGAAAATCCTCAAACGAGAGGGCGATAGCAATAACATTCAAAACAACAAACAACTCAAAGAAATAAAGTCGTTGAAACAAAAAATAAAAGAACATGACTTAATCATCACAAAAGCAGATAAGGGAAACACTACAGTAATTTTGAACAAAACAGAATACATTGGAAAAACAGTCGAATTCCTAAACAACAACGAAATCAAGGAATTAACAAAAGACCCCACCAACAAATTCCAAAAACAAATAAAAAGTGCGCTAAAAGAAACAGAATACATACTGACCAAAGCCGAAAAATCAAAACTAATAAACATGAACCCGAAAATACCGTCATTGAGGGGACAACCAAAAATACACAAAAAGGAATGCCCAATGAGACCAATAGTCAATTGTAGGAATGCCCCTAATTACAAAATCAGCAAAGAGTTACTAAAAATCTTAAAATGCCGTCTTTCCAACGACAAAAACAACTCTGTAAAGAACACAACAGAACTAGTAACAGCATTGAACACCCTACAAATGAAACCTAGCTTCAGGCTAGTATCCTTCGACGTAACTAACATGTACACCAATATTCCGATTATTGAAGCAATCAACACTATCGAAAACAACTTAAAATCCAACAATTCGGTAAAAGAAATTGAAGAGATTGTGAGATTACTGAGGGTCGTTCTCAACCAAAACGTGTTTCAATTCGACAATAAAATATACACACAGAGAGAAGGCCTAGCAATGGGATCGCCACTAAGTGGGCTAATCGCTGACATCTTCATCAATGCACTAGAAAATGCGTTCTTAGAAAAGACTTCAACAAAGGGAATAGTAATATGGAAAAGATACGTAGATGATGTAATTTGCATCTACGATACTGAACTAACAAGCGAAGAAACAATTCTCCAATCCATTAATAGCCTTCACCACTCTATCAAATTCACTAAGGAATCCGAAATAGACCGGAAAATAAATTATCTCGATATAACTATTGAACGTAAAGACAACGACCTTTCATATTCCATATTCCGGAAAGCAACACAAACCTCGCATGCAATCGACAATCAGTCTAATCACCCCAGTACGCACAAACTAGCGGGTTTCAACTCAATGGTGCACAGGGCTTTAAACATACCCATGTCAAAAGACAACTATAATAAGGAAATAAGAACAATTATGCAAATAGCTAAGGAAAACAACTTCTCGCCAAGCAAAATAAACCAAATTATAGCCAAACATAAAAATAAAGATAAAACGATTCCCAAACCGGACAGTAATGAGAAAAAATTTGCGCGTTTCAACTATGTGAATGCGAATACATATAAAATCACTAACCTATTCAAAAAGCAAGGCATAAAGATAGCTTTCACGACGAAAAACACAACCGCTAGGCACCTCCTAAATAGTAATCTAAATAAACGTGACCCGTATTCAAGGTCAGGGGTATATTCTATAACGTGCCAAGACACCGATTGTCAAGCTAATTACATCGGGCAGAGTGGAAGGCGAGTAGACACACGTTATAATGAACATAAGAATGCGATAAGATACGGAACACATTCAGCCGTGTGCGAACATATGTGTGACGCAGGGCACAGCTTTACCAACATAGAGTCGGACCTTAAAATAATCCATCACGAATCGAAAGGCAGAGCTCTTGACATAAAGGAAGCAATCGAGATACACCTAGCCAAACGAAACAATCCCAACAATCTAAATGAACACACGTTCATGGAGAGCTCACCCCTCTTCACGCTACTAAAAAACACACCCTGTCGGAAACAAAACACAATTTAGCGACACAGCCAAGCTAGATAAAAAAGGGGGGAAATTAGGGGGTTTTTAATAGGTAAATGTTATCTGGATCAGGTGTACGATGTACTTTTCTTCTGCAATAAACCAAGGCCCATATTCGCGGCAGTATTAAAGGTGCCGGGACGTCCTCATAAGACCGTCAACGCTTAGTTCGAATGGGTTATGCTCCACGCGTGGCGAGGGCTAATCCACGGTCTTTAATAGTTGCAGACCCACCTCATTCAATAACATACATCTTATCTAGGTTGGCAACACCTCACATAAACACATCGCGATCACTCCCCACAGCACGTAGGGGTAGGGGGGAGAAGGGAGGGAAAAACCAGTCGTTAAGATAACCACCGCAGTCGACCGCACAGTGAGTTCTAGTAAACACGAAAACTGCGAGTAGCTGTAGTACGGAAGACAATCAGATAAGTAGTTAGCCTAAAATTTTATAGTTTAACCATAGTTTACAACCATATAATCTCTCTTAAAGTACAATCTCCGGATAGCTATCACCATTTAGCATTTCACCTAACATATATACTGGATTTAGCATACACTGACAGTTGCAGTACCAATACTGCAACTAAATAATTGTACATATTGTAAATATTTTCACCTGTATTTCAAACATAGATTTTATAGCCTAAGTGTAATGGATCTGATGATGATCGCTTGACGATCGAAACTGGTCATCCTAGTGTTTTATTAATCTCATGTAATTTATTTCAGGATTAGGGCATAACCCATCTCTTTTGGGTACATTCGTGTTGACCGACTGAAAAGCACTAAACACATGTTTACTAAGGCAACACTGAAAATATGGCTTCAAACACCACAATGTTCACGGCTAGTCAGGCAAATCGTGAAGCCAAGAAATTCAAATCACTCAGGCTTAAACTCATGAATTTAGACAAGTCAATTTGGTTCAACAAAAAATGTATAGAACTAAACCTCACACCTAAATACGTACCAATTAAAACCGTACCGAACACACCAGCCTCGATCATTTCAACTAAACAAGCCAAAGCGCTTTGGATAAAAAACGAATTAAGATTTGCATACATAAGAAAGCAAAAAATTAACCAACAATTATACGACATTCAATTGCAACTAAGTAATTTCTGGCACGCAGCCCAATGGGACAACTTCACCGAGCACCTACATGACACCATCAAAATCAGAGCAACGAGGAAGCATGAAACGCTAGAAAATAAATTAAGAAAACTAGGAGAAACACAGAACCATCAATCTAACGAACAACACACGAATAACAATGAATTCAATTTCCACAGCAGAGTAAACAACAGAACGAACGTAACCTTTTCTCAAGGTGAAATGAATATGTTAGACAAAGGTTTGAAATACAACTGCACAGACGCACACACGAACCACAATATAAAACAGTTGATCACAGATATTGAGATAGCCAGTCACAAGCTCCCAGCAGAAGACAGGGAATTAACCAAAAATCTCGCCACCAACGAAGCCAAGAAAATCCTCAAACGAGAGGGCGATAGCAATAACATTCAAAACAACAAACAACTCAAAGAAATAAAGTCGTTGAAACAAAAAATAAAAGAACATGACTTAATCATCACAAAAGCAGATAAGGGAAACACTACAGTAATTTTGAACAAAACAGAATACATTGGAAAAACAGTCGAATTCCTAAACAACAACGAAATCAAGGAATTAACAAAAGACCCCACCAACAAATTCCAAAAACAAATAAAAAGTGCGCTAAAAGAAACAGAATACATACTGACCAAAGCCGAAAAATCAAAACTAATAAACATGAACCCGAAAATACCGTCATTGAGGGGACAACCAAAAATACACAAAAAGGAATGCCCAATGAGACCAATAGTCAATTGTAGGAATGCCCCTAATTACAAAATCAGCAAAGAGTTACTAAAAATCTTAAAATGCCGTCTTTCCAACGACAAAAACAACTCTGTAAAGAACACAACAGAACTAGTAACAGCATTGAACACCCTACAAATGAAACCTAGCTTCAGGCTAGTATCCTTCGACGTAACTAACATGTACACCAATATTCCGATTATTGAAGCAATCAACACTATCGAAAACAACTTAAAATCCAACAATTCGGTAAAAGAAATTGAAGAGATTGTGAGATTACTGAGGGTCGTTCTCAACCAAAACGTGTTTCAATTCGACAATAAAATATACACACAGAGAGAAGGCCTAGCAATGGGATCGCCACTAAGTGGGCTAATCGCTGACATCTTCATCAATGCACTAGAAAATGCGTTCTTAGAAAAGACTTCAACAAAGGGAATAGTAATATGGAAAAGATACGTAGATGATGTAATTTGCATCTACGATACTGAACTAACAAGCGAAGAAACAATTCTCCAATCCATTAATAGCCTTCACCACTCTATCAAATTCACTAAGGAATCCGAAATAGACCGGAAAATAAATTATCTCGATATAACTATTGAACGTAAAGACAACGACCTTTCATATTCCATATTCCGGAAAGCAACACAAACCTCGCATGCAATCGACAATCAGTCTAATCACCCCAGTACGCACAAACTAGCGGGTTTCAACTCAATGGTGCACAGGGCTTTAAACATACCCATGTCAAAAGACAACTATAATAAGGAAATAAGAACAATTATGCAAATAGCTAAGGAAAACAACTTCTCGCCAAGCAAAATAAACCAAATTATAGCCAAACATAAAAATAAAGATAAAACGATTCCCAAACCGGACAGTAATGAGAAAAAATTTGCGCGTTTCAACTATGTGAATGCGAATACATATAAAATCACTAACCTATTCAAAAAGCAAGGCATAAAGATAGCTTTCACGACGAAAAACACAACCGCTAGGCACCTCCTAAATAGTAATCTAAATAAACGTGACCCGTATTCAAGGTCAGGGGTATATTCTATAACGTGCCAAGACACCGATTGTCAAGCTAATTACATCGGGCAGAGTGGAAGGCGAGTAGACACACGTTATAATGAACATAAGAATGCGATAAGATACGGAACACATTCAGCCGTGTGCGAACATATGTGTGACGCAGGGCACAGCTTTACCAACATAGAGTCGGACCTTAAAATAATCCATCACGAATCGAAAGGCAGAGCTCTTGACATAAAGGAAGCAATCGAGATACACCTAGCCAAACGAAACAATCCCAACAATCTAAATGAACACACGTTCATGGAGAGCTCACCCCTCTTCACGCTACTAAAAAACACACCCTGTCGGAAACAAAACACAATTTAGCGACACAGCCAAGCTAGATAAAAAAGGGGGGAAATTAGGGGGTTTTTAATAGGTAAATGTTATCTGGATCAGGTGTACGATGTACTTTTCTTCTGCAATAAACCAAGGCCCATATTCGCGGCAGTATTAAAGGTGCCGGGACGTCCTCATAAGACCGTCAACGCTTAGTTCGAATGGGTTATGCTCCACGCGTGGCGAGGGCTAATCCACGGTCTTTAATAGTTGCAGACCCACCTCATTCAATAACATACATCTTATCTAGGTTGGCAACACCTCACATAAACACATCGCGATCACTCCCCACAGCACGTAGGGGTAGGGGGGAGAAGGGAGGGAAAAACCAGTCGTTAAGATAACCACCGCAGTCGACCGCACAGTGAGTTCTAGTAAACACGAAAACTGCGAGTAGCTGTAGTACGGAAGACAATCAGATAAGTAGTTAGCCTAAAATTTTGTAGTTTAACCATAGTTTACAACCATATAATCTCTCTTAAAGTACAATCTCCGGATAGCTATCACCATTTAGCATTTCACCTAACATATATACTGGATTTAGCATACACTGACAGTTGCAGTACCAATACTGCAACTAAATAATTGTACATATTGTAAATATTTTCACCTGTATTTCAAACATAGATTTTATAGCCTAAGTGTAATGGATCTGATGATGATCGCTTGACGATCGAAACTGGTCATCCTAGTGTTTTATTAATCTCATGTAATTTATTTCAGGATTAGGGCATAACCCATCTCTTTTGGGTACATTCGTGTTGACCGACTGAAAAGCACTAAACACTTGTTTACTAAGGCAACACTGAAAATATGGCTTCAAACACCACAATGTTCACGGCTAGTCAGGCAAATCGTGAAGCCAAGAAATTCAAATCACTCAGGCTTAAACTCATGAATTTAGACAAGTCAATTTGGTTCAACAAAAAATGTATAGAACTAAACCTCACACCTAAATACGTACCAATTAAAACCGTACCGAACACACCAGCCTCGATCATTTCAACTAAACAAGCCAAAGCGCTTTGGATAAAAAACGAATTAAGATTTGCATACATAAGAAAGCAAAAAATTAACCAACAATTATACGACATTCAATTGCAACTAAGTAATTTCTGGCACGCAGCCCAATGGGACAACTTCACCGAGCACCTACATGACACCATCAAAATCAGAGCAACGAGGAAGCATGAAACGCTAGAAAATAAATTAAGAAAACTAGGAGAAACACAGAACCATCAATCTAACGAACAACACACGAATAACAATGAATTCAATTTCCACAGCAGAGTAAACAACAGAACGAACGTAACCTTTTCTCAAGGTGAAATGAATATGTTAGACAAAGGTTTGAAATACAACTGCACAGACGCACACACGAACCACAATATAAAACAGTTGATCACAGATATTGAGATAGCCAGTCACAAGCTCCCAGCAGAAGACAGGGAATTAACCCAAAATCTCGCCACCAACGAAGCCAAGAAAATCCTCAAACGAGAGGGCGATAGCAATAACATTCAAAACAACAAACAACTCAAAGAAATAAAGTCGTTGAAACAAAAAATAAAAGAACATGACTTAATCATCACAAAAGCAGATAAGGGAAACACTACAGTAATTTTGAACAAAACAGAATACATTGGAAAAACAGTCGAATTCCTAAACAACAACGAAATCAAGGAATTAACAAAAGACCCCACCAACAAATTCCAAAAACAAATAAAAAGTGCGCTAAAAGAAACAGAATACATACTGACCAAAGCCGAAAAATCAAAACTAATAAACATGAACCCGAAAATACCGTCATTGAGGGGACAACCAAAAATACACAAAAAGGAATGCCCAATGAGACCAATAGTCAATTGTAGGAATGCCCCTAATTACAAAATCAGCAAAGAGTTACTAAAAATCTTAAAATGCCGTCTTTCCAACGACAAAAACAACTCTGTAAAGAACACAACAGAACTAGTAACAGCATTGAACACCCTACAAATGAAACCTAGCTTCAGGCTAGTATCCTTCGACGTAACTAACATGTACACCAATATTCCGATTATTGAAGCAATCAACACTATCGAAAACAACTTAAAATCCAACAATTCGGTAAAAGAAATTGAAGAGATTGTGAGATTACTGAGGGTCGTTCTCAACCAAAACGTGTTTCAATTCGACAATAAAATATACACACAGAGAGAAGGCCTAGCAATGGGATCGCCACTAAGTGGGCTAATCGCTGACATCTTCATCAATGCACTAGAAAATGCGTTCTTAGAAAAGACTTCAACAAAGGGAATAGTAATATGGAAAAGATACGTAGATGATGTAATTTGCATCTACGATACTGAACTAACAAGCGAAGAAACAATTCTCCAATCCATTAATAGCCTTCACCACTCTATCAAATTCACTAAGGAATCCGAAATAGACCGGAAAATAAATTATCTCGATATAACTATTGAACGTAAAGACAACGACCTTTCATATTCCATATTCCGGAAAGCAACACAAACCTCGCATGCAATCGACAATCAGTCTAATCACCCCAGTACGCACAAACTAGCGGGTTTCAACTCAATGGGGCACAGGGCTTTAAACATACCCATGTCAAAAGACAACTATAATAAGGAAATAAGAACAATTATGCAAATAGCTAAGGAAAACAACTTCTCGCCAAGCAAAATAAACCAAATTATAGCCAAACATAAAAATAAAGATAAAACGATTCCCAAACCGGACAGTAATGAGAAAAAATTTGCGCGTTTCAACTATGTGAATGCGAATACATATAAAATCACTAACCTATTCAAAAAGCAAGGCATAAAGATAGCTTTCACGACGAAAAACACAACCGCTAGGCACCTCCTAAATAGTAATCTAAATAAACGTGACCCGTATTCAAGGTCAGGGGTATATTCTATAACGTGCCAAGACACCGATTGTCAAGCTAATTACATCGGGCAGAGTGGAAGGCGAGTAGACACACGTTATAATGAACATAAGAATGCGATAAGATACGGAACACATTCAGCCGTGTGCGAACATATGTGTGACGCAGGGCACAGCTTTACCAACATAGAGTCGGACCTTAAAATAATCCATCACGAATCGAAAGGCAGAGCTCTTGACATAAAGGAAGCAATCGAGATACACCTAGCCAAACGAAACAATCCCAACAATCTAAATGAACACACGTTCATGGAGAGCTCACCCCTCTTCACGCTACTAAAAAACACACCCTGTCGGAAACAAAACACAATTTAGCGACACAGCCAAGCTAGATAAAAAAGGGGGGAAATTAGGGGGTTTTTAATAGGTAAATGTTATCTGGATCAGGTGTACGATGTACTTTTCTTCTGCAATAAACCAAGGCCCATATTCGCGGCAGTATTAAAGGTGCCGGGACGTCCTCATAAGACCGTCAACGCTTAGTTCGAATGGGTTATGCTCCACGCGTGGCGAGGGCTAATCCACGGTCTTTAATAGTTGCAGACCCACCTCATTCAATAACATACATCTTATCTAGGTTGGCAACACCTCACATAAACACATCGCGATCACTCCCCACAGCACGTAGGGGTAGGGGGGAGAAGGGAGGGAAAAACCAGTCGTTAAGATAACCACCGCAGTCGACCGCACAGTGAGTTCTAGTAAACACGAAAACTGCGAGTAGCTGTAGTACGGAAGACAATCAGATAAGTAGTTAGCCTAAAATTTTATAGTTTAACCATAGTTTACAACCATATAATCTCTCTTAAAGTACAATCTCCGGATAGCTATCACCATTTAGCATTTCACCTAACATATATACTGGATTTAGCATACACTGACAGTTGCAGTACCAATACTGCAACTAAATAATTGTACATATTGTAAATATTTTCACCTGTATTTCAAACATAGATTTTATAGCCTAAGTGTAATGGATCTGATGATGATCGCTTGACGATCGAAACTGGTCATCCTAGTGTTTTATTAATCTCATGTAATTTATTTCAGGATTAGGGCATAACCCATCTCTTTTGGGTACATTCGTGTTGACCGACTGAAAAGCACTAAACACTTGTTTACTAAGGCAACACTGAAAATATGGCTTCAAACACCACAATGTTCACGGCTAGTCAGGCAAATCGTGAAGCCAAGAAATTCAAATCACTCAGGCTTAAACTCATGAATTTAGACAAGTCAATTTGGTTCAACAAAAAATGTATAGAACTAAACCTCACACCTAAATACGTACCAATTAAAACCGTACCGAACACACCAGCCTCGATCATTTCAACTAAACAAGCCAAAGCGCTTTGGATAAAAAACGAATTAAGATTTGCATACATAAGAAAGCAAAAAATTAACCAACAATTATACGACATTCAATTGCAACTAAGTAATTTCTGGCACGCAGCCCAATGGGACAACTTCACCGAGCACCTACATGACACCATCAAAATCAGAGCAACGAGGAAGCATGAAACGCTAGAAAATAAATTAAGAAAACTAGGAGAAACACAGAACCATCAATCTAACGAACAACACACGAATAACAATGAATTCAATTTCCACAGCAGAGTAAACAACAGAACGAACGTAACCTTTTCTCAAGGTGAAATGAATATGTTAGACAAAGGTTTGAAATACAACTGCACAGACGCACACACGAACCACAATATAAAACAGTTGATCACAGATATTGAGATAGCCAGTCACAAGCTCCCAGCAGAAGACAGGGAATTAACCAAAAATCTCGCCACCAACGAAGCCAAGAAAATCCTCAAACGAGAGGGCGATAGCAATAACATTCAAAACAACAAACAACTCAAAGAAATAAAGTCGTTGAAACAAAAAATAAAAGAACATGACTTAATCATCACAAAAGCAGATAAGGGAAACACTACAGTAATTTTGAACAAAACAGAATACATTGGAAAAACAGTCGAATTCCTAAACAACAACGAAATCAAGGAATTAACAAAAGACCCCACCAACAAATTCCAAAAACAAATAAAAAGTGCGCTAAAAGAAACAGAATACATACTGACCAAAGCCGAAAAATCAAAACTAATAAACATGAACCCGAAAATACCGTCATTGAGGGGACAACCAAAAATACACAAAAAGGAATGCCCAATGAGACCAATAGTCAATTGTAGGAATGCCCCTAATTACAAAATCAGCAAAGAGTTACTAAAAATCTTAAAATGCCGTCTTTCCAACGACAAAAACAACTCTGTAAAGAACACAACAGAACTAGTAACAGCATTGAACACCCTACAAATGAAACCTAGCTTCAGGCTAGTATCCTTCGACGTAACTAACATGTACACCAATATTCCGATTATTGAAGCAATCAACACTATCGAAAACAACTTAAAATCCAACAATTCGGTAAAAGAAATTGAAGAGATTGTGAGATTACTGAGGGTCGTTCTCAACCAAAACGTGTTTCAATTCGACAATAAAATATACACACAGAGAGAAGGCCTAGCAATGGGATCGCCACTAAGTGGGCTAATCGCTGACATCTTCATCAATGCACTAGAAAATGCGTTCTTAGAAAAGACTTCAACAAAGGGAATAGTAATATGGAAAAGATACGTAGATGATGTAATTTGCATCTACGATACTGAACTAACAAGCGAAGAAACAATTCTCCAATCCATTAATAGCCTTCACCACTCTATCAAATTCACTAAGGAATCCGAAATAGACCGGAAAATAAATTATCTCGATATAACTATTGAACGTAAAGACAACGACCTTTCATATTCCATATTCCGGAAAGCAACACAAACCTCGCATGCAATCGACAATCAGTCTAATCACCCCAGTACGCACAAACTAGCGGGTTTCAACTCAATGGTGCACAGGGCTTTAAACATACCCATGTCAAAAGACAACTATAATAAGGAAATAAGAACAATTATGCAAATAGCTAAGGAAAACAACTTCTCGCCAAGCAAAATAAACCAAATTATAGCCAAACATAAAAATAAAGATAAAACGATTCCCAAACCGGACAGTAATGAGAAAAAATTTGCGCGTTTCAACTATGTGAATGCGAATACATATAAAATCACTAACCTATTCAAAAAGCAAGGCATAAAGATAGCTTTCACGACGAAAAACACAACCGCTAGGCACCTCCTAAATAGTAATCTAAATAAACGTGACCCGTATTCAAGGTCAGGGGTATATTCTATAACGTGCCAAGACACCGATTGTCAAGCTAATTACATCGGGCAGAGTGGAAGGCGAGTAGACACACGTTATAATGAACATAAGAATGCGATAAGATACGGAACACATTCAGCCGTGTGCGAACATATGTGTGACGCAGGGCACAGCTTTACCAACATAGAGTCGGACCTTAAAATAATCCATCACGAATCGAAAGGCAGAGCTCTTGACATAAAGGAAGCAATCGAGATACACCTAGCCAAACGAAACAATCCCAACAATCTAAATGAACACACGTTCATGGAGAGCTCACCCCTCTTCACGCTACTAAAAAACACACCCTGTCGGAAACAAAACACAATTTAGCGACACAGCCAAGCTAGATAAAAAAGGGGGGAAATTAGGGGTTTTTTAATAGGTAAATGTTATCTGGATCAGGTGTACGATGTACTTTTCTTCTGCAATAAACCAAGGCCCATATTCGCGGCAGTATTAAAGGTGCCGGGACGTCCTCATAAGACCGTCAACGCTTAGTTCGAATGGGTTATGCTCCACGCGTGGCGAGGGCTAATCCACGGTCTTTAATAGTTGCAGACCCACCTCATTCAATAACATACATCTTATCTAGGTTGGCAACACCTCACATAAACACATCGCGATCACTCCCCACAGCACGTAGGGGTAGGGGGGAGAAGGGAGGGAAAAACCAGTCGTTAAGATAACCACCGCAGTCGACCGCACAGTGAGTTCTAGTAAACACGAAAACTGCGAGTAGCTGTAGTACGGAAGACAATCAGATAAGTAGTTAGCCTAAAATTTTATAGTTTAACCATAGTTTACAACCATATAATCTCTCTTAAAGTACAATCTCCGGATAGCTATCACCATTTAGCATTTCACCTAACATATATACTGGATTTAGCATACACTGACAGTTGCAGTACCAATACTGCAACTAAATAATTGTACATATTGTAAATATTTTCACCTGTATTTCAAACATAGATTTTATAGCCTAAGTGTAATGGATCTGATGATGATCGCTTGACGATCGAAACTGGTCATCCTAGTGTTTTATTAATCTCATGTAATTTATTTCAGGATTAGGGCATAACCCATCTCTTTTGGGTACATTCGTGTTGACCGACTGAAAAGCACTAAACACTTGTTTACTAAGGCAACACTGAAAATATGGCTTCAAACACCACAATGTTCACGGCTAGTCAGGCAAATCGTGAAGCCAAGAAATTCAAATCACTCAGGCTTAAACTCATGAATTTAGACAAGTCAATTTGGTTCAACAAAAAATGTATAGAACTAAACCTCACACCTAAATACGTACCAATTAAAACCGTACCGAACACACCAGCCTCGATCATTTCAACTAAACAAGCCAAAGCGCTTTGGATAAAAAACGAATTAAGATTTGCATACATAAGAAAGCAAAAAATTAACCAACAATTATACGACATTCAATTGCAACTAAGTAATTTCTGGCACGCAGCCCAATGGGACAACTTCACCGAGCACCTACATGACACCATCAAAATCAGAGCAACGAGGAAGCATGAAACGCTAGAAAATAAATTAAGAAAACTAGGAGAAACACAGAACCATCAATCTAACGAACAACACACGAATAACAATGAATTCAATTTCCACAGCAGAGTAAACAACAGAACGAACGTAACCTTTTCTCAAGGTGAAATGAATATGTTAGACAAAGGTTTGAAATACAACTGCACAGACGCACACACGAACCACAATATAAAACAGTTGATCACAGATATTGAGATAGCCAGTCACAAGCTCCCAGCAGAAGACAGGGAATTAACCAAAAATCTCGCCACCAACGAAGCCAAGAAAATCCTCAAACGAGAGGGCGATAGCAATAACATTCAAAACAACAAACAACTCAAAGAAATAAAGTCGTTGAAACAAAAAATAAAAGAACATGACTTAATCATCACAAAAGCAGATAAGGGAAACACTACAGTAATTTTGAACAAAACAGAATACATTGGAAAAACAGTCGAATTCCTAAACAACAACGAAATCAAGGAATTAACAAAAGACCCCACCAACAAATTCCAAAAACAAATAAAAAGTGCGCTAAAAGAAACAGAATACATACTGACCAAAGCCGAAAAATCAAAACTAATAAACATGAACCCGAAAATACCGTCATTGAGGGGACAACCAAAAATACACAAAATGGAATGCCCAATGAGACCAATAGTCAATTGTAGGAATGCCCCTAATTACAAAATCAGCAAAGAGTTACTAAAAATCTTAAAATGCCGTCTTTCCAACGACAAAAACAACTCTGTAAAGAACACAACAGAACTAGTAACAGCATTGAACACCCTACAAATGAAACCTAGCTTCAGGCTAGTATCCTTCGACGTAACTAACATGTACACCAATATTCCGATTATTGAAGCAATCAACACTATCGAAAAACAACTTAAAATCCAACAATTCGGTAAAAGAAATTGAAGAGATTGTGAGATTACTGAGGGTCGTTCTCAACCAAAACGTGTTTCAATTCGACAATAAAATATACACGCAGAGAGAAGGCCTAGCAATGGGATCGCCACTAAGTGGGCTAATCGCTGACATCTTCATCAATGCACTAGAAAATGCGTTCTTAGAAAAGACTTCAACAAAGGGAATAGTAATATGGAAAAGATACGTAGATGATGTAATTTGCATCTACGATACTGAACTAACAAGCGAAGAAACAATTCTCCAATCCATTAATAGCCTTCACCACTCTATCAAATTCACTAAGGAATCCGAAATAGACCGGAAAATAAATTATCTCGATATAACTTTTGAACGTAAAGACAACGACCTTTCATATTCCATATTCCGGAAAGCAACACAAACCTCGCATGCAATCGACAATCAGTCTAATCACCCCAGTACGCACAAACTAGCGGGTTTCAACTCAATGGTGCACAGGGCTTTAAACATACACATGTCAAAAGACAACTATAATAAGGAAATAAGAACAATTATGCAAATAGCTAAGGAAAACAACTTCTCGCCAAGCAAAATAAACCAAATTATAGCCAAACATAAAAATAAAGATAAAACGATTCCCAAACCGGACAGTAATGAGAAAAAATTTGCGTGTTTCAACTATGTGAATGCGAATACATATAAAATCACTAACCTATTCAAAAAGCAAGGCATAAAGATAGCTTTCACGACGAAAAACACAACCGCTAGGCACCTCCTAAATAGTAATCTAAATAAACGTGACCCGTATTCAAGGTCAGGGGTATATTCTATAACGTGCCAAGACACCGATTGTCAAGCTAATTACATCGGGCAGAGTGGAAGGCGAGTAGACACACGTTATAATGAACATAAGAATGCGATAAGATACGGAACACATTCAGCCGTGTGCGAACATATGTGTGACGCAGGGCACAGCTTTACCAACATAGAGTCGGACCTTAAAATAATCCATCACGAATCGAAAGGCAGAGCTCTTGACATAAAGGAAGCAATCGAGATACACCTAGCCAAACGAAACAATCCCAACAATCTAAATGAACACACGTTCATGAAGAGCTCACCCCTCTTCACGCTACTAAAAAACACACCCTGTCGGAAACAAAACACAATTTAGCGACACAGCCAAGCTAGATAAAAAAGGGGGGAAATTAGGGGGTTTTTAATAGGTAAATGTTATCTGGATCAGGTGTACGATGTACTTTTCTTCTGCAATAAACCAAGGCCCATATTCGCGGCAGTATTAAAGGTGCCGGGACGTCCTCATAAGACCGTCAACGCTTAGTTCGAATGGGTTATGCTCCACGCGTGGCGAGGGCTAATCCACGGTCTTTAATAGTTGCAGACCCACCTCATTCAATAACATACATCTTATCTAGGTTGGCAACACCTCACATAAACACATCGCGATCACTCCCCACAGCACGTATGGGTAGGGGGGAGAAGGGAGGGAAAAACCAGTCGTTAAGATAACCACCGCAGTCGACCGCACAGTGAGTTCTAGTAAACACGAAAACTGCGAGTAGCTGTAGTACGGAAGACAATCAGATAAGTAGTTAGCCTAAAATTTTATAGTTTAACCATAGTTTACAACCATATAATCTCTCTTAAAGTACAATCTCCGGATAGCTATCACCATTTAGCATTTCACCTAACATATATACTGGATTTAGCATACACTGACAGTTGCAGTACCAATACTGCAACTAAATAATTGTACATATTGTAAATATTTTCACCTGTATTTCAAACATAGATTTTATAGCCTAAGTGTAATGGATCTGATGATGATCGCTTGACGATCGAAACTGGTCATCCTAGTGTTTTATTAATCTCATGTAATTTATTTCAGGATTAGGGCATAACCCATCTCTTTTGGGTACATTCGTGTTGACCGACTGAAAAGCACTAAACACTTGTTTACTAAGGCAACACTGAAAATATGGCTTCAAACACCACAATAATAAAATCAACTTGTAAGTTTATAAATCTTCCAGTGTGGATAACAAGCGGAGGCTTGATTTATTGTATAAATTTTGGGAATAAAATTTATGTGTGTGGAGTAGTTGAAATGCCATTCCCAGGTGCGCATGTTTAAGTCGCAGGAATGAGGAGGTTTTTATTTGAGCATCAATCAAATAGCAGGTTCGATGACTCAGTGATAAAGAAGGAGTATTGGAACTACTCATTGCGTTGTATGAATGACCCAAAGGTTCTTTCTTAAAAAACCATCAGTTCTTATTTCAATCTTGTTTACGGATTCCATTAAGATTTTGATTTTGCTAGAACCCGGATTTGTCATGATAGTATTTTATTCTTCTTCAGAGGAAGACCTTTGCCGTTGTTGTTGGAATATTGTGTTCTTATAAAAATAATAAAATGGGCCACTGCCAATTATAAATAATTCTATAATCACGAATAATTTGAAGGATGTTTTTCAATCCTAGTGTCATGAAATAAATAAATTTATTATGAAGCTACAATTCTTATTTCCGCATTCTGTTCAAGAATTGCAAGTTGTGAAAATTATTAAAATGACCACAAATATAAATATTTTTCTTAATAATGATTCCAAGTGGAAAATCGAATAGTTGAATGGTCCAACAATTTATTGATCAAGTTGATGATTCAGAAATCATATATTTTGTTAGGAACTTGAAGTTCATAATCGAGTCACTTCTCGAAACGTTTAAGGTCGGAAGAACAATTAATTTTGTTGTGCTTCGCACAGTTCTTCGATGCTATGCTCAAGGGTCAGATACTTTTCAGATGTTGTTATTAATATGTGTACATAATTTGTGTTGATTCAGAGATGATAATATTTTTTGACAATATTTTTTTGAAACTGGAAAAATAAGTGAAAGTTAAAAATTCTATGAACAATTATTCTACGAGTGTTAATATTATGTGAACTGCAATATTTCCAGTAAAGACAATTAAATTTGAACTGGATTTAATCATAAATAATTATTATAATTTTGGAACACAGTCTACAGGACTGATAATCAGACTTGTGTCTCCAAATATAATTGTCCAATGTGTTGGAAAATTTCTGTAAATTGTGTAAATAGTAATGTGGGTCGCCACACATGAATGATGCTGCTTTGAGCATTTTATTTTGCAGTCAATTTTAAATTCAGAATAAAAATGAGATAATTTTACATGATGTGTTATGCCAGTTGAATCTCCTTCTATCCTTATTGTTGCATTAAGCCAAAAATCAGTAAAGCATTTTTTTCATTTGATGTCGTTTTTGCGATTAGCTTTAACCCATCTGGCGCCCCGGGATATTTTGACTCTCGTGCTGGCTGATTCTTGGTAAAATGCATATGTGGTCGCGCGGACTCCGGCCTAAACGGGCACAATATATATATATATATATATACAAATTATATATAAACTTTTGAACTGACGGTGGTTTTGGGGTCTGGGAGATGTGAAACGCGAAGATACGTCGAAATTTTCCGGAAGTCGAAACATGGGACCCATTGCAATAGTTAGTATTCTAATGAAATCTACCTAATAGAGGAGTCAACTACCTAGGCTACTCTTTATCATTCGACAATGATGCAGATATTTCTAATCTATCTATATATATAAAGCACAACGTTTGTCTGTCTGTCTGTCTGTCTGTTATGTATACAAATCTACACCGTTTCACCGATCTGAACCAAAATTTGTATACTTACCCTTTGGAACCCTGCGGGTAACCCCGTCAACATTAAATTTCGGACAGACCACCCCATGCCCTGCATTTAGGCCCTTTTGCACAAATCTACACCGTTTCACCGATCTGAACCAAAAGTTGTATATTTAACCTTTGGAACCCTGCGAGTAACACTGTCCACTTGAAATTTCGGACAGACCACCCCATTCCCTGCATTTAGGCCCTTTGGTCCAAATCCACACCGTTTCACCGATCTCAACCAAAATTTGTATATTTACCCTTTGGAACCCTGCGAGTACCACTGACCACTTAAAATTTCGGACAGACCACCCCATTCCCTGCATTTAGGCCCTTTGGTCCAAATCGACACCGTTTCACCGATCAGAACCAAAATTCGTATTCTTACCCTTTGGCGCCCTGCGAGTAACACTGTCTGCTTGAAATTGCGGACAGACCACTCCATTCCCTGCATTTAGGCCCTTTGGCCCAAATCTATACCGTTTCACCGATCTCAACAAAAATTTGTATACTTACCCTTTGGAACCCTGCGGGTAACCATGTCCACTTGAAATTTCGGACAGACCACCCCATTCCCTGCATTTAGGCCCTTTTGCACAAATCTACACCGTTTCACCAATCTGAACCAACATGAGTATACTTACCCTTTGTAACCCTGCGAGTAACACTGTCCACTTAAAATTTCGGACAGACCACCCCTTTCCCTGCATTTAGGCCCTTTGGACCAAATCTACACCGTTCCACCGATCTCAATCAAAATTTGTATATTTACCCTTTGGAACACTGCGACTAACACTGTCTGCTTGAAATTGCGGAGAGGCTACTCCATCCCATGCATTTAGGCCCTTTGGCACAAATCTACACCGTTTCACCGATCTGAACCAAACGTTGTATACTTACCCTTTGGAACCCTGCGAGTAACACTGTCCACTTAAAATTTCGGACAGACCACCCCATTCCCTGCATTTAGGCACTTTGGCACAAATCTACACCGTTTCACCGATCAGAACCAATATTCGTAAACTTACCCTTTGGTACCCAGCGAGTAACACTGTCTGCTTGAAATTGCGGACAGACCACTCCATTCCCTGCATTTAGGCCCTTTGTCCCAAATCTACACTGTTTCACCGATCTCAACCAAAATTTTATATTTACCCTTTGGAACACTGCGACTAACACTGTCTGCTTGAAATTGCGGCGAGGCCACTCCATCCCTTGCATTTAGGCTGTTTGGCACAAATCTACACCGTTTCACCGATCTGACCCCAATTTTATATACTTACCCGTAGAACCCGACAAGTAACACTGTTCACTTTAAATTTCGGACAGACCACACTATTCCCTGCTTTTTGGCCCTTTGGCAGAAAACTACACCGTTTCACCGATCTCAACCAGATTTTACATAATTACCCTTTGGAACTCGACGAGTAACACTGTCCACTCGAAATTTCGGACAGACCACTCCATTCCACTCATTTAGGCCCTTTGGCACAAATCTACATCGTTCACCGATCGAAAACAAAATGTGTATACTTACCCTTTGGAACCCGATGAGTAACACTGTCAACTTTAAAATTTGGACTGGCCACCCCATTCCCTGCATTTTGGCCCTTGGCACAAAACTACACCGTTTCACCGATCTCAACCAGATTTTACATAATTACCGTCTGGAACTCGACGAGTAACACTGTCCACTCTAAATTTCGGACAGACCACTCCATTTCCCGCATTAAGGCCCTTTGGTACAAATCTACATCGTTCACCGATCGAAAACAAAGTGTGTATACTTACCCTTTGGAACCCGATGCGTAACACTATCCACTTGAAATTTCTGACATACCACTCCATTCCCTGCATGTAGCTCAGGAATTCCTCGGGGTTGCCAGCTTCCTAACTCACCAGTCATGAGCCCTTGAGGGTGTACCAGAAGTGGTGGGTCTACACACACCCTGCCTCTTTGAGGGCCTTGAGCAGAAGACAGGAGATATTATGAAAATGAAAAGAAGGCAGACCCCTCGAAGAATGAGGGTATCAGGAAAGATGAGACAAAGCCAATTAAGGCGGGAAATTGAAAGACTCCCTAGCCCTCGGATACCCTAATACAGTCTGGGTCGGTAGAGAACAAGAGTTGATTAAGGGAGGCCGACAGGAAAGAGAACTGAAATGAGCCCGGCACCAGCACGTCCCACAAGTTGTGAGACCCTGGGGGGGGGGTCAGTTGTGAGAATAGCTTGCTGATTCATCGTGAGGTGACTTGAGTGTACTTTCCAGAGCCCGCCGTATTATCTCCTGCTGTCTATGCTGATGCCAGCACAGGGCCGTTGCGAAACAGTGAGTGATTCCCGGTCAATCTGTATAGGACGGGGAACCCCGAACGTGTGTCATCATATTTCGTCATCATCTGCGATCATCTCAGGTTCGTGCAGCTAGGACCTATATTCTTTGTCTTTGCCGAGCAGTACGCTCTTTCACTAGACGCATCCAGTACAGGCCTAAGCCAGAAAATAAGGTTGAGACTTTGGAAGACATCGAAGCTCGACACCTGAATTATCTATATCAGTTTTAAAATAACACCATGTTCGTTTAGTAGTCATTTTGTCATTACCTTATTATTATCATCATAAGTGCAAATGACCTAGATGTTACGCGCATCATACCAATAATCACCGCCGCATAAAGTCTTTCTCGACTGTGATTTTTAAAATATTTATTTTTGGTTGGTTGGTTCTTAAGTTTAGGGGCTGCGACAACGCGGTCATGTAGCCCCGTGTACTTTGGGTGTGTGTAGAATCTGTCTGATAACCGGTGTTAATTGTGATGACTGTATTAGTGTGTGTTATCTGTTTTTTAATTTAAGTACAAACTGCAACTTAGAATTCTTCAAATAGTTCGTACTTTTGCCGCCAAGCGCCACCGTCAACGACTACTAGGCCAAGTTCGGAACTTAGCTACTAGACGCCACTGCAGTCGGCTCTTGGCAACGGACGTAGACATCTATGAGCGTTGTTTACCTATCCAATTTAGCTTCACACAGGTGTAATTAGTGGAAGGTTCAATAACATGCCATAAATCTGACATGGGACCGCCGGCTTTACTTCCCCTCCGAAGAAAGGCATACTGACGGATTTTTAACGCTCTTAAAATATCCGACGGCTTCGGCCGGGTTTGAACCCGCTATCTTGGGCATAGAAGCTCAGCATGCTACCAAATACGCCACCGAAGCCGCCATATAGTTATTTTTATTACAGTACATTGTGTACATTATACGTTGAAGTGTCAATTCAATATCGGTAGTAGTTTCCCTTATCATCCTCATCATAAGAGCAAATGACCTACAGTAGATGTTACGCCCATTACACCATTAATCACCACACACAATAAGTCTTCCTCGCCTGTGAATTTTGAAATATGTATTTCTATTACGGTAGTTTGTAAGTTTGACGTGTCAATTCAACAGTAGTTTTTATTATCATCCTTATCAAAAGGGCAAATGACCTAGATATTACTCCCTCATTGTCTTTGGGGGCAAATGACTTAGATTTTAAGTCCATTATATTTCTATGGGAGGAGTGCGTCAGGCCTCGGCAGCCGGCACAATTCATATCCTCGCCGCTAGATTGGGGCTTCATTCATTCCATTCCTGACCCGGTCGGAGACTGGAAGCAGGCTGTGGATTTTCATTTTTCATATTTCTAAGGAGACCTTAAAACATTATCATCATTCCACCGGGCGAAGCCGGGTACTACTGCTAGTAATATCATAAAGTATGATGAAACCATAGGCACAGTGAACTCAGTAATGAGACCATCCTTAGTCCAGAGGGACACAAGACTACGAGTCTACAGAACACTAGTTAGACCTGTCCTTACATATGGAAGTGAAGCGTGGACAATCCGAAAACAGGATGAAACTAGGATCATTGCTGCTGAGATGAAGTTTATGAGACGCACAGCAGGATACACACGTTGGGACCACAAATGGGATGAGGACGTGATGAAAGAACTGAAGACAGAACCTGTATTAAACTACATAGGAACCTATAGGAAGAACTGGAGAGACCACTTCAACAGAATGCCTAGGGAACGGGTCCCAAAGCAGATTTTACGATACCAACCAGCTAAAAGATGGAATGAGACCGTAACAGGCCACCTGGCCTAACACTTGACTGGCAGATGATGATGATTATTGGGAGTACATTTTGTGTGTTGATGGTGGTATTATGATTTTCTTCTTCTGCTGAATTTGGCCGCCTGTAGACTGCATGGAACCTAAGGCTTTCTGGTGAATCTCCTCTTCTCTTCCCAAAACCTCTTCATTCGTTCACTTCTGATCTTTCGCTCCTCCTCGGATATTACCAGTTTGGCTCTAATTGTAGGTGTTTTCTCCTCGAACATCTTGATGTTGTCAATTCGATTTCTAAACTCTTTTCTGTTGTGGATCACATCCACTGTGAGTCCACTTTCCTTAGCGTCTCTTTTAACCTCTTCTACCCACTTAGTTGTAGCCTTCAGCTCTGTAATATACTTGAATATCCTCTTAGTCAGTCGGTTCTCGTCCATTCTCACCAAATGTCCGTAGAATTTCAACCTTCGCTTCCGCATTGAGACAGTAATTTTTTCAGTGTGTTTATAGAGGTCATCATTCTTTCTGTTCTTCCATGTCCCGTCAGCAGTTTTCTGTGGTCCTAAATTTTTCCGCAAAATTTTCCTCTCCTTTTTTTCCAGTTCCTGAAGATCCCCTTTTTTTATTCAGTGTCAAGCACTCCGAGGCGTACAGACCCTCTGGCTTTACTACTGTGCTATAGTGTCTGAGTTTGGCCTTGTAGGATATGGCTCGTTTGTTGTATCTGTTCTGGGTTAACCTATAAGCCAAATCCAATTTTCTAGCTCTTGCCCTATTTGCTTCTTTATCCAGCCCATTGGGTTCTATCCATTCACCTAGATATTTAAACTTCTCAGTTCTTTTGACAGTCCCATGTTTCACTTTTATGTGTCTCTCTCCAAGGTGTCTGTATTATGGATTATGTGGGCAACATTTAATTTTTCGACTTAAACTCCAATTAATCTTTAGATTTTATATTGAACTCTGACTCCATTGAAGGGGCAGATGACCTCGCTCTTAGTGTGATATTGTTATTTCGCTCCCAATTAACGGGTAATAATCGGGCTCATTACTGTACTCCGTTGACCGATTGCAAAGTGATTCTCCTACTAGATTATGGCATCAAGAACAATAACCTAAGTTTGATACTTTTCAGTCGATAAAATCTATGTCAGAAAGTACGGGTGAAAATATTCACAATATATACACTTATTTAGTTGCAGTATTAGTTAGCTGTAGTCTGTTACTTAGGAAGCAGAGTAACCAGTGATGGACGAAGCAAAGAGGATATAAAAAGTAGGTTGGCTCAGGCAAGGAAAGCATTTCTACAAAAAAAAAAAAAAAAAAAAAGGAATGTGTTGACATCGAATATAGATTTAGGTATTGGGAAGTCATTTTTGAAAGCCTTTGTCTGGTGCGTGGCGCTCTATGGAAGTGAAACTTGGACTATTGGTGCAGCAGAAAAGAGGAGAATTGAAGCATTTGAAATGTGGTGTTACAGGAGAGTGATGAAGATCAGATGGATAGATAGTATTACAAACGATGAGGTATTAAGACGAGTGGGAGAGGAGAGATGTTTCTGGCGACTGCTAATGAAGAGAAGAGATAGGTTGGTAGGACACTTACTAAGACACCCAGGAATAGCAAGCTTAGTTATGGAAGGAAGGGTCGAGGACAAGAACTGTAGGGGTAGACAAGGTTAGAATATGTTAAACAGATTGCCTCGGATGTAGGGTGTGGTAGCTATGTAGAGATGAAACGATTAGCTCAGGACAGGGAGGCATGGAGAGCTGCATCAAACCAGTCAAAAGACTGAAGACACAAACAACAGTCTATGTGATGTTTTGTTAAGATAGTGGAAGGGGTGATTGACCTCCGGAATTTGCTTGTTTAGGGTGAATATGTGGTTGTTTTTATTGAACAGGCTACTTATCTGGTTGAGTCTTAAGTGGTCCTGGTGAGAGCAGTTGACTTGGTCACTGATCATCCAAGTGTATTTATTAAACTAATATTTGTCGGGAATAGGGAATAACCCATCTCATTTGGATACAATCGTGTTATAATACTACTACTACTACTACTACTACTACTACTACTACTACTACTAATAATAATATCGTATGGCCTCGGGTGCCGGGTGAAAGCTTTGTTATTTGACACCCAGAGGGTAGCTTGCATGTCGAATTTCATTGTTCCTTGAAGCACTATGAAAGTCATGGAGGTTAGATATCTAATCTACTTGACAACTATAGCGCTTTCTAGCAGAGAAATGAGGAACTTTGTGTTGTCAGAAACTCCCGAGATTAATTTTGCTATTATGAACACGGCCTACTGAATTCAAATGGGTTCTTTGTCATGCCAATATCGTATGACATGGTGTCGTAATTTTTGCCGCCCTTCAAAAATCACTTACCTCGGCCAGGAGCGAACCTGCAAGCTTGGGGTTAGTAGACCCACACGTTAACCACTCACCCGCCGTGGCAAACACACTTTTGTTTACTAAGGCAACACTGAAAATGGCTTCAAACACCATAATGTTCATTGATGTTGTTTGAGTCTTCAGTCTTTTGACTGGTTTGATGCAGCTCTCCATGCCTCCCTGCCCTGACTATTCGTTTCAACTCTACATAGCTACCACACCTTACATCCGAGGCAATCCGTTTAACATATTCTAACCTTGGTCTACCTCTACAGTTCTTGTCCTCGACCTTTCCTTCCATAACTAAGCTACTCCTGGGTGTCGTAATATGTGCCCTACCAACCTATCTCTTCATTAGCAATCTCCAGAAACATCTCTCCTCTCCCACTAGTCCTAATACCTCTTCATTTGTAACCCTATCTACCCATCTGATCTTCATCATTCTCCTGTAACACCACATTTCAAATGCTTCAATTCTCCTCTTTTCATTGTGGTGTTTGAAGCCATATTTTCAGTGTTGCCTTAGTAAACAAGAGTTTAGTGCTTTTCAGTCGGTCAACACGAATGTACCCAAAAGAGATGGGTTATGCCCTAATCCTGAAATAAATTACATGAGATTAATAAAACACTAGGATGACCAGTTTCGATCGTCAAGCGATCATCATCAGATCCATTACACTTAGGCTACAAAATCTGTTTGAAATACAGGTGAAAATATTTACAATATGTACAATTATTTAGTTGCAGTATTGGTACTGCAACTGTCAGTGTATGCTAAATGCAGTATATATGTTAGGTGAAATGCTAAATGGTGATAGCTATCCGGAGATTGTACTTTAGAGAGATTATTTGGTTGTAAACTATGGTTAAACTATAAAATTTTAGGCTAACTACTTATCTGATTGTCTTCCGTACTACAGCTACTCGCAGTTTTCGTGCTCACTGGAACTCGCTGTGCGGTCGACTGCGGTGGTTATCTTAACGACTGGTTTTTCCCTGCCTTCTCCCCCCTGTCCCTACGTGCTGTGGGGAGTGATAGCGATGTGTTTATGTGAGGTGTTGCCAACTTAGATAAGATGTATGTTATTGAATGAGGTGGGTCTACAACTATTAAAGACCGTGGATTAGCCCTCGCCACGCGTGGAACATAACCCATTCGAACTAAGCGTTGACGGTCTTATGAGGACGTCCCGGCACCTTTAATACTGCCGCGAATATGGGCCTTGGTTTATTGCAGAAGAAAAGTACATCGTACACCTGATCCAGATAACATTTACCTATTAAAAACCCCCTAATTTCCCCCCTTTTTTATCTAGCTTGGCTGTGTCGCTAAATTGTGTTTTGTTTCCGACAGGGTGTGTTTTTAGTAGCGTGAAGAGGGGTGAGCTCTCCATGAACGTGTGTTCATTTAGATTGTTGGGATTGTTTCGTTTGGCTAGGTGTATCTCGATTGCTTCCTTTTTGTCAAGAGCTCTGCCTTTCGATTCGTGATGGATTATTTTAAGGTCCGACTCTATGTTGGTAAAGCTGTGCCCTGCGTCACACACATGTTCGCACACGGCTGAATGTGTTCCGTATCTTATCGCATTCCTATGTTCATTATAACGTGTGTCTACTCGCCTTCCACTCTGCCCGATGTAATTAGCTTGACAATCGGTGTCTTGGCACGTTATAGAATATACCCCTGACCTTGAATACGGGTCACGTTTATTTAGATTACTATTTAGGAGGTGCCTAGCGGTTGTGTTTTTCGTCGTGAAAGCTATCTTTATGCCTTGTTTTTTGAATAGGTTAGTGATTTTATATGTATTCGCATTCACATAGTTGGAACGCGCAAATTTTTTCTCATTACTGTCCGGTTTGGGAATCGTTTTATCTTTATTTTTATGTTTGGCTATAATTTGATTTATTTTGCTTGGCGAGAAGTTGTTATCCTTTGCTATTTGCATAATAGTTCTTATTTCCTTATTATAGTTGTCTTTTGACATGGGTATGTTTAAAGCCCTGTGCTCCATTGAATTGAAACCCGCTAGTTTGTGCGTACTGGGGTGATTAGACTGATTGTCGATTGCATGCGAGGTTTGTGTTGCTTTCCGGAATATGAAATATGAAAGGTCGTTGTCTTTACGTTCAATAGTTATATCGAGATAATTTATTTTCCGGTCTATTTCGGATTCCTTAGTGAATTTGATAGAGTGGTGAAGGCTATTAATGGATTGGAGAATTGTTTCTTCGCTTGTTAGTTCAGTATCGTAGATGCAATTTACATCATCTACGTTTCTTTTCCATATTACTATTCCCCTTGTTGAAGTCTTCTCTAAGAACACATTTTCTAGTGCATTGATGAAGATGTCAGCGATTAACCCACTTAGTGGCGATCCCATTGCTAGGCCTTCTCTCTGTGTGTATATTTTATTGTCGAATTGAAACACGTTTTGGGTGAGAACAACCCTCAGTAATCTCACAATCTCTTCAATTTCTTTTACCGAATTGTTGGATTTTAAGTTGTTTTCGATAGTGTTGATTGCTTCAATAATCGGAATATTGTGTACATGTTAGTTACGTCGAAGGATACTAGCCTGAAGCTAGGTTTCATTTGTAGGGTGTTCAATGCTGTTACTAGTTCTGTTGTGTTCTTTACAGAGTTGTCGTTGGAAAGACGGCATTTTAAGATTTTTAGTAACTCTTTGCTGATTTTGTAATTAGGGGCATTCCTACAATTGACTATTGGTCTCATTGGGCATTCCTTTTTGTGTATTTTTGGTTGTCCCCTCAATGACGGTATTTTCGGGTTCATGTTTATTAGTTTTGATTTTTCGGCTTTGGTCAGTATGTATTCTGTTTCTTTTAGCGCACTTTTTATTTGTTTTTGGAATTTGTTGGTGGGGTCTTTTGTTAATTCCTTGATTTCGTTGTTGTTTAGGAATTCGACTGTTTTTTCAATGTATTCTGTTTTGTTCAAAATTACTGTAGTGTTTCCCTTATCTGCTTTTGTGATGATTAAGTCATGTTCTTTTATTTTTTGTTTCAACGACTTTATTTCTTTGAGTTGTTTGTTGTTTTGAATGTTATTGCTATCGCCCTCTCGTTTGAGGATTTTTTTGGCTTCGTTGGTTGCGAGATTTTTGGTTAATTCCCTGTCTTCTGCTGGGAGCTTGTGACTGGCTATCTCAATATCTGTGATTAATTGTTTTATATTGTGGTTCGTGTGTGCGTCTGTGCAGTTGTATTTCAAACCTTTGTCTAACATATTCATTTCACCTTGAGAAAAGGTTACGTTCGTTCTGTTGTTTACTCTGCTGTGGAAATGGAATTCATTGTTATTCGTGTGTTGTTCGTTAGATTGATGGTTCTGTGTTTCTCCTAGTTTTCTTAATTTATTTTCTAGCGTTTCAAGCTTCCTCGTTGCTCTGATTTTGATTTTGATTTTTCTGCTGCTCCAATAGTCCAAGTTGTTAGGCGGCTCCGGTGGCGTAGTTGGTAGCATGCTGAGCTTCTATGCCCAAGATCGCGGGTTCAAATCCGGCCGAAGTCGTCGGATTTTTTTAAGAGCGTTAAAATCCCTCAGTATGCTTTCCTTCGGAGGGGTAGTAAAGCCCCTTGTCATAGATTTATGGCATGTTAAAGAACCTTCCACTAATTACACCTGTGTGAAGCTAATTTGGATAGGTTAAGAATGTAAACACCGCTCTTAGGTTTCTACGTTCGTTGCCAAGAGCCGACTGCGGTGGCGTCTAGTAGCTAAGTTCTGAACTAAGCCTAGTAGTCGTTGACGTTGGCGCTTGGCGGCAAAAGTAGGAACTATTTGCAAAATTCTATGTTGCAGTCTGTACTTAAATTTAAAAAAAACGGATAACACACACTGATACAGTCATCACAATTAACACCGGTTATCACACAGATTCTACTCACACCCAAAGTACACGGGGCTACATGACCGCGTTGTCGCAGCCCCTTAACTCAAAAACCAACCAACCAACCAACCAACCAACCAACCAACCAACCAACCAACCAAAGAATCTTCCACTAATTACACCTGTGTGATGCTAAATTGTAAGGTTAAGAATGTAAACAACGCTCTTAAGTTCCTACGTTCGTTGCCAAGAGCCGACTGCGGTGGCGTCTGGTAGCTAAGTTAGAACTAGTTGTCGTTGACGGTGGCGTTTGGCGGCAAAAGGAGGAACTATTTGAAAAATTCGAAAGTCTGCAGTCCTTACTTGTATTAAAAAAACAGATACACACACTAATACAGTCATCACAAAGAATAACGGTTATCAGACAGATTCTACACACAGACAAAGTACACGGGGCTACAGGACTGCGTTGTCGCAGCCCCTCAACTTAGGAACCAATCAACCAGTCCAAGTTTCACTTCCATAGAGCACCACGCTCCAGAAAAAGGACTTCATAAATGAGTTCCTAATACCTATATCTATATTCGATGTCAAGAGATTCCTTTTCTGTAGAAATGCTTTCATTACACTCAATGATTGTTTAAGGTATTTCTATTCACATTCTTCAGCATATCACAAAGGGCCTAATCAATTCAGACAATTGACATGGTGTCTATTTACGTAATGATATGAACTGAACCCGCGAGGACTGGCGCGTGGGTTTTTTGACCCGAGGCTTTAACAATGCTCTATATTCTCGTTTTGGTCAGCCCTTATTTCCTGTCACTTACAGTACCTTCCTTCCTAGCCTTGAACTTCACTCTGCGAAAGAAACACGTCCATAGCTTTTTGGGAAGTTATTTCTATATTATTTAAGTACGGTCGGGTCAGATTTACCCATGGCGCCCGTCCTCGCATGGCAAATTTCGGCTTACGTTAGACGGGCCAATCTGTAAAATATAAGGGAAAAATCCACATATTTTGGTGCATCACAATTCATTCATTCATTCATTCATTCATGTATACCGTCTAGGGGCAGCTTGGTCATCAGCTCCTTTGTGCAAAGAAAATTAATATGATTGCTTTACCGCCATTATCAAGGCCAATATTGTCACGAAAATATTTGTCATATGTAAATAAACCTCATTTTATATTGGGAATAGTTCATTGGAAGTCACCAGGTGTATAATTACTCCATTAAAATACATTCGACTACGACAAAAAGGGAGTGACACACTATGGGTCAAAATTAATCATATCTATTGTTTCATTATTGACAATCAATCTAAAAATAAATACACCTTCGTCAATATTTTTTTAAAATTAATATTTACTAATTAAATACCAATTTTGGCCTTCTTCAGTTTTTAAAAAGAAAAAAAGATTTTTTAATATTTATTTTTAGTCGATTACCCTCCAGGTGGGTGGAACCCACGGACTCAGCGAGGGAACTCACCACTACCGCCTCTACGGGCAGTGTCCTAGAGCTGGGAACATCGAATCGGAGTGGATACAACTGGTGAGGTGTGATTGGCACCTCGCCCAGGCAGCCTCACCTGCAAAGCGAACAGGGGCTTCATGAGGGAAGGTAAGGGATGGGTAGGATGGATAGGCAAGGAAGAGGGAAGGAGGCGGCCGTGGCCTTGAAGAAGGTACCATCCCGGCATTTACCCGAAGACGAAGTGGGAAACCACGGAAAACCACTTCGAGGATGGCTGAGGGGGAATCGAACCCCCCTCTACTCATTTGGGCCACCCGAGGCTGAGTAGACCCCGTTCCAGTCCTCGTACCGCTTTTCAAATTTTGTGGCAGAGCCGGGAATCGAACCCAGGACCTCCGGGGCGGCAGCTAACCATGCTGACCGCTACGCTACGGAGGCGACAGAAAAGAAAATACTAATGTAAAATCTACGATCAAAGCTTTTGAAACAAAATTTAAATTTTGCCTTTCCTATTATTTTTTATTAAAAAAATATATATAACCCTTTATGGGACAGTACTCTCTATATTAACCACCTGTCATAAGGACAGTTTATGCTTGAAAAAATGATGATAGTTGAAACTTTAAGCCAAATTTCTCAGAATGTTCATGACGAAGTGCTAATATTTCTAAAAATCAAATATACCTACGTATCTACTTGTCGTAATGTGTTGGATAAAATTTAATAAAATTAAAAGTAAAAACATTACCAATTAAAGAGTTAAAATAAAATATAAATATAGAAATAACAAGATGTTCAGTAAAGAACATATAGCCTACTTTCTCCTAAATGTATGAGTATAGTTATAACTAGGGCTTGGATTCGAGCATATTTGCATATTTTTCTTCTGAATAGTACACATTGAAAGAAGCCATTCGGTGGTATTTTCACCTCTCTGGGACCAACAGAATTGAAATTTATCGAGCATATAAATGCATAAAACCGCGGTTTTCAGAATAGAAGCATATAAATGCTTATTCTTGTGGTTTTCGTCTTAATAGTTGGTTCTTCTTCCCCGAATTCGGGCCCTGACAATCCTTAAGGTTCGAAAACAGAAATAATTATTGAAAAGCTACGGAGGCGCCTCAGGTATTTTTAATACATAAAAATAAATATTTTCCTGATCTTTAGCACCTAAAAATCCAAGCCCTACTGATAAGCCACAGCTTTTCATCTGTACAGTCTTATAATTGCATCACTGCCCCTTGTTAACTTTTCTATTTGACTATTACTAGTTTTACACAAGCGGCTCTGGTAGCGTAGTCAGTAGCATGCTGAGCTTCTATGCCCAAGATCGTGGGTTCAAACCCGGTCAAAGTCGTCGGATTTTTTAAGAGCGTTAAAATCCTTCAATATGCCTTCCTTCGGAGGGGAAGTAAAGCCGGCGGTCCCATGTCATAGATTTATGGCATGTAAAGAACCCTCCACTAATTAAACTTGTGTGAAGCTAAATTTGCAGGTTAGATTTCGTCGAAACGCTCTATCAAAGTTCCAACGTTCACCACTAGGTGTCAGCGATATCTGGTAGCGAAAGTTGGAACTACTTGAAATTGAACGGAACTTGTAGCTAACCCAATGGGTGTCCGCATTGAAGCAGCCACATCCTCTGGCGAACATGTCTTCGGACACTCCCGGCACTAAAAGCCATACGATAAATAAGTAAATATACACCATTTTTTTCAAACGTTTGCATGCCGGCAGTCACCATGTGGTGACTTGTTATTATCTGACTTTTATCCCCATCCCCCCTCAATAGTATGCAGCATGAATTTTATTTTAAGTTTAAAATTTCTTACTTTTTTCATTTCCAGATATGATAGAGTAATGAACAGCTCCATTTTCTCCTTCATCAGGATCCACTGCTTGAACTAGTGCGATGGGAGTTGGTGGCGATGTTGGTAAGCTCTCCTTGACCTCAATATCATACAGGTGTTGATAGAATACTGGGGGATTGTTGTTTCTACTCAGAGTCTTTATACGGACCTAGAAAAACACAAAAGTAAAATACATTTATGTTCGACGGTGTCGAAATGTGAACATTATGTGTCAGAAAACTGTATCATAATGAGGCTCATTATAACGCTATTTTTCATTATGAAACAGTTTCTCTCACCAATCAGAGCTCAAGAAACAGCTGTGTACCATTTAGGTAAGGATACCTTCGCGCATGCGCTCAAAATCCAACATGTCTATATAATTTACCGACGTGGAAAGTGCCCCGTCCATATGTTCGCGTAAATAAACTGGCGAATATGAGAAAAGAAATAGCACTGTACCTTAATATCCCCAAATCCAATTTCTACACAGCGCATTGCTTTCAAACGACTTCGGTGACAATATTAGTGAATGCTGTATAGCTGGACGGCAGGCTGTTGTAAACAATAGGTGTTCTGTGTTGGCAAGCAAAGTGAATGGTCTCTGCTTTCGGAGTGCCTTGACCCAGGCATGCGCTCTGTTCAGTCAGCAAAGTCAGCGCGCCTTGTTCACTAACTGAATTAACTGAATCCCACAGATAATTATGAATATTTATGTTAAAACATATAATAAAGTTATAATTATCATCGAACATAAACAGTCGTATGCAACTCGCCTATAATGGCAATTAGGACACTCGTATGGAAATTAGAAACAGCATACTAGCATACAGACTAGATTTGACGCCAATAATGGTTTCTTTAATCAAAGTAGGAGATAAGGAATTGGAAGTGGTGAAACACTTCAAATACTTGGGAAGTGAACTGATTGAAGATGAAAGACTAGATTTGGAAATTAGCAGAAGAATACTCGTGTCTTAATTATTGCCATTATAGGCTCGTTGCATAATGTACTATTTTAGAATTGGTTTTAGAAGCTTCCTTGACTTCCTACACTTTCAGACAGTCATGGTGAAGCTTATCTGTTGAGTAAGACTTGAACATATTTTAGTAAAAGCTTTTCAGTTGGCGAACAGGAGTGTGCTCAATTAGATTGTTTGTTTTTTAAATTTTTAATCGTATGGTGAGTACAACAAGGAATTCGTAAGTCCAGGTCCAAGTTCTTCAACCACAGAACAGCACTTTCTGAAAGATGAAACAGGTCGCTGGGGCTTCTTGAGTAGGCATGAAGAGGGCAGCGCAGGATGGCATGGTCCATGGTCTGTTTCTCTTCACTGCATTCACACATTGTAGAATCCACTCAGCCCCACTAATGGTGCAAGAAATTACAGCGTCCATGCCCAGTTCTCAGTCTGTTGAGGCGACACCATAGTTTTCTTGAGAGGTCAAATCCATTCATTTTCCGAGTTGGATTCATCCCATGAGTATTAGTACCAGATGTTGAATTTGACCACTCTTCCTGCCAGGTCCGGTTTAGGTTAAAATTCTCCCTCAAGAGTCGGCCGGCCAATACACTTGCTGGTCTCCTAGATCGAAGTCGTGTGGCGATGGGTAACAAAATTCCTGGTGAACTGGTACTGAGGGAGATGACGAGATTGCTTTGCTCCTCTCAGCAGAGCTTCATTTCTCCTCAGGTGGGGTGGTGGGATATGGCTAAGAACGGGTAACCAGTGGCAAGGTGCAGACTTAACAGTGCCAGTTATGCAGCGCATGGTTTCATTCAACTTAGTATCCACTTTATGCACATGTGCCCTTTCCAGCCATACAGGGAAACAGTAGACCGCTGCAGAGTACATTGGGTAAGAGGGAAGGAGTAGGGGTGGGGCTGGGGAGAGGGAGACCTTAAATTGATGGGGTTGCGATTTCTCAGTCTTGAAACTTTGTATATATTGTTATTAACCCAACCATAACGCTCCCCTGAAATACCACTTTACCCTAAATCTACACAAAACGGAAAGGACCTAACGAGCACTACTAAATTTCAGAAATGACTTCTTAATACCTATATTCGATGCCAACAGATTTCTTTTCTGTAGAAATGCTTTCCTTGCTTGAGCCAACCTACTCTTATATCCTCTTTGCTTCGTCCATCACTGGTTATTTTGCTTCCTTAGCAAAAGTCTCATACTTCCTCTAGATTCTCACCTTCCAATTTGACGCCAATATGGGTTTCTTTAATCAAAGTAGGAGATAAGGAATTGGAAGTGGTGAAACACTTCAAATACTTGGGAAGTGAACTGATTGAAGATGAAAGACTAGATTTGGAAATTAGCAGAAGAATACAACTCGGGAGTGCTTTCTACCAACAGTATGGAACAAGGATATACCAATTAAGGCTAAAGAATTATGGACAAAGCATATGATGTTCCTATAATGACATATGCAGCAGAAACTTGGACAATGGCTAAGAGGGATGAGAGCAGAGTACATGCAGCTGAGATGAGATTCCTGAGAAGTATGGTCCAGTAAACGAGGAGATACAGAGTGAGAAATGAAGATATACGGAAAGAACTGGGAGTACAGAAACTAAATGACAAACTGGAGTAAAACAGATTGAGATGGTTTGGACATGTCAAACGGATGAATGAAGTAAGGCTACCAAGACGCGCACTGGAACGACGGATGACAGGGAAGAGAGGACAAGGAAGACCAAGAATGCTGCGTTGGGTGGACTCGGTGAAGTTTAGCATTAGAAAACGGAACCTGGATTGGAACACCGTGTCGGAAGAGGAATGGTAGAACGACAGAAGAAAGTGAAGAGGAACCATATTTGCCCCCACCCAGTATCAGCTGGAAAAGGGGAAATGAAGATGATGATGATGAAGGGTTTCTGATTTCATTTCATTATTTTTGTTTTACATTTTGCTAATTTTCATCATGACTTCTTTCCTCAAGACGGAGTTCTCTGGTGTGTCGGCTATTATGACAATGACATAGGCAAATCTCAGTGTTGAAAATATTTCTCGTTGAATCTTGACTCCTATTTAAAAATTTTCTCCAATTTCCTTCATTGCTTCTTCAATGCAGAGATTGAAAACTATGGGTGATAAGTTGCAGCCTTGCCATACACCTTTCTGAATCACAGCCTCTCTCTGGCGGCTTCGGTGGCGTAGTCGGTAGCATACTGAGCTTCTATGCCGAAGATAGCGGGTTCAAACCCGGCCGAAGCCGTCAGATTTTTTAAGAGCGTTACAAATCCCTCAGTATGCATCTAATTACACCTATGTGAAGCTAAATGTAAATAACGCTCTTTGGTTTCTACGTTCGTTGCCAAGAGCCGACGGCGGTGGCGTCTAGTAGCTTAGTTCTGAACTTGGCCTAGTAGTCGTTGACGGTGGCACTTGGCGGCAAAAGTAGAAACTATTTGAGTTGCAGTCTGTACTTAAATTAAAAAACAGATAACACACACTAATACAGTCATCACAATTAAAACCGGTTATCAGACAGATTCCACACACACACCAAGTACACTGGGCTACATTACCCTGTTGTCGCAGCCCCTAAACTTTTAAGAACCAACCAGCCTCTCTCTCATCTAAAAATAATAGAACAAAAATAGAATAAAATTAATAATTATTAAACATAAATGACGGAAAAACAAAAATCAGAATTTCGAAAAAGAACAAGTTCTTTGAGTTAATTTTCACTTCTAAATTTAGATCGGACTGAAAAATAATTCTGTAAATAGATTATACTGAGCTAGTAATAATAAGAGATAGATTTGTACGGCAAAATAAAAAGAACGAATTTACAATCAGAGGGGAAGTATTGAAAAATGTATCTTACCCTGACAGTAGTGGGGGGTGGGTCCGTTGAGTCTAGAAGGGTTTCCTCATCCTCTGCTTTGTCAGTTCTGGGTGCATCTGTCAAGTCACAACTGAACAAATTAATTATGACAACTCCATAGTGTTTGTTTGTTATTAATGGCAAATTTTACACACATCAATAACACCTTATGAATCACCCGCCAAAGATACACATGAGACAAAATCATTAATACTAATGGATAGTGCGTACGGTACTTATTAACTTAGTTAATTTAATTAAATTCACGTTTGACACCTGTTAATACAGTAAAATGCTATCCTCTTTAATGTAACATGTTGTAGCAGCCGAGTACCAAGAAGACAGTGCTAGAACAGAGTTTCAAGAAGGCAGTGGGAGAACAATCAAGTAGGCCGTGAAGAAACAAAAAGTGAGTTTTAAATTGTTATGTATTATTAGAGTGTGTAAATAAAAAGATATTTATGTTCGACCCTAACTATTATGTGTCAGAAAACTGTATCATAATGAGGCTCATTATAACACTATTTTTCATTATGAAACAGTTTCTCCCACAAATCAGAGCTCAAGAAACAGTTGTGTGACCAATTAGATAAGGATACCTTCGCGCATGCGTTCAAAATCCAACATGTCTATATAAATTACCGAAATTGCACCGTCCATATGTTCGCGTAAATGAACTGAGACAAGAAATGGCACTGTACCTTAACATCCCCAAAATCAATTTCTACACAGCGCGTGGTTTTGAAACGACTTTGGTGACAATTTTACTGAATACTGGAGCACAATCTGAACATATGGCATTGACGCACACAGAGCGCATGCGTCGGTTGTCCAGAGAGCTTGGGAAACAGAGATATACAACCCACCGCAGCACCCGATCACAACATTCTAGTGACTGAACAGATATTTATGAATATTTGTTAAAACATATAATAAAGTTATAATTATCGTCGAACATAAACAGTCGTATGCAACTCGCCTATAATGGTAATTAAGACATTCGTATGGAAATTTTAAAACTCGCATACGCTCGTTTTATAAAAATACTCGTTGCATAATGTACTATTTGTGTGTTGATTAACAGACTCAAACCTGCTTATATACTAGTGGATGAAGAGACAGAAGGAGACAGTGAGGAATCCTAATCTCTCTCCCACGAAGTCCCCTGTTTCCGAACAATACCATGCCAATCAGGACAGTGAACGAGTCAAGACAACACGTTGTGGTAGGGTGACTGATAACATTTCCTACCAGATATCGGGACAGAATTCAATTTATAACTTCTAAAGGTGCCTGTACACTGGAGAGTGATTTTCATAGAGCAAGTCTAGCTAGACCGCTCTAGCTAAAATGAGTGCGTGTACACTGTAGAGTAATTTGCCCTAGCTAGAGCATTCGTAGAGTGGAGATAGAGAAATCTACCTGGAGCACTCTCTGAACCTGTGTACACTGTCAAACGTAAATGCACTAGGTAGAGCAGCGCTAAAACATTCTGAGAGCAGTGTGAGTCTAGGATTTTAATGCATCAAAATACTCCCAAGTACTGTGCCCAACTCTAGGAATGGGTATTCCAAGATTCAGACACCTAGATATCAAGGGAAAGGCTGTAGCCGCTTTTGAAAGTTGAGATATTTGAATATCGCGCTACATTGCTTCTCGAAGCAATTGGAAAGAATTTACCGATACTTGGATGTCAAGTGACGTAGCGAGTAATAGCAGAGGTAGAGGCTATTTATTGATTAAATAGTTAACTATGGAGTAGAGACTTGAGACTGGGATCAGATTACTGGCACGGCCAAATGAAAGAGAATGCACTTAGTATCAAGTAAATCGGACCAGGGATTCAAGAGATATGAGGATTTCTAGATATCAGGTGATGCGGCGTGACCCTGACAGTTTTGAATAAAAGCCAGCTGGCCGAAGCATCGATAGCTCATTTCAACACAAGCATTTGCCGAGCAAGTTGCCGCGACGCTGAGCCAAGGCACATGGTTGCCGGATCTACGCAGAAGTTCTTTTCAAAGTCGTGATAGTCACGAAAGTGCTGCGCTACGAGGTGGAACTTAGTAAGTTTACGGCGAGGAGATTCACTGAGGTGATTGATTTTTCTACAGACATTGGTGGAAATATTTATATTTCTACATGGACATATGCTAGACTTTGTCTAGAATTAGTACTTTGTCACAGTCCAGTAATAACATAATACTTGGATATTTACATCCATTTCAGTCAGTTTTCATATTTGTAACTAGTTAACCACTTCAATCTGTAAGTACACTGAAGACTAGTCTATAACGGTGGCGTTCATTAGTCTACGCAAGGGAAACTACAAGTTGCTTAGCGCATGGTAGATGGTGATATAATAAACCATGCCCAGGGAACGATCTTCAGAACAGCCGTTGATTGCTTAGACTGTCAGTGTTTTTCTTGTACTGATAAGATTACCGTGAGTTATGTTACAACTGACATATCTAAGAAGAGATCACTTAGATCTGACCCTATTTAAACAAACTGTTATGGCTTTGATAGAAGCCCATATTAAAATGGAACAACAGTTAATTCAAACGTCAAAAGATACTACCACTATGTCTGACTAGACGGATTGTGGGTATATAATGGCGGCCGATACAAGGATTATACGTGCTTGTCCAATAGAGCATGTCTATGGATAAATCTGGTACAGACCAGGTTCACTTCGCTTCAAGACCATCAAGAAATGTAAGCCACATTTGAATTATATTATGCCTAGCTAATTGGAACAAACTATTTTTCTGCAGATGACCAACACATTTTATTTTTCGTCGTATTTAAATCTTGCAATGATTTACGCAAGACATATTAGAGTTATTCTGAGCATTTTCAGCACTCTGAACAGTTTAGGATCGATGACCGAGCATTTCGAGCATTTATTTGAATTTTTCATATTTTAGGGAAACCACGGAGAACCGTCGATGTAAAGGTTTAGTTAAATTATTTTTGTTGAGGAATGGATATTTTTTCCATATTCGAAGATTCGAACATGTGGATTCTCACATAATGAGATGATAATTAAACACATTTAAAATGATATAAATAATAATAATAATAATAATCCACTAATAATTTAATTTAATTTAATTTATTTAATTTATTTATTAAATACTATTTATGTTACATTATTGTGATATGTCTCACGAATCTGATGACAGTACAGATTATCTGTGAGACATATTAATTATTATTTACAACATATATATAGATTATATTTCAGTACAAGAGTGCATGCATTTTTTTTTTGTAATGTTAATGATAAAATATTAATGTAAATAATTAAAGATACAAAAAATTACACTATGGTAGTTATATTAATACATTTATGTTATGAGTTAATGTTTGGTTAAGTAATATTTTTTAATGCGACTTATAGCTAGTTGTTTGCTGTTAATGTTTGTCAGTCCAGGTGGTAGTTCATTAAGTAGTGATGGTATAATATAATTTAGTCTCTTGAAACCATAGCTATTTATACATAAAGGTTTAACATGTTTAGTACTTGTTATGGCTCTTGTTTGTATGTTGTGAGAGACCTTATGCCTGAATCTTGGATCATGGTAGTAGAGATTCAGTACAGTAATTTGAAACAACTCTTTAATATTAAAATAAGGGATATCAGTGAAATATTTAAAGAACCTGTTTTGGCTATCTTGAAGATTATTAATTAAAGTTGTGTTTTGATTTCCCCAAGCTGCTATAGCATATCTTAATTTGCTTTCAATCAGAGCACTGTAAATTGTTTTGTAAGTTTTCCTATCTACATAAAATCGGAGATTGTAGAAGATGTAGAGATTTGCTCTTAGGTTTTTTATTATGTTTACTGTGTGTGTGTTCATTTTAAAGTGTTCATCAAGGGTAATTCCTAGGTATTTTTGTGTCGAAGTACTATTTATGAAGGTGTTACATTTGCAACCTGCCAGGATGTTTTGGTGTATGCATGATAAGCTGTGGTGCGTTAGTTTGTATTTTTCTTGTGTGAAGTGATCAACTCTGATGTGCATTATTTTAGATTTGGTTGTATTTATATACAAATTATTGTCATGACACCATCTTGTGATGTTATTGAAGTCTTCTTGAAGTCTCTCAAAAGCTGTTTTAGAGTCTTTATGTATGGTATATATAGTGGTGTCATCAGCATAAATAAATATTTTACTGTGTTTAATGGCTTCATTCATGTCGTTTACGAACAGGTTATATAGTGTAGGTGAAATAATGCTGCCTTGAGGGATACCTTGTGTTCCTTCTACTGCGTCACTGATAGTGTTATTGACCATAACTGCCGTTTCCCTGTTTTTCAGATAGCTTTCAAATAGTTTGTAAGTCGTGCCTCTTATTCCAATATCGTGTAATTTAGCAAGTAGTTTATTGTGATTTATTGTGTCAAATGCTTTAGAAAAGTCAAGAAAAAGTACCATTATGTGATTGTTCTTATTTAAGGCATTATTTATTACATTGGCAAATTCAGCCAGGAGTAGTTCAGTACTTTTCCCCTTCCTAAAACCGTATAGGTGTCCCTTTAAAATATCATATTTATTTAGGAAATTCTTCAATCTCTTATCCAAGCATTTTTCCATTATTTTGTGTAGGATTGATAAAATGCATATTGGTCTGTAGTTGCCAAAGTCTAAGTGATCGCCATTCTTATATATTGGTTTAATAATTGTGTATTTCAGATATTTTGGTATAATGCCTGATTCGAATATCTTGTTTATGAGATGTGTTATGATTGGTATAGTTTTTTTGGATGTTGCCTTTATGTCTTTCAAGCGTATATTGTCTACCCCAGGCGATTTGTCTGTTTTTAATTCCTTAATTATGTTTTCTATTTCATATTCATCAGTTTCAAGTAATGTAAAGGAATTCATTAATGTGTTTCTATTTGATTGCCATATGTTGATACTACAGTTATGAGCTAGGCTGTTTATTTTTTCACTAAAGGTATTGATGAATTTATTGACTATCACTTCGTTAGTATAATGTAATATTAAATGTTTGTTTATGACTTCATTGACAGTTTGTGTTTTCCGACCTGTTATATCATTAATGACTTTCCACATTCCTTTATTATCGTTTTTGGAACTATTTATCTTATTTTTAAAATATTGATGTTTTGTTTTGTTTATTAGCTTATTTAATTTGTTTCTGAAAGCTTTGTATTCATTTTTTATTGTAATATTATCCTTGTTTCTGAGCATTGTTTTGTAAAGTCTGTCTCTTTCCTTACATTGTATTTTTAGGTCATAAGTGAACCATTGTTTGCTTTTCCTGTGTTTACGAGTTGTTATGTAAGATGCTTTTTGGTAGATTTCCTTAAATTTGGTTGTTATATTGTTATATATATCATTAGGATTTTTTAATTCAAGGCAATCTGTCCAGTCTGTGTTGTTAAGGCTTGTGTGTATTATAGTATCGTTCATTAGCGTAATGTACGATTCATTATCTTGTAATTGTGTCTTATCATTTTTTGGCCAAATACCTGCATATGTTATGTAGTGGTCAGAGATATCTGATTGTATGACTGCAGAAGTATATTGATCTAGTCTGCTACGATAGTTTATGTGATCAATACATGTTCTCGAGTCTAAATTTGGATCATAACGAGTACATTGAGTGATAAGTGGTAGGAAACCATGAGTTGCCATAATATTTGTATATTTGATAGCTGATAGACTGATGTCATTAGATAAAGTATCAATGTTGATATCTCCTAAAATGGCGTATTCGCTGTACTTACTAGTGTGTTGTGTTATATGTGTCTCCAGTTCATCAAGAAAGTCATTTATGTTAGTGCTAGGTGGTCTGTAAATGCATGTTAATCCAATCTTTTTGTTCATGTGAAGTATTTCTATTACCATTGATTCATGAGTATTGGAAATGTATGAATTGTGTGTTCTAATAGCCATGTTGTTCTTTACATATATGGCTATGCCTCCTCCTTTACGATTTGTTCTATTACAAAATACAACATTAAAATTATCCAAAGTAAATAGGTAATTATTAGATTCAAGTATGTTAATTTCTGTTAAGCAAATAATATCCAGATCATTAATTTTCTTGCCTAAGGTTATGGTTAAATAATCCCAGTTTTTTGATATAGATTGAATATTTAGAGAGAGGATATTGATTTCAGCATTATTTCTAGTCTTATTACCATTTTCGACGAAATCGGGTATATTGAGAAATGTGAGTTCATTTTGTATTCCAGAAACATTTATATTGCTATCCCAACTGATCATAATATCAATTAATATAATAATTCAATAATAATTCTTTCTTTTTGGCGGGGGGGGGGGGGGGGGTTACCTAATTTTGTTAATGTCTTCCTCACGGGAGATTCTCAATATACCAGATTCGTCGTTTTTTCGCGCAAGTATTTTGCCGTTTTTAACCCAAATGAATTTCCAGTTATTTTCTCTGGCCTGATTTTTAGTTTTCCATAGTAGCTCCCTGTAAAATGACGTTAGACTTTCGTTAATGAAAAACCTAGATTTAGTGTTCCCATGAGTGAGGAAATTTTGTCCTTTTCTTTTCTGTAAAAATTCATTCTTTTTGGATATGGAGTTAAATTTTACCACTATTGGGGGGATTTTGTTCTTTCTTTGCAGTGGGGGCCTGTAAACTTCCTCTACATCAAACATGTTTAGATCTACTTCTAGAGTCTCAGCAATTTTGTGGACGATTTCATCCAGGCATTCGTCTTTCGCGCGTGGCACTTCACATATTTCAATGTATTGTTGCCTACCGTTCTGTTCCATTGTGTGCACTTTCTCGTTTAGATCTGATATTATTTTGTCTTGTAGGTTCTTTTCGTCTTTTAGGGTTTTTATTTCTGCTGTAAGTGATTTCAGAAGAGTTGCATTTGACTTAGTTTCCTTAATCAACTCATCATATTTCTGCGCAATAAAGTCGGCACTTTTAACACTTTCACTCACTTGGTTTTTCAGTTCACTAATCTGCTTCTTTAATTCTAAAAACATACCTTTGATATCCGAAGCGTGTATTATCTCCGTGTCCGGTGTTGAAGGTGGAGTCGCTGTGTAATCAGTGTTGGCAGCAGCTGGTAGGGTCATCGTTCCTCCGCTTGCGACAACAGATGCTGACGTTGTCTTTTTGAAGCTACGGCACTGTGGACACCGCCATGACTCCTTAGCTTGTTTTGCCATACCTTTCCACGTACGTATTGTGACTGATGTACATTCATAATGATATTTCCCTTTGCATCCTGTGCAGTATACATAGTCACCATCACTTGGGAGTCCTTCTTGACAGCGGTCGCAAACCATTTCCTTGCTATACTTAAACTTTTTGCGGAGCACTCAGGCACACGTCTACTTCCTCCGGTGTCTCACTTAATAATAATAATAATAATTTTTATAATTTTTCTAAATAATTCTTGGATATTATATTTTATAATAATCATATGTATTGAGAGAGCCTATGAAGTAGTTTAATCATTTCTAGTTTGGAACAGGAGATTTTCCGAAGGAGAGTGGTTAACGCAAGCCCGCATTCAACCAGCATTTCAGTTCTGGTTGAACAGTTGATATTTGCATTGAGCAAAGTATATTTTTCAGATAACACGGAGAGGCATGAAACGGGAAGCAAATGATATTTGTATCAAATAGGATATTTTTGTGTTTATATAAAATCATGACGTAAACACACTCGAAAGTGAAATAAAGATTTTCATAAGTATGGTAAATTCACGGGTTGAACTGAATGGTAAAATAAAATAAACTTGTAAGTTTATTAATCTTCCAGTGTTGATAACAAGCAGAGGCTTGATTTATTGTATAAATTTTGGGAAGAAAATTTATATGTGTGGAGTAGTTGAAATGCCATTCCCAGGTGCGCATGTTAAGTCGCAGGAATGAAGAGGTTTTTTCGAGCATCAATCAAATAGCAGGTTCGATGGCTCAGGTTTATAGTAGGAGTATTGGAACTACACATTTCGTCGGATGAATGACCCGAAGGTTATTTCTTGAAACCATCAGTTCTTATTTCAACCTTGTTTACGAATTCCATTTAGACTTTGATTTTGCTAGAACCCGGATTTGTCATGATAGTAGTTTATTCTTCTACAGAGAAAGACTTTTGCCGTTGTTGTTGTAATATTGTGTTCTTACACAAATAATAGAATGGGCCACTGCCAATTAAAAATAATTCTTTAACCACGAGTAATTTGAAGGATATTTTCAATCCTAGTGCCATGAACTAAATGAATTTATTATGAAGCTACAATTCTTATTTCCGCATTCTGTCGAAGAATTGCAAGTTGTAAAAGTTACTAAAAATGGCCATAAATATAAATATTTTTTCATAATGATTCCAAGTGGAAAATCTAATAGTTGAATGGTTCAACAATTTAGTGATCAAGTTGATGATTCAGAAATCATGTATTTTGTTAGAAACTTGAAGTTCATAATCGAGTCACTTCTCAAATGTTTAATGTCAGAAGAACAATTAATTGTTGTTGTGCTTCGCACAGTTCTTCGATGCTATGCTCAAGGTCAAATACTTTGCAGATGTTATTAGATGTTATTAATATGTGTAAATAATGTGTGTTGATTCAGAAATAATAATATTTTTCGACGATATATTTTTGAAACTGGAAAAATAAGTGAAAGTTTAAAATTCTATGAACATTTATTCTACGAGTGTTAATATCATGTAAATATTCAAACAGTGATCTACGATATTTCCAGTAGAGACAATTAATTTTGAACTGGAATTAATAATAAATAATTTTGGAACACAGTCTACAGGACTATTAATCAGACTTGTGTTTCCAAAAAAAGATTGTCAAATGTGTTTGGAAAATTTCTGTATATTGTGTAAATAAGAGTGTGGATCGCCACACGTGGATGATGCTGCTTTGAGCATCTTTGCAGTCAATTTTAACTTCAAAATAAACTGAGATAATTTTACCAGATGTGTTATACCCAATTGAATCTCCTTCTATCCTTATTGTTGCATTGAGCCAAAAATCAGTAAAGCATTTTTTTTATTTGATGTCGTTTTTGCGATTTGCTTTAACCCATCTGGCGCCCCGGGATATTTTGATTCTCGTGCTGACTGATTATTGGTAAAATGCATATGTGGTCGTGCGGACTCCGGTCTAAACGGGCACAGTACAAGAGTACTTAATTCCACCTTCACCGCCAGTTTTTTTTCTTGTTTAAGTTTCCGCAACTCAGCATTGAATAGGCAGCGGAGGTTGTGAAACTTTCTGGAAATTTCTTGAATAGTGCTTCCCATGGATTCTGCTATCACCCGAAACGACTGTGCCTTCAAATTCCTGTCTCTGTATTCATTCCGAGTACAATTCCAAGTTTCTGGATGGGCTTCAATATTTTCAATTAATGTTATTGTTTTTTCGCGACTCCACACAATTTCAGCCATGTTCAAACACTATAATTAACAACAAACAAATAACCACTACACTCCACCACGCACTCTACATAGAGCACTTTCCAATATTCAACCGAACGAATAGAGCTAGACTGGTCTAGCTAGGGCACCCAAATACTGTTTACACTGTAGAGTCGGCCGGCCCTAGCTAGAGCTTAGAGCGGTCTCCGCTAGGGTTCTCTACCACCTGTGTACACTAGAGAGGAGCTTAAAGTGCCCTAGCTAGAGCTTAGAGCGGTCTCCGCTAGGGTTCTCTACCACCTGTGTACACTGGAGAGGAGCTTAAAGTGCCCTAGCTAGAGCTACTCTACGCTCTAGACAGGGCAAAAACTCTCCAGTGTACAGGCACCTTTAAGGAAACTTAGTTACTGGCAGGAGAGTGATGTAGCAGCCAAGTACCAAGAAGGCAGTGCTAGAACAGAGTTTCAAGAAGGCAGTGGGAGAACAATCAAGTAGGCAGTGAAGAAAAAAGTGAGTTTTACATTGTTATGTATTACTAGAGTGTGTAAATAAAAAGATATTTGTGTGTTGATTATCAAGATAGTAAAAACGGTAACAATGTTTTTGGACCTTCAGTGGGGTCTTGCTTAACTTACACTAAGGGTATTTGATGAAAATAACGACAGTTTAAATTCACATTTCTATGAAATGTATTATGAGAATTAAAACCTTAAGTCAATAAACGTACTTTTAATTAGAGTAGTGTGACCTTCTCAGAAGATCAGATTTCAGATAAATCAATTTCAGTAGCAAGTCTTTCACTTGAGTAAAAGTAGTATGTTTTAATTCGCCCATAATTTACCTTACGGTATCAAGATTTTAATTCCAAAATATTACAGTTCATTACCCTCTGTAAATGTGAGAAGAAATACTATATGTAACTGCTTGTATACTGCACACCCACTTCTGAAGGAAGAATGTGAGGATAATCTGACATCAGATGATGAAATTGGAAACAAAGTCTCATCAAAGGAGACATTCAATGAGGAAACAGCTGGAGGAATAAGAGGAATCAGAGTGAAATTGATATGGTCTATACTAATTCATTAGATGAGCGGCAATGCAATATAAACAACTCAAATCTTTGATTCAAGTTTTCCATAACTTACATTTTTGTAAGTTTATTGTACCTTTTCTCCTACATCATTAAAGATACTGTGATGAAACTTGGTATGCTGCTGTAAACCATTATTCTAAATAACGTCCTGGAACAATTTTCTTTAAGGAACATATTTTGGATTTTAAGGCGTAACATGTCATCATTTTCTTTTCAAATTAAGTCCATCAGATTTTGAAGTGCTTTTAAAAATAAAGTAAATAAGATATCAAAAATTTGTTCCGCAGATATCTTTAACCTGGTTTGTAGATATTACATTTCAAATTTTGTAACTTACAATGTGATGGTTTTGTAGAAAAGGTACATATTAAGGGTACATGTTTCAGAAAATTTAAATATTCCTAGCTGAAGAACCATTTGAATTATCACCACGAAAATCAACACAGACATGCCTAGCACACTGATAAGCATGTCATTAAAATTATATAGCATTATCTTTAAACCTCTGGGGGTTACAATGCTTCTTTTAGTGAAGTGCAATTTTGCATACGTCCCCCCTTAACATTTTTCTAAACAAAGGTTGTTATCAAAAATATATCTAAAAATACTACACTGGTATGCCAGTAAATGTAAAAGTAAATGAAGTATTTGGTAACATTTGGCCATAAAAATATATTTCCGGTAAATGTTAGTACATTGGCTCAAGACAGGCAAGCATGGAGGGCTGCATCAAACCAGTTGAAAGACTGAAGACTCAAAAAAAAACAACAACAACAACAAAATGTTAGTGTATTTTCTTACAATCCTTAATATATTGACGCCTAATTCAATATAATTTTATGAGAACTTAAAATGGCGGCTGAGCAAAATTTTTAAAATTTGTTATTTCTACCAACCTACATTTATTAGGACACTAGAAATAAAAACAAGATTTTAAAAATTTTGCACAGCCGCCATTTTAAGTTCCCGTAAAATTCCATTGAATTAGTCGTCAATAATTGTATGAAGATATAGCGCGCTAAGAAAATGCACTAACATTTACCGGAAATATTATTTTTCTGATCACAAAGTTACCAAATACTTTATTTTCTTTCTGTCTATAATAATATGGCAGACCACTGTAGTAGACTGAAAGCTAAAAATGCATTAAAATTCTAAAAAATCAGATCTGTTACAAGAACTGTATATATTAAAGGTGAAAAGCAAAACTCTTGAAAAAATCAGATTGAAGAAAAAGGAATTCAATGAGAATCAAATTTAGATTTTCAACTTCAGAGATTCAGACGAGATTACTTTCTTCTGACAAAGGCACGCCAGTTTACAAGCTCGCGGCAGTGTGTGCAACCCATTTGCGGATAAATACGAATATGCTATGTGACGTTGCTGACCCCTCGGATAGCGTGCGTCATGGCCCATAGGGACTCATTTATTTTAGGATGGACTCCCCTTAATTCAGTCAATACATTTAAATCTAGAATTGACAATGCAAATAACAGCAAGAGCCTACAGAGTTCATATAAAGTCTGAGCAATAGCCGCTACCAAAGCCATATATGACATTAAAACAATCACGAAGCTCTCATTGGGAACTGCTATGAGATTATTCGACGCGAAAATAACGCCCATTGCCACATATGGACTTGAGATCATCTGGGAGAATTTATCCCTGGCAGATTTAAAGCAATAAAATCGAGCTTCCTGAAGACTACCCTGGGGATATCGTAATATACAAAATCTAGTTTAGCATATGAACTCGCCAGGGAGATCATCTTCATTGAGGATCTTAGGATGAAGAGAGGGCTACCATCCACAGACGCCTGGAATAAAACTAATGCAGAAAAGAATACAGAAGAGGGACGAAAACTAGCTCTAGTTTTACACAACGGAGGCTATGATGACTAGGACATGGATCAACACTAACCAAGACTTGCGACACTTTGTACCCTTTATAGGTCCTTGGGATACTATCTTCCCACCATGGATTTATAGAACGGTGTTAGGGAGAGAATCTTCCCACCCCTTTCATTTCAAGCAGTTCCACATGCATCCATATGCTAGATACAGAAAAATATTGAAAACCTATTAATTTGATGTATACTGTCATTAGAAACCAAAGGTGGGAAGCATATATCCCAGTGGTCTCCACAGTGCACGTGCTCGCCTGTTCGGTTGTGTTGAGTGAAGGAAATGCATCGTTTTACATTTTTATTGAAGATAAGAGATTTGTAAACGTTGGTATATAACTGAAATACAATGTTAATAATGGTTTTGGTCACTTGAGTAAATATATTTCAGCTAGAATGAAAATAATTATCCTGCTCAGGGTGTTTGCCACAGAATAGACATTTTTAAAATTAATTTTCTGGGTTTTTAGTAAATACTATTTTGAAATTATTGAATTATATTCGAATATACTAACTTTTAATGATGATGATAATTGTTGTTTTAAGGGGCCTAACATCTAGGTTATCGGCCCCACTAACTTTTAACATTCCAAAATCACTTTTATATTTTTTGTGCAGTTTTCGGCAAAGATGATATAGGTCACTGACCTTGTTTTGCGTGAGAGTTACATAAACAAATTATAGATCGTGATAGGTGTTTTTATATATTATATCCTGTTAAATAAACCTCATTATTGAGTGATAAATACAGGATCATCATAATTTGAAGGTAGGAGATTATTACCCCATTGCTCATTTAAGAAAACATACTGTCGGGTGTGGTCAGTGGGATAATAATTTCCCACCCCATATTTCCTAAAATAGAATCCACACCCATAAAATTGTTGCATATTCCTACTCATCTATCACCCCCAATTACAAATGTACAGAAAAAAAAAACAAATATTTTATACCCCCAGTCTTTTGCCCTATAAGGGGTTAATTCGATGGCGGTATATGGGTATCTCCATAAACTGCGCAATGCCGAATACATTCATGACCCTGATGAATCCTGCGTATGTAAATTATGCGGTGTGCAATGTATTTTCTTGTGCAAATCGGGGATCATCCATTGTGAATGACAGTTTGTTATCATCACTGCACAATTTGTGCGTTTTATCATTAATAATTTATTCTGACAAAGTCATGCCAGGTTATAAGCTGGAAGCAGCGTATGTCACCGACCGGCAAACAAATACGAATATGCTATATAATGACTAGGGCTCGGATTCGAGCATATTTGCATATTTTTTTCCTGAATAGTACGCATTGAAAGAAGCCTTTAGGTGGTATTTTCACCTCTCTGGGACCAACAGAATTGAAATTTATCGAGCATATAAATGCGTTTTTTTAGAATAGAAGCATATAAATGCATATTCTTGTGGTTTTCGTCTAAATAGTTTGTTTTTCTTCGAATCCCCCCCCCCCCCCCGAATTCGGGCCCTGACCATCCTTAAGGTTCGAAAACAGAAATACTAATTATTGGTGCGAATAATAGAACCGGCGGTTTTTAACCTTTAGTGAGGTCGTTCTCGTCATTGAAACCTTTGACTTATTTAAGAAAATAATTCAAAACTGAAAACATGGCAAAAATTCTTGTTGTACAGACCAATGCAGATCTACTTCATTGACTCGCCTAATTCTGAACATTTTGTAAATGAACTTTTAAACTGTAACTTTTATAAGAAGACTTCTCTTATATACTTGAAAAACTTGAAAGCGAGTATATTACAGTGTATCATACATACAATTAGAAACTAAAGCTCGTATATAAAGGTATGTTATTGATTTTTTCGTTTCACTTTCCTTTCTATAGTTTTTAAAGGTGTTTTTCGAGCATATCTATCGAGCATATAATGTTTTTTTCGAGCATATCTATCGAGCAGAAAACACATGGTTTTCGAGCATATCTGGAGATTTTATCGAGCATATCGATCCGAGCCCTAGTTATGACAATTATGCGATGAAAGTTTAGAAACCAATTTTTTGTGTTTGAAAAGTGGGGAGCGACGTTTGATGGTTACGAGTATGCGAGGAAATATAGTAATTTCAATTGGTAATGTCCCCCAGAATATGAAGCAAGGTATGAAAATGATATATTATCCTTATTATCCAAGCGCAAGTGTAACATTAAGTTTGGCTCTCGTGCAGTTTCAATGAACAAAATATGACAACATCCGAGACTATTGATCACATATGTTGAGCTTTATTTTCTGCCCCACAATCAGGTTGCTTCTAAGCATACTTCATTCCAATGAAGAATATTGGTTACTTACTGGTTATCAACTCCTTAGATATAACTTTATGAGGTCGCCTTTGCTCTCCATCGGTCGCTTTCACGATCATCCCTGAGGTAACCGCGGAGACATTTTCAGTCAACACATCAGCCAGAAATAGGCCTACAGGTGGGGAATTCTGGATAGCATTCACCTTCACTTCCAGCCCAGTGCTAATGCTGTGCTTTCCATCCTGAAAATGAACAACTCTGCTAAGTTCTTTCAATAACAACAGCAAAAACAAGCGATCAATCGATAGATCAATCAATCTAAGTACAATGAGGAATTTAACTAAGCTTTCTACCAAAATAGGTAGGTTAAGTGTAAGAGAGGGCCTAGAGCCCTAACTTTGGTACAATAAAGGCCAAAATCAGAAACTATGGATCGATAGTACAAACCGAAGGATTGTACGCTTCAGTGTCTTATTTTAAATAAAAATGTGACAGTCAGTCTGAAAGACTAGACTTTGTATCATTTTAAATGCTACAAATGCTGAAAAATGCTAGAAAGACTCTTAACATGTTAGAAAATTAACTGCATAATACTAATAATATCTTGCTTATCTTGTTTCAAATTACTCGCGAACGGCAAGTGCAAACCAAGGACAAATCATGGTCAAGTGCGCGGGGACGTGCCCCTTCCATCCAGTCTAAAAACACTTATAGTGGGCGATGTATTGAAGATAGAGAGATGCTCTCGCGGACTTTTTGTGTAGAACTTTTCATGCTGACCAATTCTTACGCTCATAGTCTATTGATATGTTTAACGGTTTGCCCAGCGTAAGCTTAAGAAGCGCACGGACGCCAAGTTGGTTTTCGACTTTTTCACTGAAATCGTTACTGCTTGGCTTCCTTTGATCATACATAAATTATCTTTCCTCGAGTAATCCTTTACAGAATGGTGAAAACCGCATCAAAATCCATCCAGTGGTTCTCGAGATTACCCGTGACATCCAAGAATCGGGGATTTTTGTCTTATACTAACGAAGTAGAGATTGTCGGGGAACACATGCACCAAGCAGTACTATGACGTCACACACCTCAGTGCATCTGGGTACATTTCGTCCCGTCACCGTAACGTAACGCCAGACCCCAGCGTAACGACGAAGTCGACAAGATCATTTAGAATGATAAAAAGGGGGAGCTTCAAGAACTAGAAAAGAAAGAAAGGAGGATTCTGCGGAAAATACTCGGACCACAGAAAACTGCTGATGGGACTTGGAGGATGAGGAAAAACGAAGAACTCTACAAATACATTGAGAGGATCACAGACACAATGAGGAAGCGGAGGTTGAAGTTCTACGAACACCTACTAAGAATGGATGAATGAAGACTGACCAAAAGGATCTTCAACTACATCATGGGGTTAAAGGCCACATTTAAATGGGTAGATGAGGTTAAAAGGGATGCGGTAGAAGTTGGAATCACACTACAGATGGTCCACAACAGACGAGAGTTTAGAAGGAGTGAAACTACCTCGTGGTTTAGTGGCTATCATTCCTGACATTCAGGTTCGATTTTTGGCTATGCCAAGAAATTTAATTCTAGTTTGAAGGCTCGTGAGGAAAACTGAGTAGAGGTGAGTTCGAATCCCATCTCAGCTAAACTAAACTCCGTCCAAGCAATCTGCGAAGTGCCAGTGTGAAATCATGTAGTCTACACACAGGAGTGACCAGGCTAACTGGCCAATGAGGCGCGATGCCACTGAATAATAAGCGCGACCTTGGCTTCAACCAACTCTAGCAACGGCTGGGCTGCTAAGCTCCACCCATAGCATTCTCTTTTTACTTCCTCTGTGTGACGTCATGAGCAAACCTACTTGACTGATTCCGTGGATGAGGTAGAAGTAGTTTCCCCACCTCTACTCCAGGTAAATGCTAGGATTGCACCTAAATTAAGACCACGGCCGCTTCCTTCCCCAATTCTAGTCTTGATATAAATCTTCTTCTTTTTCTTCTTTCCTAGCGTGTATCCCGCGATGGTACAGGGTCCGCTTGTTTGGTTGCGGTTCGCCACTTCTTCCTGTCAAGGGCATCTTCAGGTTTAAGTCCACACATCACCATATTTTTCTTTGGACGTCCACGGGGTCGATATGCTCCTGGATCGTATTGGAGAGCTGTTCTTGCCACAGAGTTCTCATCACTTCTAGTGACATGCCCATACCACCGAAGCCGTGCTTCTCTCATGTTATCGGTAATGGCTGCAACTCCCATCTGTTTCCGGATATGTTCATTCCTGACACGATCAAGCCGTGTAACACCCATGAACCAACATAAGATTTTCATCTCCATTCCATGTAGGGCTTGTTCATGCTTGGTTGCAGCTGGCCAACATTCTGTGCCGTAAAGTGCCACTGGTCGTATCATGGACTTATAAACTTTCTCTTTCCAAGGGATAGGTACTTTCTCATCGCACATCACTCCTGTGCTTTGGCGCCACTTCATCCACGCAGTGTTAAGCTGGGTTTTCCTAGGCGCGGAAGCGGAGAGCGGAAAGCGGAGAGCGGAGTTGGCTCTCGTCTCGCGAGTCATCAACAGCTGAATTGTGTTTTCTTAGACGTGGACTTGTCCTCTGGCGGAGAGGGGAACGGTTGCTCATTTGTATAATAGGAGTGATAAGGTGAGGTCGATATGGACGTGGAATCTAGACTTTCTATTTTATTACACCTGGAAGAGGACGAGGAGGAAGAGTTACTACTGCATTTAGTGAAGGATCGAAAATGTGCAAGTGACATATGACATCTTTCTTCACAACATTTTTATATACTTTCTCTATTAGATTCCATATTATAGGATGACCATGAACCAACTCAATCAGTTGTTCATCTTCGGAAGCAGTAAACCGACACACACTCAAGGTGCACACACTTTATATTAAACACACAAGGGACACAATTGAATAAAACTACATACAACTTGTATAGACGTCCAGCCACTCCGCCTGCCGACAGCGGACTCGTCTGCTCTCGGAGCAGAGGAACGCGGAGGAGCGAGTTCCGCTCGTCCAGAGGTGGTCCGCTCCGCTTCTAGGAAAACAGTACCATTAAAATTACATATGACCAGAGGAGAGCCGACTCCGCTCTCGGCTTCCGCGCCTAGGAAAACCCAGCTTTAACTCGTGCTCGAGCATCGAGAAGCGTTTCGCCATTTGACGTGATAAGGGAACCGAGGTATTTCAAGAGAGTAGTTTTAGAGAGATGATGCTCTTCAATGCTGATGGTACCGTTGGTCTGTGTACCACATTGCAAGTATTCAATTTTCCCTATGTTGAGTGTCAAGCCATTTTTGCTCAGACACTAATATAGCCATCATAATAAATAAATACATAAATAAATAAGATAATGGAGTCTGCAGACTAGCTTCCAATAAAACAGTCTATAAAGAAATAGAACCAGTGACAAGCACTATGCAAGAGGAGCGAATAACTTTCTTGGGGCATTTAATAAGGTCACCAGAAAATAGAATCGGCAGGAAGATACTAGAAACATTTCGGAAGAGTGAGACCAACATTAGATGGATCACAGATCTTAAGGAAGACACGAGAGAGTTACATGTTCCGAGAGTTCACACAGACAGCCATAAAAACTCACCGATTAACAGAATATTATCCCACTATAATAAAGTTCATCATCTTGACTTAGATATTTTCAGTATGTCAGAAAACCAGTTTGCAGCGTCCTGTGATAAACTGCAAGATGTCTTGTAATATATTGTACTGTATTCAGCCCATTTCCTTCTCATACCTAACCCTTCTTTTCTTCTTCTTCTTCTTCTCCACACAGGGGCTCACATCCAGTGAACGTGGGTTGGCGACCACGGGACCCCAGCTGAGTCCGGCATTGCTTCCACTTACATGTGCCGGGCCCCTCTCCGTCTTCTTTAATGTCGACCTCTCTTGGTCAACTCTTGTTGTCTTCCGACCCCGACGGTATTAGGGTATCCGAGGCATAGGGAGTCCCTTCCTTTCCCGCCTTAATTGGCCCTTGTCTCATCTTTTCTGATACCCTCCTTCTGCGAGGGGTCATCCTTCTTTTTCTTTTCATGTTTTCTCCTGCCTTCTGCTCAAGGCCCTCAAGGAGGCAGGGTGTATGTAGCCCCACCACCTCTGGTGCACCCTGGATATTGCTACACCCTCAGGGGCTCACGGCTGGTGAGTTCGGGAGTTGGAGACCCCAAGGGATTCCTGAGCCGGGTCCGGTTTTCTCTTTTTTATCCATTACTTCTGGGGCGGATTCTCTCCTCTTTCACGTTCCTATCTGCCTTTCATGGCTCTCCTTCCTTGCAAGTCCCTCAATCCGCATTCTTCGAGGTTTGAGGGCATTTCTTTTACTACTGTCCTTTATTTGCCTTATTTTCCTTTTGTTTTGCATTTCTTCTTCCAGTATATAAGTTAGTAGTTAGTTTTGGTTATAGTTTACATTTTATTTTCATGTTCACGATCTCCCAAACCATTAGGGGCCGATAACCCAGATGTTAGGCCCCTTAAAACAACAATTATCATCACCATCATCATCTTCTTCTACTTCTTCCTCTTCTTATTTATCACGTGTATCTCTATCTATATCTTCTTTTTATGTATCTTTTGTATTTTTATTTATATACTAGCGTCCGAGTGGAACAGGTAGAAGTTAACGATATCATGTATGGATACATGCGCCATTAGCGCCCGAGTGGAGCAGGTAGAAGTTAACGATATCATGACGTAATTGGGGAACTCTCTGTTAAGGTGCCTGTACACTGGAGAGTGCTTTTCATAGAGCAAGTCTAGCTAGACCGCTCTAGCTAAACTGAGTGCGTGTACACTGTAGAGTAATTTGCCATAGCTAGAGCATTCGTAGAGTGGAGATAGAGAAATCTACCTAGAGCACTCTCTGAACCTGTGTACACTGTCAAACGTAAATGCACTAGCTAGAGCAGCGCTAAAACATTCTGAGAGCAGTGTGAGTCTAGGTTTTTAATGCATCAAAATACTCCCAAGTACTCTTCTTAATGCCAACTTCATCGGCAGTTTTTATCTTGTTTAAGTTTCCGCATCTCAGCATTGAATTGGCAGCGGAGGTTGTGAAACTTTCTGGAAATTTCTGGCATAGTGCTTCCCATGGATTCTGCTATCACCCGAAACGACTGTGCCTTCAAATTCCTGTCTCTGTATTCTTTCCGAGTACAATTCCAAGTTTCTGGATGGGCTTCAATATTTTCAATTAATGTTATTGTTTTTTCGCGACTCCATACAATTTCAGCCATGTTCAAACACTATAATTAACAACAAACAAATAACCCCAACAATCCACCACTGACTCTACCTAGAGCACTTTCCAATATTCAACCGAACGAATAGAGCTAGACTGGTCTAGCTAGGGCACCCAAATACTGTTTACACCGTAGACTTAGCCGGCCCTAGCTAGAGCATAGAGCGGTCTCCGCTAGGGTTCTCTACCACCTGTGTACACTGGAGAGGAGCTTAAAGTGCCCTAGCTAGAGCTACTCTACGCTCTAGATAGGGAAAAAACTCTCCAGTATACAGGCACCTTTAATCAAGTTAGATTTATTATTGGGGCGGCGTTGAATATCATGATACAGTGTTAGTTGTTGTCGGCTAGCGACAATATGTCCGTCAAGTCATTCGATTCTATTTTAGTGAGACCTTGAAGGAAGTAATATTCGCAATTATTTTAATACTCGAATGATATAATCAAGCAAGGTTTGTATCAATCGACGGTGCTTGACGGGCATTTCATCTTAAGACAACAAACGTCGTCGTAGAGCAAATACTTCCCGAGATATTTCAGTTTTAGTAAGGGTGACATTTTTTGAAAACTATTTTAATATATAAGATTGTTGTATATTATCTAGTAGTGAACAATGTAATTGGGGCTTCTTGTAATGTTCACAACACAAATACATAAATAAATATTACAATAGAAGACTTAAAATACAAGACGGACGCACTCAAGATATTTAAAGACAAACACACTAGACTACATATGAAGATCACAAACAAGATAGGAAGGTTTTTTCTTCTTCTTTTTCATACCGGAATGCCTTTTAGTGCCGGGTGTGTCCGAGGACATGTTCGGCTCGCCAGAGGTTGTAGCTGCTTCAAGCGGACGCTCATGGGGTGATCTACAAGTTCAGTTCAATTTCAAGTAGTTCCAACTTTCATCACCAGATGTCATTGACACCTAGTGATGAACATTGGAACTATGATAGAGCATTTCAACGAAATCTAACTTAGAAATTTAGCTTCACACAAGTTTAGTTAGTGGAAGGATCTTTTAGATTCCATAAATCTATAACATGGGACAGCCGGATTTACTTCTCCTCCGAAGGAAGGCATGCTGAAGGATTTTGTTGTTTGAGTCTTCAGTCTTTTGACTGGTTTGATGCAGCTCTCCATGCCTCTCTGTCCTGTGCTAATCATTTCATCTCTACATAGCTACCACACCCTACATCCGAGACAATCTGTTTAACATATTCTAACCTTGGTCTACCCCTACAATTCTTGTCCTCAACCCTTTCTTCCAGCACTAAGCTTGCTATTCCTGGGTGTCTTAGTATGTGTCCTACCAACCTATCTCTTCTCTTCATTAGCAGTCGCCAGAAACATCTCTCCTCTCCCACTCGTTTTAATACCTCTTCGTTTGTAATCCTATCTATCCATCTGATCTTCATCATTATCCTGTAACACCACATTTCAAATGCTTCAATTCTCCTCTTTTCTGCTGCACCAATAGTCCAAGTTTCACTTCCATAGAGCACCACGCTCCAGACAAAGGCTTTCAAAAATGACTTCCTAATACCTAAATCTATGTTCGATGTCAACGGATTCCTTTTCTGTAGAAATTCTTTCCTTGCCTGAGCCAATCTACCTTTATATCCTCTTTGCTTCGTCCATCACTGGTTATTTTACTTCCTAAGTAAGAGAAGTCTCCTACTTCCTTCAGCTTTTCACCTGTCAATTTGATGTCCGTAGAGGTTTCTGATTTATTTCGGCTGCATTCCAGTATTTTTGTTTTACATTTATTAATTTTCATCATGTATTCTTTTAAAACGGAGTTCTTAAAATCCGACGACTTCGGCCGGGTTTGAACCCGCTATCTCTGGCACAGCATATCAGTATGCTACCAACTACGCCACTATTAAATAATTAAATAAATAAAATCCAGAAAGCATACCGATTAACATGAAATCACTATAATAGAAGAGTGATGTCACGAAATTCAAGACAGACAGTTTTTCTTCCGGAAACATTGTACGCCTCCGATCTCCAGGAGGTCACTCTCAAATTGATGAAATCGAAATCCAGGAACGTAAAATTCTCAGGAAAATATATGGCCCCGTTTATGTTAATGGTATATGGATTAAAAGGATAACCACAGACTTGTACACAGTAATCAATAAGTTCACTGATACGGTGCGTAAGAGACGATTGAAAATTTATGGTTACATTTGCAGAATGGACAACACCAAATATGCAAAAAAAAAAAATGCTTGATAAAATTAATTCAAAGAAGGTTGGTTAGAAGAAATCAAACAGGACTTAAGGTGGCCATATACACTAGGAATAATTTTTTACAAGAATAATCTCTAGCAATATTAAGTTTTTCTGTTCTTTTATCGTGATCAAATTGAGAGATTTTGATGTTCATTTTACACAAATTTTATGTTAATTGTTTATAAAAATTATTTGTTCCTATTTGCTCTAGGGTACTTAAAGTCTTATATCTCTCACATTTTTTTTTACCTAAATCCATGAACCTTGAACAAAAACAATCTAACTTACATGGGGAATGTTCCCTACCACTTTTGTTTGAACTAGTCACAAGTAAGGGTTTTAAAATTATATTACAATTTACGTTTCTTGAAATTTTGTTTAACAAAATTGTTTAAAAATTACACTTTTATAAATATCATTTTCTCAGTGCTAGGGAACATAGATACATATATTAGCTTTCATTTGAAGTTAAGAAAATCAAGCAGATACCATTTCTGTGACAAACTTTAAAGCACTTTGAATGACTGAAATGTCAGAAAACAAATTAATGAGTAAATCGCATTTAAAGTTTACTTAGTATGCCTTCACCCACATTCTGTTTTGATCACATCAGGAACCTCCCGGGACATATACAGGTCCTTCATTGGAAGCTGTATGGTCTCCTTCATCTTGTTATTTGACGCCCAGAGTGCAGCTTGCATGTAGAATTTTGTCGTTCCTTGGAACGCTATGGAAGTCAAGGGAGTTAGATATTTAAGCTCCTTGACTCTAGCGTTTTCTAGTAGAGAAAGGAGGAACTTTGTGTTGGCGGAAAATCCCGAGATTAATTTTGCCACTATGAACACGGCCTACTGAATTCAAATGGGTTCATTATATTGCCAACAACGAATGACATGCGTGCCGTGATTTGTGTCGCCTATCAAAAATCACTTACCACAGCCAGGAGCGAAATCAGTGGGATAGAGAAAGAGAAAGTCAATTTAGGCTCGAAAGGAATTTTATAGATCTGCTGATAAGCCAGACATGACAGCTGTCAGTCAGAACAGTTGCGCCCTCTTACATTAAATAATTTTTTCGACATGAAAGATTAATGGTATATTTATGAACCATACATTTTCTAAAACTATCAGAAATTTCCTACAAAATGGATTTAAAAAAAGTGAAATTTCAGAAAAATAGTGTACATGGCCACCTTAAAAGAAATAAACAATACAGATGATATCATCATGAATCGCAAGACTTTTGGAACTCTGGTTACAAATCACTCATTCACCGAAAAACCTAAAAAGACCACAGAAAAAAAGGACGGAGGAACGTAAGAAGGGGCATAGTGAGTTCATGAGGAGATTTCGGGAGGAGAAGAAGTTCAAACGTGCTCCCTAAGTGGGCAAAACGAAGAAAGAAAGAAAGAAAGAAAGAATTAAATAAATAACATACCGTGGCAACAAGTAGAATGCGATACGCTTGACACAGGGAGTTGTTGAGGGAGACACGTAATATCACCACTCCGTAGTAATTCTGTTCGCTGGTATTCAGCGTCACAATCTCGAATCTGGAGCATGCATCTGGAAACTGAAAACAAAAGAGCTTCATGACATTTATTGTTGGGACATCAAGAGACACAAACTACGTATTTTATCATTTCAAGTGATCTTGTCAACTTCGTCGTTATGCTTGGGTCCAACGTTATGCGTTACGGAGACGGAGACGGAAGTGATGTCATGCAGCCGCGCGGGAAGCGAGTGCGGGACGTAATGCAGCCACGCGGGAAGCAGAAGCTAATGGTTAATTGAGTCTGTTGAAAGAGTCCTGGGGCGTCGAGCGACCATGGGGCTTTGAACGAAGCGAAAAGAATACAGGGTGACTCCTAAAGAGGTGTACAAGATGCCAGATAAGAATACAGGGTACCTCCTAAAGAGGTGTGCAGGATGTCAGAGCAAAATACAGTACAAGATGCCAGATAAGAATACAGGGTGACTCCTAAAGAGATATACAAGATGCCAGATAAGAATACAAGGTGACTCTTAAAGAGGTGTACAAGATGGCAGAGAAGAATACAGGATGACTCCTAAAGAGGTGTGCAGGATGTCAGAGCAAAATACAGTACAAGATGCCAGATAAGAATACAGGGTGACTCCTAAAGAGATATACAAGATGCCAGATAAGAACACAAGGTGACTCTTAAAGAGGTGTGCAAAATGGCAGAGAGGAATACAGGGTGACTTTAAAGAGGTGCACACGATGTCAGACAAGAATACAGGGTGCCTCCTAAAGAGGTGTGCAGGATGTCAGAGCAAAATACAGTACAAGATGCCAGATAAGAATACAGGGTGACTCCTAAAGAGATATACAAGATGCCAGATAAGAATACAAGGTGACTCTTAAAGAGGTGTACAAGATGGCAGAGAAGAATACAGGATGACTCCTAAAGAGGTGCACAAGATGTCAGACAAGAATACAGGGTGACTCCTAATGAGGTGTACAAAATGTCACACAAGAATACAGGGTGACTTCTAAAGAGATATACAAGATGCCAGATAAGAATACAGGGTGCCTCCTAAAGAGGTGTGTAGGACGTCAGAGCAAATGACAGGGTGACACTTAACGAGGTGTACAGTATGTTAGATTCAATTCAAATACAGGGTGACCCTTAAAGAGGTTTGCAAGATATCAGATTCAAATAATGGGTGACTCTTTAAGAGTTGTAAAAGATGTCAGACTCAAATACAGGGTTATCCTTAAAGAGGTGCCCGCGCGGGAAGCGGGTAATGGGTAATGGAGTCTGTTGAAAGAGTCCTGGGGCTTCGAGCGAAGCAAGAAGCCCTCCTGAGCCTTTCTAACATGTGTAGCATTTGTAGAATGCGTCATTTGAAATGATATAACGTCTAGTCTTTCAGACTGACTGTTATTTTTTTGTTCACACATGTCGCTAATTTGCTGAAACAGTGATGATGATGATGATGATGATAATTGTTGTTTTAAGGTGCCTAACATCTAGGTTATCGGCCCCTAATGGTTTGGGTGATAGTGAAAGATGAGATGAGAATGTAATACTAACTACAGTCTTACAAACTAGAAGAAGAAATGGTAAACAAATAATGAACAAGGCAATCAATGGATAGGAGGAAAAGAAATGCCCTCAACCTTCGAAGAATGCGGATTGAGGGACTTGGAAGGAAGAAGAACCAAAAGAGGCAGATTAGGTAAAGGAAAGAGGAGAGGGATCGCCCTAGAGGCTCTAGGAAGAAGGTAAGAAAACCGGACCCAGCTCAGGAATCTCTCGGGGTTGCCAACTCCCGAACTCACCAGCCGTGAGCCCTTGAGGCTGTAGCAATATCCAGGGTGCACCGGAAGTGGTGGGGCTACACACACCCTGAGGGCCATGAGCAGAAGGCAGGAGATCGGAAGAGAAAAGAAGAGGTCTGACCCCTCGAAGAATGAGTGATCAGGGCCAATTAAGGCGGGAAAGTGAAAGACTCCCTAGGCCTCGGATACCCTAATACCGTCGGGGTCGGAAAAGAGCAAGAGTTGACCAAGGGTGGTCGATAGGAAAGATGACAGAGTGGAGACCGGCACAAGTAAGTGGAAGCAATGCCGGACTCAGCTGGGGTCCCGTGGTCGCCAACGTAAAATAACTAAGTAAGTTGCAAAAAGATGCAACAAATCTTATAACAGGTGTAAACTACAAGACTTTATCTACATTTTAACATTAAGTAGAAAGTGACGCAGAGTGACGCGACATACTAAAAATCTAAGTGAAAATATAATTTTAAAAGTAATAGTTAAATATTATATAATGCAAATATAGCTAAAATTAGTTAACAATTACGCCCACTAATAACTGAAACACGTTACAAAGATCATACCCTCAGCTGCATGTTCCATCTTAAAGCATCACACTAACCACAAAGACAACCAAACCACAGCCACTTACATTCACCCTCCAATTCACACTGCTCGAACAGTGCTGACAGATTTACACTAAGATGCCTTTATATCCCTGAATAGTGAGCGGCAATTATATGAGAATGCTGTAGAAGTAATACATTTTGATTTTTAGCCTATTTTCAATTTTGAAAAAATAGGCTTATGAGAACACCTTTTGTCCGTGTGTGTGTGCGTGTGTGTGTGTGTGTGTGAGGTGTGTGTGGGTGTCCCCCTAATAAAATCTAAACGGCTGAAGCGATTTCAATGAAACTCGGTAAGTTCATAGCGCTATTCCCGGCGACCTCGACCGTGCCCTTCAAATTGTGTTACGACTCACCAATCCAACATGGCGGCTGTGCGAAATATTTCACTAGCATTCAATATCTCCGAAACTATTACCGATATCGCCCAGAAATTGTGTATGGTGATAAAGGGCACTACTAGAAGTTCACCTATGAGACTTTAAAAAACCTGGTGGCTATAAAACCAACATGGCGTCCAAGCGAAGTTGAGACATTTAAATAGACTTTTCTCGCTATTTAACTATCCAAACGTAATGAAACTTGGTACAGCAATTGTTTATACACATTGTAATGCACTGGAGTCTAATTTAGTTCAATTGTTTACATAACCTCAAAATGGCGGCTGTGCGAAATATTTCACTGACATTCTATATCTCTGAAACTATTACAGATATCACCCTGCAATTTTGTACGGTGATAAAAGGTGCTGATACAAGTTTACCTATGTATATTTCAAAGACCTGTAAAGAACAAAACGAACATGGAGACCAAGCGAATTTGAAATATTTTAATAGACTTTTCTCATGATTTAACACTCTGAGCGCAGTGAAATGTGGTACAGTAAATGATTTTGCAGATTGTAATGCACTGCCATCTAATTTAATTCAATTGTTTACATAACCTCAAGATGGCGGCTGTGCGAAATTTTAAAATTAAGTTTTCATTTCTTGTGTCGTAATCATGCGATCGAAGTGATAGTTTGAATAATGAACCTAGGCAATAATTGTCCTTCAATGGTACATACCTCTATGGCCTATACATATAACAATCCTAAATGGCGAGCTTCCGAAATATTTAGACGGTTCTCAATATCTATGAATCTTTTACAGCAACCAAACTGAAATTTTTTATGTTCATAGCGACTATGAACATATGTTCACCTATAGGACTTTCAGTAACCTGGTGAGCACAAATCCAACATGGCGGCGACGCGAAGTATAAATATTTAAATGGACGTTTCTCGCGAATTAACTATCCGAGTGCCGTGAAACGTTGCACGTTAAATGCTTATACAAATGTTGATCCACTGGCATCTAATTTATTCAATTGTTTGCATAATCACAAGATGGCTGCTGTGAGAAATTTTAAAATCTCGTTTTTACTTCTTGTGTTCTAATCATGCGATTGAAGTTTGAATACCACACGTACACAATAATCTTAATGTAATAGTACAAAAATAAAAATCCAACCTGGCGACCATCTGAAATATTTAGACGGTTCTCAATATCTACGAATCCGTGACAGCAATTAAACTGAAATTTTGTATGTTGATAGAGGCAATTACCATGAGCAGGATATATGAAAATAGGCTGTATAGTTCTTCACGGAACTACTTGTTTAATTATGAAAATAAATAATTTTGTCCTCCTAGGTTTCGATTTTGACCCACTGTGCACTGGTGTGTTCCAATGGTGGCCGGTAATAAGGTTACAGTTTTTTTTTTCGTGTAGCCTCCTGAGAGGCCGAGTGCAGGTCTTTCTAGTCGACGCCCGTGGGCGACCTGCGCGTCGGGTTGAGAGATGGAATGGATGAAGATGAATGAAACTGGGCAAGGATGTGGAAGGAAGCGGCCGTGGCCTGTCAGAAGGTACTGTCCCAGAATTTGCCTGGTGTTGAAAATGGGAAACCACGGAAAACCATTTCAAGGACAGCCGACGGTGGGGCTCGAACTCACGCGTCTACCGAGTCAGCAGAGCGCTTGGCCCCTTGACCTAACGCAGCGCTTTAGCCCGCGTAGCCACTACTGTCGGTTAAGGTTACAGTGATATACAGCGACCAGCTTTTTTCAATATATGATGACGTCCGAGTTGAACAGTGAGCAGGAGCGGATGCCATAAGACTCGGGTTCGAACAACAGATACGTTTAATTACCTCATTCCAATCAGTAGACTACAACCACTTACAATAGACCACCATGAATGTTACGAGATTGTAAATAGTACGTTTTTTAATATTTAATTTGTCTTTCAAACTTTTAACAGTTTTTGTTGAATTTTCCGAGTATATCTCAATCATTAGACTATTTTCATTTATGAAAAAAAAAAATAGGCTTATGAGATGTCCGTGTGTCTGTGTGTGTTCCCCCTAATAACATCTAAACGACTGGAGCGATTTCAATGAAACTCGGTAGGTTCATAGCACTATTCCGGACGACCCTGACCGTGACCTTCAAATTTTGTTACGTCTCACCAATCCAACATGGCGGCTGAGCGAATTATTTCACCTGCATTCAATATCTCCGAAACTATTACCAATATCACCCTGGAATTTTGAACCGGTGATAAAGAAAACTACTAAAAGTTCACCTACGTAACTTTTGAAAAACTGGCAACTACAAAACCAACATGGCGGCCATGCGAAGTTGCGACTTTTAAATAGACGTTTCTCGCGATTTAACCAACCAAATGCAATGAAATTTGGTACAGTATATGTTTATACACATTGTAATGCACCGACATCTAACTTCGTTCAATTTGTTTACATAACCTCAAGATGGCGGCTGTGCGAAATATCACCGGCATTCTATATCTCTGAAAATATTACCGGTACCTATCACCCTGAAATTTTGTACGGAGATGAAGGGTACTGCCGTGTCGTAATCATGCGATCGAAGTAAAAGTTTCAATAAAGAACCTACGCAATAATTTTCCTTTAATGGTACATGACTCTATGGCCTATACATATAACAATCCAACATGGCGACCATCCGAAATATTTAGACGGATCTCAATATCTACGAATCTATTACAGCAATCAAACTGATTTTTTTTTGTGTTCATAGGGGCTATGAACATAAGTTCACCTATAGGGCTTTCAAAAACCTGGCGATCACAAATCCAAGGTGGCGGCGACGCGAAGAATAAATATTCACATGCACGTTTCTCGCAATTTAACCATCCTAGTGCAGTGAGACTTGGTACAGCAAATCCTTATACAAATGTTAGTCCACTAGCATCTGATTTATTTCAATTGTTTCCATAACAACAAAATGGCAGCTGTGCGAAATTTTAAAATCTGGTTGTTACTTCTTGTGTCCTAATCATGCGATTGAAGTTTGAATGCTACACGTACACAGTAATCTTCATGTAACAGTACATAACTCTAAGACCCACATATATAAAAATCCAACATGGCATACATCCGCAATATTTAGTCGGTTCTCAATATCTACGAATCTATTACAGCAATCAAACTGAAATTTTGTATGTTGATAGTGGCAATTAACATAAGTAGGATATATAAAAAAAGGCTATATACTCGTAGTTCTTCACGGAACTACTTGTTTTTTAATATTATTTCATGAATGAGGTTCATCCTAGGTATTCATGTGTTTTCTTAACATAAAAAAAATTCGATTCAGACTGGCATTTCTTGTTAAATCGTGCTTTTTTGATTCATTACGTTAAAAAAATCATTAATAGCCTATTGTCCTATCAATAAATCATGCAATACTGTTCGCCTTTATAGCCTATATTAAATAAAAGCCCTATGTATTAACTATAACTTGTAAGCTTTCATAATACTATGTTACATATTGGGCAGATGACCTCGTAGTTCCACCCCTTAAAACAGCAATAACTAATAACATATTAGTGAAGCTATGATTTAATTGTTAACTGTGTGCGAAAACTCCCACTCGCGGTGAATGATCCCCCTTAAGTTGGAAACAGTAGTTCATTAGCACAGTCCCCCAAGGGGCTCATATCTAGTGGGACGTGGGTTGGCGACCACGGGGCCCCAGCTGAGCCCGGCATTGTTTCCACTTACTTGTGCCGGGCTCCTCTCCGTCTTCTTTCCTGTCGACCTCACTTGGTCAACTCTTGTTCTCTCCTGACCCCGACGTTATTAGGGTATCTGAGGCCTAGGGAGTCTCTTCCTTTCCCGCCTTAATTGGCCCATGTCTCATCTTTTCGGATCCCCTCCTTTTGCGAGGGGTCAGCTTTCTTTGTCTTTTCCTGTTATCTCCTGCCTTCTGCTCAAGGCCCTCAAGGAGGCGCCCTAAATATTGCTACACCCTCTGGGGTTCACAGTTGGTGAGTTCGGGAGTTGGGGACCCCGAGGGATTCCTGAGCTGGGTCCGTTTTCCCCCTATTGTCCATTACCTGTGGGGTGGACCCTCACCTCTATCACTTTCCTATCTGCCTTTCATGGCTCACCTTCCTTCAAAGTCCCTCAATCCGCATTCTTCGAGGGTTGAGGGCATTTCTTTTCCTCCTGTCCTTTATTTGCCTTACTCTCCTTTTGTCACTGAACAAACGGCTGCTCCGATTTTGATGAAATTTGGTATGTATATTAGGGTGGGTCCCTGTATGGTTTAGATTCACTATCTGACCCGGTAGGTGGAATAAACACAATTTTAGAACCACAATTTACACACAATTTTAGAACCACAATATACAGTCAAAAACTGTCGTCATGGAAACCACTAGCCTTGGTCTTTGGACGGTTTGTCTCTGCACGTTAGAGCCACCTGGTCGCAACCTGTACAACTACCGCCATAACTTACACTCCGCCTGGGGCGCAAAGTTATGTTTTGTACCATAGGTGGAGGTGATGTCGAATTCTTCTCTTTGTCTCTGCACGTTAGAGCGTTTCAACCAATTTCCCGGTCAATGCATGTGAGATTTTCGAAGTGAAATGCCATGTCCTGTGGTTCGGATCCACGTAAAAAGGAGGTCCCGTGGCTCATGATCTCGCGATTAACGGTCACGTTAAACTACAAGCTTCCTTCCTTCCTTCCGTTTCAACCAAGTCCCGTATGCGTTCATATACCATAGATCCGATTGCGATGAAACTTGGATGAGATGTTGAGTGCACTCCAGGGAAGGTTTCTGGCTTAGTAAATCCATTTTACAATAGATAGCGCAGAGTAGATTCAACAAATGAGCGACGACGCACGAAGCGTTTCAACAAGGTCCCGTATGCGTTCAAATACCATTCGTCCGATAGCATTGAAACTTGGGTGAGATGTTGTGTACACTCCAGGGAAGGCTTCTGGCTTATTAAATCCATTTTACAATAGGAGCGCACGAGTAGATTCAACAAATGAGTGACGACGCGTGAAGCGTTTGCACAAAATCCCATATAAGTTTATATACCATTCATCGATTGCGATGAAACTTTGATGAGTTGTTGTGTACACTTACGTGAAGGTTTCTAACTTAGTAAATCCATTTCACAGGAGGTTGCGCACGAGTAGATTCAACAAATGAACGACGACACGCGAAGCGTTTCAACAAGGTCCCGTATGCGTTCAAATACTTCGTCCGATTACGATGAGACTTGGGTGAGATCTTGCGTACACCCTAAGGAAAGTTTCTGGCTTAATAAATCCATTTTACAATACGTAGCGCACGAGTAGATTCAACAAATGCGAGACGACACGTGAATCGTTTCAACAAAGTACAGTATGCGTCCATATACCATTCATCCGATTGCGATGAAACTTTGGTGAATTGTTGCGTACACTCCAGGAAATGTTTCTGGCTTAGTAAATTCATTTTACAATAGGTAGCGCATGAGTAGATTTAACAAATGAGTGACGGCACGCGGATCGTTTAAAGAAAATCCCTTATGCGCTCATATGTCATTCATCCGATTCCGATGTAACTTTGATGAGTTGTTGTGTACACGCCGGGGAAGTCTTCAACTTGGAAAATCCATTTTACAGTATTGGTAGCGCACTGTAGATGTAACAAATGAGTGACGACGCGCGAAGAGTTTCAACAAAATTCCGTATGCGTTCATATACTATTCATCAATTGCGATGAAACTTTGATGAGTCGTTGTGTACACTTACGCGAAGCTTTCTAACTTAGTAAATCCATTTCACAGTTGGTAGAGCACGAGTAGATTCAACAAATGTGTGACAGCGCACGAATCATTTAAACAAAATCCCGTATCTGTCTTATACCATTCATCCGATTGCGATGAAACCTGGATGAGATGTTGAGTGCACTACAGGAAGGTTTCTGGGTTAGTAAATCCATTTTACAATAGCTAACGCACGAGTAGATTCAACAAATGAGCGACGACGCGCGAATCGTTTCAAAAAGTCCCGTAGGCGTTCATATACCATTCACCCGAATGCGATGAAACTTTGCGAATTGTTGTGTACAATCCAGGAAAGGTTTCAGGCTTAGTAAATCAATTTTACAATCGGTAGCGCACGAGTAGATTCAACCAATGAGTGATGGCTCGTGAATTGTTTCAAAAAATTCCCGTATGCGTTCATATACCATTCATCTGATTGCGATGAAACGTTGGTGAATTATTGTGTACACTCCAGGAAAGGTTTCTGACTTAGTACATGCATTTTACATTAGGTAGCGCAAGAGTAGATTCAACAAATGAGCGATGGCACGCGAATCGTTTCAAGAAAGCCCGTATGCGCTCATATGTCATTCATCCGATTCCGATGTAACTTTGATGAGTTGTTGTGTACACGACGGGGAAGTCTTCAACTTGGCGCTCTTATTTTATATGAAAGACCCTGTAGTTAATCCTTTTGCCTCAGATTTGTGTAATAACCGGTGTTATTGTGATGGCTGTACTAGGGTGTGTATTTGTAAATAGGGGGATAGGATGGGGAAGGAGGTGGCCGTGGCCGTAAGTTAGGCGCCATCTCAGCCAGTGGCGTAACCAAGGTTTGCTTCTGGTGGGGAATACGCTGAGTAAAAATTACATTGGAGGACGGGGGGGGGGGGGGGGGGGGGGGTGTTCGTCATTGATTTCATTAGCATTTTGTACGTTGTAATTGCACTTATCAAAGTGCAAATGTTCAACATTTTTATCATTCGTCGTTACGCTGAGGTCTGGCGTTACGTTACGGTGACGGGACGAAATGTACCCAGATGCACTGATGTGTGTGACGTCATAGTACCGCTTGGTGCATGTGTTCCCCGAAAATCTCTACTTGGTTAGTATAAGACAAAAATCCCCGATTCTTGAATGCCACGGGTAATCTCGAGAACCACTGGATGGATTTTGATGCGGTTTTACCATTCTGTAAAGGATATCTCGAGGAATGATTCTGTAGAAACTAATTTATGTATGATCAAAGGAAGCCAAGGAGTAACGATTTCAGTGAAAATGTCGAAAACAAACTTGGCGTCCGTGCGCTTCTTAAGCTTACGCTGGGCAAACCGTTAAACATATCAATATACTATGAGCGTATGGACTGGTCAGCATGAAAAGTTCTACAATAAAGTCCGCGAGAGCATATCTCTATCTTCAATACATCGCCCACTGTAAGTGTTTTTAGACTGGATGGAAGGGGCACGTCCCCGCGCGCTCTGGTGAGCGTGACGGCATCCCGCGCGCTTGACCTTGCTTTGCCCTTGGTTTGCACTTGCCGTTCGCGAGTAATTTGAAACAAGATAAGCAAGATAAGTATTATGCAGATAATTTTCTAACATGTCAAGAGTCTTTGGTTTCGAGCGAAGCGAGAAGCCTCCAGCCTTTCTAGCATTTTTCAGCATTTGTAGCATTTAAAATGATACAAGGTCTAGTCTTTCAGACGGACTGTCACTTTTTAAATTGATGATGTTAAATAATAATAATAATGAGTTTTCTTCGTGATATCATCTGTCCCTTCCTGTTCACTGATATTGTATAACTACTGTGTTAATGATGATGATGATGATGATAATTGTTGTTTTAAGGGGCCCAACGTCTAGGTTATCGGCCCCTAATGGTTTGGGCGATCGTGAGGATGATAATGAAATGTAAACTATAACTAAAACTAACTACGAACTTATATACTACTAGCTGACCCGGCAGACGTTGTACTGCCATTCAAAAAAGTGTTGTAACTTGAAGTGCTTTCAGATACACAATATTTTTTTCAGTTTCTGTTAACTGCCTCTAAGCTATCATAAAATGTATTAACTAATTTAGAAACATTCGTGAGAGCGTGCACAACAACTCACCAAAGTTTCATCGCAATGGATGAATGGTAAATGAACGCATACGGGATTTTGTTGAAACGCTTCACGCTTAATCACTCATCTGTTGCATCTACTCGTGCGTTACCTATTTTAAAATGGCTTTACTAAGTCGAAAACCTTCCCTGGCGTGTTCACAACAACTCATCAATGATTCTTCGCAATGGGATGAAAGGCATATGAACGCATACGGGCTTTCGTGAAACGATTCGCGTGCCGTCGCTCATTTGTTGAACCTACACTTGCGCTACCTATTGTAAAATGCATGTACTAAGTCATAAACCTTTCCTGGAGTGTACACAATAATTCACCAACGTTTCATCGCAATCAGATGAATGGTATATGAACGCATACGGGAATTTTTTGAAACGATTCACGCGCCATCACTCATTGGTTGAATCTACTCGTGCGCTACCGATTGTAAAATTGATTTACTAAGCCAGAAACCTTTCCTGGATTGTACACAACAATTCGCAAAGTTTCATCGCATTCGGGTGAATGGTATATGAACGCCTACGGGACTGTTTTGAAACGATTCGCGTGCCATCGCTCATTTGTTGAATATACTCGTGTGCTACCTATTGAAAAATGGATTAACTAAGCCAGAAGCCTTCCCTGGAGTGTTCACAATATCTCGTCCAAGTTTCATCGCTATCGAACGAATGGTATTTGAACGCATACGGGACGTTTTTGAAACGCTTCGCGCGTCGTCGCTCATTTGTTGAATCTACTCGTGCGTTAGCTATTGTAAAATGGATTTACTAACCCAGAAACCTTCCCTGTAGTGCACTCAACATCTCATCCATGTTTCATCGCAATGGGAAGAATGGTATAAGACGGATACGGGATTTTGTTTAAATGATTCGTGCGCTGTCACACATTTGTTGAATCTACTCGTGCTCTACCAACTGTGAAATGGATTTACTAAGTTAGAAAGCTTCGCGTAAGTGTACACAACGACTCATCAAAGTTTCATCGCAATCGATGAATGGTATATAAACTTATACGGGATTTTGTGCAAACGCTTCACGCGTCGTCACTCATTTGTTGAATCTACTCGTGCGCTCCTATTGTAAAATGGATTTAATAAGCCAGAAGCCTTCCCTGGAGTGTACACAACATCTCACCCAAGTTTCAATGCCATCGGACGAATGGTATTTGAACGCATACGGGCCCTTGTTGAAACGCTTCCTGCGTCGTCGCTCATTTGTTGAATCTAATCTGCGCTATCTATTGTAAAATGGATTTACTAAGCCAGAAACCTTCCCTGGAGTGCACTCAACATCTCATCCAAGTTTCATCGCAATCGGATCTATGGTATATGAACGCATACGGGACTTTGTTGAAACGCTCCAACGTGCAGAGACAAAGAGAAGAATTCGACATCACCTCCACCTATGGTACAAAACATAACTTTGCGCCCCGGGCGGAGTGTAAGTTATGGCGGTAGTTGTACAGGTTGCGACCAGGTGGCTCTAACGTGCAGAGACAAACCGTCCAAAGACCAAGGCTAGTGGTTTCCATGACGACAGTTTTTGACTGTATATTGTGGTTCTAAATGAAAATGAAAATCCACAGCCTGCTTCCAGTCTCCGACCGGGTCAGGAATGGAATGAATGAAGCCCCTATCTAGCGGCGAGGATATGAACTGTGCCGGCTGCCGAGGCCTGACGCACTCCTCTGGGGCAATGATTAAATGAATGACAGATGAAATGAAACGATAGTGGAGAGTGTTGCTGGAATGAAATTTTTGACAGGGAAAACCGGAGTACCCGGAGAAAAACCTGTCTGCCTCCGTTCTGTCCAGCACAGATCTCACATGGAGTGACCGGGATTTGAACCACGGACTCAGCGGTGAGAGGCCGGCATGCTGCCGCCTAAGCCACGGAGGCTTCTGTGGTTCTAAAATTGTTTGTAAATTGTGGTTCTAAAATTGTGTTTATTCCACCTACCGGGTCAGATTGTGAATCTAAACCATACAGGGACCCACCCTAATATACATACCTAATTTCATCAAAATCGGAGCAGCCGTTTAGGAGGAGTTCAGTGACATACACACGGCCCCCTGGTGTAGTATTGAAAGCGCGCGCATAGTACATATGAGGGCTGTTTTTTTTTTCAAGTTCCGATGGACTGTATAAAAGTAACAAATTGACATTAGCAAACTTGACCTTGCAATACGCGTGCAGGTGCTCAGTCGCTAGTCTAAACCTCAAGTGCTAACATGGTGAGACTGTTATCATTGCAACATCGTATGTTTTTATGTAAAACTTATTTTAAGTACGAGTCGGCTCGGCGGGTACGTGATGCATTTGTTCAGCAATTTCGTGATGAAGTGCCACCTTCACTAGCACAGATTCACGTAATTGCAAATAAGTTTGACACTACTGGGTCGGTGCTCAATAAAAAAAACATGCCCGCACACGAACAGTTTTAACAGAGGATGCGCTAGATGACATTGGCGAGAATCTTGAACGGTCTCCGAATAAATCAGTCACAAAATTAGCACAAGTAGGGGTTTCGGTTTCATCAACAATAACTAACTAAATAAAGTAAGATTTCAGTATTGTACACACGCTAGCAAGGCCGCTGCATCATATAGGATTGTACACACGCTTAAAGCAGGGGGGCCTTGGCGCGCCACAAGCTCGGCCAAGGTGACCGCAGCTGCGGTTAACAAAGCCGCCGCTTGGCCCTCTTATTTTATATGGAAGACCCTGTATATTTGGATAATGCGTGATATACGTAATAATTAACTTTGTTTTCTTATTAAAATTGTTCACCTCAATATGCTCTAAATCTTTATTGGAACGTGTTTTCGACCCTTCAATGGGACCATATTCAGCTTTTGTGCTTAGCCTAATATCTTCATATCCAGTCTATTATTTACGAAAACGTGACATTAATCTCTACTTAGTATAAAATAAAGTCCCCGTTTCTTGGATGTCACGGATAATCTCGAGAACCACTGGATGGATTTTGATGCAGTTTTAACTATTCTGTAAAGGATATCTCGAGGAAGGTTTCTGTAGAAAATAATTTATTTATGATCAAAGGAAACCAAGCAGTAACGATTTCAGTGAAAAAGTCGAAATAATTTTTTTAAAAGCTTACTCCGGAGAAACCGTTAAAAATATCAATATGCTACGATTGTAAGAATTGTTCAGCATGAAAAGTTCTACATAAATGTCTGGGAGAGCATATCTCTGTCTTCAATACATCGCCCACTGTAAGTGATTTCACGCTTTCATTTCGTTCAACAATCTCCATTCAATTACAGAAATAACTGAATCGCCAACGGCAGAAAGGCAACAAGTCCGCAAATCCTAATTTTACAGGAATGACAAAAAACTATTTTGACACTTTATTTTCAAACTCAGGTTTTCCATTTTTTTCTAGTTATTCAATGGTCTGTATGGGTCTAAAAGAGATATTCAAAATGTTTTATGCATTTGATTATAAGGGTGTAGATTTTTTTAAAAACATGTACATGATCCCCTTTAGCTGTAAATGAAGCTTAAAAGTTAAAAAGACTTGCTAAAATATTGGAAAAATACTTTATTTATGCAACACTATTGTCATAATGCTATTTTGTTCTTTTAATACCATAATAACTGACGCACAGTACTACTTAAGAGCTTCATTTTTTCAGTTGGTTGATCTTTTTGAATGGACACAGTAGTTACAGGCCATGACGTTATTTCATCCGGAATATAAACCAAAGTTTTCTTTATATCCACAATTTTTGAGTGGTTGATGGGTACTACAGCTGAATAGGCTTTAGTAGTTGGTAGTTCTAGTAGTGTTTCGTAAGCGAAAACTGTCACTTGTCAATCCAGCAATATTCATACTGCATTCAATATCCCCTGGTTCATCAGAAGAAACTGATATTTCACGGTATTTTGAAATTGAAAACGTTATTTTGTTAGGTTTTACTACATTTTTCCCATAAGAGTCATTGCTTAAGCATGTTCTCTTGTAAAACTTGGGCCTCCAAGCCCCCTAGTCAACGAAGTCTTCAAATGACATTTTCTTCATAGTAAACTTTCCAGGAATTTTCGAGGAAGTGTTAATCAGATCATTTACATCATCAGTTTCATAATATCTCTCTACCTTTCTTAGTTTAGAACAGTAAACAATTTTTTTTAGCGTATGGCTTTTAGTGCCGGGAGTGTCCGAGGACATGTTCGGCTCGCCAGTTTTGTAGCTGCTTCGAGACGGACATCCAATGGGTGAGCTACAAGTACCGTTGGGGAGGAAAGTTGGAATGGAAGGTCGTGGAGTTGGAAGGTAGCGGCTGTGGCCTATAGTTAGGGACCAACCCCGGCATTTGCCTGGAAGGAAGATGGGAAACCACAGAAGACCATCCTCAAGGTTGCCGGCGAGGGGATTCGATCCTCCTCGCCTCCCGGATGTGAGCGACTGCCAGCAGTCATGCCGTAACGACCACGGCTAACTCATCCGCTACAGTAAACAATGCTTTAGAACTATTGTTTACGGCAGAAGAGGAACATGTCCCGGACGTGTTACCTATCTGCAGTAAAGGCAAAATTCAAACTGTTGCCATACCTACAAAAATGATGCCAGATATTCCGTTTTAGCAGTAAACGGTGTGTCTACCCAGTTAGAACTGATTTCTGCTGAAAAGTGACTTTGTGAATTTTGTGGACGTGTTGCCTTTTTGCAGTTAGCGATTCAACTGTTTCCGGGCGAAGCCGGGATGGGTTGCTAGTGACAATATAAACGAACACTATTACAAAATGGACGTCCTTACAATATTCATTAATTTTGAAAAAAGTTATTCGTATTAATATCAAGAAGCAAAATTGTTAAGTTATAATTCAATATACGAGGCATGTCCAGAAAGTAAGTTCCGTTTGGTAATAAAATTGAATTGTGTACAGATACAGAAAAAATATTTATTGCACAACATTCTACACCTCTTAAACTACTTTTACACATAATTGCCGAACTTTTGCAGAGATTTGTCATAGCGTGGCACAAGTTTTTGGATACCTTCTTCATAGAAGTTTGCCGCCGACCGTAAACGAGAGTGAAGACTCCCCTGTAAGATATCCTACTGTTTGGCCACCACTGTTAGGCAAATTGCGTATGTGGTCAGGAGAACTCCTAAACATACGCATTCTCCTGGTAAGCACGCAATTTGCCTAGCAGTAGTGGCCAAACGGTAGGATATCTTACAGGGGAGTCTTCACTCTCGTTTACGGTCGGCGGCAAACTTCTATGAAGAAGGTATCCAAAAACTTGTGCCACGCTATGACAAATGCCTGCAAAAGTTCGGCAGTTATGTGGAAAAGTAGTTTAAGAGGTGTATAAAGTTGTGCAATAAATATTTTTTCTGTATCTGTACAGAATTTAATTTTATTACCAAACGGAACTTACTTTCTTGACGTGCCTCGTACATTTAAAATTTTGTCTAGATTTGTAGAATTCTTAAGTGGAATGGGTCTTGTGGAGGTCTGGGGGAAGAAATCGTTTAGGTAAATGATCTATTAATACCTTTGCTGTCCGCCTAATATGTTAAGTGTTTTATTGTACATACTCTATTCAATTTGAAGTCACCTAGGCCTATCCTTCTTAAATTGAAATAATTACGACACAAATTACACACACACCGAAAATACACCGGACCATATGATCGCGGTGTCGCAAGCCCCTAAAATAAACAAGAATCCATCAGATCAACAGTAAGAGACCATATTCCCTTACCTCAGGGAGATCCACACACATGACATCCAATTTTTCCCCCAACTCATCAACATCTTCAACTATAATTTCCTGGAACACTGTGCTTCCTGTGGCCGTATCCTCTTGTACTGCTGCCTCGTAAGGAACCTGAAAATGAGATTCAGAGGAAATACATTATTCTCGTACACAGGCGCCAACTTGTTAAAGCTTTCGTAGGTGTCTTAAGAGGAGCCGGTATGTCTTATACTGCCCATGTTAAAATATAACGCATGTAAGAAGGCTTTATTTCTAAAGCTTTGAGCTTTAATGGTGTACAGATCAATTGGCGTAAGCCACAAAAAGCAAATTTTTCAGGGAAGTCAAAAAACTGTTTGTAATTCACTACAGACATTGATCAGTCTTAATAGTTGGTTGGTTCCTCAGTTTAGGGGCTGCGACAACACGGTCATGTAGCCCCGTGCACTTTGGGTGTGAGTAGAATCTGTCCGATAACCAGTGTTATTTGTGATGGCTGTATTAGAGTGTTATCTGTTTTTAATTCAAGTAAGGACTGTAGAATCGAATTTTCAAGTAATTCCCTGCTTTTGCCGCCAAACGCCACCATTAACGACTACAAGTTCAGAACTTGGTTACTAGACGCCATCACAGTCGGCTCCTTTTTTAACCTATAATTTAGCCTCAAACAGGTGTAATTAGTGGAAGGTTCTTTTACATGCCATAAATCTATGACATGGGACCGCCGGCTTTACTTTCCCTCCGAAGGGAGGCATACTGAGGGATTTTTAACGCTCTTAAAAAGTCAGACGACTTCGGCCGGGTTCGAACCCGCGATCTTGGGCATAGAAGCTCAGCAAGTCTTAATAGTTGTTTATCTACATTCTAAAATGTGTCTATGATTATACTTTGCTGGTATATATGGTGTGGGCTCAAACAGTTTATTGAAGTTAATTATTTTAATGTGAATTGTGAGGATTACGCCAATTTACTGGGATCGATACAGTAGAGTTTCGCAAACTCGGCCTAATGTGGACCGAAGGGTGGCCGAGTTCGCGAAAATGCCGGGTTATCGGGAAATGTGTTGTTGTTGTTGTTGTTTGAGTCTTCAATCTTTTGACTGGTTTGATGCAGCCCCCATGCCTCCCTGTCCTGAGGTAATCGTTACATCTCTACATAGCTACCACACCCTACATCCAAGGCACTCTGTTTAACATATTCTAACCTTGGTCTACCCCTACAGTTCTTGTCCTCGACCCTTCCTTCCATAACTAAGCTTACTATTCCTGGGTGTCTTAGTATGTGTCCTACCAACCTATCTCTTCTCTTCATTAGCAGTCGCCAGAAACATCTCTCCTCTCCCACTCGTCTTAATACCTCTTCGTTTGTAACCCTATCTACCCATCTGATCTTCATCATTCACCTGTAACACCACATATCAAATGCTTCAATTCCCCTCTTTTCTGCTGCCCCAATAGTCCAAGTTTCACTTCCATAGAGCACCACGCTCCAGACAAAGGCTTTCAAAAATGACTTCCTAATACCTAAATCTATATTCGATGTCAACAGATTCCTTTTTTTGTAGAAATGCTTTCCTTGCCTGAGCCAACCTACTTTTTATATCCTCTTTGCTTCATCCACCACTGGTTATTCTGCTTCCTAAGTAACAGAAGTCTCCTACTTCCTTCAGCTTTTTACCTGCCAATTTGATGTCCATACAGGTTTCTGATTTATTTCGGCTGCATTCCAGTATTTTTGTTTTACATTTATTAATTTTCATCATGAATTCTTTCCGTAAGACGGAGTCCATACCATTCAAAAACTCATTCAAATCCTCAGGCTTGTCGGCCAAGATGACGATGTCATCAGCAAATCTCAGAGTTGAAATGTGTTAGAAGAAATAAGCTGGTTGTTTTGGTTTAAAAGTAATGCAATGCAGTGCATTTATTTGTTTTTAAGAGAAACACAAGTTTTAAAACGATCAAGCCACTACAATTACAGTACTTGAATTTATAGTCAGTACTGTACTGCATAAAAATCAAGGATAACAATTACTGTAAATAATAAAAGAAAACTTAGGAAAGCTAGGCCTACAAATCTTATCTTACATACAGGGTGTCATTTATGTACTTGAGTACCCTTAAGGGGCGTGTAGGGGAAGGGTATAGGATCAATTTGAGATAGGGAACTTGGGGTCGTAACGGCCTCCTAACCCCAGAAAACAGGTTAATATTAGGCCCTCCGCCCCTGTAAAGTTTTCAAACGCGCCTTGTGTTACTCTGAGGTGAAGCTTCGTTCGCCGTCAACCGTCTTGGCGCTACCACCGCTCAACGCTGCGTTAGCCGAGGCGTGGTTCCCCGGTGGTCGGATTCGTTTCTCTTGGGGTGCCATGGCTTCATTATTTTTCTTTTTCTTGATTTTTTTAGAGGGGAAGGAGGGGGCGTAGGCACAGTGCGTGTTTATTCTGTGTTGATTTTTTAAACTATCGTTAATTCTGTAAATTAATTGCCTTTTGATTATTAGTATCAATAAGTTACGTGTGTTTCTGTAGTAGTTACAGACGACGGATTTATCGATTAGCAAGAGGAATGCAGCTTTATTTAGTACAAACTTCGTAAGCTTACCTAGAACTCTTGAAACCAATGTAATTCAGTAGAGACATGTTCTTCTCTTGTCATCAAAATGTAACGAAAAACAAATTAAAGCTCAACAACCAAACGCTCTCCGTCCAAAAATGGCTTACGTTTAAATAATTAATTTAAGTGTGTACTAATTATGTCGTTAAGCAGGTCGCTAATAATTGCGAAACTGGTAGCCATAATGGGCGAAAACAACAAGCTCACGACACTGATAAGCAACATTCTGACCACAAATTACATACAAATTGATGACCGTGTCGCAACTTCGAATTTGATAACACAAACCAACGGTGTATTGCAAGGAGACCCACTCAGCCCCCTACTGTTCAACATTGCAACATACGATGTGGTGACGGCAACTAAGCTAGGAACGGAAAATGTTAAGATATACCTCTACGCTGACGATATGGTCATTGGTTCAAGTTCCGTACATGAAGTGCAAAAAGCCATAACAAATCTCGACAGTTGGGCAAAGGATAACAAGATGGAAATTAACACAGAGAAGACAGTAAAAATGACGTTTCGGAAAGGTGGCAGAGAGGCCTCGGGAGACAGAATATACCTAGGATTGAATCCCCTCAAGACAGTAAATACATTCACATACTTAGGATTGACAATGCAAACAACAGCTAGAGCCTACCGAGTCCACATCAAGTCTCGTGCAACGGCAGCAACTAAAGCCATATATGACATTAAATCACTCACGAAGCTCTCTTTGGGAACTGCTATGAGATTATTTGACGCAAAAATAGCGCCCATCGCCACATACGGGATAGAAATCATCTGGGAGAAACTGACCCTGGCGGACTTGAGGACGCTCGAGGCAGTGAAGTCGCACTTCCTAAAAGCAAACCTGGGATTATCAAAATATGCAAAATCTAGACTAGTGTACGAACTTGCCAAGGAGAACTTTTTCATTGAGGACCTACGGACGAAGAGAGGACTACCATCTACGGACGCCTGGAAAAGACTAATGAAAGAGAGAGTGAAGAAGAGAGATGAAATCTGGCTCGAATTTTACACAACGGAAGCCATGACGAATAGGGTATGGACTGACACCAATCAAGACCTACGACACTTCGTTAACTCGATGGCGGTACATGGGTACCACCATAAACTGTGCGTCACCGAGCACTTTCATGACATAGACGTATCCTGTACTTGTAAATTATGTGGTAAACAATGTAGTCGGTACCACGTAATCACATGTAAGAACCGGGGTCCTTCCATTGTGAAATTTTGTGAAGGTGGAAAGTGAAAACATTAATGTATATTCACATTTATTAACCCTATGCACAATTTGTGCTCTGTATTTTCAATAATAATTATGTCAGACACCACGGCAGAACTGTTTCGTGAAAATCTGCAGCAGGAACGCTCGACTTCCAAGGTAAATTCACTGACATTGACCAAATTGAAATATGATAGCTGCATTCAAAAATTGAAAAATCTAAAAACTGCAATTAAATAAGAAATTAACGATATCAGGTTTTTAAGACGATATGACATTATTGAAGTAAATGGTATTTCAAAACTAATACACCCTGTCACAGACCAAGACAGTATAAGGTATTATGTTTTTGATGAAGAGTTGTTTGCAGTTCTTAATGAAGCGCACATATCCACTGGACACGGAGGAAGATCGTATGATTCAGCAATTGAAAGGGAAATTTCAAAATGTTATTACAAAGGACATTTTACTATTTTTAAGCTTGTGCGAACCTTGAGATCAAAAATTGAGACATAAGATGAAAGGACTGGTTGTAAAGCCTTTGTTACTCAAGGAAATGAATTCACGATGTCAAGTGGACTTGATTGACTTTCAGTCGCAACCTGATGAAGACTTCAAATTTATAATGGCGTACCGGGACCATTTAACAAAGTTTGTTGTGCTGAGACCACTGAAATCAAAGACTGCAGACGAAGTGTGTTACAATATCGTTGATATTTTTACTTTGTTAGGCGCTCCTTGTATTTTACAATCAGACAATGGGAGAGAATTTGTTAATAAAATTATTGACAGTCTGGTTAATAAATGGCCGATCTTCTAAATGGTGCACGGCAAACCACGACATAGTCAGAGTCAAGGTAGCGTCGAAAGAGCCAACCAGGACATAGAGAATATGATAACCACCTGGATGGAAGACCAAAAAACATCAAAATGGAGTGAAGGCTTAAAGTTATTCAACTTATGAAAAGCAGTGCATTGCATAGTGGAATAAAACGATCCCCGTATGAGACAATGTTCGGTTGCCCCCGAGACACAGCTTATCTAGTTCAAAACTACCAACTGAGGTACTGGCAAATTTTGAAACAGAAGAGGATCTTCAATGCGCAATTGATCACTGCACACGAAGTGTGTAATAATATCAGCAACAACATGAAAACGAAATTGGAAGTAACGGGAATGGAGATCCTGATGAAAATGAAACAAACCAAGAGGTGAAAAGCTCTTAGACGATAGTGATTATCTCCTCATTGACCTGGATAAATCTACTGAGGACATCAAGATACAGAGAAATGAAGCTTTCTACTGTCTAGAACAACAAGCTAAACGCATGAAAAAATATCAGATCACATTCATCCGCCAGTAGAAAAAGGAACATCAGTTCAAATTCCTATCCCCGATGTTGACCTTCGAATTCCTATCCGCGATGTTGACCGCGGTAGAGGAGATGCTCGATCTATCCTTGGCGTGGTACTGGAGGTTGTCGATAATGGCTTTTATCGAATTGGAACGAGAAATGGAATTCTAAAGCAGCTTTTCCCAAGGTAAGTTTTCAAAGATAAAATAAAAGATATATATATATCTCTCTCTCCTCTCTCTCACTGCCCATAGTATTAAACTGTTCAGATGTCAATGATTACATTTTTTCAGGTCTCAATTAAGTAAATTTAATGTCCTACGAACATTATCCAAGAAAATGAAATTTCTATGGAAAAAAACAATAGCTGTGAGGACTGTTGCAACTTCACAATCACTTGGAAGTGGACAAGGTTTTTTCAAATGTCCTTGCAACACTAAATGTGAATCCATGAATTGCATGTGCAAGAAGAAAAGTGTACTTTGCAACTCAAAGTGTCAGACATCTTTACCTTGCTGTAATAAATGATAAATATTTCTATCTCTTTATGTACAGTATTATAACGGTTTTTTATTTTTATTAGTTTCTCTTAAACATTTCTCTCTCTTCATGTATTGGTTTTGCCTCCCTATTCGTTTTTTATTAGATAGTACCGTTTCCTTGCAAATAGTCAACTGTTACTATCTCAAGACAGTGAGAGTATACTTTCCCTAGGTATAGTCAACTCTGACTAGTAAATGTTGATCGAAATTGAACACAGACCGCTTTTAATCAACCTTTACTGAAAAAGATCAGTAAGAGCCGACTTTACCTAGGGAGAGTCAACTCTTACTGGAGAATCGACTTTTCCTGTAACATATATATAAAAAGGTATGTCTGTCTGTTCGTCTTTTATGCGTTCATAAACCATTCATCCGATTGCGATCAAATTATGGTGAGTTGTTGTACACACTTCCGGGAGGTTTATAGGCATAGTTAATCCATTTCAAAATAGATAGCGCGCGAGAAGTTTAAACAAATGCGTAATGGCGATGCGTTCATATACAATTCATCCGATTGCAATCAAATTTTGGTGAGTTGTTGTGCACAGTCCCGAAAAAGTAACAGGCGTAGTAAATCCAATTTACAATAGATGGCGCGCGAGTAGCATCAACAAAATGGCGTGCGTTTGTTTCAAGAAAGTCCCACATATGTTCATATACCACTCATCCCATTGCGATGAAACTTGAGTGAGATGTTCTGTACACTTCAGGTAAGGTTTCTGGCTTAGTAAATCTACTTAACAATAGGTAGCGCATGAGTAGATTCAACAAATGAGCGACGACGGGTGAAGCGTTTCAACAAAGTCCTGTATGCGTTCACATACCATTCGTCCGATAGCGATGAAACTCGGGTGAGAAGTTGTGTACACTACAGGCAAGGTTTCTGGCTTAGTAAATCCATGTTATAATAGGTAGGGCACGAGTAGATTCAACAAATGGGCGACGACTCGCGAAGCGTTTCAACAAAGTCCCGTATGCGTTCATATACTATACGTCTGATAGCGATGAAACTTGGGTGAGATGTTGTGAATACTTCAGGGAAGGTTTATGGCTTGGTAAATCCACTTAACAATAGGTAGCGCACGAGTAGATTCATTAAATGAGCGACGACGGGCGAAGTGTTTCAACAAAGTCATGTATGCGTTAACATACCATTCGTCCGATAGCGATGAAACTTAGGTGAGAGGTTCTGTACACTTCAGGCAAGGTTTCTGGCTTAGTAAATCCACTTTAGCATAGGTAGGGCACGATTAGATTCAACAAATGAGCGACGACGCGCGAAGCGTTTCAACGAAGTCCCGTATGCGTTCATATACTATTCGACTGATAGCGATAAAACTTGGGTGAGATGTTGTGTACACTTCAGGAAAGCTCTCTGGGTTAGTAAATCCACATTACAATAGGTATCGCACAAGTAGATTAAACAAATGAGCGACGACGCGCGAAGTGTTTCAATATAGTACCGTATGCGTTCATTAACCATTCGTTCGATAGCGACTGAACTAGGGTGAGTTGTTGTGTACACTTCAGGGAAGGTTTCTGGCTTAGTAAATCCACCTAACAATAGGTAACGCACGAGTAGATTCAACAAATGAGCGACGACAGGTGAAGCGTTTCAACAAAGTCCTGTATGCGTTCACATACCATTCCTCCGATAGCGATGAAACTTGGGTGAGAGGTTGTTTACAATTCAGGCAAGGTTTCTGGCTTAGCAAATCCACTTTACGATAGATAGGGCACGAGTAGATTCAACAAATGAGCGACGACGCGCGAAGCGTTTCAACAAAGTCCCGTATGCGTTCATATACTATTCGTCTGATAACGATGAAACTTGGGTGAGATGTTGTGTACACTTCAGGAAAGGTTTCTCGCTCAGTACATCCACTTTGCAATAGGTATCGCACAAGTAGATTCAACAAATAATCGACGGCACGCGAATCGCTTAAACAAAGTCCCGTAGTGTTCAAATACCATTTATCCGATTGCTATGAATCTTTGTTTGAATTGTTGTGCACACTCCAGGAAAGGTTTCTGACTTAGTAAATCTTTTTTATAATAGGTAGCGCACGAGTAGATTCAACAAATGAGTAACGGCGCGCGTATCGTTTAAAATAATTCGTATGCGTTGATATACCATTCATGCGATTGAAATGAAATTTATAGAAATGTTGTTTCCACTCCCGCAAAGATTTCTGATTTAGTAAATCCATTTTACAATTGGTAGCGCACGAGTAGATTCATCTAATGAACGACAGCGCATGAATCCTTTCAACCAAGTCCCGTATGCGTTCATATACCATCCATCCCATTGTGTTAAAACGCTGGTGAGTTGAGTACAGTCCTGCGAAGGTGTATGAATTAGTAAATCCGTTTTTCAATGGGTGGCGCACAAGAAGATTCAACAAATGAGTGAAGGCGCGTGAATCGTTTAAACAAAATCCCGTGTGCGTTCATATGCCATCATCCGATTGCGATGAAACGTTCATGAGTTGTTGTGTACACGTCAGGGAACGATTATGACTTAGTAAATCCATTTTACAATAGGTAGCGTACGAGTATATTCAACAAATGGGTGATGGTGCTCGAATCGTTTCAACAAAGTCCCGTATGCGTTCCTATACTATTCATTTAATTGCGATGAAACTTTGTTGAGTTGTTGAGCACGCTCCCATGACTTTTTTGAGATAGTAAATCATTTTTTCAATAGTTCAGAGGTGGTTAACGGAAAATAAATAAATATTGGGAATCCAAAAGCACTTCAACAAACAAAGTTACAACGCCAACACTTTCTTTGATTTGCATTGCAACGCATTCCGGGTACAGCTAGTTACAGTATTTATAATATGTACACTGTACAGTATATATGCCTACAAAACAATTCCCGTAGACAAATAGTTTTTTCACTTAATGAAAATTACCATTTAGGCTACTTTTTTGCAAAAAAAAGTAAGTAATGTTGTTTTGCTTTCCGTTTTGAAACCAGTTTCTTGAAGTCTCGTCACGAAGACGGCGAAGAAACAGAATTGGGGAGAATGCGCAATCAAATAAACACAACGCTCTGCGCCAGAACCATTTGTTTACTTCTTACTGCCAACAGTTTGTGCATTTACAGTACTGTACAGTACCTGTATTTATCAGGTCGTCGTTACTCTTCTTACTATGTACTGTTGGTCAACTTGTATCGCGTCGTATTTAACTGTCGATAATTCCATTGATGGAGAAGACGAAAGAAAACATAATAACGCGGAAACACAAAAACAAAACAAAAATCATGATCTTTTTCTCCTGTCTTGGTGACCGAGAAATCCGGAGTGCCGCGTTACCGAGTGCCGAGTTTGCGAGACTCTACTGTACTATTTTGAATAAAACAAATTGGTTACGCCAATTTGTATCTTATATATTCAAATAGTTTTCAAAAAATGTCACACTTTACTAAAACTGAAATATCTCGGGAAGTATTTGCGCTACGACGACGTTTGTTGTCTTAAAATGTAATGCCCGTCAAGCACCGTCGATTGATACCCACCTTACTTGATTATATAATTCGAGTATTAAAATAATTGCGAATATTACTTCCTTCAAGGTCTCACGAAAATAGAATATCGAATGACTTGACGGACATATTGTCGCTAGGCGACAACGACTAACAGAGTATCATGATATCCATCGCCGCCCCAATAATAAATCTAACTTGATATTAACAGAGAGGTCCCTAATTACGTCATGATATCGTTAACTTCTACCTGCTCCACTCGGGCGCTTATGTCGCATGTATCCATACATGATATCGTTAACTTCTACCTGTTCCACTCGGGCGCTAATGTCGCATGTATCAATACAATAAGTAGAAGGGGATTCTGTGCACATAATTGTATTAAAACTTCTCAAAAAATGGATTACTTTGAGACTGAAATGCTCATGCATGATCAGCAGTCATTTTGCTAATGACACTGTCATGTCAACATCTGTTTGAATGACAACAAATACTGAATACGAAAGACAACTAATCACACGAAGATGCCGCTACAGTCGAATGTTGGAACCGCCATTTTGTATTGTGTATCCGATCTTTCTGTTATATAGTCTTTGGTCTCACCAGCTACAAACTGTCTCCTTTTTGTTTCATCATTCGTCCTTATAGGTTGTGTGCTCAATAAATACAATGAATCAAATTATGTTGAATGAGAGGCGACACTAAATTACAAATATTATAAAGATTAAAGGTGACGGTAATTGTCTGTTCAGGTTATTGGCATATTGTGAGTACAGCAATCAGATTTTATTTACACAGGTTAGAAAGCGAATTGTAAAACATGTTACAGCCAAGTGGAATAATTATTCTTCCTTTATTGTTGGCAACAGCGATATGTACGAAACTGCTATCAATACGAGCGATGATTACAAAAGGTATATGTCTATGAATGGTGTTCATGGAGATCATGCTGAGTTAGTTGTCGCTGCTCAAGTTTCAAAATGGATATTTATTCGTGGATTACTACTGTCGTATGGAACGTGACCGGTTAAAATATATACGTCATCAACAATCGAAGTTACGAGTTGATACATATGCCGGTTTAGCAGACGCCTTGCATGTACGAGCAGAAAATGAAAATCTCAGAGTCGGTCGTATTGTAGTTTTGCCATCTTCTTTTACAGGTAGCCCAAGGAAAATATTGCAAAATTATCAGGATACGATGGCGATAGTGAGGAAGTTTGGAAAGCCAGATTTATTCATTACGTTCACCTATAATGCGGGCTGGCCAGAAATACTTAACAGCATTCATCTCTGGGAAACGGCTAATAACAGGTCTGATATTGAAGTGAGAGTTTTCCATTGCAAAGTAAAGGAATTGCTACGATTGATTAATGTTAAGGAAATTTTCGGTAAAAGCATATGCATATACAGTGGAATTTCAAAAACTAGGTCTCCCGCACATCCATTTACTCTTAACATTAACGGAAGATTGTAAGTTTCGAGAAATTTCTGACATTGACAGTGTGGTGTCAGCCGAAATACCAGATCTCGAGGATGAAGCGCTATGCTAGTTGGTAAGGCGTCATATGGCATGGTCCTCGCGGATCTTTGAATCCTGCTTCAGTCTGTATGAAAGATGGCGTATGTATGAAAGATTTCCTTAAACAGTTTCAGGATGAGACCAAAGATAATGCCAATGGTTATCCTTCGTATAGGAGGAGAAATAATGGACGGATTATTATAAAAACAATTCGAGGCATTGACATTGAAGTCGATAGTCGATTCATTGTTCCCTACAATCCATTTATTTTAATTTACGTGCAAGCTCATATTAATGTTGAAATATGCTCAAGTGTTCGGAGTGTTAAATACATCCACAAATATCTTATATATTAAAATCCACAAGTATGTGTATAAAGGTCATGACTGCTGCATTGTTAAAATATGTCCTGAAGGCGAAATGGTGAACTACGATGAAATTACTTCTTTCCTAAATGCTAGATATGTTGGCCCAACAGAAGCCGCATTCAGGATATTTTCATTTCTCATGCATGAACAGTAACATTCTATCGTGCGATTACCAGTTCACTTGCCAAACTTGCAAAATATCTATTTTAAAAATGATAACGCTCCTGGTATTTTTCTTCAAACACAGTTGCGCAACACGGAATTACAAGCGTGGTTCAAGTTAAATCAAGATTCCCAAGCCAGAAGTCCGTATATATATCCTGAAACACCAGTACATTATGTCTGGAATAAGAGCAACTGCCGGTGGCAAAAAAGAAAAAAATGTTTCAAAAACTATAGGCAGAATGTATAATGTTTCGCCTACAGAAACAGAAAGGTATTATTTACGCCTGATATTGCTTGACGTCATAGGTGCTACCAGCTTCCAGGATCTACGAAAATACAAAGCAGTTGTCTATTCTACTTTTAAAGAAACAGCTAAGGAGCGAGGTTTGCTGATTGACGATTCTGAATGGCAGCGTTGTTTGGCAGAAGCGTCACAATTTCATATGCCTTCTCAGTTACGACAACTGTTTTCTTACATATGTATCTTTCAGACCCCTTCAAATGTAAGATAGTTATGGGACATTTTCAAGAATTCATTATCAGAAGATTATCTGCAGTTTCACGAACCTAACATTGCATATCAGTTCACTCTTATACATATTTCTAATACATTAAAGCTCCATGGTCTTCCCATTACTTCTCTCGAATTGCCAGCTATTATTGATAATTTCCCTCAGACAAATTTACCAAAGAATTATCCAAAACTTAATGAGGATCAATTAAGTCGGAAGATAATAATAATATCGTATGGCCTCGGGTGCCTGGTGCAAGCTTTGTTAATTGACACCCAGAGGGTAGCATGCATATCGAATTTCGTCGTTCCATTGAACGCTATGAAAGTCAAGGAGGTTAGATACCTAAACTCCTTGACACTACAGCGCTTTCAAGTAGAGAATGGAGGAACTTTGTGTTGGCGGAAAATCCCGAGATTAATTTTGCCATTGAACACGGCCTACTGAATTCAAATGGGTTCTTTAACATGCCAACAACGTATGACATGAGTATCGTGATTTTTGTCGCCTTCAAAAATCACTTACCATGGCCAGGGGCGAACCTGCAATCTTGGGGTTGGTAGTCCGACACTATAACCACTCACCCACCGTGGCAAGCTAGTCGGATGATAAACCTAGCAAATGGAAACCAAACGGCTATAATTACAGAAACTTTGGGGTTAGTACAAAACAGCAATGAAAGGATGAGTAATGCATTATTTCATTGACGGTCCAGGTGGCACCCGGAAAACATTTCTTTACCAATGCTTGATTCACAGTTGCACAAATTTGGGGTTAAATGTAGTTTCTGTTGCAAGGACTGGTATTGCAGCAATGTTACTACCTCAGGGGCGCACTGTACACAGCCAGTTCAAGTTACCTCTACATTTACATGAAAGTTCGGTATCAGGAATAAAAGTTAACAGCAAGGAAGCTTTTTATATTCGTTCAGCAAAACTTATCATCTGGGATGAAGCCCATATGGCTAATAAGCACGCGTTGATGTGTGTAAATCGGTTGCTCTAGGACATCATGAATAACGATGTGCCTTTCGGAGGAAAAATTATCATCTTAGGGGGAGATTTTAGGCAGGTATTGCCTGTTGTTCCTCACGCATCTAAAGCAGCATCAGTCCAAATGTCAGTAAGGTTCTCTCCTTTGTGGCCATTATTCAAAATTTTTAAACTCAACAAAAATATGCGAGCGGATACAGATCAACGTGACTTTGCAAACTTCTTCATACAAATTGGTAACGGTGAATACCCTCACGTCGATGGAGAAAATTCAGAATTAGTCCCACGCTGAAAAATATTTCACGCTTTTCTAAAATAGCGATTTTAGCACCTATAAATGAACATTGTAAAGAATTCAATGACAAAGTTTTAGACCTAATCCCAGGATCATCGAGAACTTACATCAGTGTGAATAATTTGATTACTGAAGATGAGAGTGAACTTCTACAATTCCCAATATAATTTTTAGACAGCATAGGCATAAGTGGATTGTCACCTCATATCCCTCGACTAAAAGAAGGCTCAATTGTGATTTTGTTGAGAAATATTAATGTTACCCAAGGTCTGTTGAACGGTACTAGACTGTTGGTTTGGAAGATGCATTACAATTGCTTACACCTGGAAATTATTTCTGGCGTAAATGTTGGAAACAATGTCCTACTCCCTCGCCTTGACCTTACGCCATCAGATACTTCAATGACATTTTCCTTCAAAAGGAGGCAGTTTCCAGTACGTTTGGCTTTTCGTATAACTATCAATAAAGCTCAAGGTCAAACACTAGATCAAGTAGGCATTTATTTACCTCAACCGGTGTTTAGCCACGGACAACTTTACTGTATGCCGCACTACCGCGAGCAAAATCCTTTCATGACGTCAAAGGTCAAATGCAACCAAAAGGCAAGTGAACAGCAAATATCGAATGGAAGGAAGTACTATTAGAATTTTGAAACGAATGTTGCGGAGGAGCACATACCTCAGCAAACGGGGCACAGATTAAATAACAATTATACAAGAGCGTCCGCATCCCTAATACGATAACTGTCCTGTGGTAATGGTAAAAAAAATACTATTGTCCTACTTCGGTGATTACTATCCTACACCCTGTTATTTCATTCCCTCAGTTCTATAACAAAGATATACTCAATCAAATTTACAGCTTAATAAATATTAATTCCTTCTGTGTGAGTTATCTTTTCATTTTTCATCAATCGCCTTTACTTACTATTCTATCTGTAGGGGTGGAGGCGATAGCTGTCTTTACAGAGATGTGCAAATTATTAGATTCGATGTTAGTTTTCCAAAATTGCATTTTTACTTTTCACGGTTTAATGCACTAAGTATGTTTACAAGGCGATGAAATTGCTTCAAATGTTTAACCAAGACTCCTAATTATATTTTCATTTAAGAAACTCAAATTAAAATGATTTTTAGAATTTCCACTAACAGAGGAGCCTTGCAAATGCAAAATGACACACGTTTCGTTTTTATTGCTTCACTCTACTTTACGTGAATTTAGAGCGGAGGGATTTGGGGTCTTTTAACTAACGAACGATTTTGAACTATTCAAAGATTCATGAACAATGCATTGATATCACCTGACTTGAATTCTAAAGTCAATGAAAAATTGAAAATTGACCCAGCTCAGATATCCCTCGGTATCCAATAATCTGAAAGTTTCCAGACGCAATTCCTTATGGGAAAAGGTGTAATTTCACGGGAGAGGAAACACTACTAAGTAGGACAACAAAAGAAGTTGGTCAATAAAATGATTTTGAATACTGTAAAAGTAATTACGACTAATTAAAATTATTTATTTAATTCTATTAATTTGCACACCTCTATATGTTAACCAAGAGTTACATCTCTAAATTCAAATATAAGAGACCCATCTTTTATTTTAAATTTATACCATTGTTCATAAGTAGATAAAACACCAAATTGTACCGCTGTAGCCTTAAATTGTGTGGATATCTCTATCTACTTAGTATAAAACAAAGTTCCCAATTCTTGGATGTAACGGGTAATCTCGAGAGCAACTGGATGGATTTTGATGCGGTTTTCACCATTCTGTAAAGGATTTCTCGATGAAGGATTAGGTAGAAAAACATTTATTTATGACCAAAAGAAGCCGAGCATTTACGATTTCAGTGAATTGAGTTGAAGAAAAACCTAACGTCCACGTGTGTCTTAAAAAAAATCGATATTCTCTGAGAATTGTTCAGCATGAAAAGTTCTGCAAGAAAGTCCGCGACAGCTCCCACATCGACCACTGTAAGTGTTTTTACGTTTTCATTTCTTCCAGCTATCTCCATTCAGTGGAAATTTAAATTACTAGCTTCAGAGTGAGTTTACGAGCTTGCGAGCGACCTATCACCCTAGCTTCAGCCAGCATCAAACTGCCGAGTCGTGTCGAGTTAATTCTTCAGAGAAGAGTATAGCTTGTTTGGAGTTAGCTGTTCACCTCAGCCTGACGTCCGTGTGCCTTTTAAGCTTACGCAGGGTAAATAGTGGGACACACACACACAGAGGACAGGCAGACACCCACACATTTGGTCTCACAAGTCTACTTCATCATTCTACTGCCCGTTCAGGTCACTAGCATGAAGACATGCAAATGTCATATGGACAGAAATGCTGTAGGATTGTTGAAGTGAATGCTGCGGAGCAGCACGGGTCTTCTAGTTTTGACTTACATTAATATTTATCAATAATGTGCTTCAAAATTTGTATTACTGTCGACCAAAATATTATGTGTACTCGAGTTTGAAGGTTGTTTGTGAAGTAACCAATAGACCTACATACAATCCAATTTTGTCGTTCTATTGTACGTTAGTTCATGTAGGTTTGGTAGTTTTAATTTATATTTTAATATTTTTTATCGCAGCTGGAACACAAAAAGTGCCCGTTTTTAAGCGTGTTTCAACCATGCGTCACAAGAATTATTATCTCACAAACCCGTCATCAGATCGAATTCAAATTTAACACAATATACATTGGAATGTTGTATAACTGGTGAAAGCTGTACATCGTTGCCAAGATGGGCTCCATCACGCGTCATGGCGTGCCTCGCTCGGAAGTGATGGGCTCCATATCAGCATCGCTGTACAGCATTTCCCGGAGCGGCTAGCTGGTGAACCATGTCTTAATTCCCCGTACAAATACAACCCGATATAAAATAAGTGAATTAATTTACGTATTTCACAGTCATACAGCATAACGTTTTGATGTATAAGGATTACGACGCAACCAAGAACTATATTTTCCAACGACCCCGAGCCGAGAAAAAGTTACCTTACAAAAATGATAACAACTTTCGTTCTTGAACACACAAAATTTTTGAAATTAATAAACCAGTTATACAACATTCCAATGTATACTGTGTTAAAATTTGGATTCGATCTGATGACGGATTTGTGAGATAATAATTCTTAAATGTGTCGCATGGTTGAAACACGCTTAAAAACGGGCACTTTTTGTGTTCCAACTGCGATTAAAAATATTAAACTATAAATTAAAAATGCCAAACCTACATGAACTAACGCAAAATAGAACGACAAAAATGATGATGTTATTGGATATTATGTAGGTCTATTCGTTACTTCACAAACAACCTTCAAACTCGAGTGCACATAATATTTTGGTCGACAGTAATATACTAGCAGGGCTAATGCAATAATACAAGAAATGTAAGAGAAACAAGATGAGTTGTCAAAAGTTACAAATTTGAAGTGAATCAAGACGAAACAACACACTGAATACCTAAGTATCTTCATCATCTGTCTCTGGGAATTCATTTGGTAGAGAATGAGTAGGATACATTTTACAGAGATGTGCAGTTTTTAGACTTGACGGCAGTTTTCCAAAATTCCTATAATGCACTAAAATATGTTTGCAAGGCGTTGGATTTACATCAAATGTTTAATCAAGAGTCTTATTTATATTTTACTAGCAGAAGTACCCGTTCTTCGAACGGTGTTCGTTGTTAACACCAGACATTATCAATTGAGCTACTGTTGCAATGGTTAGCGGTTTGTCATTCCTTCAAGTTTATCAGAACGATGTTAGTTTTCTGGGAATATAACACACACGGTTAATTTAAGGCCCTTAAAATGTAGTTTTCGGAGACCCTTTATAGATTCCTGAATTTCGTGTCTCACATTGAGAAGCGCAACATATGCTTCGGTCGTCCTTCTAGGATAATTTTTATATTTCGCCTATTTTAGCATGTATTGAGAAGTTTTTCTCTATATCCACCCTTCTACTGTATGAAAAGTGCGGTGAAGAGTTTTATAAATTATTGGTGTATTGACTCTCATGGTTACCATACCTAATTTTACGATGCTCCAAGCATCCGAACGCGAGTTATAGGCGTAGGCTACATAAATACACAAAGAAAGACAGACAGACAATTCTATTGTCTACAACATATTACCGAGATATCCAAATATGGGTATATCTACCACACAGTATCAAAACAAAATCATCCTTACGATGAACCCGTTTGTCGACAAAAAAAAAAATTAGTTAAAATGTGCTCTCAGACTAAATTCACCTAACGTGTACTTCCTGACGTGAAATAGAATTGAAAGCCTTGTAGACGAAACGCAATACACGTCACATAAAAACTGACCCTCTACGTTGTGCTAGGGGCCCATTCACAGGAATACCCCTTTCATAAATTATAAGGACTTGTGTGCATGAAAATTCAGGTTCTTTAGCCTCAAATTGCCCAAATTCCTAAAAGCCGCAAAAAATGCTGGTTCAATTCAAGAATTTTTGAAAATAATGTTGCTGTTTGGAGATATAATAGACCTTCTGTACTATATGTCGAACGTGAAAATTGCATTAAAAAATTCTAGGTTACCCCTTGACCCCCTTAATTGCATTGATGAATTGTACAGTCTACGTTAGTTCCGTGATAACTTTATAGCCATTTGCAAACTTTCACTGAAATGTAATAAATGGAGTGACATTGCTTCTTACAGAAATGGAAGGAAAGTTGTAAGCCACCCCTTGATATAATGTTCTCATGGTTACCGATTTGCATTCCTTCTTTAGTTTGTTAAATTAAATTAAATTAGTTTTCTGGGAATATTTCAGAAACTGATGGATTTAGAGCCTTATAATGTAGTTTTCGAGGACCCTTTAGGGCCCCCGAGTTTTGTTTCTGGCACCGAGGGGATTTGTCTCGTCGTTGTACGCCATAATATAATACTAATAATAATATAGCCTAATATAGGGAGAAATTATAACACCTAATTTTTAAAATTATTAATTCAGCCAATGGCCATGTACTTTTCTTTTCACGACGGGTCAGGGAAGGGATATTATCAGAGAAAGAAGCATTCAATCACGCATGAGCAAAATGGAAATGGCCTACCATTTAACTAAGGACATCTATAAGAAAAGGTCAATATCCTTCAACGCAAAACTAAAACATTACTGCAGTGTCATCCGTCCGGAGGTCTTGCATGCTTCTGAATGCCTCACGATGAACAAAAAAGGCTTGGTCGAGAAACTGGAGGCCAAAGAAATAAATATTTTGAGAAAGATATTGGGTTCCATCAAAGACAATGGGGAATACAGAAGACGGCATAACCATGAACTATATACTCATGTGGAGAAGATAAGTATCGTCATCCGGAAGAGAAGGATACCATTTTTTGGGCATGTGAAACGAATGAGCCCAGCGACACTGACCAACCGCAACATAACTTACTTTCAGGAGAGGAAAACAAAATGGGCCTGGTTCATAGAACTGGATAAAGGTCTGAAAGAAGTGGGGATTACACAAATAGACATTCAGGAGCGCGCCCCACTCAAAAGGAAACTTCAAGCTTGCAAAGGTTTCCAAGAAAAACCGAAGCTGAAAACGGGAAAGATTTGGACCCAGGAACGGAAGGAAGTCCACCGAGAACGAATGCGGGCGTACTGGGCAAGCATCAAAGCCAGTAGGAGACAGTGGGAATGACGCGGTCCATAGATGGCCTATACGAAATGAATGAATGAATGAATAATATGGGGATAGGAATATAATAGACCTGCCGTACCACAGCCGCAGGTGTAAATCGCGTGAAAAATTTCTAGAGTACCCCTTGATCCCCTTAAGCGCGTTTAACTTATTGATGAATTTTACGGCTTAATTTGGTTCCGTGATAACCTTAGCCGTTTGCAAACTTTCACACTAATGTAATTAATGGAATTGCATTGCGTCTTACAGCAATAGATGGACCTCTGAGAATCTGTTGCCATGGTTACTGGCTTGCATGTGTTCAATAGTTTTTAAATGAAATTAGTTTTCTGGGAATATCTAAAAAACGGTTGGTCTTAGGGCCTTAAAATGTGGTTTTCGGGTACCCGAGTTTTGTCTCTCACATTGAGGGGCTGAAAATGAGCTTTGTCTCGTCCTTCTACGCCTATTTCAGCATGAATTTTAATGGGGTAGGGCCCCTTTTATGAGGGGTACGGAGAAGAGTTATATCAATGATAAGTGTCGTGCCTCTGATGGATATCTGTACCAAATTTTACGTTGATACACCCAGCCGTTCTCGAGTTATAAGGGAACAAAGTTGTCCACAGACGAACAAACAAACAAACAGACAGACGAAAAAAATCGCGCGCATCCGTCAAAAACAGTCTGAAACGCGTAAACAACTCAATTTTCCGTAGAAATTCAGAGAAAAACAGACAAACTTTGATTTGTATATATAGAGAGATATACTGCACCGGTCGGTGTTGACCGTGTTTTATTGCACAAATTTAGGTTTCACTCGCTAACCGTTGGAGATATACGAAAAGTGTAAGGACCTTTCGGATAGAAAATTAAATGTTAAAGCTCATGTATGCCATCAAAAGTTTACTATTTCTTAGCTTTCTCTTTTTATTTGAGAAGGAATTATGAAATTTTGAAACCAAAGGGTGTAGTGACGTCACAAATGTCGGTTTTACTCGCTAACAGTTGGAGATACACGAAAAGTTATAAGGACCTTTTGGATAGGAAATTAAATTTCAAAGCTCGTGTGTGCCATCAAAAGTTTGCTATTTCCTACCGTTCTCTTTTTATTTGACATGGAAATATGAAAACTTGAAATCGAAGGGTGTAGTGACGTCACTAAAATGGTCGCCATTTTTTAATAGTGCAAGATTTCGAAATAAAAAGTATCCTATATGTTAACCTGGTAAATCAGCTACATCCATGCAAAATTTCATTTAAATCGGACCAGTGGTTCTTGCGTTATTGAGTAACACACAGACAGACAGACAGACAGACAGACAGAAAGACAGACACACACCATGTTATTTTTAGCCTATTTTCAATTTTGAGGTCACCTTTTGTCCGTGTGTGTGTGCGCGTGTGTGTGTGTGAGAGTGTGTGTGTGAGTGTGTGTGTGTGAGGTGTGTGTGTGTCCCCCTCTAATAAATTCTAAACGGCTGGAGCGATTTCAATGAAACTCGGTTAGTTTATAGCACTATTCCGGGCGACCCCGACCGTGCCCTTCAAATTTTGTTACATCTCACCAATCCAACATGGCGGCTGTGCGAAATATTTCACCAGCATTCAATATCTCCGAAACTATTCCCGATATCCCTCTGGAATTTTTTAGGATGATAAAGGGAACTACTAGAAGTTCACCTATGTGTAGGGTTACCATAATATTTTTAGGGCAAATCCGGACATCGGATCTTCCGGGGGGTATGGACGAACAAAATGAAATGAACTGAACTTGATTTTATAGGTTTACAATCCCTTTACAATTTCATAACATGATTACATAAGAATATACAAAAACATCAATCAGTGTTCATCATATATCATACTGATCCCTTGAACAATTTTTTCTCGTCTTAGATTAATCTGTGCTGGGTCCAGGGGCAGGTTCTTCAATTTTCCTTGCATCGTATTTTTCATTAGAGCTGACTTTCTTCAGAAATGGCTTGTTATTTGGTTAAAATAACGAACACAAACAGGAGTCAATTTATCCTCTTTTCTGTTTGAACTGTCAATTGTTAGTGTAATGAAATTTGCATCCTTCAGATCTTTGAGAAGTTTGTCAAATATGTAAGGGGATATTACATTTTCAATGATGGCTTCAGTCTTAGTACGAGCTTCCGAGAATTTCAGTTCAAAAAGCTTCTTAATCAGTTTGGCATTGCAATCAGACGTTTTGAAACTAAGTCCATGCATTGCAGCATGGTAGGCAAAAGTAGCTTCCTTTGCTGAACATTGCAGCTCAGCATCAGTGGCATCAGTATTTTTAAAAAATGTTTTAATACTTGCCGAGGACGTTGCTTGATTCGCCTTCTTATGTCTATCAGTCTGCAAATGATATTCTATATCATAGCGTCCACGATGTTCCACCGAAAATTCTGAATTGCACACCGTACACCTCACGCGATCGTTGCAATTTTGGCACTGTCTCAGAAACGTATATTCTTCTTTAAGTTTGTCGTTAAAAACACACTTACGCTTCGGCATTTTCCCAATTTATAACACTACTTTGTTGTTATGTACTTAAAAACTACTGATACTGAAAACTAATAGCATAAAACGTCTAGAAATGGACGCAGTCCAGCAAACAAAACAGCAGCACTAAACTGACTGAACGCACTCCTTCCAAATAAAATGGCGACAGGAGCGGCACACAGAACAGGTGCAGCCGCCTGAGCAGTCCTGGTGCTCAATGTGACCAACCTATATGCGGTGTGAAGTAAAATTTCCCCAAATATTTGCCACGTATTCGGTTTCCGGACAATTTTTAAATCCGGACGCCAAACCGGACACATGTTTAAAATCCGGACTGTCCGGACGAAATCCGGACGGATGGTAACCCTACCTATGTGACTTTTGAAAATCTGGTAACTATAAAACCAACATGGCGGCCACGCGAATTTGCGACTTTTAAATAGACATTTCTCGCGATTTAACCTACCAAACGCAATAAAATTTGGTACAGTATATGTTTACAACATTGTAATGCACCGAAATCTAACTTCGTTCAATTGTTTACTTAACCACAAGATGGCGGATGTGCGAAATATTTCACCGGCATTCTATATCTCTGAACCTATTAGCGGTTTCCCCCTGAAATTTTGTACGGCAGATAAACTGGAGGTTCAGCTATAAGACTTTCAAAAACCGGTTAAATACAAAACGAACATGGCGGCCAAGCGAATTTGAAATTTTTAAATAGACCTTTCTCGCGATTTAATGATCCAAACGCAATGAGATCTGGTACAGAAAATGTTTATACACATTGTAATGCACTGGTATCTAATTTAGTGCAATTGTTTACATAACCCCAAGATGGCGGCTGTGCGAATTTTAAAATTAAGTTTTTATTTGTTGTGTAATAATCATGCGATCGAAGTGAAAGTTTGAATAATGAACCATCGCAATAATTTTCCTTCAATGGTACTGTAACCTATATTTTATGAGTTCCCCATGACAGTTTTAATGTAGGCTCGTAGGTTTGTTATTTCTTTATATCATGTTATCGTGTTGGCAACGTGTTCAATTGCATTGGACACGTCTGCAGTAGACGCAGTGTCATTATTATTATTATTACTATTATCATATACTGAACCCATGTACCATAGGCTCAAAAGGGGTGGAATCCATGTATATTGTAAGAAGGAAGGAAAGAAATATACAGTCCAATGGGACACATAGAAAGATTTCATGCAAGGGATGCTAGCATAACGTTGTGTAAGAAGTTAGACCCAGGTGGCCGAGAAATGAGATCACGCCTGACTCATTAATAAAGAACCAGTTACGAGTATAAATAGACTGAGTGGAAAGTTTCGACTGTATGACAGAGAAGCACGACTCAGAAATAGCTCTTACGTTGCATTAAAACGGCAACAGCGCAACTGTGCCAGAAGAATCTATATATATATAAATCAATCTTACGTGATAGTTTGTCTGTGGGTGTGTATGTCTCCTATGCATTCATATACAACTCAACCGATTGCGATGAAACTTGGGTGAGATGTTGAGTACACTCCAAGGATGGTTTCTGACTTAGGAAATCCATTTTACAATAGGTAGCGCACGCGTAGATTCAACAAATGAGCGACGATGCGCGAAGCATTTCAACAAAGTCCCGTATGTGTTCATATACCATTCGTCCGATAGCGATGAAACTTGGGTGAGATGTTGAGTACACTCCAAGGAAGGTTTCTGACTTAGTAAATCCATTTTACAATAGGTAGCGCACGCGTAGATTCAACAAATGAGCGACGATGCGCGAAGGATTTCAACAAAGTCCCGTATGTGTTCATATACCATTCGTCCGATTGCGATGAAACTTGGGTGAGATGTTGAGTACACTCCAAGGATGGTTTCTGACTTAGTAAATCCATTTTACAATAGGTAGCGCACGCGTAGATTCAACAAATGAGCGACGATGCGCGAAGGATTTCAACAAAGTCCCGTATGTGTTCATATACCATTCGTCCGATTGCGATGAAACTTGGGTGAGATGTTGAGTACACTCCAAGGATGGTTTCTGACTTAGTAAATCCATTTTACAATAGGTAGCGCACGCGTAGATTCAACAAATGAGCGACGATGCGCGATGCATTTCAACAAAGTCCCGTATGTGTTCATATACCATTCGTCCGATAGCGATGAAACTTGGGTGAGATGTTGAGTACACTCCAAGGAAGGTTTCTGACTTAGTAAATCCATTTTACAATAGGTAGCGCACGCGTAGATTCAACAAATGAGCGACGATGCGCGAAGCATTTCAACAAAGTCCCGTATGTGTTCATATACCATTCGTCCGATAGCGATGAAACTTGGGTGAGATGTTGAGTACACTCCAAGGAAGGTTTCTGACTTAGTAAATCCATTTTACAATAGGTAGCGCACGCGTAGATTCAACAAATGAGCGACGATGCGCGAAGCATTTCAACAAAGTCCCGTAAGTGTTCATATACCATTCGTCCGATTGCGATGAAACTTGGGTGAGATGTTGAGTACACTCCAAGGAAGGTTTCTGACTTAGTAAATCCATTTTACAATAGGTAGCGCACGCGTAGATTCAACAAATGAGCGACGATGCGCGAAGCATTTCAACAAAGTCCCGTATGTGTTCATATACCATTCGTCCGATTGCGATGAAACTTGGGTGAGATGTTGAGTACACTCCAAGGATGGTTTCTGACTTAGTAAATCCATTTTACAATAGGTATCGCACGCACAGATTCAACAAATGAGCGACGATGCGCGAAGCATTTCAACAAAGTCCCGTATGTGTTCATATACCATTCGTCCGATAGCGATGAAACTTGGGTGAGATGTTGAGTACACTCCAAGGAAGGTTTCTGACTTAGTAAATCCATTTTACAATAGGTAGCGCACGCGTAGATTCAACAAATGAGCGACGATGCGCGAAGCATTTCCACAAAGTCCCGTATGTGTTCATATACCATTCGTCCGATTGCGATGAAACTTGGGTGAGATGTTGAGTACACTCCAAGGATGGTTTCTGACTTAGTAAATCCATTTTACAATAGGTAGCGCACGCGTAGATTCAACAAATGAGCGACGATGCGCGAAGCATTTCAACAAAGTCCCGTATGTGTTCATATACCATTCGTCCGATAGCGATGAAACTTGGGTGAGATGTTGAGTACACTCCAAAGAAGGTTTCTGACTTAGTAAATCCATTTTACAATAGGTAGCGCACGCGTAGATTCAACAAATGAGCGACGATGCGCGAAGCATTTCAACAAAGTCCCGTATGTGTTCATATACCATTCGTCCGATTGCGATGAAACTTGGGTGAGATGTTGAGTACACTCCAAGGAAGGTTTCTGACTTAGTAAATCCATTTTACAATAGGTAGCCCACGCGTAGATTCTACAAATGAGCGACGATGCGCGAAGCATTTCAACCAAGTCCCGTATGCATTGATATACTATTCGTCCGATAGCGATGAAACTTGGGTGAGATGTTGAGTACACTCCAAGGAAGGTTTCTGACTTAGTAAATCCATTTTACAATGGGTAGCGCACGCGTAGATTCAACAAATGAGCGACGATGCGCGAAGCATTTCAACAAAGTCCCGAATGCATTCATATACCATTCGTCCGATAGCTATGAAACTTGCGTAAAATGTTGTGTGCACTGCAGGGAAATTTTCTGGCTAAGTACATCCACTTTACAATAGGCAGCGCACGATAAGATTCAACAAATGAGCTACGACGCGCGAAGCATTTCAACAAAGTCACGTTTGCGTTCATATACCATTCGTCCGATAGCGATGAAACTGGGCTGAGATTTTGTGTGCACTCCAGGGACGGTTTCTAGCTTAGTAAATCCCTTTAAAAATAGGTAGAGCACGAGTAGAATCAACAAATGAGCAACGGCGCGCGAAGCGTTTCAACAAAGTCCCATTTTATTTCATATACCATTCATCCGATAGCGATGAAACTTGGGTGAGATGCTGTGTACACTCCAGGGAAGGTTTCTGGCTTAGTACATACATTTTACAATAGGTAGCGCACCAGTAGATTCAACAAATGAGCGATGACACGCGAAGCGTTTCAACAAAGTCCCGTATAAAGTCATATACCATTCGTCTGATAGTGATAAATGTTTGGTGAATTGTTGTGTACACTCCAGGAAAGGTTTCTGGCTAAGTTGATCCATTTTACAATACGAAGCGCACGTTTATGTTCAACAAATGAGTGACTACGCGCGAAGCGTTTCGACAACGTCCCGTATACGTTCACATACCATTCATCCGATTGCGATGAAACTTGGGTGAGATGTTGTGTACACTCCAGGGAAGGTTTCTGGCTGAGTACATCCATATTACAATATGTAGCGCAAGAGTAGAATCAACAAATGAGCGACGACACGCGAAGCGTTTCAACCAAGTCCCGTATGCATACATGTACCATTCGTCCGTACCTATGAAACTTGGGTGAGATGTTGTGTACACGTCATGGAAAATTTCTGGCTTAGTAAATCCCCTATACAATATGCAGCGCACAAGTTGATTCAACAAATGAGGGACGACGCGCGAAGCGTTTCAACAAAGTCCCGTATAAGGTCATATACCATTCTGCCGTTAGCGGTGAAACTTGGGTGAAATATGGTTGACACTCCAAGGAAGGTTTCTGGCTTACTAAATACATTTCACAGTAGGTAGCACACGAGTAGATTCGACAAATGAACGACGATAGCGATGAAACTTGGGTGAGATGTTGTGGACACTTACGTGACGGTTTCTAACTTAGTAAATACATTTTACAGTAGGTAGCGCACGAGTAGATTCAACAAATGAGTGACGGAGTGCGAATCGTTTAAACAAAATCAGGTATGCGTTCATATACTATTCATCCGATTGCGATGAAACATTGATCAGTTATTTTGTACCCGCCAGGGAAGGGGACTTAGTAAATCCATTTCACAATAAGTAGCGCAAGAGTAGATGCAACAAATGGGTGACGACGCGCGAAGCGTTTCAACAAAATTCCCTATTGCGTTCATATAACATTCTTCGATTGCGATGAAACCTTGATGAGTTATTGTGTACACGCCAGGGAAGAGCTTCGACTTAGTAATACATTTCTCAATAGGTAGCGCACGAGTAGATTCAACAAATGAGTGACAGCGCACGAATCGTTTAAACAAAAACCCCTATACGTGCATATACCATTCATCCGATTGCGATGAATCATTGATGAGTCATTGTGTACACGCCAGGAAAGGGTTTCGACTTAGTAAATCCATTTCACAATAGGTAGCGTACGATTAGATTCAACAAATGAGTGACAGCGATGAAACTTTTTGAAAGTTGTTGTGCACGCTCCCACGAATGGTTCTAAATTAGAAAATCCATTTTATGATAGCTTAGAGGCAGTTAACATGTTGTGTATCCAAAAGCACTTCAAGAAACAGAATTTCAACGCCAACACTTTCTTTGATTGGCATTGCAACGCATGCCGGGTACAGCTTGTAATAATTAAATTTAACCCAATTGCAAGAATAAAAGTAAGTAAATAAATACAGTACTGTGAATCATTTCGGATTAGAGATTTTTGTGTAGAGAAAAAGCTTTTAATAATTGCCCAGGAGAGAAGTGCAAACGCAGCACACGTCATCGGGGAATTACTGAGACCTGAGGAGTGGGGAATTTAAAAATCAACAGCAACACCCACACAGCTGAAGACTACAAATTAATTAATATCTCGGAAATGCACGATCGATTTTCATGCGCAGGAAGATCATTTTACGTTTGGAAGACGAGCTTTCTGGAGATATAATTTTTATAATTGTGCGACAATTATTTCAAAAGTTGGTCACGAAAAGGACTAGGATTTTATTTATTTTTGACTAAATAGTATAAAAGTCCAGGGCAAGCCAGACCAATCATGCAGTTACAAGTCCGTCCAGGGGGCGTGACGTTGGAGCATCAGTAAATGCAGTATCAAACGGCCCGAGGGCACGTCACTGTGCTACATCAAGCACCGAATGCAGTTATTCCGACAGCTCGTGAGGGAGCGTCACGCTGTTACACATCGAAGTCAGTTTTACAAGTATTCCTCGAGGGGAAACGCTGTATCACCGCATAGACATTATCCGACAGCCCAGAGCGTCGCGGTATATATAAACAACGAGCATCCATAAGGAGTAGCCAAGAAGTATTATTACAGTATCGCCGCGTTGAGAATTAGGAAAATCCTAAATTACAGGATTCAGGTCCGACAGTATAAAGTTTACAGTAAAAAGTTCATAAATTACAGTCAAAGCAGGCTGCGAACTTAAAACTCAGGGCGATAGGTCTTAAATTAGACGACCAAAAGTATCATAACGTATTGAAGTAACGTAACAGCGAGATAAACATTTTTATCAACTGTAAAGAACCCGTGTAGGGACGGACAGAACGAGGTTCGCAAGGTATTCCTGAGAGATAGGAATTCGAGAACCGAATAGGCAGAAAGGAGAAGGAAACTCGAGACATTGCTTCAAGAAAGCAGACGAACTATTCAAGAAGCACTAAGTTACGAGGAGTATTAGTTGCTAGAAGTCACGAGATCACCAATAGATTTTCTGGGGGACCGCGGACGAAATAGACTTTCGCTAGACCAACCAATAGGGTCTAAAAGGGAGCCGTTCGAGCCAGAGAAAATAGCAGATCGTCAGGAACGGGATTTGAAGGAGAATTATTCCAGGGAAGAAGTAGGTGGTTCGAGACTTTCACATTCTGACAGGATAGGAAGCCGACATTTACTAAATTTCACCCTTGGAGACGGGAGGTCAAGAAATCACGTGTGAAGGCTTAATAGCAGCCTTAGTGATGAAAATCTGTGAAGTGTAAATATATATAAGTTTGTGTTAAAAGTAATAATTTCAGTGTTTTTGTCGTGTATTCTGAAGGAATACACCAGTGTATTTAAAATGTTATCAGTGTTAAATATATACGAATTAAGTGTGTGTCAAGATATGTCAGTACATGAAATGAATTTGTACAAAATGGAGTAATTTCAAAATAGTGGGCCAAAATGAAACGTCGCAGAAAAAAAAGGACGGTCAGGAAGACCTATAACATGTGAGTAAAGATTTTCATTATGTTTGTGTTGGGAAATTGTTTGTGTACAATCCACCGGAGTTTGAGATAGAGGGATATTTCTAATTAACAAATAACAGAATAAGAGCGCGGTCTGAACGAATAAAATTTGAGAAATTATAAATAATTATGTGAAATCCTGTAGAGGAAATGTATGAAATAAATGTCAGTGTATTAGACAAATACGGTCAAAGCAAGCGTAATAATAATAAGCATTATGAAAGATATATAAATAAAGGTAAATTTGAATTATATGAAAGAAATAGCTTTTGAGCTTTTGTAAGGGATGAAGACATGATATGAATATATAAATAATAATAATAATAACAATGAAAAGAAATATAAATAAAGAGTAAATTGAATGATATGAAATTAAGAGCGTTTGAGCCTTAATAAAAGTATAAAGACATGGTGTTAATGCATGTTCTTAAAATATAGCGAGTATTGTCAAGGGGAAGGATTAATGTAAAATTTGAGATACGGATCAATTGTTAATGTGGAATTTATCAGTTCTTTGGAAGACGCTAAGCTTAAAATAATGTATAGCGCAATGGAGCGCATGAAAGTAAATTGTCACGCTAGGAACGCGTAGAATCTAAATGTACTTGGTAAATTACTTACGAGGGGTAGTTGATTGTGGTAATTGAGTTATTGTTGTAAGTCCTCCAGTAGTGACGTAGATCACGAGGCTATGTGTGTTATGTTATTGTAATAGGGAGCAAATGTATGGTATTATGAGCGCAGGTAATGGAGGCCACGGCCGACCCTAGTCGCATTTATATAAGTCCTCAAGTATGGGAATGGTTCCCGAGGCATGTTAATGAGAGTCGAACCCAGACTCGTCAAGTTGTTGAAGCCCCTAAAATATTCGTCGTTGTATGTGAATTAATCTTACCAATCAATGAGGACCCTTCGTAATTAATCCATGCCAAGGTTATGAAAGCGGTTTATGAACCTAATAATGTTTGTTGAAAGTGTATGAAAAGAAACGCTAGGTCTCTCCAGAGAACTGAAGGAAGAAAGATTTGTTTTTAAAAGTGTTGAATAGAGCTGCCACGCTTGCTCGGCAAGAAGGTCCCCCCTTAGTAATAAATCTCGCCCAAGTGATTACGGTCTACCCTTGTTATTGTAAGTGTCCTAGGTCGGGAAAAAGACCGTCGGAGAGAAGTAATTATACACCGTGAGTGTTTTAAAAGTTATAAATGACCCGGGATTTGAACCGAGGTCCTTGTAGATGAAAGTACCGCTTGCCTGTTCAGATCGTTAGCTTTCTTATGTGATAATGGTCTTATAAGACAAATAAACAAATAAAAATCCCTAATGTAATGTTGTATGAATGTAGGATGCCAAGAGTTTAATGAAGATAAGTAGATTCCGGGAGTAATCATAGTTTTTGACTTTGTCAAGTAATCTTTTATAACTCTGGAGTACACAAGTATTTTCCCAATCACAGTAGTGAATGTGTAAAACTTGAGAGAGAGAGAGATGGTAATAATGAGAATATTGTGGAACGCCCAAACATTTAAGCAGAGAAGTAATATGTATTTTAAATATGATAATATATTTGTTGGATGAAAAGAAACTCATAAAATAAGTTAATGAGGTGTGTAAAAGAAGGACACCGTCAATATTGAATAGTATCGAGCCATTAGAGCTCGTGATTATATTGGACTTTAAGATAGATACATTATGGAAGTGAAAATAATTTTGAGTTGTTGGTTGGAATGCAACCATTATTTTAATATAATATTTGTTTGATTTTTAGATTATTCCTTGTTCAATTTGGACAAGTAGAAGGAGTGGTCAATAGTTTATTATTTTATTTGTTTGTAGCGCCATAATTTTGGTTAATTAAATGTGTTAAAATAGGAGTTTAATTTGTTTTTATTTTGAAAGTGTATCCTCTATTTAATCCAAAATGTGTAAGTCACAGAGTGGGAGAACATACCAAAACCCCGAAAATCCCGATTTGAGCTTTGCTGGCATACTGTGATTTGCATATTTCTTGCTGAAAGGGCACAGGGGGGAATAGAAGTACTGTGCTTGGATTAATGATTAGAGGAACACTGAAGACGGTCATATCATGTAAAAGTTAAGATAATGATAGGAGTAGCTACAACCTTTAATATTAATTGACCGCATGGGTCCCTGGAAACTCACACCGAGCAGCCCTGGATTAAACAACCCCCTACCACTCATTTTTCATGTGAAATCCTGTAGAGGAAATGTATGAAATAAATGTCAGTGTATTAGACAAATACGGTCAAAGCAAGCGTAATAATAATAAGCATTATGAAAGATATATAAATAAAGGTAAATTTGAATTATATGAAAGAAATAGCTTTTGAGCTTTTGTAAGAAATGAAGACATGATATGAATATATAAATAATAATAATAATAATAATAATAATAACAATGAAAAGAAATATAAATAAAGAGTAAATTGAATGATATGAAATTAAGAGCGTTTGAGCCTTAATAAAAGTATAAAGACATGGTGTTAATGCATGTTCTTAAAATATAGCGAGTATTGTCAAGGGGAAGGATTAATGTAAAATTTGAGATACGGATCAATTGTTAATGTGGAATTTATCAGTTCTTTGGAAGACGCTAAGCTTAAAATAATGTATAGCGCAATGGAGCGCATGAAAGTAAATTGTCACGCTAGGAACGCGTAGAATCTAAATGTACTTGGTAAATTACTTACGAGGGGTAGTTGATTGTGGTAATTGAGTTATTGTTGTAAGTCCTCCAGTAGTGACGTAGATCACGAGGCTATGTGTGTTATGTTATTGTAATAGGGAGCAAATGTATGGTATTATGAGCGCAGGTAATGGAGGCCACGGCCGACCCTAGTCGCATTTATATAAGTCCTCAAGTATGGGAATGGTTCCCGAGGCATGTTAATGAGAGTCGAACCCCGACTCGTCAAGTTGTTGAAGCCCCTAAAATATTCGTCGTTGTATGTGAATTAATCTTACCAATCAATGAGGACCCTTCGTAATTAATCCATGCCAAGGTTATGAAAGCGGTTTATGAACCTAATAATGTTTATTGAAAGTGTATGAAAAGAAACGCTAGGTCTCTCCAGAGAACTGAAGGAAGAAAGATTTGTTTTTAAAAGTGTTGAATAGAGCTGCCACGCTTGCTCGGCAAGAAGGTCCCCCCTTAGTCATAAATCTCGCCCAAGTGATTACGGTCTACCCTTGTTATTGTAAGTGTCCTAGGTCGGGAAAAAGACCGTCGGAGAGAAGTAATTATACACCGTGAGTGTTTTAAAAGTTATAAATGACCCGGGATTTGAACCGAGGTCCTTGTAGATGAAAGTACCGCTTGCCTGTTCAGATCGTTAGCTTTCTTATGTGATAATGGTCTTATAAGACAAATAAACAAATAAAAATCCCTAATGTAATGTTGTATGAATGTAGGATGCCAAGAGTTTAATGAAGATAAGTAGAATCCGGGAGTAATCATAGTTTTTGACTTTGTCAAGTAATCTTTTATAACTCTGGAGTACACAAGTATTTTCCCAATCACAGTAGTGAATGTGTAAAACTTGAGAGAGAGAGATGGTAATAATGAGAATATTGTGGAACGCCCAAACATTTAAGCAGAGAAGTAATATGTATTTTAAATATGATAATATATTTGTTGGATGAAAAGAAACTCATAAAATAAGTTAATGAGGTGTGTAAAAGGACACCGTCAATATTGAATAGTATCGAGCCATTAGAGCTCGTGATTATATTGGACTTTAAGATAGATACATTATGGAAGTGAAAATAATTTTGAGTTGTTGGTTGGAATGCAACCATTATTTTAATATAATATTTGTTTGATTTTTAGATTATTCCTTGTTCAATTTGGACAAGTAGAAGGAGTGGTCAATAGTTTATTATTTTATTTGTTTGTAGCGCCATAATTTTGGTTAATTAAATGTGTTAAAATAGGAGTTGAATTTGTTTTTATTTTGAAAGTGTATCCTCTATTTAATCCAAAATGTGTAAGTCACAGAGTGGGAGAACATACCAAAACCCCGAAAATCCCGATTTGAGCTTTGCTGGCATACTGTGATTTGCATATTTCTTGCTGAAAGGGCACAATACGTATACTTTTTATTATTAATTATTCAAGGTAATTGCCTGTCACTTGTTGGTGAGATATATTATGTCGCTGGTCACGAGAATGTGTAGGTGCCCTTGCAAGTGGTGCTACCGATCCAAAAGACTAGAACTATAACAAACGAGCTCACTCGTGCTGTAAAGAATATGGCCTTGTATGAACTACTGGATGTAGACGAGACGGGAAGAAGCCCTTAGGCGTGGAACAGGGTGTGTCAGACAGCCGAGCAGGGGGCTGCTTGGAGTGGCTTGGGAACAATGTGACAAGAGTGATTCTGAGAAGACTTCCTGGTATGAGGTGTGGCTCGGGGGACGGGCTGAGGCATTCAGACGAGAGGTAGCAAGCTACCTGAGTGCACTGCGGAAGGGAGTGTCTCTCTTGAGCTGAGTGCTTCGTGTTTCGACGGAGGGTGATTGGGTTCTGGCTGTTATGCCACAATCACAGTAGGGCTGATAACCTATGCAAATAATTGTGCAACATTGAAGAGGACCGTGAAATGTGAAGGCAAGGCTGACCAGCTTCAAAGTGGTGTAGAAGTGAAATGGGCGTATTGGGCAGACGACGGCATTACCGGTAATGTGAAAAACAAATAAGAAATCTTTACAGGCCTAAATATTATTATTATTATATTATTATATTATATATATTTTTATTGCACTTCTTGTGTGTCACTCTTTTTATTATATTTATCCATTTCTTGCATGCAGCTTCAGAATATAAAGTAAATTTAAATTGGATAGTCTCTTTTTAGTTAGATGCATGTAAACCTTCCTTCGTCTTTATTAATTTATAGGAGGTTTTGGTAAGGCCTATGTACGAGCCAGTCCTTTCAGAATATCTGCACACGCCCGGAGATAAGAGGAGTTTCAAAAAGGTGGATTTGTTCAATTACAGTACTAATTATGTCATTTGCTTAAATTTTAAAGAAAGGCCATTTATGAGGCAGAATATTCATTTTTATTTAATTTTTGTATCTTCAAAGTTACAAATGGCTTCTCTGGTTGAAGCCATCTTGTGGCTAGAATTGATAGATAACAAATGGCGCCCAACTATGGAGTGTGAATAAGGCTGGCTGGTGCATAGTATGGCAGTACGCACAGGTAATTTGTTAAATATGATCGGGTATTTTAGGAAGGGTATATATGTTCAGTGATTTTGGAGGGTATGCTAAGTAAAAAGAGTGAGCCTGATTTATTAAAGTTGCGATCCAGAAGTGTTGACCGAAGCACTCTTGGTCATTCTAGAGGAGGCAGGAGTCAGTCAAACAGGCAGTCCAATAAGCGGTCAGATTCCACAAATTCGAGAGTAGTTCTTAGTAAAATGGCAGATAAGGATGTGATTTCTGGTACGTTGGAGGGACGTGAGGGGGCCGAGAAAGATGGTGTTGCAACTAGCAAGGAGTTAGGAATGGGAGTGAATAGTGATAGTGACGAGGAAAATGTAGGGCTGGGGGAAAACTCACAGATGATCAAGTTAATGGATCAGATGATGTCTAAATTCAGTATTAAGCTAAGTGATTTAAGTACTAAAATGGATATTCAGAGTAATGATTTATGTACTCAAATTAATAATCAAAGCAGTGAATTTAGTACTAAGATAGACATTCCAAGTTCGGATTTAGAGAGCAAAATTAATAAGATTGTAGAAAGTATGAGTAAAGGCTATAAGGAAAATCGTCAGGAAATTGCCAGTAGAATTGAGATGGTAGATAAAAGATTCGAGCAAGTTGAGGAGAAGATGAGCTTACAGAGACAGGGCATTATGGATACTGTTGATAAGCAGATAGGCGAGGTGAGTAATGAGGTAGCCATTGTCAAGAAAGAAGTTAGTGAGAGGTTGATAGTTGTAGAGGAAGAAATGAAGGATATAACTGAGATTAGAAATAAGCAGGTGTTTTTCGAACAGGGGCTAGCGGTTTCTTCAGCCAGAGTAACGATGGTAGATAAGAGTGTAAAAAAGGAGATTAGTGAACTGAAATCCTTTAATGAGAGCGAAAATTTGAAATAAATTAAGAAGAGAGCTGAATCAGGCCAAGTCAAATAAGGAAAATTGTAATCACTCTGTAGGACATAGTAACTTCTATCGGGAATCTGACTTACCTAAATTTAGTGGAAGGCAGTTTAACCCTATGGAGTTTGTTAAAGTTGTTCAGAAGAGGTTTTCGAAAGGGTTAGAAGATGGGACTTTAGACTGGGATATTGTTGAGGAAATCATATCATTAGCTTTTGTGGGGGAGGCTAAATCTTGGTATCAAGTTTTTAGGGGAGGTTTTCAGGGGTTAGAAGATTTTAGGCAGAAGTTTGAGGAAAAGTTCTGGAACGAACAGACTAAAGGAAGAGAAAGAGACACGATTTCTTTTGGGAGGTATCAGTCGAATCAGGGGGTGAGCATGACGGAGTATTTCCTCACACATGTCCTTATCAGTCAGAATTTAGACACTAGTTCTTCTGAAGGTGATATTGTTAGGCGTACGGCCCGTCATTTTTCTGATGAGGTGAAGATGGCCGTAGTCATGCAGGATGTAAATACGATTAAGGACATGGGACGTGTGTTAGAAAGGTTTGATACTTTGGGTAGAATGGGAGGCAAAAGGCAAGAACAGGGAAGGGAAGGAAATTACGATCAGGGGTATCAGGAGGAAGGGAATAGGCATTATGGGCGTAGGAATATTGATAGGCCAGGTAACTTTGTGAGGAATGATAGAGGAAATTTTGTAAATAGGGATAGGGGTGACCAAGGGAATTTTCGGAATTGGGGGCGCGGAGAACAGAGGCAGGCAGAAAATCGGAGACCTGGGGGAACAAAGGCAGTTAGATAATAGGGGGCGTGAAGAAGAGAGACAGCCAGCTCAGCCGAGTAATTTAAACGGGAACAGGGCTCTTTAAGACGGTCAGATAGAGGGTCCCATCCCAGTATTCCAGTTCATGTGTTGAAGAAGATAGAATACGACCTTGATGTTAGAAAGGAATTGTTAGATGACCAGGTTGAGGTTATGCAGGAGAGGCGTGAGCCTACGTTGATCAGTCCTGTGATTAAGGTGAAGATATGGGGTCAAGTTGTCGATGCCTTATTGGACTCAGGGAGCATATGTTCTTGCATTAAGGCAGGCTTTTATGATGAGGTTAAGAGTAAAGGAGAAGCCATAGAGGAGATTCCTGTGTCCAATATATTTATATTGTCTGCTGTTGGGATTAAGTCACAGAGAGTGCGTAGACAGGTTGTCGCACCTATGTACATTGATGAGAAATGTGGTCGTCAGAGTTTTCTAGTGGTCGCGAATTTAGTTTATCCTGTCATATTGGGTGCGGATTGGCTAAGTAGTCAGATGTGTAAGCTTGATTACGGCGAATCTAAGGTGAGATTCAAGTGGGGCGAGAATTTTGATACGATTAGTCTGAGTTATCGGGTGGACTCGGGAACTTTTTTGAGTATATCAGTGTGTGTCCAGGTTTTAAATGAAGAGGAAGAAGTCAGTAAGGTTAGTAGCGACATGGTATCAGGGGATATTCAAAGTTGTAGTATGGTAGTGGAAGAGGAGCGTGAAGGCGAATTTTCAAGTGTTGTGGAAGATACCATGTTGGAGGTAGAGCAGAAGGCTCAGTTGTTAGAGGTCTTGAGAGAGCACAGTGAGGTGTTCTCTGACAAACCTGGTAGGACACATGTTTACGAGCATACTTTCGAGATCACCGGTAGGTCTAATTTTAATGGTGTTAGATACCCGATACCACACGCCCATGTCAAAGCAGTAGATGATGTAATTTCGCAGATGCTAGACGGTGAGGTGATCGAATTCAGTAGGATCCAGTATGTCAATCCGTTGGTAGTAGTGACTAAGAAAGATGGGTCAGTTAGGCTATGTTTGGATGCAAGACAAGCTAATAAACGCATTGCGCCGGATCACCAGCGACCGGAAACTACTGAGGATTTAGTTCAGAGATTTGGGGGTAAAGAATGGCTGTCCACATTAGATTTGAGTGCTAGTTTTTGGCAGGTACCCTTACGGGAGGAGGATAGACAATTCACGGCTTTTTGTTACAAAAACCAGCCGTTACAGTTTACACGGATTCCTTTTGGTATGAAAACATCGTCAGCTGGGCTCATTCGCGCACTTAACATCGCCCTGGGACACGACACAGGGGATTTCACAGCCAGTTACATCGATGACTTACTCATCGCATCACGTACATTTGGGGAACACATGGAACACCTTAGAATCGTTTTGGGGAAGTTGCAGCGGGCAGGAGATAGGTTAGATGTAGGTGACCTTGTGCTTTTGAGGGTGCTTCATGTCTCGCCGCAGACTAGAAATTGGTGAGTAAATGTTTTCATTTGTATGAAAGACCGTATGAAATTGCACGGAAATTAGGGGCCTGTGCGTACGAGCTCCTTACAAAGGACGGAAGGGTGCTAGGGATTTACAATATTTCCAATCTGAGGATGTACATATCCTAGTAGCCCTGTTGGTTGTGTATATATTTGTGGAAGGTAGGAGTTAGTATTTTGGAAGGGAAGTCATGCCGAAAAGGATTGCTTTTTATTCTATGGTATAGGACCAAATGAATTAAAAGCAAGGGGGTGTTCTGTAACCTATATTTTATGAGTTCCCCATGGCAGTTTTAATGTAGGCTCGTAGGTTTGTTATTTCTTTATATCATGTTATCGTGTTGGCAACGTGTTCAATTGCATTGGACACGTCTGCAGTAGACGCAGTGTCATTATTATTATTATTACTATTATCATATACGTATACTTATTAATTATTCAAGGTAATTGCCTGTCACTTGTTGGTGAGATATATTATGTCGCTGGTCACGAGAAAGAGTAGGTGCCCTTGCAAGTGGTGCTACCTATCCAAAGGACTAGAACTATGACAAACGAGCTCACTCGTGCTGTAAAGAATATGGCCTTGTATGAACTACTGGAAGTAGACGAGACGGGAAGAAGCCCTTAAGCGTGAAACAGGGTGTGTCAGACAGTCGAGCAGGGGTCTGCTTGGAGTGGCTTGGGAACAATGTGACAAGAGTGATTCTGAGAAGACTTCCTGGTATGAGGTGTGGCTCGTGGGACGAGCTGAGGCATTCAGACGGGAGGTAGCAAGCTACCTGAGTGCACTGCGGAAGGGAGTGTCTCTCATGAGCTGAGTGCTTCGTGTTTCGACGGAGGGTGATTGGGTTCTGGCTGTTATGCCACAATCACAGTAGGGCTGATAACCTATGCAAATAATTGTGCAACATTGAAGAGGACCGTGAAATGTGAAGGCAAGGCTGACCAGCTTCCAAGTGGTGTAGAAGTGAAATGGACATATTGGGCAGACGACGGCATTACCGGTAATGTGAAAAACAAATAAGAAATCTTTACAGGCCTAAATATTATTATTATTATATTAATATATTATATATTTTTTATTGCACTTCTTGTGTGTCACTCTTTTTTATTATATTTATCCATTTCTTGCATGCAGCTTCAGAATATAAAGTAAATTTAAATTGGATAGTCTCTTTTTAGTTAGATGCATGTAAACCTTCCTTCGTCTTTATTAATTTATAGGAGGTTTTGGTAAGGCCTATGTACGAGCCAGTCCTTTCAGAATATCTGCACACGCTCGGAGATAAGAAGAGTTTCAAAAAGGTGGATTTGTTCAATTACAGTACTAATTATGTCATTTGCTTAAAGTTTAAAGAAAGGCCATTTATGAGGCAGAATATTCATTTTTATTTAATTTTTGTATCTTCAAAGTTACAAATGGCTTCTCTGGGTGAAGCCATCTTGTGGCTAGAATTGAAAGATAACAGTACATGGCTCTAAGGCCTATGCATTAAACAATCCAACATGGCGGCCATCCGAAATATTTAGACGGCTCTGAATATCTACGAATCTATTATAGCAATCAAACTGAATTTTTTATGTTCATAGGGGCTAGGAACTTAAGTTCACCTATAGGACATTCAATAACCTGGTGATCACAAATCTAACATGGCGGCGACGCGAAGTATAAATATGCACATGGACGTTTCTCGCAATTTAACCATCCGAGTACAGTGAAACTTGGTACAGTAAATCCTTATACGAATGTTAATCCCCTGGCATCTAATTTATTTCAATTGTTTCCATAACCACAAGATGGCAGCTGTGTGAAATTTTAAGATCTCTTTGTTACCTATTGTGTCCTAATCATGCGATTGAAGTTTGAATGCTACACGTACACAATAATCTTCATGTAACAGTACATAACTCTAGGATCCACATATAGAAAATCAACATGGCGACAATCCGTAATATTTAGTCGGTTCTCAATATCTACGAATCTATTACAGCAATCAAACTGAAATTTTGTACGTTCATAGTGGCAGTTAACATAAGTAGGATATATGAAAATAGGCTGTATAGTTCTTCACGGAACTACTTGTTATATATTAGTATGATCATTTCAAATGATCTTGTCGACTTCGTCGTTTGCTTTGGTCTACCGTTATGCGTTACGGTTACGGCGTGTATGACGTCATCATGTGGATCAGTGCACATGCACCGAGTCTGAGTTTACTCCTAGGGTCTGGCGTTATGCGATACGGAGAAGGAGAGTGCGTGACGTCAGACAGGAATACAGGGTGACTCCTAAAGAAGTGTAGAAGATATCAGACAGGAATATAGGGTGACTCCCAAAGAGATGTACAAGACGTCAGATAAGAATACAGGGTGACTCCTAAAGAGGTGTACACGATGTCAGACAAGAATACAGGGTGACTCCTAAAGAGATATACAAGACGTCAGATAAGAATACAGGGTGACTCTTAGAGCGATATACAAGACGTCAGATAAGAATACAGGGTAACTCCTAAAGAGATATACAAGACGTCAGATAATAATACAGGGTGACTCCTAAAGAGGTGTACACGATGTCAGATAAGAATACAGGGTAACTCCTAAAGAGATATACAAGACGTCAGATAAGAATACAGGGTGACTCCTAAAGAGATATACAAGACGACAGATCAGAATACAGGGTGACTCCTAAAGAGATATACAAGACGTCAGATAAGAATACAGGGTAACTCCTAAAGAGATATACTGTACAATACGTCAGATAAGAATACAGGGTGACTCCTAAAGAGATATACAAGACGTCAGATAAGAATACAGGTTGACTCCCAAAGAGATATACAAGACGTCAGATAAGAATACAGGGTGACTCCTAAAAAGATATACAAGACGACAGACAAGAATACAGGGTGACTCCTAAAGAGATATACAAGACGTCAGATAAGAATACAGGGTGACTCCTAAAGGGGTGTACACGATGTCAGACAAGAATACAGGGTGACTCCTAAAGAGTTATACAAGACGTCAGATAAGAATACAGGGTGACTCTTAGAGCGATATACAAGACGTCAGATAAGAATACAGGGTAACTCCTAAAGAGATATACAAGACGTCAGATAAGAATACAGGGTGACTCCTAAAGAGATATACAAGACGACAGATCAGAATACAGGGTGACTCCTAAAGCGATATACAAGACGTCAGATAAGAATACAGGGTAACTCAAAAAGAGATATACAAGACGTCAGATAAGAATACAGGGATGACTCCTAAAGAGATATACAAGACGTCAGATAAGAATACAGGGTGACTCCCAAAGAGATATACAAGACGTCAGATAAGAATACAGGGTGACTCCTAAAGAGATATACAGGACGACAGACAAGAACACAGGGTGACTCCTAAAGAGATATACAAGACGTCAGATAAGAATACAGGGTGACTCCTAAAGGGGTGTACACGATGTCAGACAAGAATACAGGGTGACTCCTAAAGAGATATACAAGACGTCAGACAAGAATACAGGGTGACTCCTAAAGTGGTGCACAAGACGTCAGATAAGAATGCAGGGTGACTCCTAAAGGGGTGTACACGATGTCAGACAGGAATACAGGGTGACTCCTAAAGAAGTGTGCAAGATGTCAGACAGGAATACAGGGTGACTCCTAAAGAAGTGTACAAGATGTCAGACAGGAATACAGGGTGACTCCTAATGAAGTGTGCAAGATGTCAGACAGGAATACAGGATGACTCCTAAAGAAGTGTGCAAGATGTCAGACAGGAATACAGGGTGACTTCTAAAGAGATGTACACGATGCCAGATAAGAATACAGGGTGACTCCTAAAGAGGTGTACACGATGTCAGACAGGAATACAGGGTGACTCCTAAAGAGGTGTACACGATGACACACAAGAATACAGGGTGACTCCTAAAGAGGTGTACAAGATGTTACACAAGAATACAGGGTGACTCCTAAAGAAATATACAAGACGTCAGATAAGAATACAGGGTGACTCCTAAAGTGGTGTACACGATGTCAGACAGGAATACAGGGTGACTCCTAAAGAGGTGTACACGATGTCAGACAGGAATACAGGGTGACTCCTAAAGAGATATACAAGACGTCAGATAAGAATACAGGGTGACCCCTAAAGAGGTGTACACGATGTCAGATAAGAATAAAGGGTGACCCTTAACGAGGTGTACAAGATGTCAGACAAGAATACAGGGTGACTCCTAAAGAGATATACAATACGTCAGACATGAATACATGGTGACTCCTAAAGAGGTGTACACGATGTCAGACAGGAATGCAGGGTGACTCCTAAAGAGGTGTACACGATGTCAGACAGGAATACAGGGTGACTCCTAAATAGGTGTACAAGATGACACACAAGAATACAGGTTGACTCCTAAAAAGGTGTATAAGATGTCACACAAGGATACAGGGTGACTTCTAAAGAGATATACTGAACCCGAGGAGGTTATGCTGACTGGAATCGAACGTGGTTCTCAGAAACTGTGATCTCAGTATAAAGGTTCCACCAGGGAACGAACCCGAGGTCTGTGGAGGGAGTTTCATTGTAAAAACCCCTAGAGAGAAGTGTATATTAAATCACTGGTGTGATTTCAGTTGCAGTGACATTATTTATTAAAATAATGAAGGGAAATTGAGCAGAATACAGTATTATTAGACTACTTGGTGTAGGCTATATGGGGCTTGGAGCACTGCAAGTGCAGAGTGGACGATTTACAAATTAGCCCAGAATTGTGGGAGGTGTTCAGTGGAGCCACGCCCATCTCTCTGACCTCATTCTGTCGTCTGGGAGAGGGTGAGAGCCTGAATAATGACCCAGTTCTTCCCCGACGGAGAATGGATTTGAAAATGGTGGGGAGAGATCACAAGGAAAATCATTGATTACTCGTGATTGGAGTAACGAAATTATATGAGACTTGCCCACAGGTGAATCTTTAGACTGGAGGCTAATTTTAGAGCCTTTAATCTGCGAAATTGACGCATATTTAAGGAAGTGCGGAAGGACCGTAGAACTATCATTGTTCGCGGCGGGATTTGAGGAGGTCGCCAGGGAATCCCGGGAGATAGCGTTCCCACGCTATACAGAAAGGAATTAATATTAATTAATTGGCCGAGCGATTCTTCAGCACGCAGCCAGTTCTGGGATCAGAGAAGAAAATGGAACCCAATGAACATGGTTTCGAGACCAGAATCATGCTGGGAGAGGAGCCGAGATCCCGCGAGAAGATTGCGCTCTACTTTCTGTGTGAATCCGATATAAGGGAGTCGACCCTTAGCAGAGCGGTCAGTTACCAGTCAGTTACAAGTTAGTTACAGGTCAGTCCTACTCAGTCTTCATTCAGTCTTAAAGAGTCTTACACTTGTTGGAGCCAGTCTCACACCAGTTTGTCACAGTTTGTCAAGAGAGGCGCAGGCAGTCGTCATGGCGGAACATATGTTGGTCCGGCTCATGAAAGGACGCCCGCACAAAGAGTTCTACATTTGAGTGAAGCATTTAATAAGCTTTTATTAATAATAATCGCGCTGCAGGTATACTCAGCAGTACGAACAATGGCGTGTTCACGTAGGAAGCATCGTGTAAGATGAGTGGCAGAACTATTGTAAATAATAATAATAATTTGTGTAAAGTTATGGACAGTGTTAAGCGCAATGTATGAAATAGCGACTGATCATTCATGTCTAATTACGCTGGAATGCGCTGGGAGAAACGTTACGAAGCATTTGGTAATGTTGTAAGGATACCAAATAATACCGCTCAGGACGGAAGTTAGCATATCTATGTGACGCAAGAAGCTTACCGTAGGAGTATGGATAAAAACTGTTGGTGAATTCCGAGGGCAGGTAAACCAGACTTTCAATCAGGAGTTGGTAGGAGCACGGGAGATGCCGTCGACACCTGCAATTTTGATATCTTTGCTAGGGAATTTCAAGCAATGAAAAGTGTACACAGTGACGTGTGTTGTGTATAAAGCATATGTAAAATATCTTTTAAAGTAGTGGTTTTATAAGTGTTATAAAGTGTCACATGTTTGGGAGCAATAGCTTCCTTATAGAAATGCAAAGTGCCGTATGGTTAACGGAAGTTGTGTGTCATAAAATGTGTGTATTCAAGATGAATATGTCGCGTTAAACCTGCATATGGCAGGCGACTTGGAAGGATATGATTGGTTGAAGCCACCATGAGAAGCCGTGAGATATGTGAGTACCCCACAAATTATGGTTAATTAGAGAATATAGGCCACTGCATGTGACGTGATTTCAGTAAAGATGCCAGTAAGAATCAGATTAGGAGGTAGACCCTCCAGGTTTAATCATTATTGTATTGATTTTTGTACAGTTGCGATGTTAATGTGCATCAATAAGTGGATTAATCATTACCAATATTAATTAAGATGGCAATCAGTTATGTAAATGTTACGAGCATAGTTGTTCGAGTTTTGAGATGATTGGTTGTGTCGGATTTTGGTAAAATATGTCAGAAATCATAATAATAATAAGGAATGATTTTGGTAAAATATGTCAGAAATCATAATAATAATAAGGAATGATTTGATAATTTATGTCAGTGAGAATAATAATAATTATGAATATCAAAGGTATTAATGAACGCATCAGGAAATTATTGTAAACAGGAAAATAATTACGCTATTTGCAAGACTTATTGATCCAAGCAGTAAGATTATACAGTAAGATTACATTACGGGATTAAAGAAACAGTTTGATATCAGAATATATTGTATTAATGGGAATATAATTATGCAAGGAATGGAAGAGCTTTTAGTGAATTGAATTTGCAGCTTATGTGAGAAGCTTATAGAGTAAATGATAGATTTCTCTTAATATTATGGGTCGTAGGTCGTAACATTAGGTAAGGAGCCAGGTGGTCTATTCTACGTATGAAATCTCCTATGCCGGGGGCATAGCGGAGATATACTTTGTGCCAGAGTTTTAGTGTTGGACCCTAACTCTGACGAAGGATGGAATGTTCCGGGTTGGAATCCCGTGATTAGGTGCGAGGAAAACGAGGACACCTCGACACTCTAATGGTTCCCCGAGAACTTATTATTGTGAGTGATTCGGCTTGTTGAAGCGAACCTCATACCGGCAGCGTTGGGCTGACCGCATATTATTTAAGGCACCGGTTGCCTATGAGACCAATGTTATAAGAACCTCGTACCTTCATGTTGAATGGACCTGTTTGGTGCCAGTAATTATGTTATCCTCGGGGTAGGAATAAATATAAAGCTCATTCACTACCTGTGTGCATAATATTCAATTAAGATCCATTAAGATATGTGTGCCATTGGGAGCACAGGATTGTCTGGTAAAATCTTACAATGCTTTGGAAGTAAGCCTTCAAACATAAAAGCGAGGGTCGAGCTAATTGGTGGAACCCCATTCCACATTCTATTGTATACCGACCGCTCGAGGAGAGGGTCTGGGGACGGTCAAGGCGAACCGTGAAAGCAAGTTCAAAGGAACAGATTTTAGACCCTGTTAATGACGTGAAGTGAAATATTGTTATGTTGAGTAATGAAGCCATGTGGTTTAAGAACACATTGATAATTATATATTATCCTGATGGTTCATGATTTTAGCTATCTAACGAATGGTTAGACGTTGCATTTATACTGTCACTGACAACTTTTTCTGAAGTTGGTTACCAGATTCCACAGGCTACGCGCGCAAGGTAGTTTGATTATACCATCCGACACAACAATAACATAACGTTTTTATATGAAATCACAAAACGGCATGCAGTGGAACTATATAAATAGTGGAGTAGGGGTAGCTTACATAAATATGGAGTTGCACGTAGTTTGCTGTGCAACACCAGAATAGGCTAATGCATGTGAAGCATTTGGTGGGAAAAGAAAGATCAAAACACACACGGTACACATAATTGTCAAATTAAGAAGGTTTTTATGAATCAGTAATGTTGTGATATTAAAGAAGTCACATTGTATGACAGTTGTGTCAATGTACAGTTTGTTTCTGAAGTTGTACGTGGATCAGCGCACTAGAATATCTTTGTGATGTTCACATAAGGGTAAAGGTTTGTGGTATGATATGATTTTATTATGATTATGTTATGTTCCTATTTGTGGATTGTGGAAAGTAAATTTGTGTTTGCTTTGTTTTATGGTTATGGGGATTGTTTTATTTGTTTAAAGCCATGATTTTATTTACTGAATTAAAGTTTTAGAATAGAGTTGTGCCTTATCATTGTAGAGTTGATACCTCTTAGCCTCAAATCCAAAGTATGCAACTGCTCAGTGGGAGGACGGTACACCCTCGAGTCCTGAAGCTAGCTGGAGGCAGAAGCATATTTTCCATCGAGATTATACGCATGGGTACAATACAAGACGTCACACAAGAATACAGGGTGAATCCTAAAGAGGTGTACTAGATGCCAGATAAGAATACTGGGTGGCCCTTAACGAGATGTACAAGATGCCAGACAAGAATACAGGGTGACTCCTAAAGAGATATACAAGACGTCAGATAAGAATACAGGGTGACTCCTAAAGAGGTGTACACGATGTCAGACAGGAATACAGGGTGACTCCTAAAGAGGTGCACAAGATGCCAGATAAGAATACGAGGTGACTCCTAAAGAGTTGTACAAGATGTCACACAAGAATACAGGGTGACTCCTAAAGAGATATACAAGATGTCAGACAAGAATACAGCGTGACTCCTAAAGAGGTGCACAAGATGCCAGATAAGAATACAAGGTGACTCCTAAAGAGGTGTACAAGTTTTCACACAAGAATACAGGGTGACTCCTAAAGAGATATACAAGATGCCAGATAAAAATACAGGGTGCTTCCTAAAGAGGTGTGCAGGATGTAAGAGCAAAATTCAGGGTGACACTTAACGAGGTGTACAGTATGTTACATTCAATTCAAATACAGGGTGACCCTTAAAGAGGTTTGCAAGATATCAGATTCAAATAATGGGTGACCCTTAAAGAGTTGTAAAAGATGTCAGATTCAAATAACGGGTGACCCTTAAAGAGTTGTAAAAGATGTCAGACTCAAATACAGGGTGACCCTTAAAGAGGTGCCCGCGCGGGACGGCTAAGTTAATGGGTAATGGAGTCTGTTGAAAGAGTCCTGGGACTTCGAGCGAAGCGAGAAGCCCTCCTGAGCCTTTCTAACATGTGTAGCATTTGTAGCATGCGACATTTGAAATGATGAAATGTCTAGTCTCTCAGACTGACTGTATCTTTTTCTTTTAAGAAACTCAGAGTAAAATATTTTTTTAGAATTTCTAATGCAAAATCCCACACGTTTTGTTTTGATTACTTCGCTCTATTTGTTGTGTGAGTTTAGGGCAGAGAGATTTGGAGTCTTTTTTACTGATAATCCGTTATTGAACTATTATAAGATTCATGAACCAAGCATTAAAATCACCTGACTTAGAGGGTATGGTACATTCTAAAGTCAATGAGAAATAGAAAACGAACCCAGTTCTGGTATCCCTCGGAATCCCCTATTATAAAAGTTTCCAGACGCGATTCCTTATGGAAAAAGGTGTGAGTCCACGGGGGAGAAAACAGAAAGGTGTAAGGCAAGGCTGCAACTTATCACCCATACTGTACTTTTCGATCTTTATATTGAACAAGCAATGAAGGAAATTGGCGAAAATTTTTAAGTGGGAGTGAAGATTCAAGGAGAAATAATTTTAAGTCGGAGATTTACTGATGACATCGTCATGTAGGCGGACAAGCCTGAGGATTTGAATGAGTTTTTGAATGGTATTGACTCCGTCTTGAGGAACGAATTCACGATGAAAATTAATAAATGTAAAACAAAAATATCGGAATGCAGCCGAAATAAATCAGAAACCTCTATGGACATCAAATTGGCAGGTGAAAAGCTGAAGATAGTTGGAGATTTCTGTTACTTAGGAAGCAAGATAACCAGTGATGGACGAAGCAAAGAGGATACAAAGAGTAGATTGGCTCAGGGAATGAAAGCTTTTCTATAGAAGAGAAATCTGGTGACATCGAATATAGATTTAGGTGTTAGGAAGTCATTTTTGAAAGCCTTTGTCGGGGGCGTGGCGCTCTATGGAAGTGAAACTTGGACTATTGGTGCAGCAGAAAAGAGGAGAATTGAAGCGTTTGAAATGTGGTGTTACAGGAGAATGATGAAGATCAGATGGGTAGATAGGATTACAAATGAAGAGGTATTAAGACGAGTGGAAGAGGAGAGATGTTTCTGGCGACTGCTAATGAAGAGAAGAGATAGGTTGGTAGGACACATACTAAGACACCCAGGAATAGCAAGCTTAGTTATGGAAGGAAGGATCGAGGACAAGAACTGTACGGGTAGACCTAGGTTAGAATGTGTTAAACATATTGCCTTGGATGTAGGGTGTAGTAGCTATGTAGAGATGCAGTGATTAGTTCAGGACAGGGAGGCATGGAGGGCTGCATAAAAGCAGTCAAATGACTGAAGACTCAAACAACAAGAGTGCGGTTGGTTGGTTCTTAAGTTGAGGGGCTGCGACAACGCGGTCATGTAGCCCCGTGTACTTTGGGTGTGTGTAGAATCTGTCTGATAACCGATGTTAATAGTGATGACTGTATTAGTGTGTGTTATCTGTTTTTTAATTTAAGTACAGACTGGAACTTAGAATTTTTCAAATAGTTCCTACTTTTGCCACCAAGCGCCACCATCAACACTACTAGGGCAAGTTCAGAACTTAGCTACTAGACGCCACCACAGTCGGCTCTTGGCAACGAACGTAGAAACCTAAGAGCGTTGTTTACATTCTTAACCTATCCAATTTAGCTTCACACAGGTGTAATTAGTGGAAGGATCATTAGCATGCCATAAATCCATGACATGGGATCGCCGGCTTTACTTCCCCTCCGAAGGAAGGCATTCAGAGAGATTTTTAACGCTCTTAAAAATCCCATGGCTTCGGCCGGGTTTGAACCCGCTATCTTGGGCATAGAAGCTCAGCATGCTACCGACTACGCCACCGAAGCCGCTAAAACAAGAGTGCATTCATGTGTTTGCTACAAAGCTAATGCTCCACGATACTCACGTCCCTGAAGGCTGGAGGGTTGTCGTTCTCATCCAGAACGATGACACTGGCTGGTATTCTCACAACACCAGCAGCAACGTCGTCTTCCAAGGTCACTACAAACTGAAGAGTGTTGCTGAGCTCTCGATCTAGAGGTCGAAGCAATTTCACCTGGAAATTGTTATAATATAATAATAATAATAACATTGAGAGGATAACAAAACACTATTCGGAAAATGAGGATTCAATTCAATGGCCACATAACATGCATGTGCTCGCAGAGACCAACAAGAGCTTTTCCTAGTTTGTTATCTAGAAACACAAAGGAGCCTGGTTCATCAAAGTTAAAGATCTTCGAGAAGTAGGAATCACACTTGAGGACATTCAGGAACGTGCGCCTGTCCAGAGAAGACTTAGAGCATACAAGAGCTTCCAAGAAAAGGCAAAATTGAAAACCGGCAACAAGTGGACTGATGAAAGGAAGGAGGCTCATAGAAGGTGAATGCGAGAATATTGGGGGAGAGTAACAAAGAAAGAAAGATAGAAAGGGAGAAAGAAAGAAAGAAAGAAAGAAAGAGAGAAAGAAAGATAGAAAGAGAGAAAGAGAGAGAGTAAGAGAGAAAGAAAGAGAGAAAGAAAGAAAGAGAGAAAGAAAGAGAGAGAGAAAGAAAGAAAGAAAGAAAGAGAGAAAGAAAGATAGAAAGAGAGAAAGAAAGAAAGAGAGAAAGAAAGAGAGTAAGTGAGTAAGAAAGATAGAAAGAAAGAAAGAAATAAAGAGAGAAAGAAAGAAAGAAAGAAAGAGAGAGAGAAAGAAAGAGAGAGAAAGAAAGAAAGAAAGAAAGAAAGAGAGAAAGAGAGAGAAAGAAATAAAGAGAGAAAGAAAGAAAGATAGAAAGAGAGAGAGAAAGATAGAGAGAGTAAGAGAGAAAGAAAGAAAGAAAGAAAGAAAGAGAGAAAGAAAGAAAGAAAGAAAGAAAGAGAGAAAGAGAGAAAGAGAGAGAGAAAGAAAGAAAGAGAGAAAGAAAGAGAGAAAGCGAGAAAGAAAAAAGAAAGAAAGGAAGAACGAATTAAGGAAAGAGAGAAAGAGAGAAAGAAAGAAGGAAAGAAAGAGAGTAAGAGAGAAATAAAGAAAGAAAGAAAGAAAGAAAGAAAGAAAGAAAGGGAGAAATGGAGAAAGAGAGAAAGAAAGAAAGAGAGAAAAGAAGAAAGAAAGAAAGAAAGATAGAAAGAATAGTAATAATAATAATAATAAATTACCCAACCTTGAGGCCTGAATCGTGATACAATCAAAGAGAGAATCTCCAAATTGCAAAGAATTTACAGAATCACATGGAACAGGTAGGTTATGATAAGAAATCCATCTCGCGTAAAGCATAATTACGACTTTAAAACGCGGTAATCAAACCCGGGGCACAATATGCTTCTGAAACCCTTGTCTTCTCCTCTTGGAGAAAAGTGAAACTGCGATAGGATAATCGTAATGAGAGCCAGTCGTGCCACGTGCCCTTAAGACGTAATCCGTCTTTTCCGCATCGCGTCTGTAGTTTTCTCCACAAGTGGTTAAGCCGTCACTTAAACTCACTAATATCTTAAACTGGACCTAAGATTTTCCTCAAAATCTCCCTCTCCTTGGTTTCCAATTTCCCCATCATCCCTTTCTTGTTCCGCTGCATTATACAGTTTCTGGCCAGTTAACAGCGGCCCCGTGGCGTTCGCACTTGGACGCCCCGGGTTCGATTCCCGGCTTCGTCAGGGATTTTAGAAACTGACGTGAGGGCTGAAACGGGGTGCACTCAGCCTCGTGAAGACAATTGAGTAGCTGTCTGACAGTGAGGCAGTGCCTCGGTCACGGAGACCAAGTTTAACGGCTGAGGGGACCCAACGGGCTGACCACGCGTAGCCCCATAATCTGCAGGTCATATGGATGAGCAGCGGTCACTTGGTAGGCCTAGACCCTTCATGGGCTGTAGTGCCAGGGGGTTTGGTTTGGGTTTGGCCGGATGACAGTGCAGTAATGTTTGAATTTATTATTATTATTATTATTAATATTATTAATATTAGCCTATTATTATTATTATTATACTGACAGTAGTGGCTACGCTGGCTAAAGCGCAGTGGTAGGTCATGGGGCCAAGCTCTCTGCTGACTCGGTAGACGTGTGGAATCGAGCCCAACCGTCGGCCGTCCTTGAAATGGTTTTCCGTGGTTTCCCATTTTGAACACCAGGCAAATGCTGAGACGGTACCATCTGACAGGCCACGGCCGCTTCCTTCCACATCCTTCTCCAATTTCATTCACCTTAATCAATTCCATCTCTCATCCCGACGCGCAGGTCGCCCACGGGCGTCGAATAGAAAGACCTGCACTAGATCTCTGAGGAGGCCACACGATCATTAATATTATTTATTATTATTATTATTATTACTATTATTATTATTATTATTAACCGACAGCGTAGTCGATAGCATGCTAAACTGCTATGCCCAAGATTGCGGGTTCAAACCCGGCCGAAGTCTTCGGATTTTTAAGAGCGTTAAAATCTTTCAGTATGCCTTCCTTCGGAGGGGGAATTAAAATTGGCGGTCCCATATTATAGATTTATTGCATGTAAAAGAACCTACCACTACAATTGGTAGCTTAATTTGTACGTTATTTGGTAAGAAACGCTCTATCAAGTTCCAACGTTCGCCGCTACGTGTCAGTGACAGTGGCATGTCTAGTAGCCAAAGTCGGAACTACTTGAAACTAAACTTAATGGGGAACCTACGGGAGTTCAATTAAAATTCCCTGCTATGGCCATTGGCTGCAATTCAAATATAAATAATTAACCGCGCAGCGCTAGACTATGGGGCCAAGCTATCCGTGGACTTGGCAGACGTGGGTTTGAGCCAAACCATCGGCCATCCTTGAAAAGGTTTTTCACTTCCATCTCCAGGAAAATGCTGGGACGGTACCTTCTAAGAGGCCACGGCCACTTCCTTGCACATCCATGCCCAGTTTTATTCATCTTATCATTCATTTCATCTCTCATTAACTCCTCTCATGAGTCCGGCGTCAGGAAATAAGAACAAAACACCTGCCCCATAGAACTTCATCGCATCTCATGCCCGACCCCGTTGGAAAACGAGATTGATGATGATGATAATTGTTGTTTTAAGGGGCCTAACATCTAGGTTATCGGCCCATAATGGTTTGTGTGATATTGAAAGATGGGACGAGATTGAAAACTATAACTAATACTAACTACAAAAACTCATATACTAGAAGAAGAAATGGTAAGCAAATAAAGGACAGGAAGAAAAGAAATGCCCTCAATCCTCGAAGAATGAGGATTGCGGGACTTGGAAGGAAGGAGAGCCATGAAAGGCAGATAGGAAAGTGAAAGAGGAGAGGACCCGCCCCAAGGTCAGAGAAAAAAGGGAACAAACCGGGCCCAGCTCAGGAATCCCTCGGGGTCGCCAACTCCCAAACTCACCAGCCGTGAGCCCTTGAGGGTGTAGCACTATCCAGGGTGCACCAGAAGTAGTGGGGCTACATACACCCTGACTCCTTGAGGGCGTTGAGTAGAAGGCAGGAGAAAACATGAAAAGAAAAAAGAAGGCTGACCCCTCGAAGTTTGAGGGTATCAGGAAAGATGAGACAAGGGCCAATTAAGACGGGAAAGTGAAAGACTCCCTCGATCTCGGATACCATAACACCGTCCGGGGACGGAAGAGAACACGAGTTGACCAAGAGAAGTCGACAAGAAAGAATACGGAGAGGAACCCGGCACAAGTAAGTGGAAGCAATGTCGGAGTCAGCTGTGATCCCGTGGTCGCCAACCCACGTCGCACTAGATGAGAGCCCCTGGGGGTGAATTAGGGACTAATAAGGGGTAGATATACGAGGCACGTCCAGAAAGTAAGCTCCGTTTGGTAATAAAATTAAATTGTGTACAGATACAGAAAAAATATTTATTGCACAACATTCTACACCTCTTAAACTACCTTTCCACATAACTGCCGAACTTTTGCAGGCATTTGTCATAGCGTGGCACAAGTTTTTGGATACCTTCTTCATAGAAGTTTGCCGCCGACCCGTAAACGAGAGTGAAGACTCCCCTTAAGATATCCTACTGTTTGGCCATCACTGTTAGGCAATTTGCGTATGTGGTCAGGAGAACTCCTAAACATACGCAGTTCTCCTGGTAAGCACGCAATTTGCCTAACGGTGATGGCCAAACAGTAGGATATCTTAAGGGGAGTCTTCACTCTCGTTTACGGGTCGGCGGCAAACTTCTATGAAGAAGGTATCCAAAAACTTGTGCCACGCTATGACAAATGCCTGCAAAAGTTCGGCAGTTATGTGGAAAGGTAGTTTAAGAGGTGTAGAATTTTGTGCAATAAATATTTTTTCTGTATCTGTACACAATTTAATTTTATTACCAAACGGAGCTTACTTTCTGGACGTGCCTCGTACATACATTCATTATTATTACATGAAGAAGCTAGCACATGCCTTCAATAAGGATAGATTCAGTGCCGAATCTGAAATGAATACTATTGGACTTACGTTTCCTGTGACTGGATCTACCACCAATTTATCCGTTCCTATGATTCCAAATGTGATGGAGTCTCCGTCAGGATCTGTCGCTGTTAGTTGGAACACCACATCTCCCACTCGTGCAGCCTCGGAAATCATAAACTTGTCTGGATCCTGGGTGAGAACAGGGGGACCATGGCCAGCAATCGTACCTGAAACAGAGTCATCGCTAGATATAGACTAATGTAAACCACGGTACCGTGCAATTTGGTATACAAAATGTTAATACACGTTACTGTATAGTGCACTGATATATAATTTAGTTCAATTGTTCACATAACCTCAAAATGGCAGCTGTGCGATTTTTTTTATTTATTTTTATTTCTTGTGTATTAATCATGAGATCTAAGTGAACGTTTGAATAATGAACCTACGCAAAAATCGTCATCTAATAGTTCATAACTCTATGGCCTACATAGAAATCCAACATGGTGACCATCTGAAATATTTAGACTGTTCTCAATATCTATTAATCTATGAAAGTAATCAAAATGAAATTTTGCACGTTGATAGAGGCTATGAACATAAGTTCAACTATGGGATTTTCAATAACCTGGCGGCGACGCGAAATATACATATTTAAATGGACGTTTCTCGCGATTTAACCATCCGAGCGTAGTAAAATTTGGTACGGTAAATGCTTATACACATTTTAATCCACTGGCATCTAATTTATTTCAATTGTTTTCATAACCACAAGATAGCAGCAGTGCGAAATTTTAAAATCTGGTTTTCATTTCTTGTGTCCTAATCATGCGATTGAAGTTTTAATACTACACCTACACAATAATCTTCATGTAATAGTACACAACTCTAAGACGACAGTACATTTATATAAAAATCCAATATGGCGACCATCCGAGATATTTAGACGGTTCTCAATATCTACGAACCTATTACATCAATCAAACTGAAATTTTGTATGTTGAAAGAGGCAATGTTATCATCCCGATACCGAAGAAAGTGGGAGCTGACAGATGTGAAGATTTCCGTACAATGAGCTTGATTAGTCATGCTTCAAAGATCCTGTTTAGAATAATTTACAAGAGGATGGAAAGTCAGATAGAAACGGTGTTGGGTAAATACCAGTTTGGTTTCAAGAGAAATGTAGGAACAAGAGAAGCTGTACTAAGGCTTAGGCTGATTTTAAAAGTTATAATAAGGAAAGATGAGAGAACGTTCATGGCATGTGTAGACTTAGAAAAGGCTTTTGATAACGTTGTTTGGACTAAATTGTTTGACATTTTGAAAACGACTGGAATAAAGTACAGGGATAGGAGGGTGATATACAATCTATACAGAAACCAGACAGCAGTCATTCGATCAGAAGGACATGAGAGAGAAGCTGGTATTCAGAAAGGTGTAAGGCAAGGCTGCAGCTTATCACCCATACTTTTCAATCTTTACATTGAACAAGCAATGAAGGAAATTGGAGAAACATTTAAAGTGGGAGTGAAGATTCAAGAAGAAATAATTTCAACTTTGGGATTTTCTGACGACATCGTCATCTTGGCGGACACGCCAGAGGATTTGAATGAGTTCTTGAATGAAATGGATTACATCTTGAGGAAAGAATCCATGATGAAAATTAATAAGTGTAAAACAAAAATATTGGAATGCAGCCGAAATAAATAAGAAACCCCTATGGACATCAAGTTGGCAAGTGAAAAACTAAAGAAAGTAGGAGACTTCTGTTACTTAGGAAGCAAAATAACCATTGATGGACGAAGCAAAGAGGATATGAAAAGTAGGTTGGTTCAGGCAAGGAAAGCATTTCTACAAAAAAGGAATCTGTTGACATCGAATATAGATTTAGGTATTAGGAAGTCATTTTTGAAAGCCTTGTCTGGAGCGTGGCGCTCTATGGAAGTGAAACTTGGACTATTGGTGCAGCAGAAAAGAGGAGAATTTAAGCGTTTGAAATGTGGTGTTACAGGAGAAAGATGAAGATCAGATGGGTAGATAGGGTTACAAACGAAGAGGTATTAAGACGAGTGGGAGAGGAGAGATGTTTGTGGCGATTGCTAATGAAGAGAAGAGATAGGTTGGTAGGACACATACTAAGACACCCATGAATATCGAGCTTAGTTATGGAAGGAAGGGTGGAGGACAGGAACTGTAGGGGTAGACCAAGGTTAGAATATGTTAAACAGATTGCCTCGGATGTAGGGTGTGGTAGCTATGTAGAGATGAAACGATTAGCTCAGGACAGGGAGGCATGGAGCGCTGCATCAAACCAGTCAAAAGACTGAAGACTCAAACAACAACAGAGTAGGTTATATGAAAATAGGCTAAAAACAGTCCCCATTTCTCTAGCCTAGAGAGAGGAATAAAAGTTGACGTAAGTGGTATTTATTACCAGTTTGTAGAATCGTGCTTGTCACTGGAATCATTAAAGGGCTCAGAGACGAAGAAGACCTGGAAAAGTACAGTTTACGCCATGGTTTTTGGCTGGTCAATCCCGGTTTCAAAGTCCTACAAAGGACAGTCGGTGAGTGTTAGGCATGTACAATTGATAAGTGAATTTTCAGTTGCGCGGGGAACAACTCATGTAGCCTACCAATAATTGGCCACGCCTGAGGTTCGCCACCTGTCCTCTGTTCGATTGTGAGAACCGGGGCTCACCAGCCAAATCCCCCAGGGGCTCACATCTAGTGGGACGGTTGGCAACCACGGGACCGCAGCTGAGTCCGGCATTGCTTCCACTTACTAGTGCTGGGCTCCTCTCCGTCTTATTTCCTGTCGACCTCTCTTGGTCAACACTTGTTCTAAATATTTCCGATGATCGCCATGTTGGATTGTTATATGTATAGACCATAGAGTTATGTATCATTAAAGGAAAATTATTGCGTAGGTTCATTGTTCCAACTTTCACTTAGATCGAAAGATTAAGACACAAGAAATGTAAAATTAATTTTAAAATTTCGCACAGTCGCCATCTTGAGGTTATTTAAAATTGAACTAAATTAAATGCCAGTGCATTACAATATATATAAACATTTACTGTACCATATTTCACTGTGCTCAGATGGTTAAATCGCGACAAAAGACTATTAATATGTTTCAACTTCTCTTGGCCGCCATGTTCGTTTTGTACTTGACAGGTTTTTGAAAGTTATATAGATTAACTTGTAGTAGTGGCCTTTATTGCCGTACAAAATGTCAGGGTGATATCAGTAATAGTTTCGTAGATATAGGATGCCAGTGAAATATTTCGCACAGCCGCCATCTTGAGGATAAGTAAACAATTGAACTAAATTAGATCCTAGTGCATTACAATGTGTATAAACATTCGCTGTACCAAGTTTCATTGCGTTTGGATAGTTAAATCGCGAGAAAAGTCTATTTTAAAGTCTCAACTTAGCTTCGCCGCGATGTTGGTTTTTAGTTACCAGGGTTTTGAAAGTCTCATAGGTGAACTTGTAGTAGGGCTCTTTATCAGCGTACAGACGTTCAGGGGGAAATCGGTAATAGTTTCTGAGATATTGAATGCTGGTGAAATATTCTCACAGTTGTCATGTTGGATTGGTGAGACGTAATAAAATTTGAAGGGCACGTTTGGGGTCGGCCGCATTAGTGCTATGACCTTACAGAGATTCATTGAAATCGGTCCAGCCATTTAGAAGTTATTCTATGGGGACACACACACACATACACACGGACAAAAGGTGATCTCAAAGCCAATTTTTTTCATAAATAAAAATAGGCTAAAATGGTACAGCATGTATTTACAACGTACTCTCTGAAACGTTAATCCATTACAGAACAAAATATAAACCACCATAGAAATAAATCCACAACCGTTGATCCATGTTACCTTCCCCTAAACCTACTCCATACCCCCTCCCCTCTCCTAACCAAAACACTCCTGAACTCTCACCCATCTCCTCTATTGTCTTGCTTGTTGCTTCCATGTTGACACACCGTATCAGTACAGCACAGTCTCCGTCCGACTCAGCACGGCTCTGTTAACTCATTGCCTCATTACATCGTAAGTCTTTACATAACATTTAGGGCTTTTAAAGTTTTGTTTGATATACCACCTCATTCTCTCAAACATAGTTTCATTTCTTTCCAGTTGGGAATGGTCACCCCTTGCTTGGGCTTTTGAAGCTAACATTAGAAACGGAGCATGAAATAAACCAAGAAAGACTGCCAAGCCTGGCTGAGGATTTTATTGAGCTTTTAACATAAGAAAATGTTTTAACCAACTTTTTAATGTGTTACAGTGTATACTTTTAGTGATCTGTGTGTGTTTTCATGTACAATTTTTAACTACATCCAGTATATAAGGGGAATGTTTTAAGTGCTGCCCAAATAAAATAGACTGATGAAGACGTCAATAAGTGTTAGACGTCGAAACATGTACCATATGTTAAAAGACGAGTGATTGTATCACGAAATTTTAATAAACACTATTGACGAGGCGGAACCATTTGGAAATTTGTTCTTAATGTATTTACATGCTTTCTAATAATACGTGTTAATAATGTAGTGAAATGTTATTTTTATTATTAATTCTACATTCAAACCTAAAAAATTGTTAAAATCTACACTGATTTCATGAATAGGCCTACGATAAAAATGTTTTCCTCAATTTTATTTTATCGCGGAATGTTTTTGGGCAAATTTGTGTTGACTGTCTGATGAACTACAAATAACTGTTGGGGTATATCAAGGTTACAGTATGTTTAACGGATTGCCTCGGATGTAGTGATGAAGCGATTAGCTCAGGGGTTCCAGGAGAACTTAGCATCGTAGGGAGGCGTGAATATGTTAACTTTAGTTAACATTCATACTATACCACCGCGCCACTGTTCACTAACTCCTGCTCGAGTGTCAAGAGATGATAAAACACGGCCACACAAACTGACCGTCCATTTCCTCTTTTTGTGACACAGCTTGGAGACTAAAACCATGGATGTTGGAGATAAAATATACAACACTGTTTCACAGAGCAAACACATTATTAAGCTCAGTGTGCAACAAAATGTTAAACCGACTTTTCTTCTATTATTCTGTTTATCATTCATGAAATGTATTCAGCCATTTTCTTATACTATTTATCTTATACAGAGTGGTCCTTTAAACTCAAGCCATCCAAATAGCTCATATCCTCCCTATATTATTCTGCTAAGGTCCCATTCAAGTTTTGTACCGAAAATAAGGTCCTGTTAACACCAACCTACACATATGGGGTACCTACAGGTTCCGCATAACCCCATGTGTGCCCGAAAGGCACTCACTTCCTCTTTAGATGCCTCACAATTAAATAAATACCTTAAAAATGTACATTTACAATGGGAGCACCGTAACCTAGCGAGCGGCAGCCATCTGGCGGGAGCGCGGCGTAATGCTAGGCAAGCCTGCCGCTAGAATCTCTCAGCAGATGGCTCCGGTGTTGTCTCGCCAAGACTTTCTCTAGGGTTCAATCCTTTGCAAATGTAACAAGAAGTTCCGTTAAGAACTATACAGCCTACTTTTCATGCCAATGATTATTCTACAGAATATGAACCTATCTAGAATAATGACGAAATTAAGTTGGTAATATCGAAATATCTAATTAGTTCAAAATATACCTGGTATAATGTAGCCTAATAGAGCACTACAGTTGGCAGCCCTGGTGACTGAATATATTCTTAGTTCCATCTCTTAAGGTACAGAATACAAAATTTGGTTGAAGTCCAATGGACGTTACATGCAGTTAGACACTGGATCTATCAGCAGGCGTAAAAGCATGTTGCCAACAATACCATGCGTGTGCTGGTCAGAAATAATCTGAAATATTATGATATCTTGTTGTGCCAATTTTGGATGAAATCCATTTGTTAGTATAGAAGTTACATGTATTTTAAAATTGGACATATCAGCAGGCATAGAATCATGTTGGCAGCACTGCCTTGTATTAATTACTCCAAATTAATCTAGAATGTCAGGTGCTATACGTGTGCAAAGTATAGAGCTGTTGGCTTGCATACTTTCTGATATATTGATATTAGGGTAAAATATATAGACAGCATTTATTAACAGTTGGTAGCCCTGATTGCACTGAAGAATACTTATAGTCATATCTGATATGTTACACATAGCACATGCGAAATTTGGATGAAATCCTACTGATAGTATAAAAGTTGCATGTATTTAAAAATTGGCCCTATCAGCAGGCTTAGAATCATGTTGGTAGAACTGACGTATATAAGTTACTCCAAAATTAATCAAACATGTCAGGTACTATACGTGTGCATAGTTTAAAGCCGTCGGCTTGCACACATTCTGATATATTGGTATTTGGATAAAAAATAGAGAGAGCAATTATTAACAGTTGGCAGCCCTGGTGCCTCCTAAGAATACGCTCAGTCATATCTGTTTATGTACAGATATTACATACAAAATTTGGTTGAAATCCAGTTGATAGTGTAGAAGTTATATGCATTTAAACATTGGACCTATCAGAAGGCTTAAAATTATTTTGGCAACACTGTCATGGTTGGCCTCCTGGAAATTAATCTGAAATAGTATTATCTACATGTGTGCCAATTTTGGAATAGCTCCTATGCACACCTTGCAGGATATCCAACATGGAGCTCAAATTTCTAGTGCGTTTTTTCAGCAGTTGGTAGCACTGACATCATTTTCAAATATGGACGTGAGCTATTCCGGTGCACATCTTTACTCATACTAAATTTGGTTTTGATTGCTGCAGCCGTTTAGGAGTTGATAGGGGGGGGACACACACACAGCCAGACAGACAGACAGAAGGACAGACAGACAGACAGACAGACAGACAGACAGACAGACAGACACACATTTGCCCGATCTCATAAGACTACTTTTTCCTCATTTTTGCAAAATGTGAAAAGTAGGCTAAAAATCGCTGTAGAAGAAACTCCCGAGCAAACAATAACCGATGAATTCGTTGTAACATGGAATATTGTCGACAAAGAGGTGCTGTGACAAGTACAAAATACTGTTCTACATAATTATTTGTGTTCTTCTCATGTACGTATGCCGTTTAACAACAATAAATACATTTCTTCAATATTTAAAATTTCGTTCTCCCACATTCTTCCCTACTACCCCATAAACCTACATTCACGTTGCGAAAGCCTCGCTCGGGCCCACTAGTTATTATTATTATTTATTTATTTATTTCTGTCATTCTCTCTTCTTTTCTTTCTTACTTCCTTTCTTTCTTTCTTCCTGTCTTTCGCTCTTCCTTTCTTTCTTCCTTTCTTTCTTCCTCTCTTCCTGTCTTTCTCTCTTCCTTTCTCCCTTTCTTTCTGTCTTTCTCTCTTCCTGTCTTTCTCTCTTCCTTTCTCTCTTCCTGTCTTTCTTTCTCTCTTCCTGTCTTTCTCTCTTCCTTTCTTTCTTCTTTTCTTTCTTTCTCTCTTCCTTTCTTTCTGTCTTTCTCTCTTCCTTTCTTTCTTTCTCTCTTCCTGTTTTCTCTCTTCCTTTCTTTCTTCCTTTCTTTCTTTCTTTCTCTCTTCCTGTCATTCTCTCTTCCTTTATTTCTACCATTCTTTCTTTCTTTCTCTCTTCCTTTCTTTCTGTCTTTCTCTCTTCCTTTCTTTCTTTCTTTCTCTCTTCCTGTTTTTCTCTCTTCCTATCTTTCTTCCTTCCTTTCTTTCTTTCTCTCTTCCTGTCTTTCCCTCTTCCTTTCTTTCTTTCTTTCTTTCTGTCTTTCTCTCTTCCTGTCTTTCTTTCTTCCTTTCTTTCTTCCTTTCTTTCTTCCTGTCTTTCTCTCTTCCTTTCTTTCTTCCTTCCTTTCTTTCTTTCTATCTTTCTCTCTTCCTTTCTGTCTTTCTCTCTTCCTTTCTGTCTTTCTCTCTTCCTTTCTTTCTTCCTTTCTTTCTTTCTTTCTTTCTCTCTTTCTGTCTTTCTCTCTTTCTTTCTTTCTTCCTTCCTTTCTTCCTTCTTTCTTTCTGTCTTTCTCTCTTCCTTTCTTTCTTCCTTTCTTTCTGTCTTTCTTTCTTTCTTTCTGTCTTTCTCTCTTCCTTTCTTTCTCTTCCCTTCTTTCTTTTTTCCTTTCTTTCTACGTTTCGGCCCGCTGTGGAGCACGTTACATCAACCGTTTTTATACCTATGAATTGCAGCCAATGGTCGTAGCAGGGTATTTTAATTGAATGCCCGAAGGTTTCCAGCAAGTTCAATTTCAAGTAGTTCCAACTATGGTTACCAGATGCCACTGTCACTGATACCTACGTTGGATCTTGATAGAGCGTTTCTAGTCAAATATAACCTACAAATTTGGCTACACACTGCCAATTATGAGATGGGCCCGTTCCCCATTACTGAAGAATTTTAACGCTCTTAAATATCCGATGACTTCGGCTGGGTTTGAATCCGCAATCTTGGGCATAGTAGTTCTAGTAGTTTCGCAGTTGTGTATTCATTTACGGACTATCTTGTAACGAATTTGTTGTTGTTGTTGTTGTTGTTTCATTTAAGAGACTCCGGAATGTCCTATATTGCCCACGCTTAATTCCAACTTTCTACGAGGGATGATCAGAAACTAAGGTAATTCTAATACTTACGGTTGGTACCTGTGCAGAGTTTCAGTACATACAGTAGAGTCTCGCAAACTCGGTACTCGGTAACCCGGCACTCCGGATTTCTCGGCCACCCTGACAGGAGAGATAAATCATGATTTTTGTTTGTTTTTATGTTTCCGCCCAGAGCGTTATTATGTTTTCTTTCGTCTTCTCATCAATGGAATTATCGACAGTTAAATACGAAGCGAAACAAGTTGACCTTCAGTACATAGTAAGAATAGTAACGACAGGTAGTTGTGCAGTACAGTACTGTAAATGCACAAACTGATGGCAGTAAGAAGTAAACAAATGGTTCCCGCGCAGAGCGTTGTATTTATTTGATTGCGCATTCTTCCCAATTCTGTTTCTTCGCCGTCTTCGTGACGAGACTTCAAGAAACTGGTTTCAAAACGGAAAGCAAAAGAACATTACTTACTTTTTTTTTGCTAAAAAAAAGGAGCCTAAATGGTAATTTTATTAAGTGAAAAAACTATTTGCCTACGGGAATTGTTTTGTAGGTACATATACTGTACAGTGAACATGTTATACAAATAATTTGTAGGCCTAGTTTTTCTAAGTTTTTTTTATTATTTACAGTAATTGTTTCCCTTGATTCTTAAGCAGTACAGTAGTACAGTACTGAACTATATATTCAAGTACTGTAAATGTAGTGGCTTAATCGTTTTAAAACTTGTGTTTCTGTTAAAAACAAATAAACGTATTGCATTACTTTTAAACCAAAACAAACTGCTTATTTCTTCTTTTTAACACATTTCCCGATAACCCGGCATTTTCGCGAACTCGGCCACCCTTCGGTCCACATTAGGCCGAGTTCGCGAGACTCTACTGTATCAATCCCAGTAAATTGGCGTAATCCTCACAATTCACATTAAAATAATTAACTTCAATAAACTGTTTGAACCCTTCAAGCCTCCGTGGCTTAGGCGGCAGCACGCCGGCCTCTCACCGCTGGGTCCGTGGTTTAAATCCCGGTCACTCCATGTGAGATCTGTGCTGGACAAAACGGAGGCAGACAGGTTTTTCTCCGGGTACTCCGGTTTTCCCTGTCAAAATTTCATTCCAGCAACACTCTCCACTATCATTTCATTTCATCTGTCATTCATTTAATCATTGCCCCAGAGGAGTGCGTCAGGCCTCGGCAGCCGGCACAGTTCATATCCTCGCCGCTAGATGGGGGCTTCATTCATTCCATCCCTGACCCGCTCGGAGATTGGAAGCAGGCTGTGGATTTTCATTTCAATCTGTTTGAACCCACACCATATATACCAGCAAAGTACAATCATAGGCACATTTTAGAATGTACATAAACAACTATTAAGACTTGCTGGGCTTCTATGCCCAAAATCGCGGGTTCAAACCCCGCCGAAGTCGTCTGATATTTTAAGAGCGTTAAAAATCCCTCAGTATGCCTCCTCCCTTGGGAGGGGAAGTAAAGGTGGCGGTCCCATGTCATAGATTTATGGCATGTTAAAGGACCTTCCACTAATTACACCTGTGTGAAGGTAAATTATAGGTTAAAAATTTGAATAACGCTCTTAGGTTCCAACGTTCGTCGCCAGGAGCAGACTGCGATGGCGTCTAGTAACCAAGTTCTGAACTAGTAGTCGTTGATGGTGGCTAGCACATTATGACAAGGCCATTGCAAGACATAAACTACAAGTAGTATTGACGTCACGAGTAATGTGTATGTGCTACGGGAGTCAAACTCCCTTTCACAAAAACAATGAACCCTTTTAAGATTTGATTGCCGCTGAGCGTGACAGCGTCAGTGTTTGTTGTTTATTGTAGCAGCTGCCCCGCGGGGTGAAGCGGGGAACACGGCGATGACAGAGTGTATTCTGCACATAAGTCAAGCAGCATTGCGCATCACAGGAGCCCATGTCACCACGGACAGTTCAACGATGATTGAGGCTATTGGAACTGAGTCATATCCTACTCGTGCAACTGTACCAGTAAATGAAGCAAGCTGACGTGCGACACAAGTGAACAAAGAATAGTTCCCATCTCGACCGCCGGCAATCAATTCGTGAAAGGGTATAATACCTGGCATTACTCGTGACGTCAATACTACTTGTATTTTGTGTCATAATGGCCTTCTCAGTATGTGCTAGCCACGCGTCTTGGTGGGGTGTACCATACCAACTTACTATTGAAGTTGTTGTTTGAGTCTTCAGTCTTTTGACTGGTTTGATGCAGCTCTCCATGCCGCCCTGTCCTGAGCTAATCGTTTCATCTGTACATAGCTACCACACCCTACATCCGAGGCAATCTGTTTAACATATTCTAACCTTGGTCTACCCCTACAGTTCTTGTCCTCAACCATTCCTTCCATAACTAAGCTTGCTATTCCTGGGTGTCTTAGTATGTGTCCTACTAACCTATCTCTTCTCTTCATTAGCAGTCGCCAGAAACATCTCTCCCCTCCCACTCGTCTTAATAACTCTTCGTTTCTAACCCTATCTACCCATCTGATCTTCACCATTCTCCTCTAACACCACATTTCAAATGCTTCAATTCTCCTCTTTCCTGCTGCACCAATAGTCCAAGTTTCACTTCCATAGAGCACCACGCTCCAGACAAAGGCTTTCAAAAACGACTTCCTAATGCCTAAATCTATGTTCGATGTCAACAGATTCCTTTTTTTTTGAAGAAATGCTTTCCTTGCCTGAGCCAACCTACTTTTTATATCCTCTTTGCTTCGTCCATCGCTGGTTATTTTGCTTCCTAAGTAACAAAAGTCTCCTACTTCCTTCAGCTTTCCACCTGTCAATTTGATGTCCATAGAGGTTTCTGATTTATTTCGGCTGCACTCTAGTATTTTTGTTTTACAATTATTAATTTTCATCATGAATTCTTTCCGTAAGACGGAGTCCAAACCATTCAAATACTCATTCAAATCCTCAGGCGTGTCGGCCAAGATGACGATGTCATCAGCAAATCTCAGAGTTGATATTATTTCTCCTTGAATCTTCACTCCCACTTTAAATGTTTCTCCAATTTCCTTCATTGCTTGTTCAATGTAAAGATTGAAAAGTATGGGTGATAAGTTGCAGCCTTGAAGTTAAAGATGTGAAACCAAATACACTTGAAGAAGATTTCATGGCTCTCAGTCCAATCAAGAATCATGGTTCCAGTTCCTCAAATGTATAAATGTATAATGTATAAATACTGCAGCCATAATTCTAGGTCAGATTATTATTGCACATATGCATATAAAGACACTGTGAACATTTCAAGTAGATCAATACAGTAATTTTTTCAGATAAGGCACCTTCTTTGCATAAGAATTTGTAAGAAATGGTTGTCAAGGAAATGTCTGCAAATAGATTAATGACGACAGCGGCTTCGGTGGCGTAGTTGGTACCATGGTGAACTTCTATGCCCAAGGTCACGGGTTCAAACCCGGTCGAAATACTCAGATTTTTAAGAGCATTCAAAATCCCTCAGTATGCCTTCTTTCGGAGGGGAAGTAAAGCCGGCGTTCCCATGTCATAGATTTATGGCATCGAAAAGAACCTTCCACAAACTAAACTTGTGTGAAGCAAAATAGTAGTTTATGTTTGATTAATGCTCGTAAATTCCAACGTTCAATACCAAGCGCTGCACAGTGGGTCAAAATCGAAATCTAGGAGGACAAAATTATTTATTTTCATAATTAAAAAATCAAAATTAATTACTTTTAGACTACAGCATTCTCATATATTTGCCGCTCACTATTCTGGGATATAAACGCATCTTAGTGTTAATCTGTCACCACTGTTCAAGCAGTCTGAATTGGATGATGAATGTAAGTGGCTGTGGTTTGGTTGTCTTTGTGGTTAGTGTGATGCTTTAAGATGGAACATGCAGCTGAAGGTTTGATCTTTGTAACGTGTTTCAGTTATTAGTGGGCGTAATTGTTAACTAATTTTAGCTATATTTGCATTATATAATATTTAACTATTATTTTTTAAATTATATTTTCACTTAGATTTTTAGTATGTCGCGTCACTCTGCGTCACTTTCTACTTAATATTAAAATGTAGATAAAGTCTTGTAGTACACACCTGTTATAAGATTTTTTGCATCTTTCTGCAACTTACTTAGTTATTTTACGTTTTAGAAGATGCCAGTTCTCACACGTTTACAAATGTTTGAAGCTCTGGGTTCGACGATTATGTCAAAAGTGGAACTTTGTGACTTTGTTGAAAGTAAATTATGGGTAGAAAATTGTTCTGAAGAGATAACTGAATGCTCTATCCAACTCCTAGTCATAGACAATTTCTTGCATGTGTAGACGTAGCTTAAAAAAGGTCTTAACTGATGTTTATTATGAAGTAAACAAATTATATACGTTGCTTTCACTCTAAATTCATGATTAGAACGTAAAAATAATTTTGTCCCCCTAGATTTCGATTTTGACCCACTGTGCGCTGGTTCGATAGCATCTAGTAGTAGCCAAGTTCACAGCTAGGTGTCGTGGACGGTAGCATTTGGTAGCGAAAGTAGGAACTACTTGAACTTATCGTCTGCAGTCCCTACTTGAATTAGAAACAGATAACACGCACTAATACAGCCATCACAATTAATACCGGTTATCAGACAAATTCTACACACACCCAAAGTATACAGGGCTACAGGACCGCGTTGTCACTCGCAGCCCTTAAACTAAGGAACCAACCAACCAGAGTAATACTGAGATGATTGATGATTGCCAATGTTGACAAACTCCAAAAACTCTTATTTTGAAAAATATTAACATTTTTGCTCCAACCAAACTTCCTCGGATGTTTCAATATGTTGAGAGAACATTGATTTTTCCACCGTAACCTAAGTTAGCGCCACGTTAAGATCTCGGCCACCTCCTACTCGATCCTACATTCAATTACAAATACACAAATGTCAAAGAATCCACACACATCCAAGTAAACGGGATCAAATCCCGGTCACTACAAGTGAGATTTGTGCTGGACAAAGCAGAATCAGACAGGTGTTTCCCCGGGTACTCCGGTTTTCCCTGTCACAAATTTCATTCCAGCAATATTCTCCACTATAATTTCATTTATCTGTCATTCTTTCAATCATTGCCTCAGGGGAGTGCGACAGGCTTCGGCAGCTGGCACAGTTCATATCCTCGCCGCTAGATGGGGGGGGGGGGGGGGGGCTTCATTCATTCCATAACCTGACCCGGTTGGTCGACTGGAGGCAGGCTGTGGATTTTTTCTCTGATTAACTTCACTAATTCAAACAAATGGTATTAAGAGGCCATGAAAAATATTTCCCATCAGCTTTTCTCTAGGTGTTGATACAGCAAGTTTCAACAAGTGGAAATTAAGTCCGCTTGTAACTTGTAACAAGCTTAAAGTAAATAAATTTAAATTTCAATGACCGTCAAGGTCGGAAGGAAACTCGAGTTGACCAAGGGGATAAAAAAGTAGTTCCGTGACGAACTAAAGCACCTACTTTTCTTAAAATGTTTGAGACCATATATCAACAGTTGGCGGACCTGGCGACTCTAAATATATTCTTAGTTCCATGCAACATTTGGTTGAGGTCCAATAGATAGTATGCACGTTACATGTTTTTAAATATTGAATTTGTCAGCATGCGTAAAATTCGGTTGGCGACACTGCATTAAATGGAATGCTCGAACTTAAATTGAAATATCATTATCTTCTGTGCCAATTTTGAAAGAAATTCATTTATTAGTATAGAAGTTACATGTTATTCAACATTAAACTTATCAGCATGTGTAGAATCATGTTGGCAGCACTGTCGTATAACATTTACTGCTAATTAACCTAAATTTGCAGGTACCATATGAATGCAAAGTTTAGAACTGTTGGCCTGCATACTTTCTGATGTATTGAGATTACGATAAAAATGTATAGAGTGCATTTTTCAACAGTTTGCATCCCGGTTGACACTAAAAATGCATATTCATATCTGCTCCGGTGCGGAAACCACATACCAAATTTGGTTAAAGTCCAAAGTGTGGAAGTTACATGTATTTAAAGATTGGATCTATCAGCAGGCATAGAATCATGTTGGCTACACTCTCATGAATGGGCTTCTATAAATTAATTTGATGTAATATTATCTATATTAGTGTCAATTTTGGAACAATTCCCATGCATATATTCCGAGATATCCAACATACACCTCAATTTTCAATTGTGTTTTTCAGCAGTTGGTAGCAGTAACGTCATTTTAAAATATATCCGTGAGATATTCAGGCATAGGTATTTACTTTTACCAAATTTGGTTTCGATAACTGCAACCGTTTACAAGTTGATAGGTGGGGGACACACAACACACAGACAGACGGACAGACAGACACACATTTGCCCGGATCGATCCCATAAGTCTACCTTTTTCTCATGTTTACAGAATGTGAAAAGTAGGCTAAAAATAATAATATTAAAGATAAGGATGAAAAAGAGGGGTCCGGCACAATCAATACCGTGATCAGCTGAGGCTCTGTGTGATCCTAAGGAGCGGGGTATTTAGTGCTCAGTGGAGCGGTGCTGCGGTATGAATGTTAACTTAGGTTGTGTATTCACGCCTCGCTCCGTGCGATACGATGTCTGGTCACAGAACTTGCGTTGAGTGCTGGATCGTTTACAAATTAATATGCAAATTACATGGGCATCCAGTGTTACCAACAGTGCTCCTGGCATGCTGTAGCAATTAAGGGGACATGCATGACACAGAGAGTTTGAAAACGGAAACGCATTTGAAATGTTTGTGTGATATGGAGAGCACGCACCAACGCTCTGAAAACATCAAAATATGATTAGCCACGGAATGATAGTGATGAAAAAGGAAGCTTGTAGTTTAACGTGACCGTTAATCTTGAGATCATGAGCCACGTGACCTCCTTTTTACGTGGAATCCAAACCACAGGACGTGGCATTTCACTTCGAAAATCTCACATGCATTGACCGGGAATCGATCTGGTGGACAAGGTGCACAAGAGAACCTTCCTCATTGACATTGCAGTGTCCAATTCCCATAATCTGCAACAAACCTGCTGCGATAAGATCACTAAAATACCCTTGGCTGAGGAAATACGGAATATGTGGAGACAGGAAAGTGTAGTCATTTCTTCTACCGGCATCATCCCTAAATCATTGACTCGCAATCTAGAAATATTGGGAATACATCCTAGTCTACATATCACCATGCAGAAGGCCGTCATCTTGGAGACCTGTTCCATTGTTCGCTCGTTTCTCAATGTGCCACCTTAAGAGATTTAGCCATACCGTCTTGCAAACAAGCCGACGATATGTTGATATGTCCCACTTTCGTGCTGAAATGAAAGTGATAACAATAGTAATAATAATAATAATAATAATAATAATAATAATAATAATAATTCTGATTCATACGACACGCAGGGTAGGGTTATGTAAGAAGATATCAACTAAACGGAGCTACTGATTCTTGAATCGTGTCCGTCCTTCAGTTACCATAGTGTATCCATCTGTTTCCACATCTCCTGACACTGTGAGTATTTATGAATTCATGTAGTGCATGCTTATGCAATGTCCAACTTTGGTGAACTATTTGAGTGACGTCGATCATAGCACAAAGTTCTTCATAATTTTTCTCTGACAATTCATATGATCTAATAATGTTGACTAGGGGCCGTTTGTCTCATTTCTTTTCGACGAGTAGACTGAAGTGCACTATAATTTAACGTAATATGAGTAGGAGGAGGAATGTGCAAGAGGAGGACTCTGGACCTGGTCCTGGGATGAGGTTCCCATCGAACCGTGAGAGGCCGAGAACGGATATATCGCCGATCGGTCGAGCTCATACTGAAAACAGTTCACCGTTAATAACTATAAGCAGCACCCAAGATCTCCCAGCTGCGTCCTCAGTAGATGTTTTGTCGTCATCTGAGATGTCAACCACTGCTGCAGGACTATCGAGAAGACGCATTCAATGGTCAAATGAAATGAACAAGGAAGTTATGCGTCTCTATTATTCCGTTACGAAACTAGAAACTGATATGACTATGTACAGGCACCTTCTGTGGCAAAAATTTATTGAGAAATACCCTGGCTTGTCTCAGCGCCTCACAGAACAAAATTTAGCGGATAGAAGAAGAGCTATTGTCGGAAAAAAGTTGTTGTCAACTTTGGAAATCAATGAAATAAAATGCGAAGTCGTAGAACAACTCCAAATCAGAGACTCCGAAGATCTCATACTGCAATTACGGGAAGAACAGGTTGCTTTGGAAGAAAATGATGAATTTCAGTTGGAAAGAGAACCTCAGTCACAAGCTCGTCTGCATCAAGATATACAATACGCGGCTTTGTGTGAACAAGCAGCCCTCTATTTCCAACAAGCAATGGAGAAGTACTATGGGACTAACCCATGTTGTCGTCTCAAGATCCCGAAGGTAAACACCTCTGTAAAGTTTGGCGTAATCGTGAGCCATCTTAACAACACAGTGGTCACTAAAGCTCTAGATGGTGTGGATGATATAGAGTACGTACAACTGGTGATTTATTGTGGTGCGTTAGCTGCCGTACAAGCGATTGGTATTAAAATTGTGCCACAATATGCAAGGGCCCGTGCGAGCTCAGTTATGCCTCCCCCATGGCAAAAGCGGCTGGAGAAGAAGATTGAGGAGCTTCGTAGAGAACTTGGTCAACTGACACAATTCAAAAGAGGAAATCGGTCCCTTAGACAAATCAGGAATGTAGTGCGCATAATACAGCCAAGTCGTTTAGATGAGCTGGATCAAGACAAGCTGTCGGAAATAATAGACACGCGCACTCAGAGATTGGCTGTCTATAGTAAACGGCTACGCAGGTACAAAGAAAGTCAAAAGCGGAAGGATCAGAATAGAGCATTTGCATTGAACCAGAAACAATTCTACAACAGCTTGCAAAACTCTAATCCAGAACGTCAGAATAATACTCCTTCAATCGAAGAGGCCACCAATTTCTGGTCTAATATTTGGGAACAGCCCAAAGACCACAATTTTCGTGCCAACTGGATGATAGAAGAAGAGGCGAGGTTTTCTGGTGTGATTAATGAAATGAATAGCCCTGACATCATGGAGCATGAGGTGAAGGCAGCGACTCTACGTACACAGAACTGGAAAGCGCCTGGGCCAGATTTTATACACAACTACTGGTATAAGAAGTTCACAGGTGCCCATGAAGCAATAGCCAAAGCCTTCACGCGAATTTTACGATTTCCTGAGGAAGCTCCGGAATTTCTGTTCATGGGAGATACCTTCTTGATACCAAAAGGTGAAGAATCAAGAGATCCATCGAACTACAGGCCCATCACTTGCCTGTCGGTGCTTTACAAGCTATTTATGGCTATAATTGCGGAACGAGTGTATGGGCATTGTGCGGCGAATGGGATACTCGCTGAAGAGCAGAAAGGGTGCCGACGGAAAACGCAAGGCTGTAAGGATCAAGTGATAATAGATTCAGTTATTGTAAATTTGGCTATGAGAGGACAAAGAAACTTGTGTATGGCCTACATTGATTACAAGAAAGCCTATGACTCCGTACCTCATTCATATTTGATCGCAATATTAAAAATCTACAAGTGTGATCCCATCATTGTCCAATGTCTACAATCTATCATGTCTAGATGGAATGTGAAACTTCATCTAAAAGACCGATACCAAGTCACTCCGTCCCGTGCAATTCGAATTAACCGTGGAATATTTCAGGGAGATTCGTTCAGTCCTCTATGGTTCTGTCTGTGCTTAAACCCGCTCAGTGGGCAGTTAAATAGGAGTGGATTGGGATTTGAAATGCGAGCTGGTGAGGTGAAGCACAAGGTTTCACATAGACTGTACATGGATGACTTAAAAATCTATGCAAGCACACGGCGTCAACTGCAAGGGCTCTTAGATATTACGCAGGCGTTTAGCGACGATATAGCGATGGAATTCGGACTTCAAAAATGCAAGGCGATCATACTGGCAAGAGGGAAACTTGATAGGGCAGAGGGCTTCAATGTTGGTCTAGATGAGCTAATCGAGTGTTTAGATGAGGGCGAGACCTACAAATACTTGGGCTTTCTTCAGCTTCGTGGGATCCGACACACACAAATTAAAGCCAATTTACAGAAAAAGTTCTTTAATCGAGTGGATATGGTTTTGAAATCATACTTGGATGCAGGCAAGAAGATCAAAGCCCTTAACGCCTGGGCAGTACCTGTACTTACGTATTCGTTCGGGATCGTTAAGTGGTCAAAGACAGATTTAGAGCAGATAGAACGGAGAGTACGAGTCTCAATGACAAAATATCGGCTTCATCATCCAAAGGCAGCGATAGAGCGTATCACACTACCACGGAGCGAAGGCGGTCGAGGGGTTATTGATCTCGCAATCGCCCAAAGTAAACAAGTGGAACGTCTGCGACAGTACTTCTTTGGCGCAAGAAATACTCCTCTGTATGAAGTCATTGTTGAAAGTGATAAGAGATTCACACCACTACGACTTGCAGACATGCAATATGACACAAAAGAGCACGTTACTTCGTTTGAACAGCGCCAGATGGCATGGTTAAGAAAAGAACTGCATGGTGTACACCCTCACTTGCTCAGCCAACATCATGTCGACCGATCATTGTCGAACTTATGGTTGAAGCATGGTTCGCTCTTCAGTGAAACTGAGGGATTTGTAATTGCGATACAGGATCGTGTCATTGCAACCAAAAATTATAGAAAGCACATCCTTAAAGAGAATGTAGCAGATGATCGATGTCGTAGATGCACCTCAGCGCTGGAAACCATCGATCATATCATCGGTGGCTGCTCTACGCTGGCTGGTATAGAGTATACCAAGAGGCACAATGATGTTGCTAAGATCTTACATCAAGAGCTCGCTATAAAATCTGGACTTCTGGATACGTGCATTGTGTACTACAATTACCAGCCTGCCAGCGTGCTTGAAAATGAGCATTATAAGATGTATTGGGATAGACCTATTTTAACCGACCAGAAAATCTTGGCTAATCGACCTGATATTGTCTATCTCAATAAAAGAGAGCAAAAGGCCTACTTGATAGATGTTGCTGTCCCACTTAGCCAAAATATGCAAACTACCCAAGCTAAAAAGACAAACAAGTACGCACCGTTGGCGGAAGAAATACGAAAACTGTGGGGATTAAAATGCGTGAGGATTTTGCCGATGGTGATCTCTTCCACGGGAGTTGTTCCAAAGACGTTGGCAATGGCTTTGGAGGAACTGAAAATGAAACATCTGATTGCCAGAATACAGAAGGCAGTGCTGCTGGATACGTGCCATATTGTTAGGTTATTTTTATCCCAGTAATAGGTTTACAGGGTTCTTGATTAACAAATCCGTACCTTGTAAACTGAATTGTACCATAATTATGAGAAATTAAAGATAATAATAATAATAATAATAATAATAATAATAATAAATGAAATGAATATGTACATCATGCGTTCATATTATCAGATAACGAATATGGAAACTGACACTACTGCATATAGACAGAAGTTGCACGCTGCATTCTGCCAGAAATTCCCTGATATTAATGTTACGGAACAGAGAATAGCAGATCAGCGCCGTGCTATAGTTTTGAAGAAACTTATCCCAGAACATCACCTCAAGCTGCTAATGGTTGACGTAGCTGCCGACAATACTCATACCTCTGTAGACGAATCCATAGATCAGGAGAGTACACGTTTGGTCAATGAACAAAGGCACACCGATCATCGTTCAGATGACAAAGTTGTAAGAATATCGTCGGAAGCACTCGGAGATCCAGTGCGGAAACAACTCGAAGATGAATTTGGGAAGGCTCTCATAGAATTTGAAGGGACTGATCCAATAGAGCGGCCCATGATCACGAACCAACATTGCTCTAAGAAACTTGCTACCGCTGTTGTAACAATGAACGACATTCTCTCTCAGCATCTGTCCCAGAAATCATATTGTTTCAACCATGTTCAGACTGCAATTTACGCTGGAGCGATAGCTGTGATACGAGTGACAGGTGGTAGATTATGGAGACCTAAATATACGTCAGGTCGACAGAAGAAGATGCCAGCTTGGGAGATACGTTTACGAAAGTCTGTTGATGAACTGAGAGTAAATATCGGAAGAATGCATCAGTATGTTGCAGGCAGTAGAAGTAAGAAGGTTGTTCAATGTTTTAAAATGTTGAGCCATACGAAGAGTAAACATGCAAAGTATAATCCTCCGAACTCTAGCCCCTTGAGATCCTTGACACATTAAAGCAACAACTTGAGGCAAAGGCACAGAGATTACGTCGATATAAAGAATCGAACGAACGAAAGCAACAGAACAAGCTATTTGTTACCAGTGAGAAACGGTTCTATAGGAATCTTAACGATCCTGGAACTCAAATGGGCAGTTCACCGCAAAAAGAAGAGGTAGAGAATTTCTGGTCATCCCTATGGTCGAATGCTGGAGATTATAACAGCAGCGCTAAATGGATTACGGAGGAGGAGGAGAGAATGTCAGAAATGGACACGATGAGTGACTCTTCGGTATCAACTGAAGATGTGACCCGTGTGGTTAAGGAGACCCAACATTGGAAAGCGGTAGGACCAGACAACCTCCACAACTTTTGGATCAAACGTTTCACTTGTACTCATGAGCATCTTGCCCGCTGCTACACAGATTTTATCCAAAATCCACAGCTTATCCCCTCTTACTTGATGCGAGGTAAAACATACCTTCTGCCAAAAGGTGATAGAACCAATGATCCTTCCAAATATCGACCTATCACTTGTCTGTGCACCCTGTATAAGATATTTACATCTTGCATTGCACGTAAGATTAGTGAACACATAAATCATAATAACATCCTGGCTGAAGAGCAGAAGGGGTGCATGAAGAAGTCTCAAGGTTGCAAAGAGCAACTTGTAATCGATGCAGTTACTATGGAACAAGCAGGAAAGACGATGCGTAACCTCTACATGACCTTTATTGATTACAAGAAAGCTTTTGATTCTGTGCCACATTCCTGGTTAATCCAAACCCTGAAGATATATAAAGTTGATCCTGCCATCATTATAAGTCTGCAACATATGATGTCCCATTGGGGGACCAATTTATTTATGTCTAATGGAGACACATGTATGGAATCAGGATTTATTCAAATCAAAAGAGGTATCTTTCAGGGTGACAGCTTGAGCCCTCTATGGTTCTGTTTGGCGCTCAATCCACTATCATCATTACTGAACAATGCAAAGTGTGGTTTTCCAATTAAGCACCATGGTATAGTCAAATACAAAATTTCTCATTTGATGTATATGGATGACATTAAACTATATGCATCCTCTGAGAGACACATCGACAATCTAATTGCAATTACTGCTTCATTTTCTTCTGATATTGGAATGTCCTTCGGATTAGATAAGTGTCGCACCCTCACCATTCGGCGTGGAAAATTAGAGGCCCGAGCATTTCAACTTGATGACGGTTGTTTCATAAAGCCTATGGAAGGTAATGAGACCTACAAATATCTTGGTCTCCTGCAATCTAATCGAATTGATCATAAAGGTATTAAAGATAGAACCGTAGCTATCTACAATCAACGCCTTAACAAGATTTTAAAATCAAAGTTGAATGGAAAGAACACCTTTAAGGCTATTAATACCTATGCTATTCCTGCTCTGACATATACTTTCAGTATTATCAAATGGACGCAGACTGACTTGGAGAACATCCTAATTAGGACACGCACCATCTTAACAAAACATAGATGTCTCCACCCTAAGTCAGCTGTTGAGCGATTGACAATCCCGCGTCAAAGAGGTGGACGAGGGCTCATGGACATTATCCAATTGCATGCAAGGCAAGTGAGGAACCTTCAGAGATATTTTCTGGGAAGACATGACTCTCCTATACATCAAGCCGCTGTGAAGGCAGATGACAAGTGCACACCGCTGGATCTTCTTGACGTAAGGGATATACAGTTAGCCACTGATGAGGAATGTTCAGCCATCAAGCTTCAGCAGTGGACGCAGAAAGCTCTGCACGGTCGTCATCCGTATGATCTCAACCAGAAACATGTCGACATTGATGCGTCGAACAGCTGGTTGACTCATGCGGACCTATTCACTGAGACTGAAGGATTCATGGTTGCAATCCAGGATCAAGTTGTGGCTACCAAAAACTACCTGAAATATATAGTTAAGGCAAATATTCAGGATGATAAATGCAGAAGATGCCAACTAGAACCGGAAACAATTCAACATATCACAGGAGGCTGCCAAGCAATCTCCTGTACTGATTACATGAAAAGGCACAACCAAGTGGCCAAAATAATGCACCAACACCTTGCTCAAAAGCATTTATTATCTGATAATATTTTGCCTTACTATCAGTATGTTCCTGACGCCGTTTTGGAAAATCCCAGTCACAAGTTGTTATGGGACCGATCAGTTATTACTGATAAAACCATACCAGCAAACCGACCAGATATCATTCTTGTGGACAAGGTGCAGAAGAGAACCTTCCTCATTGATATTGCAGTGCCCAATTCCCATAATCTGCAACAAACCTGCTGTGATAAGATCACCAAATATCTGCCTTTGGCTGAGGAAATACGGCAAATGTGGAGACAGGAAAGTGTAGTGGTTCTGCCCATAGTAATTTCTTCTACCGGCATCATCCCCAAATTATTGGCTCGCAATCTACAAATATTGGGAATACAACCTGGTCTACATATCACCATGCAGAAGGCCGTCATCTTGGAGACCTGTTCCATTGTTCGCTCTTTTCTCAACGTGCCACCTTAAGAGAATTAGCCATGCCGTCTTGCAAACAAGCCGACGATATGTTGATATGTACCACTTATGTGGTGAAATGAATGTAGAAATAATAATAATAATAATAATTTTTTAATTTTTTAACGAGGGAAGTGGAAAAATCTTGCATAAGACCTTGAGAAGGGTCCGCACTCCTCAAGAGTGTGGGATTCTTACCCACTAAAAAACCACACCCTGTCCTCTTGACAAAACCCATCCCGGGACCACTTTCGTATTACTTCAGGATGGAGCCATTTTCTTTGCTTCACAAGCGCCATCTTACTTCTCCATTCATAGTCCGCGGATCGCAGACTTAATCAACTAAATCGAGCAAGTCCCCATCCGACTTCTTCTGACGAAGGACCACCTCAACAAAGAAACCGACCGTATCCCAGCTGAGCTCGTTCCTCAGCATAATGCCAACTATATTGTCTGGCGTTATTGGACCAACCTCAGCTTCAAGTTATTGTTTTTCCGCTGCCCAACGATCGCAGACGAAGAACGTATGATATACGTCATCTCGTTCGTTCTCGCAGTAAATACATACTGGACTCCTTACTTTGGCCATACGATGAAGGTAACACCGAAAGTAGCCATGACCTGTCAACATCTGAGTCAGAAAGTAATTAGTTTCTCCGAGTTTCCTACTCGTCCACTCGACCAGACTCGGTATCAGCCGAGCTGTCCATCTTCCTCTGAGATCGTCATTCCACTTCTGCTGCCAAAGCTTCATCTTGCGTGCTACGGCTTCCTTCCGGGCTAGAGCCTTGCCCAGTTCTACTCGTCGGAAGTATACGTCTTTACGTTCTTGCGCGAGTAAGTCTATTGGCGCAACACCCGAGACAACCAGAACTGCAGGTTCCGAAACTGTACGGTAAGCACACGCCACCCTCAGAGCTCCTCTCCTCTGAATTGCAGCTAGGCGTTTCCTATAATTCTCTATCCTCAGCGAATCAGACCAAATCTCAGCTCCATACAGGAGAATAATAATAATAATAATAGTAATAATAATAATACGCTTGAGAAAAATCCTAGGCCCACTCTAAGAAAATAGTGAATTCAGAAGACGACACAATCATGAACTCTACTTGCATGTAGAAAAGATCACGGATACCATTCGTAAGACAAGGATTGTTTTCTATGACCACATTGCTCGTACGAGTTCTACAAGGCTGAGGGTGGCTTCGGTGGCGTAGTCGGTAGCATGCTGAGCTTCTATGCCCAAGATCACGGGTTCAAACCCCGCCGAAGTCATCGCATTTTTAAGAGCGTTAAAAATCCCTCAGTATGCCTTCCTTCGGAGAGGAAGTTAAGCCGGCGGGCCTATGTCATAAACTTTTTGCATGACAAAGAACCTTCCACTAACTACAATTGTGTGAAGCTAAATGATTTGATTAACGCTCTATTAAGTTCCAACGTCCATCGCTAGGTGCCGGTTGTGGTGGCATCTAGTAGCCAAGTTCACGGCTAGGTGTCGTTGACCATATCATTTGTTAGCAAAAGTAGGAACTACTTGAAATTGATCGTCTGCAATCCTTACCTGAATTACATACTAATACAGTGATCACAATTAACACCGGTTATCAGACAGATTCTACACACACCCAAAGTACACGGGGCTACATGACCGCGTGGTCGCAGCCCCTAAACTGAGGAACCAACCAAGCAACCTACAAGGCTGAGCAATGGATTCATCACTTTTTTTCTTAACAAGAAAACCAAGCAGGCATGAAGTGGGAATAACCCAGGAGAATATCCAGAAACGTGTTCCACTCAAGTCAAAACTCCAAGAACATCATGGATTCCAAGAAAAGCCAAAACTAATAAAAACTGGCAAAACGAGGACTGAAGCGAGGAAAGAACAGCATAGGAAACGAATGCGGGAATACTGGGCGAACATTAAGGTCCAGGCGCAAAGATATGGAAAAGGACAGTTGAAATAGCGTGGTCCGTAGATGGCTGAAACGACAGCAATAATAATAATAATAATAATAATAATAATAATAATAATAATAATAATAATAGCAATAATCAGTGCTTTCTTTCTGAAAAAGATTTCAGGAGGACTCTCAGTTATAGTCGACTAAACATCACGATCTTGCGAATTTCGGCAGTTTGCAAAGTCCGGTCATTGTTTGTGTTCGAATCATTAACTTTCAGCTTTTTCCGTGCCTGGGTGGATGTTAAATAGTTCGTTATTTTCTTTATCCTTCAAAACTAATCACACGCACAAAATAACAACCTTCCTCGCCTCCAAACACTAGCCGGCGTGCTTATAAGAACGGAGTGCCGAGTTGCCGACCAAAAGAAACAGGTTCGATAGATCGATTTAAATCGAGGAATACTAGAAATCTCTTCTAGCTGTTGTGAACAGCGCGTTGACGCTAGCTGATCAATGAACTTTCAGGTAGGAAGTTATATTTGCCGGACAAATGTACCAATATTTTTTTTAAACAGTTTTAAAATGTTTAAGGGGTAAGCGTACCCCCGCGTCCCCCCTGAAAAAATCAATAATAATAATAATAAGTCTACAGTGAAATAGAGAAAATATCAGAATCGATCCGTAAAAGGCGGGCACGGTATTACGGTCATCTCAAACGAATGGACGGAAACAGGCTGACTAAACAGATTTTTCATTTCTTTGACTCCAAACCCAAATAGGTTATGAATATTCCCGAATGGGAACATGATGTTAATTCCGTTTGAGCAGATGAATTATCAATTAATATGATAATATTGGTCCGGTTAACTCAAACTTAAAATGCCAGCGTTTCGCCCCAGTATGCCGTTGGGCTAGTCAGTTGGTACAGACACACCTCACCAATACGCGTGGCTAGTACATACTGAGAAGGCCATCACAAGACACAAAATACAAGTAGTATTGACTTCCGTAGCACATTGGCATCACTCGTGACGTCAATACTACTTGTATTTTGTGTCTTGTGATGGCCTTCTCAGTATGTGCTAACCACGCGTATTGGTGAGGTGTGTCTGTACCAACTGACGAGCCCAATGGCACACTGGGGCGAAACGCTGGCATTTTATGTTTGAGTTAACCGGACCAATATTATCATATTAATTGATAATCCAAACCCAAAACCACAATGCCCTGGTTTATGAATACCAAAGACGACCTCAAAATACTGCATCTAAAACCCGACGACGCCTTCAATAGAGATCTCTTCCGCAAAAAGATACTGGCTAATGGGCTAACCCGAGACGAGACATCGAACCCGAAAAGAAGACAAGGTACCACTTGGACAGCGGAGCGCAAGATGGCCCACTCACAGAGAATGAGGGAATTCTTGGCTCAGAGGAAAGCGAAACCAATTGCCAAGTGTAGCAAGACTTAACGTGGTCCTAGATGGCCTCAACGAATTATATATATATAATAATAATAATAATAGAGGAAAATGAAACAAAAGGAATAACTATTGGTCGACTACTCAAATAAAAAATTCATCGATTGTGTTTGGTCTTTGCAGACGATCTAGCTATTAATTAGAATTAATTTTTAACAATAGGCAGGAAGCAGTTCAGGCCCTTGAAAGACTTCACGAAATTGCAGCAAACCCCGGGCTCCAAATAATTCCATATTAATGAACCCAATTCAAGGAATGAGCCGCTCATTGTCCAGATGGAAAAACTCTAAAGACTAAATTCGGAAAAAATCATCAAGTACTTAGAAGAAGTAATTCAGCCATCAGAATTAAATCGTGAGGCAAACAAGGAGAGAAATTCAAAATTAGAGAAGGCCTATAGAATCACTTGGAACAGATATAACAACGTATCAATATCGAAGAACGCAAAATGAAGACATTATACCATAGTAATCAAACCTGAAGCTCTACGTGTCTCGGAAACCAAGGCCACTTCAAATACATCGAAACATTCCAGCTGTTCAGGATCATCACAGTGGATGAAACATGGTTGCACCACTCTACCACGGAGACCAAGGTCATGGTAGCACCCCACTTCAGCCATCTGGAAATAAATCAAAGTTGGCACCAAATTTTACCAAGAGGGTGTCTAAAAAGGGATTTTACTGTGATGATGATTGAGTCTTCAGTCTTTTGACTGGTTTGACGCAGCTCTCCATGCCTCCCTGTCCTGAGCTAATCGCTTCATCTCTACATAGCTACCACACCCTACATCCGATGCAATCTGTTTAACATATTCTAACCTTGGTCTACCCCTACAGTTCTTGCCCTCGACCCTTCCTTCCATAAGTAAGCTTGCTATTCCTGGGTGTCTTAGTATGTGTCCTACTAACCTATCTCTTCTCTTCATTAGCAGTCGCCAGAAACATCTCTCCTCTCCCACTCGTCTTAATACCTCTTCGTTTGTAACCCTATCTACCCATCTGATCTTCATCATTCTCCTGTAACACCACATTTCAAATGCTTCAATTCTCCTCTTTTCTGCTGCACCAATAGTCCAAGTTTCACTTCCATATAGCGCCACGCTCCAGACAAAGGCTTTCAAAAATGACTTCCTAATGCCTAAATCTATGTTCGATGTCAACAGATTCCTTTTTTGTAGAAATGCTTTCCTTGCCTGAGCCAACCTACTTTTTATATCCTCTTTGCTTCGTCCATCACTGGTTATTCTGCTTCCTAAGTAACAGAAGTCTCCTACTTCCTTCAGCTTTTCACCTGCCAAATTGATCTCCATAGAGGTTTCTGATTTATTTCGGCTGCATTCCAGTATTTTTGTTTTACATTTATTAATTTTCATCATGAATTCTTTCCAAATTTTACTGTACGACAAATATATCAGTGTTGATAGCAGACGGTTTGTCTCTAGTTTTTTATTATTGCAGCCGATGACCATTTATTTTATTTCAGGACGGGTCAGGGAGGAGATTTTGGAAGAAAATCGGCCTTGGACCTGTTGAAGAACCGTCCCTGCATTTACCTGGTGGAGAAAATGGGAACCCACGAAAACTATTATCATGACAGCTGAGTTGGGAGTCAAACCCACGCTCTCCCAACGCCAGCGAGGCACGAGAAAGCACACTAACGCTCTCGGCCTCCGTGGTCGGTTTGTCCTTTTTTTTTCTCCCTTTGTAATACAGCTTGTCTGTGGAATAAAATCACGAAGCTCACATTCGGATCTCCCCTCATAGTTGTAAAAATCACTAGATCTAACAACTTGGTGCTAACGTTGGCTGCATTGAATGGAGAAAGCTTTCCTATGTGACGTTATAGGATGCCCATAACTTAATTTTGACAATCCAGTGAATCGGTTTCGATCTACGGTAGTCCGCGGTTGTCTGAGAGAGAGATTGGATCTCATTCATTACGCGCTGTGTCAGCTGATTGGAGATCCGCCAAGCCGAGTGCTTGCTTTGAGGTCCACGTCAAAGTTTGTTACTGCTCCGAGCTTCATCAACACTGTCTGATTCCATCCCCGCGGGCCACTAGCTCACTTCACACATAGCAATTGTATACTGACTGCTAAAGAGAGTCCGCTGATGTAATAATAATAATAATGATAATAATAATAATAATAATAATAATAATAATAATAATAATAATAATAATCTCACGAAACAGAGAATAAATATGAACACTTCGTTGAAACGAGAAAGAGGACTTCTCGATTTATTCGGAACGCAAGAGGACAATTCCACAAAAACGAACTGACCAACATCGAGTTGAATTTCCAGAAGCATTACTCCAGAAATTTCTATCAAATGTTCAAGAGGAATCTAACAAAATATAATCCTCCTAATTTGTGTTTCCGCGACCCGATCTCCCACCAGATCACTCACAGTGACAAGGGTAACTGTCAAATTTTAGCTACATACTCAACTGTGATCCACCGGAGTCAACTTTCACTCCAATTTGGAATCCGGAAACGGAGAATAACATTCTATGCCCACCTCCTCAGAATGCCAGTCAGTAGATTCTCTAACCGTCTATTATCATACTTCCGAGGTTTGGCTGGTGGAAGTTGTTAAGGACTTGTTAAAGTTTGACATTTCTGAATCATATATCGTGCTCAGAACCCCGTTGAAACAAAAACTCCGTCATGTTCGTCAAGAGGTAGTCAAATCCAGCAAGAGATATGTTCACTCGGATGAATGGAAGAAATCTCATTCCGAAAGGATGAAGGCGTGGAGGGCTAACAAGAAGAAAAGCAGTTGAGATCTCGCGATCTCTAGTGGCCAAAACGATAAAAGAAGAAGAAGAAGATTAAGGATGGAGAAAGAAGACCAAGACCGAACAAAGAATTGTACGAGAAAACTGATGGTGTGGCTGAACTGATGGAGAAGAGGAATAAATGGCAACAAACTGACGAAAAGAATTTTCGAATTTTTCAGGAAGAGAAAGTCAGATAGGAAGACATTTAGACCGCTAATTAAGGAGTACAGAGGTTTCCAGGAGACGGGGGAGGAAAAGAAAAGAACCTACACAGATGAACAGAAGAGGGAAGTAGGAGAAACAATGAGAAGATACTGGCAGAAAGTAAAGGCAGAGAAGGCAAAACAAAATGTAAAGCGTGGTCCATAGACGATCAAGACGCAAATAAATAAAAGTGATGATAATAATAATAATATTAAGAAGAAATATGAACTTGAAGACATCAAGAAAGAAGAAAGAAAAATCATTCGGAAAATACTAGCAGCAAGACTCGCTCCTGACGGGTATTGACTACAGGCAATCAAGACAACTGAAAAATACTCAAACATCGAAGTCGACATCAGAAAAAGACGATTGAAATTCTTCGGGCACATAAGTAGACTGCCGAATACCCGACTAACCAAACGAATACTAGATTACATATCATCACTTAAAAGTACAACACCATGGATGAAGAAGTACAAAATGACATGCGAACTGCTAACATAACCGACACATCAGACCGAGACTCCTTCCGTAACAAAGTGAACATCTGAGAAGTCCAACCAGAGCAAGCAAAACTTAACCTTACAGACCTCAATGGTCTGATGAAAGAAAATTGGCATACTCCAACAGAATGAAACAATACTGGCAAAATAAGAAGAACGTCAAGAATTGAGTCAAGTGCTTAACGCTTTCCAATACTGAAAAAGTACGCTGTAAATAAATAATAATAATACAAAACCTATTTCAGCAAACAGGCCTGGCATTGTTCTTCTAAAATACATCACAGTCCCTAACTCTCATAAAATCCAACACATTTATGCTGAGAAAGTGACCAAATACATGCCTCTGGTTAATGAGATCCGACAGATGTGGCGACAGGAATTCGTTACTGTATTGCCTATCATAATCTCTTCCATTGGAATCTTACTGAAGTCGCTGAAGGCCAACCTCGATAAACTGGGACTCCACCATAATCTGCATACCAGTATGCAGACAGTAGTTATTATAGAGATCTGCTCCATAGTTTATTCGTTCCTCAACTTACTGACACAGAGAACTCCATTCCATCTTGCAACAAATGCCGATGAAATGGTGAACATATGGCTGGTATAGAGTATACCAAGAGGCACAATGATATTGCTAAGATCTTACATCAATGTGGACTCCTGGATACGAGCATGGTGTACTACAATTACCCGCCTGCCAACGTGCTTGAAAATGAGCATCATAAAATGTATTGACATAGGCCTAGTCTTTCATTAACCGTGGTATTGATAATTGGAACTCATTACCTGCCTCAGACATAGAGCCTTTCCCCAAACATGTTGATGTGTTTAAGAGAAGATTGAAATTTTGTGGAAATACTACGATGTAATTACTATAGTTGCTAAATTGCGAATTGTGTATATTGTTTTATCCCTTGGTTGGGGGTGGGATAAACACGTTAGTGTAGGTGTGCTAATTTTGAGGATTGCTTCCGAATGAGGGTAGCTTCCCGTAGTTGGGAGGGACTATCAGTGTAGTGTGTTGGTGTGAGTGCTTAAGCTATTGGGGGCGTCTCTGCAGGATGCAATTACCTGCCAGGGGATGAATGTCTAAGTGCAGGCTGCTAATCTAGCCTGCCAATTAAGTAGAGTGAGCAATTCAGCAAATGTGCAGAGTCAGTGACTCGGCGCTCTGCAGTCGAGTCGCGTGCTCGAGTACAATAGAACCTGACGATGCAGTTACTGGCCTCTACGGTCAGGGGCAATTATGACTGAGGTCAGGTTGGGTATAAGGATGTAAATTGGAGTGTGATTAGTAATAAATGGTGTATGTTTACTGACCATGTGTTTATTGGCCAGTAGATGTGATGTGATGTCCCTCTTGGGGAGTTTAAACAAATATGAAATGTAGTACAATTTGTAAAGTGTACAGTCGTTCAGGGTAGGTGTTTTACAAAGATAAAGGACTCTGAGCACAGCTAGATCTCACCTGGTGAAGAACTGGAACTCGTCGGGCAGGGCCGCTGGCCAAGAGCAGAACAGAACAGATGATGGGGCTCCTCCGGGTCTAGGTTTTAAGGCCTTCCCCCACTACCTGGTCAGCATTTCCCCATAGTTGTCGCTCCATTTACCGTGTTTATGTTTATATTTCGTAAGCGTGGCCGTCAGCAGTATACCGGGCCCGCTCGTGTCTGAAGAAATGCATGAGGCTTATGGTCTGCCTATGCGGGTAGTTTTGGTAAAAGATGGCGGGGTGGGTCTCAGCCCCCGGGCTGTACAATATTGTGTTTGATGTTTTTGTTGGTAATTTTCTGTGTTTGTACTATTTGCCACTGGGGAATTACCCCAATTTGCAAATATTATATATAATATACTAGCAACCCGTCCCAGCTTCGCCCGGGAACAGTTAGGAATACATTACGTGATAAGCGCCTTTATTTTCGATGTCAATGAACTACGACCAATATCCGTTTTACGTCTCAGCATGATGGGTTAAAATCACTGACTGGATTATTAACTATACTAGCAGAAGTACCCCTTCTTTGAACAGTGTTCGTTGTTAACACCAGACATTATCAATTGACCTACAGTTGCAATGGTTAGCGGTTTGTCATTCCTTCAAGTTTATCAGAACGAAGTTAGTTTTCTGGGAATATCACACACACGGTTAATTTAAGGCCCTTTAAATGTAGTTTTCGGAGACCCTTTGTAGATTCCCGAGTTTTGTGTCTCACATTGAGAAGCGCAACATATGCTTCGGTCGACCTTCTAGGATAATTTTTATATTTCGCCTATTTTAGCATGTATTGAGAAGTTTTTCTCTATATCCACCCATCTACTGTATGAAAAGTGCGGTGAAGAGTTTTATAAATGATTGGTGTATTGACTCTCATGGTTACCATACCTAATTTTACGATGCTCCAAGCATCCGAACACGAGTTATAGGCGTAGGCTACATAAAGATACAAAGAAAGACAGACAGACAATTCTATTGTCTACAACATATTACCGAGATATCCAAATATGGGTATATCTACTACACAGTATCAAACAAAATCATCCTTACGACGAACCCGTTTGTCGACAAAAAAAAAATTTGTTAAAATGTGCTCTCAGACTAAATTCACCTAACGTGTACTTCCTGACGTGAAATAGAATTGAAAACCTTGTAGACGAAACGCAATACGCGTCACATAAAAACTGACCCTCTACGTTGTGCTAGGTGCCCATACACAGAAAGACCCCTTTCATAAATTATAAAGGCTTGTGGTGCATGCAAATTCAGATTCTTTAGCCTCAAATTGCCCAAATTCCTAAAAGCCGCAAAAAAATGCTGGTTCAATTCAAGAATTTTTGAAAATAATGTTGCTGTTTGGAGATATAATAGACCTTCTGTACTATATGTCGAACGTGAAAATTGCATGAAAAAAATTTTGTTTCCCCTTGACCCCCTTAATTGCATTGAGGAATTGTACAGTCTACGTTAGTTCCGTGATAACCTTATAGCCATTTGCAAACTTTCACAGAAATGTAATAAATGGAGTGACATTGCTTCTTTCAGAAATAGAAGAAAAGTTGTAAGCCACCCCTTGATATAATGTTCTCATGGTTACCGATTTGCATTCCTTCATTAGTTTGTTAAATTAAATTAAATTAGTTTTCTGGGAATATTTCAGAAACTGTTGGATTTAGAGCCTTATAATGTAGTTTTCGAGGACCCTTTAGGGCCCCCGAGTATTGTTTCTGGCACCGAGGGGATTTGTCTCGTCGTTGTACGCCATAATATAATACTAATAATAATATAATATATAGAGAAATTATAACACATATTTTTTTAAATTATTAATGCAGCCAATGGCCATGTACTTTTCTTTTCAGGACAGGTCAGGGAAGGGATATTATCAGAGAAAGAAGCATTCAATCACGCATGAGCAAAATGGAAATGGCCTACCATTTAACTAAGGATATCTATAAGAAAAGGTCAATATCCTTCAACGCAAAACTAAAACATTACTGCAGTGTCATCCGTCCGGAGGTCTTGCATGCTTCTGAATGCCTCACGATTAACAAAAAAAGCTTGGTCGAGAAACTGGAGGCCAAAGAAAGAAACATTTTGAGAAAGATATTGGGTTCCATCAAAGACAATGGGGAATACAGAAGACGGCATAACCATGAAATATATACTCATGTGGAGAAGATAAGTAACGTCATCCGGAAGAGAAGGATACCATTTTTTGGGCATGTGAAACGAATGAGCCCAGCGAGACTGACCAACCGCAACATAACTTACTTTCAGGAGAGGAAAACAAAATGGGCCTGGTTCATAAAACTGGATAAAGATCTGAAAGAAGTGGGGATTACACCAATAGACATTCAGGAGCGCGACCCACTCAAAAGGAAACTTCAAGCTTGCAAAGGTTTCCAAGAAAAAACGAAGCTGAATACGGGAAAGATTTGGACCCAGGAACGGAAGGAAGTCCACCGAGAACGAATGCGGGCGTACCGGGCAAACATCAAAGCCAGTAGGAGACAGTGGGAATGACGCGGTCCATAGATGGCCTATACGAAATGATTGAATGAATAATATGGGGATAGGAATATAATAGACCTGCCGTATCACAACCGCAGGTGTAAATCGCGTGAAAAATTCTAGAGTACCCCTTGATCCCCTTAAGCGCGTTAAAAGTATTGATGAATTTTACGGCTTAATTTGGTTCCGTGATAACCTTCTAGCCGTTTGCAAACTTTCACACTAATGTAATTAATGGAATTGCATTGCGTCTTACAGCAATAGATGGACCTCTGAGAATCTGTTGCCATGGTTACTGGCTTGCATTTGTTCATTAGTTTATTAAATGAAATTAGTTTTATGGGAATATCTCAAAAACGGTTGGTCTTAGGGCCTTAAAATGTGGTTTTCGGGTACCCGAGTTTTGTCTCTCACATTGAGGGGCTGAAAATGAGATTTGTCTCGTCCTTCTACGCCTATTTCAGCATGTATTTTAAGGGGGTAGGCCCCCTTTTATGAGGGTACGAGAAGAGTTATATCAATGATAAGTGTCGTGCCTCTGATGGATATCTGTACCAAATTTTACGTTGATACACCCAGCCGTTCTCGAGTTATAAGGGAACAAATTTGTCCACAGACGAACAAACAGACAGACAGACAGACAGACAGACGAAAAAAATCGCGCGCGCATCCATCAAAAACAGTCTGAAACGCGTAAACAACTCAATTTTCCGTAGAAATTCAGAGAAAAACAGACAAACTTTCATTTTTATATATAGAGAGATATACTGCACCGCTCGGTGTTGACCGTGTTTTATTGCACAAATTTAGGTTTCACTCGCTAACCGTTGGAGATATACGAAAAGTGATAAGGACCTTTCGGATAGAAAATTAAATGTTAAAGCTCATGTATGGCATCAAAAGTTTGCTATTTCTTGGCGTTCTCTTTTCATTTGAAATGGAATTATGAAATTTTGAAACCAAAGGGTGTAGTGACGTTACAAATGTCGGTTTTACTCGCTAACCTTTGGAGATACACGAAAAGTGATAAGAATCTTTTGGATAGGAAATTAAATTTCAAAGCTCATATGTCCCATCAAAAGTTTGCTATTTCCTACCGTTCTCTTTTATTTGATATGGAAGTATGAAATTTTGAAAACAAAGGGTCTAATGACGTCACTAAAATTGTCGCCATTTTTTAATAGTGCACCATTTAGAAAGTATCCTATATGTAAACCTGGTAAATCAGCTACATCCATGCAAAATTTCATTTAAATCGGACCAGTGGTTCTTTCGTTATTGAGTAACACACAGACAGACAGAAAGACAGACACACACCATCTAATCTCTATCTATATATATAAAAATCAATGTTACGAGATAGTTTGTCTGTCTGTGGGTATGTATGTCTCCTATGCACTCACATACCACCCATCCGATTGCGATGAAACTTGGGTGAGATGTTGAGTACACTCCAAGGAAGGTTTCTGACTTAGTAAATCCATTTTACAATAGGTAGCGCACGCGCAGATTCAACAAATGAGCGACGATGCGCGAAGCATTTCAACAAAGTCCCGTATGTGTTCATATACCATTCGTCCGATAGCGATGAAACTTGGGTGAGATGTTGTGTACACTTACGTGAAGGTTTCAAAATTAGTGAATACATTTCACAGTAGATAGCGCACGAGTAGATTCAACAAATGAGCGACGACACGCAAAGCGTTTCAACAAAGTCCCGTGTGTATTCATATACCATTCGTCCGATAGCTATGAAACTTGCGTAAAATGTTGTGTACACTGCAGGGAAATTTTCTGACTTAGTGCATCCACTTTACAATAGGCAGCGCACGAGTAGATTCAACAAATGAGCTACGACGCGCGAAGCATTTCAACAAAGTCACCTTTGCGTTCATATACCATTCGTCCGATAGCGATGAAACTAGGCTGAGATTTTGTGTGCACTCCAGGGAACGTTTCTAGCTTAGTAAATCCCTTTAAAAATAGGTATAGCACGAGTAGAATCAACAAATGAGCAACGGCGCGCGAAGCGTTTCAACAAAGTCCCATTTAATTTCATATACCATTCATCCGATAGCGATGAAACTTGGGTGAGATGCTGTGTACACTCCAGGGAAGGTTTCTGGCTTAGTACATACATTTTACAATAGGTAGCGCACCAGTAGATTCAACAAATGAGCGATGACACGCGAAGCGTTTCAACAAAGTCCCGTATAAAGTCATATACCAGTCGTCTGATAGTGGTAAATGTTTGGTGAATTGTTGTTTACACTCCAGGAAAGGTTTCTGGCTAAGTAAATCCATTTTACAATACGAAGCGCACGTTTATATTCAACAAATGAGTGACTACGCGCGAAGCGTTTCGACAACGTCCCGTATACGTTCACATACCATTCATCCGATTGCGATGATACTTGGGTGAGATGTTGTGTACACTCCAGGGAAGGTTTCTGGCTGAGTACATCCATATTACAATATGTAGCGCAAGAGTAGAATCAACAAATGAGCGACGACACGCGAAGCGTTTCAACCAAGTCCCGTATGCATTCATGTACCATTCGTCCGTGTACACGTCATGGAAAATTTCTGGCTTAGTAAATTCACTATACAATATGCAGCGCACAAATTGATTCAACAAATGAGGGACGACGCGCGAAGCGTTTCAACAAAGTCCCGTATAAGGTCATATACCATTCTGCCGTTAGCGGTGAAACTTGGGTGAAATATGGTGGACACTCCAAGGAAGGTTTCTGGCTCAGTAAATACATTTCACAGTAGGTAGCACACGAGTAGATTCGACAAATGAACGACGACATGCGGAGCGTTTCAATACAGTCCCCTATGTCTTCATATCCCATTAGTCCGATAGCGATGAAACTTGGGTGAGATGTTGTGGACACTTACGTGACTGTTTCTAACTTATTAAATACATTTTACAGTAGGTAGCGCACGAGTAGATTCAACAAATGAGTGACGGAGCGCGAATCGTTTAAACAAAATCAGGTATGCGTTCATATACTATTCATCCGATTGCGATGAAACATTGATCAGTTATTGTGTACCCGCCAGGGAAGGGGACTTAGTAAATCCATTTCACAATAAGTAGCGCAAGAGTAGATTCAACAAATGAGTGACAGCGCACGAATCGTTTAAACAAAACCCCGTATACGTGCATATACAATTCATCCGATTGCGATGAATCATTGAAGAGTTATTGTGTACACGCCAGGGAAGGGTTTCGACTTAGTAAATCCATTTCACATTAGGTAGCGTACGAGTAGATTCAACAAATGAGTGACAGCGATGAAACTTTTGAAAGTTGTTGTGCACGCTTCCACGAATGGTTCTAAATTAGAAAATCCATTTTACGATAGCTTAGAGGCAGTTAACATGTTGTGTATCCAAAAGCACTTCAAGAAACAGAATTTCAACGCCAACACTTTCTTTGATTGGCATTGCAACGCATGCCGGGTACAGCTTGTATATATATAAGAATGAAAGTTTGTCTGTTTTTTCTGAATTTCTACGGAAATTTGCGTTATTTACGCGTTTTAGACTGTTTTATGACGGATGCGCGTAAAAATGAAATTTTTGTCTGTCTGTCTGTTTGTTTGTTTGTCTGTGGACAATTTTTTGTGTCCTTATAACTCGAGAACGGCTGAGTGGATCAACGTAAAATTTGGTACAGATATCCTTCAGAGGCAAGACACCAATCATTGATGAAACCCTTCTCTGTACCTTTCATAAAAGGGGGCCTACCCCCTTAAAATACATGCTGAAATAGGCGTAGAAGGGCGAGACAAAGCTCATTTTCAGCCCCTCAATGTGAGAAACGAAACTCGGGGGTCCTAAAGGGCCCCCGAAAACCACATTTTAAGGCCCTAAAACCAATAGTTTTTGAGATATTCCCAGAAAATTAATTTCATTTAATACAATAATGAAAGGAAGCTAGCCGGTAACCATGGCAACAGAAATTCACAGGTCCATCTATTGCTGTAATATAAGACGCAATACAATTCCATTTATTACTTTACTGAGATAGTTTGCAAACGGCTAGAAGGTTATAACCAGGCTTCGGATAATTATGCACTTAAAATGCCAAAATATGCATGCAAATATGCACTAAAAAGTGTCTAAATAAGCACTAAAATATGCATTAAAAATAAACATATATCTGATATCAATTAGTGGTTTATATTTCAAGAAATTAATGTTACATATTAAATATCGCCAAAATAAAGAGAATTACTTACAGTACTACAATAGATTGCTCCAGTTTGTTAATACAATTTACAAGTCTTGATTACACTTAATCACTGCATGATGTAATAGGTTTTCAAACACAAACTTGCGCCTATTTTCACTTAAAATGACTTTGTACACAGAAAACACTCTCTCCACATCACATGCCACAACTGGAGCATACTCCAACTTATCGAACTCAGAGACCTATAGTATCGATGCATTGTCAAATTTGTCTTTGCCTTGGATAACACCACAAATGCTTTTAAGTTTGAGGAGACCGGAATTTTTCAGCACTACATTCTGCAATTTTTTCGAGAAATTTTTATTAGTTAGGTTCTTTAGGGATCGATCGACTTCTTCAACAATTCCAATGCTAACGTGAAGAGGCAGTCCTTTTTCTTGCAATTTCTTGATGGCTGAAGGTATGCAACGCAAATTGGAACGAAGTTGCTCACGAACACCATCTTTGCTCAAGACTTCTTGAGCTTCTTTAATAGAAGCAGCTTCTTCAGAATCCAGATCTTCAACTACCTTTTTTACTACCTCGAAACAATTGGCATAATAAAGAGCAGCTTCGAGCCACGTTCCCCGTCTTGTATGAACAGGTGAAGGCGGGAGCGGCACATCATGATCTGCATCAAAACAAAATTCTTTGCGACTTTGAGCCTTCAGGAACACTCTTTTCACTGTGGAGATCAACGTGTTTACTTCAGGAAACGAAGCCCGGACTGCTTCAGCGACTCGATGAAGTCCATGTGCTACACATGTGACGTGTATCATCTTGGGATATAATATCCCAAGACCTCCCATGGCATTACACATGTAAGGTGCGGCATCCGTGCAGGCCACGATAACATGATCGTAAAGAATGCCTGACGACCACAAACAAGAAAGTGCATCATTGAAAAATGCTGCAACCGTTGAGTGATTCACCTTAGGAAACACTGCCATAGTTAGTAGATATGATTTGTCTCTCTCTTCTTCTTCTCCTAAAATTCCAAACACGAAGTTAGCTGCATATCTTTGATCTACGTCCGTTGTTTCGTCTAGTGAGACCCAAATATATTTTCCATGAGCTTTTTACCTTAGTTTACATTGTAAAGCTCAGGGACGTAATTCTTCCTAATTGTTGATTCATCTGGCACTGGTTGTTCCGTATAGCCTACTCCTGCAGAAACTGAATTAAATTCTTATTGTTTATTTTAGCCAACGGTATATTTGCCGAGAGAAATGCTTTACACAGATCTTCATTGAATTTACTACGTCTTGGTCCAGTACTAACTAAAGCAGTGGTTACAAGAACCTGGTGTTTTTGTTTCAGGTTTACTTCTTTCAATTTATTGTGTTTCCTTGTTTGAAGATGTTGAATTTGATACTTTTTAGTTGCGTTTACGACTGTGCTACAGTATTTGCAAAACAATACATTTCCGTCAGTTGAAAAGTCTTGAAACTCTCGTACATACCCTTTCATTACCTCGTTAACAGTTCTCTTCTCCTTAGGTATCTTAAATACGGTAGCTATTTAACGTGCTATGAACCACAGCCTGTTTCAACTCAACGAAAGTAAGACTGACAAGAACTAAGATAATTGTGCTAAAAGGTATCTATTTACGGAATGAGGAAAAGATAACCTGATTTACGGGAAATACCAAGAATCAGTCCTCACCTAATTGCATTGCAGGTAGACAAACTATGGCCGGATGTAGGGCTAGTGTTGCTAAATTTAAAAACGATGCAAACCCAGCACTGCTCATATTCCTGTTACCTGAAATACATGTCAATTCCAAAAGTGTCCTGCAGAAGCTGATGTCTACACTCAAGATTAAGAATGTTTTTGAAATATGCACTAACAGGAGGAAAACCCTAAATATGCACTGTTAAGTTAAAACTGTCCCAAATATGCAATTGCATATGCAATATGCAAAATGCATAATTATCCTAAGCCTGGTTATAACGGAACCAAACTAAGCTGTAAAATTCATCAATACATATAATGCGCTTAAGGGGGTCAAGGGGTACTCTAGAATTTTTTCACGCGATTTACACGTGCTGGTGTGCTACGGAAGGTCTATTATATCCCTATCCCTATATTGTTATATTATTATTATAATTAATATTATTATTACACTAAGGAAAGGAAGACCCCAGAGGACTGGAAAAAGGGAATAATTGTTCCGATCTTCAAGAAAGGTAGTAGAACAGAATGCAGAAACTATCGGGGAATAAAACTGACGAGTCATTGTGCAAAGATGTTTGAGAAAGTTTTGGAAAGGAGAATTAGGACAAGGATAGAAGGAGGGATGAGGGAAGAACAACATGGCTTCAGAGCAGGAAGGTCCACAGTGGATTTGATTTTTGCCGTAAGGCAGTTACAAGAACAGCACTGTGAGTATGGAACAGATCTACTGATGGCCTTCCTGGACATTGAGAAAGCATATGACTGTGTATGCAGAAACAAAGTATGGAAGTCCCTGGAGGATAGAGGAGTAGAAACATGGACTATAAGGAGGATAATGGAGATGTACAAGGAAGCGTGAGCTGTGTGAAAGTGGGAGGAGAGAGATCGGACTGGGTGGAACAGAGAAACGGCCTGAAACAAGGAAGTGCACTGGCACCGTTACTTTTCATTGTGGTGATGGATGACATAATGACCCGAGTGGCACAAGTAATTGGGGAAGGAAAGATGAAAGCAATGGTGTTAGCGGATGATTTGATGATTTGGGGAAACAAGGAGGAGGAGGTACAGGAACAGTTAGACGTGTGGGAAGGAATAATACAAGGATATGGGATGAAATTTAGCATAAATAAGAGTGAGATAGTGATCACAACAAAGAAGAAGGAAAGAACCACAACGGGAATAACAATTGGTGGGGAACAGCTGAAGAAAGTGGAGAGTTTCAAGTATCTGGGAAGCCTGATACAAGATAATGGAAGAAACTATAGAGAAAAAATGAGCGGGGGAGACAGGCAGAAGCATTCCGGAGGAATGTGAGAAGCATGTTATGGAGCAAGGATGTCCCTCAGAACAGAAAAAGATCATATATCGGACGTTCTATGCCCCTATCCTGACGTATGCCTCGGAGACCTGGGCTATGAAAGGAAGGGAGAAGAGCAAAATACAGGCCAGTGAGATGAGGTTCTTGAGAAGCAGTATTGGAGCTACAAAGATGGACAGAATAAGAAATGAGAGGACCAGAGAATTAATAAAGGAGGAACCATTACGGGATGGTATAGAGAAATCTAGACTTAGATGGCATGGGCTTGTAAAACGAATGAAGGATAAGAGGATACCCAGGAGGATTCACGAGACGAAGTGGGAAGGAAAGAGACCGAGAGGAAGACCGAGAGGAAGACCGAGAAGAAGACCGAGAGACAGGTGGCTGAAAGGGATGGAAGAAAGCGTGAAGAAGAGAGGAGAAAACTGGACAGGGGTGGAAGCTGAGAGATGGTGGGAATACAGAAGACGTTGGAGTGGCCTGTGTTCCAAACAGACCCGGCCAACGGATGGAAACTGTGCAAGAGGATGATGATGATGATACTACGGCCTACAACGACGAGACAAAGCTCATTTTCAGCCCCCTGGTGTCAGAAAAAAACCTCGGGGCCCCTAAACAGTCGTAAAGGGTCCCCGGAAACTACATTTTAATGCTCTAAAACCAAGAGTTTCTGAGATATTCCCAGAAAACTAATTTCATTTAATAAACTAATGTAGGAATGCAAGCCAGTAACCATGACAACAGTGTCTCAAAAAGGTACATCCAACTTTCCATCTATTTCTGCAAGAAGTAATGCCACTCCATTTATTAAATTTCTGTGAAAGTTTGCAAATGGCTATAAGGTTATCACGGAACCAACAAAAACTGTAAAATTCATCAATGCGCTTAAGGGGGTCAAGAGGTACCCTGGATTTTTTCACAAGAATTAAACGTGCGATGTGTCGTACAGAAGGTCTATTATATCTTCAAACAGCAACATTATTTTCAAAAAATCCTGAATTGAAATAGTTTATTTTTTATTTTATTTTTTTGCTTTTAGGAATTTGGGCCATTGGAGGCTAAAAACCTGAATTTTCATGCACCACAAGCCTTTATAATTTATTAAAGGGGTCTTCCTCTGGATACGCACTTGACACAACAGTGTGCGTCAGTTTTTATGTGACGTGAATTGCATTTCGTCTACGAGGTTTTCAATTTTATTTTCACGTCAGGAAGTACACGTTAGGTAAATTAGTTTCAGAGCATATTTCAACTAATCATTTATCTTTGTCGACAAACGGGTTCCAAGCCCCTAACCATTGCAACAGTAGCTCAATTGATTAATACCGACGACCGTTCGAAGAATGGGTACTTCTGCTAGTTTTTATATATTAGTATGATTATCATGGAGATGCATGTGCAACGAATTCTTGTCAGACGTAATTTAAGAATGGCGAGGTGCATGAAACTCCGAACCCTTAATAAGCTACGCATATTAATGATTATAATTATTCATTTCATTACATTCTGATTTTACTGCCAGAATCATACAGGAAGGCCAGACTGGATTGCGAAATGTCAAGCTTATATGGAGACAGTACGTTTGAACGTGCCCAGTCCTGAAACAAAGAAGTGACGAGATCGGAATGTTTGACAGATGCAGTATCAGACAAAGGTGTGTTGGGGTCCTGACTAATTTCATACCGTAATTGCTTTGTCACCCTAGCGTTGTGAGTAAGATAGTTGCTGGGTGAGAGAGACGAGAGGAACTTTCAACCAATCATAGGACAGAGGCTTCTGTTCAAAACTGCGATATTGACGTCATGAACCACCAATCAGAGAGGGTCGCCATTTATAGCGCCAAGAGAGCGTCTGACGCCGGCCTGATGATGAAAGCGGGAAAGATTAGATTAAAGAAATCTATGATCGATTCCAGAGCACGATAGCCCCATTGTGACCTGTATAATATTTCAAACTGTTTGATACCTGTCGCATGCCAATAGTCGCATTATTATGGAAGTTAGTGATAGATTTCCCTCTCCCTCCGTCCTTTTGCTAAATTCACATAAATACTGTCATCTGAGTGACGACGAGGTTGATTCTTGGTGACACCGTGAGGTGATCGCTATTCTTTTCGATACCGTGAAGGTCTACTGCGTTAAATTTATCAGAGATAGATTCATTATTGAAAACATTATAATGAAGTAGTGTGCGCACAGCTTAGTGTGAAATTTGTGTATCTGTAAAATTTTAGTAGTCTCCCACGACTACAACTATTAGGGAAAGTCTACGATTAATTTTGCACTAGACAAATGGTGAAAGAAGTAGCTATTGGCAAAATTTAGATAGAGAATTACGTGTGACTATAACTAACATTTTTTATTATTTTATTCAACGTCAAGATGGAACTTCAGACCCAGAGAAAGACATCGAACCAACGTTTCTTCGGCTCCATGTGGTCTGAGATGAGCTTAACACTTTGGAGAGAGAATGTCTGGCGATATTCGATGAGAAGACGCAGAAAGAGGAATGAGTACTGAAATAATTTATTTATTTGACAAACTGGTTGTGGTTTTGTGGGAACATATTATTTTTTGTGTAAATATGTTTTTTTTAAATTATTTTGTCTTCGTGTTTTATTGTTGATGCTTTGTTGTACTGACACACATTAGTTTAGTGCTTGAGTAACGTGAAATGTTGTATTTTATTTGGTGAAGATATTTTTTTTTGTTGATGTCATGTATACGGGGCAAGCGTACTCGAGTGCGTGTCGCTACCGTAAAATGCGCGGCTAAGCAGCACAAATTGGGAACCGATATCATAACAGAAGCGAAACTGAATTAACTAGTGTAGATAATAGAATTGGTGGGAAATCTTTGTATTGTATAGATTTTTATTGTTACACAGGCTTGTGTGTTAATTGCCGTTTGTTGCATTTTTGTTAAGTGAAGGGTCATCTGCCCAATTAATTTATTTGTTTGTGAAGTTACTCTTTTAGTGTCTTGGGACACAAAATCTAGGGATATTTGATTGGAGTGTCGGCCCGTGGTAGATATGTGTTGTGTTCAGCCCAAAAGCTTTGTTGAGTCTGCAAACATGTGTTATATGAGATATCAGTTTTCGGCAACTTTGGTTCTGCCTGAAGCTATGTCCAGGATCAGCATTTAATCCTTGGGAGGAAAATGTTGGAATCCCCTTCTACGATGTTCTTGCAATTCATATGGAATTGGCAAGAAGTGTGTGAATTTATGTTTCGCGATTAACAGGTGGCGTAACGGGACTGTCTAGTCTCTTGTTATAAATAGCATGACTCAAAGCTTCGACAAGGAGGGCTGGTTTGAACACAGATGTTAATGAGTGGTAAGTGAAGGTATTTCTACCCGGCGCACTCCATCAGATAAGGAGCAAGCTGTGCTCATTAGTATTCACGGACCAGGTTTCCGTCCTTCGTAAATGTTTATCTTATATTAAAATAAAGCCTGTATAATGATAAAAGAATTGTAATCGGTAAATGGGAGCTGTTTGCGTTTTGATCGATCGATTCCCAGCATGTTAGCTTATCCATGCTTTTATTTCATGTAAATATCAGCCGGTTTTAGGCATCTTATTTCTTGTTTGTTTACTGTCATGTGCATTGACCTCGGATGATCTTGATGTTCGGTCACATTGTTGTTATGTTTGTGTTGAGCTATTTGCGCCCTCAGGCAAGCTTCTGTTTTGCTGGGAGTTTCCTGACTCACTGTGATCTCGCTGGAGATCAATTAGTTTATAAATTTTAAATGGTTGCGTGTGTCAGTAAAATTATAATTTTTGGTATGTTATTCTACGAGTGTGTCCCATAAAGCCATAATAATGGTTTGCAGTATGGGGGTTTGCCAGCATATTGGCTGTTCCATCTGTGAACAAATCTCCATCAAAAGTACTTATTTCCTTTCTAGCATAGTTATACGCGTGCATACCTATTAACCAGACAAGTGGAATTTGATCCACAATTTTATTTCTTTGGAGTGGACCTTCCTAGGCCACTCAGACCTGTGTAAATTCTTGTACTGTGGGAGTAATGTTCAGGGTGGACTATGCTTATGTTGTATTTTTTATCTTTTGTTGTTTATATTCAGTTATTAAATGGTGTAAATATTTATTTGTTTTTCAATCATTTCTTAGTTTGTAGTTTTGCATATGGTCCTTGTATTAGTAAAGCAGTCGTCTGGTATTTGAACTCTAGTGAAAGCATACCCGGACTGAACGCGCCCCGAAGACTGATTCTCGTATAATGACGCTGTTATACGCAAGGGCACATAGGCAACGCTGGCGCCCAACGTGGGGAATTTCACTGTTTTAGGCTTTTCTAGCGCATTTTTTATAAACTGACACGCCACAAGTGGAGGCAGAATGTGACAGTATTTGAATCACCGGATGTGATAATTTTATGTAACGTAGTTATGGCGATGGTATTACCGCCAAGTGAGTGAATTATACAGTAAAATCAGGAGTTGCAATGTAAAATACAGTACACGTTTTTATTTGTTGCATTAATTGTAAAGATAATATCGTGAGACTGGGCGCCCATATTAATGATAAAAATTAGCTTTGTGTAGAAAGACAACTCCATGAATGTAATAGGAAGGCGTGTAGCCTTTCCAAGACAATTAATACTTGATTAATTAGTCTGTTTTTTAGCGTTTTGTAAGGATAGCATTTATTAACTGAATGTGTGGGTTAAGTTTTAAATTATGTAAAATGAAGGATACTCAGGGATGCTATTGGATTAATGGGATTGTGTTTATAAATTTAAACGAACTGAGTATGGGTAAATTGATATAAATATGTGTTAATATGTATACGCAAGGCCACACTATATGTAAACCTGGCAAATCAGCTACATCCATGCAAAATTTCATTTAAATCGGACCAGTGGTTCTTGCGTTATTGAGTAACACACAGACAGACAGACAGACAGACACACACCATCTCATTTTATATATTAGTATGATTATCTTGGAGATGCATGTGCAACGAATTCTTGTCAGACGTAATTTAAGAATGGCGAGGTGCATGAAACTCAAATTCCCCTTCCGTTCAATCTAAAAACACTTATAGTAGGCGATGTATTGAAGATAGAAATATGCCCTCGCGGCATTTTTTTAGAACTTTTCATGCTGAACAATTCTTACGCTCATAGTATATTGATATTTTTAACGGTTTGCCAAGCGTAAGCTTAGAAAAAGCTCGGACGCCAGGTTTTATTTTCGATTTTTCCACTGAAATCGTTACTGCTCGGCTTCCTTTGAACATAAATAAATTATTTTCTACAGAAAACATCCTCGAGATATTCTTTACATAATGGTGAAAACCGCATAAAAATCCATCCAGCGGTTCTCTAGTTTACCCGTAACATCCAAGAATTGGGGACTTTGTTTTATACTAATAATAATATACCGGTATATAGAAAGGCCTACTTGATAGACGTTGCTGTCCCACTTAGCCAAAATATGCTAACTACCCAGGCAAAAAAAGAAACTTCTACCGATAGCACCCTGAAATTGTGTACGGTGATAAAGAGCATTACTAGAAGGTCACCTATGTAACTTTCAGAAACCTGTTAAGTACAAAACGAACATGGCGGCCAAGCAAAGTTGAAACAGTTAAATAGAAGTTTCTCGCGATTTAATCATCCAAGCTCAGTGAAACTTGCTACTGCAAGTGCTTATATACATTGTAATGCACTAACATATACTTTAATTCAATTGTTTACTTAATCTCAAGATGGCAGCTGTGCGAAATTTAAAAATTAAGTCTTTTTCTTGTGTTCTAATCAAGCGATCGAAGCCAACGTTTGAATAATGTACCTACGCAATAATAATCATCTAACAGTACATAACTCTATGGCCTACATATATAAAAATCCAACATAGTGACCATCCGAAATATTTAGACGGTTCTCAATATCTACTAATCTATGACAGCAATCAAACTGAAATTTTGTATGTTGATAAAGGTTATTAATAGTAGTTCACCTATGGGACTTTGAATACTCTGATGAGCAGAAATCCAACATGGCGGCGACGCGAAGTGTAATAATTAAATGGACGTTTCTCGCGATTTAACCATCCGAGCGCAGTGAAACTTAGTACGGTAAATGTGTATACACATTTTAATCCACATTCATCTAATTTATTTCATTTTTTTACAACCTCAAGATGGTGGCTGTGCGAATTTTAAAATCTCGTTTTTATTATTTCTTGTGCCCTAATCATGCGATTTAAGTTTGAATAATACATCTACGCAATAATCTTCATCTAATAGTACTTAACTCTATGGCCTTCATATTTAAAATGGGGCTACACGACCGCGTTGTTGCAGCACCTAAACTGAGGAACCAGCCATATATAAGAATCCAACAATGCGACCATACGAATTATTTAGGCGGTTCTCAATATCTACGAATCTATTACATCAATTTGACTGAAATTTTGTATGTTGAGAGAGGCTATAAACATAAGTAGGATATATGAAAATGTTCTATTTATTTCTTCACAGATCAACTTTTATTGTGTTGGGAGGGGGGGGGGGGGGGAATGATACAAACGATCGTGATTGGTTCTAAGCAAAATATATCGATCATACCACAAAGCAAGCTGGAGTATAGAATGGTCATGACGGAACATGAATGATAAATCAGCACCCTCTAATTACAGGTCTACTATCAGCTACTCTATGAGATGGATGGCCTTCCGATTTCACCAGGTGCGTTCATTTTATACTGTTCCGGCCTCACTCCCAGTGACACTTTAAACCTTATAAACTCCTTCCTGTCGCCAGGCAACAGATATATAGCGTTCTGTTATCACGGCTTGCTGACAGCCGTACATCACCCTCTAGGTCCACGAGCGAAAACAAAAATAGCCTCTAAACAAAATACACATCGGTCAGGATTACTGACCAGAGAGAAGCGTCATCAGTCCACGGATTAACTCTCCATGGCCTCCTGTAATGCAGAAGTCAGCAGTCACAGACTCGCAAACGGAAGACAATGACGTCAGGTATAAAGTACGCCGTGTGATACATTGTGTAGGCAAACCTTTCAACTTTATTGTAAGGCAAACTGCATAACTTTACCTCTCGTGATGGGCTCATTATGATTAACCTTTTTGATGCTAAGGTTATGTTAAGGGGGAGAGATACACCTTTACAAGTGTAAAAGGCACCGATATTTAAAATAGTTTTCCTCGGTATCCGTTTGTTCTGTTGTAATGAAAGTTTTCACACTCCTAGAACTGTCCCTTATCTTTAGTTTTCAACTTGAATATTTGCAATTAACTTTACCTAGTTATTAAAAAAAATATTTCAAAAATTGGACTAATTTATATATTGATATTCCTTGATAATTTCTACAAAACTTCACATTTCTGGAAGATTATTGTTTTAGAATGTTCATAAACCTTGTGTTAAAAAAGTGAACTAACATATTTTGCCTATCTTTTGAAATACTATGTTTTCTCCCTTTATTTTTATAAAAGTAGATTTGTTGATATTGTTTTGACATTTTAGTGGGCTATGTTTACTCAGAAAATACAAAAAGCAAATGTTACAGCAATGGTTCTAGTTCACATTCTTAAAACACAAAAGATACATGTGAATACAAATTTCATCACAATAGGCTATCTCAAAAACTTTCCCTCTCATTGGTAAGTTTAACGCTCGTGCACCAAAGTTAAATTTTATATTTTGTTTTTCTTCATAACTCAAACAGTTTTTGCGAGCCGCACCGGAAACTGCAAACGTTTGGAAACACATAAGTTAAACTGCTGCGAAACTGTATGCAATACACTCATTTGTTGAAACGACTTATGAGCCACCTTTTTGTATAATGGATTTACCAATTCAGAAACCTTCACGAGCTTGCACAACAGCTGAGCAGAGTTCTTTTGTTGAACTGACTCGCGTGCCACCTATTGTAAATGGATTGACTAATTCAGAAACCTTCACGAGCTTGCACAACAGATGACCAGAGATCATTTGTTGAACTGACTCACGCGCCACCTATTGTAAAATGGATTTACTAATTCAGAAACCTTCACAAGCTTGCACAACAGCCGACCAGAGTTAATTTGTTGAACTGACTCGCGTGCCACCCATTGTACAATGGATTTACTATCCAGAAACCTTCACGAGCTTGCACAACAGCTGACCAGAGTTCATTTGTTGAACAGACTCACGCGCCACCCATTGTAAAATGGATTTACTAATTCAGAAACCTTCACAGGCTTGCACAACAGCTGACCAGAGTACGTTTGTTGAACTGACTCGCGCGCAACCTATTGTAAAATGTATTTACAAATTCAGAAACCTTCACGAGCTTGCAGAACAGCTGACCAGAGTTCTTTTGTTAAACTGACTCTCACGCCACCTATTGTACAATGGGTTTACTAATTCAATAACATTCGCGGGCGTGCACCTGACAACTAACCAAGTTAATTTGTTGAACCGATTCATGCGCCAATATACATTTGTTGCAAAGACTCGCGCACCACCCATTGTAAAACGGATTTACTAATTCAAAAACATTTTCTGGAGTGCTCATAACAACTCACCAACGTTTCATCGCAATCGGATGAATGATAAATGAACGCATACTGAACATTTTTGAAAGGAATCGCACGCCAACAGTTATTTGTTGAAACGATTCGCGTGCCACCTATTTTAAAATGGATTTACTAATTCAAAAAATTGCATTTTTGGCGCGTGTTGGATGAGACTGGAGCCACGTATGTTAGCGTAGTTTCCAGGCAGGGGTTGGCGCATTAGAAAGAGTACAGAACGGTAATCCGAGGGTCGTGGTGTCGACTCCCTGTGTGGAAACTTTGTTGTTTTTGTTTTTATTTTTAATTTGTACGTTACTTACACCAAAATAATAATCAATCATCATATATATTATTTCAGTAGTATAGCTCCCTCCTGCGGCGCTCACAATCGACCGATCGTGAAAAATGAGCATTCAAATGAAGGAGAATAGACATTAGCAGTGACAAATTGCACTTTTAAATTTATAAATATCTATAATTTCTTTAATAAATGACTTAAAGAAATGTACGAAGTGTGCGATTTGCAGATAATGTTGCTGCAGGAAAATACGCTCCATAATAATTGCTGTCCACTTCACATTTTGGCCGTTGTGACGCACCTGTTTCATGTCATTTTAACATTCTGATGTCTTTCCTTTATCATTTGCGTGGATTTCAGAAACAGTAAATCAAAGGAATGAGTACTAAAATCGTATAATTTCATAAATATCGAATAACCGGTGAGTGTTATGATGATCTAATTTTCAGTGATTGCCTTCTTAAGTTAGGGAACGTAGAGCTTGGAATTCTAACTGAAATGTAAATAGTGTTCTATAATCATTTGGTTGAAATAAGAACATAACAACCTTTCTCCTTAAGTCTCTCATTATAAACCTATTGGAGAAAGTGTGGTTCATGAACATGCGAGATTTATCGCACAGGTCCGCTAGTACCATAAATTTGGACGAAATCTGTGATGACAAGTAAGCGCGGTCCCCTTGTAAGTGTAATTAATAATAATAATAATAATAACAATAACGTATGGCCTCGGATGCCGGGTGCAAACTTTGTTTAACGCCCAGAGGGCAGCTTGCACCCTTCCGGGTCGCGTACGGAATGTTCCATAAGTTAACACGGCAGGTGACAGGAAGGAATAAGACAACCTGGTAATAGAACGCAACTGGAACCGGAAATGAATACGTGAATCATTTCGTCGTTCCTTGGAGCGCTATGAAAGTCCAGGAGGTTAGATATCTAAGCTCCTTGACACTATAGCGCTTTCTAGTAGAGAATGGAAGAACTTTGTGTTGGTGGAAAATCCCGAGATTAATTATGCCATAATGAACACGGCCTACTGAATTCAAATGGGTTCTTTAACACGCCAACAACGTATGTCGTGATTTTTGCGCCTTTCAAAAATCACTTACCACGGCCAGGAGCAAACCTGCAAGCTTGGGGGTTGGTAGTCCGACACGATAACCACTCGCCTACCATGGCAAGCTAAGTGTAAATGCGTATTGACGCTAAAGCTACCATTAGTCCTAATGCTACTTTTCTCTCCATTTAATGTGCTCTGAATGATTATTGGGAAGGCAAGTGGACATGTTTTGTTTTGTTGAAAGCTTGCTTTTCTATTAAGTGGTTCTTATCGATTTAACTAACAGCCGCTTTCACATTTCTATCGACCTACTGTAGTTTCTCCTGTCCAGTATGCAACCTTCTGTTACACAAACAAACTCAGAGACAATTATTGTTTAGCAAGAAACTTGGGATCTCTTGGGTGGAAAATGGAAGGAAGGAAACTTATACTTTAGCGTAATTGTTAATCTTGTTAAGTCCCTGGATTTCCTTTTCAGTCGGTCAACACAATTTAACCCTAATTACAAGGACATGCGAAAAAATAACCAGCAACAATAATGTATATAAATAAATAATGAACGCTTACCGTGTTTCTTCCGACATATTGCGCAACGTAATTTCCATCCTACTGGATCACGTACGGAATGTTCCGTAAGTTAACTTGGCAGGTGACAGGAAGGAATTAGACAACCTGGTATTAGAACGCAACTGGAATCGGAAATACGTGAATCATTTACATTTTTCAGGATTAGTAGGATCCATACTTCAGTTTGTCAGACTTAGCTGATGCACGGTGTAAACATTTTGCATAATTTCTGATATATTGGAATTAGGGAAAAATATAGAGGGCATTTATTAACAGTTAGCAGCCATGATGGCTCTCAAGAATCATCATCATTTTCTTCAGCTTATCCCAATTAATTGGGGTCGCCGGAGCCAACCTGGCTCATTTTAGTTTTGGCCGGGGATTTGAGACCGGATGCCCTTCCTGACGCCACGTGATTTTTCAGGTGAAAATTTCGCCCAGCAGTCACCGGGATTCGATCCCCGGCCGTCCGGGTGAAAGACGAGCAGCTAAGCCACTGCGCCATCACGCTCCCCGATGGCTCTCAAGAATACGCACAGTTATATCTGTTATGGTGCACAAAGCACATTCGAAATTTGGTTGAAATCTAATTGATAGTATAGAAGTTATAAATATTGGACCTATCAGCAGGCATAGAATCATGTTGGCGACACTGTGATGTATAAGATCTTTAAACTTATTCTGATGTAATTTTTCTATACGTGTGTCAATTTTGGAACAGTTTCCATGCGTACCTTACGAGATATTAAATATAGAGCAGCTCAAATTTCAATTGCGAATTTTCGGCAGTTGGTATCACTGACGTCATTTTAAGTTATTGCTGTGAGTTGTTTTTTTTGCGTATGGCTTTCAGTGCCGGGAGTGTCCGAGGACATGTTCGGCTCGCCAGTTTTGTAGCTGCTTCGAGACGGACACCCAATGGGTGAGCTACAAGTACCGTTGGGGAGGAAAGTTGGAAGGGAGGGTCGAGGAGTTGGAAGGTAGCGGCTGTGACCTATAGTTAAGGACCAACCCCGGCATTTGCCTGGAAGGAAGATGGGAAACCACAGAAGACCATCTTCAAGGTTGCCGGTGGGGGGATTCGAACCTCCTCGCCTCCCGGATGTGAGCGACTGCCAACAGTCATGCCGCAACGACCTCGGCTAACTCACCCGGTTGCTGTGAGATATTCATTACTCATACCAAATTTGGGTATTTGCAGCCGTTTAGGATTTGCCCGGATCGATCTCATAAGTCTACATTCTCCTCATTTTTACAAAAGTGAAAAGTAGGCTAACAATATGGCTGTGATTTCAAATCGGACAATGCTAATGAAGACTGTGTGGAAGAGATTGAGGGTTTATCGTCAAGTGACAATGACATTGATGGTGATGCAGATACAAGTGTAGTACTCGAACGTATGCCTGATTTCCACGATCTAGATCCACGGGTTTTCTGAACTGATGTCGAAATGTAAATATTATACGTCAGAAAACTGTATCATAATGATGGTCATTATAGTACTGTTTTTAGCCTATTTTCATTTATGAAAAAAAAAATAGGCTTATGAGATCACCTTTTGTCCGTGTCTCTGTGTGTGCGTGTGTGATTCGTGTGTGTGTGTGTGTGTGTGTGTCCTAATAACTTCTAACGGTTGGAACGATTTCAATGAAACTCGGTAAATTCATAGAAAATTTCTGGACGACCCCGACCGTGCCCTTCAAATTTTGTTACGTCTCACCAATTCAACATGGCGGCCGTGCGAAATATTTCACCTGCATTCAATATCTCCGAAACTGTTACAGATATCACCCTGGAATTTTTTACGGTGATAAAGGGAACCATTAGAAGTTCGCATATGTGACACTTGGAAAACTGGTAACTACAAAACCAACATGGCGGCCAAACAAATTTGCGACTTTTAAATGGAAGTTTCTCGCGATTTAACCAACCTAATGCAATGAAACTCGCTACAGTATATGTTTATATACATTGTAATGCACCGACATCTAACTTCGTTCAATTGTTTACATAACCTCAATATGGCGGCTGTGCGAAATATTCCACCGGCATTCAATATCTCTGAAACTATTACCGGTATCACCCTGAAATTTTGTACGGAGATAAAGAAAGGAAAGGAAGATTGTAGTTTTACGTGACCGTGAATCTTGTGATTATGAGCCACGGGACCTCCGTTTTACGTGGAATCCGAACCACAGGACATGGCATTTCACTTCGAAAATCTCACATGCATTGACCGGGAATCCGGAGATAAAGAGCACTACTGGAAGTTCATCTATGAGACTTTCAAAAACCGGTTAACTACAAAACGAACATGGCGGCCAAGTGAACTTGAAAGTTTTAAATAGGCTTTTCTCGCGATTTAACCAACCAAACGCAATGAAACTTGGTACAGCAAATGTTTATACACATTATAATGCACTGGTATTTAATTTAGTTCAATTGTTTACATAACCTCAATATGGTGGCTGTGCGAATTTTAAAATTAAGTTTTTATTTCTCGTGTCGTAATCATGCGATCGAAGTGAAAGTTTGAATAAAGAACCTACGCAATAATTTTCCTTTAATAGCACATGACTCTATGGCCTATACATATAACAATCCAACATGGCGATCATCCGAAATATTTAGATGGATCTCAATATCTACGAATCTATTACAGCAATCAAACTGAATTTTTAGCCTACTTTCGATATTTGCAAAAAAATGAAAAAGACTTATGAGATCTACACAGGACCAAATTGTGTGTCTGTGTGTGTGTGTGAGAGAGAGAGTCAGTGTGTGTGTGTGTGAGTGTGTGTACTCTGAATGTCTGCCTGCCCCCCCCCCCCGTATCAACCAAACATGGTGAAACCGAATTGAACGAAATTTGGTACAGAAGAGAACTAGCAAAGGGCACCTCAGTGTCATGTTTTATATCGCCGCCATCTTTACCAAAACTGAATGGCGGCCACTCAAACGTTCATAACCTAAAATCAAATATCGACTGAACAAATCATCCGATTTCTACCAAATTTAGTAAAAACATACCTTCATATAGGACGCGTCTTGTGTCCAATCTACAAGGTTCACTGCCGTACCATTTCAGGGTGGCTGCCGTGTGAATTATGCAAACTTTATAATCCATATCATGGGACTCACCAGTTCCGATTACTGAACCGAGAATCGTTTTAACTGTTCTAAAGGAAGAGGCACGTTCGAAATTAAAAGTTTATTTTGTAATACTATAGTGCAGAAGTGATTTTAAAAAGCTGAGCCGTCTCAGTCACAAGGCAAGATGGCAGCGGATATCTTGTGCCTGACTTATATTTCACTAATTTGTGTATTGCATGCAATATAGCGTACTGATACAAAATAAATAAACTTTGTATGCAATGCTTTATATATAAATAATATACTCCACTAATGAAATCGTTTAGTCTAAATCATTATTTGCTAACACGTTCAATGTAACTCATTTGATATCGGACGATATTCGTTGGCACGTTTGGCTGCGTGGTAAAGCGTTGGCTTATCACTCTTATGGCTAAAGTTCAAACTCCATCACAGTTAGTTTTTTTTTTTTTGCTTGACGTTCTTTATATTTACTGTTTTGTAATGACTCAGACGATTTAAAATTAAGCGTTATATTCTGCATATTACAATGGAAAATATATATTTAATTAAAACAAAATTCGCCAGCAGATTTGCACGAGACATCTAGCAGAAAAAAAGTGAATTATCACGGCCAACTGGCTGCGAACCGCACGCCGGCCTACATATTAACTTACAGATTTTATTGAAAAGTTTATTTTTATGGACGCTAGAATGCACTCGCCCTGTTAGGATTAACTTGTTCTATACTTCTCCACTAGAAGTCACGACTAGTGTACGTGGGACTCCATTGATTAGCATTCCATTGGCATTCTATGCGCATCGAATTTGAAGAATGTCAAGATACATTTTTACTTTTTATTTTAAAGGGTTTGTAACAGCCTATTGTGCGTTATTTGAAAATGTTATTTGAACTAAAGAGCAAAACGATTTCTCATAGTACCTGAACTCTAGCATTTGGTGCTAGTTCAGGATATTAATTAATACTTTTATTGCATCCAAATAGCAATCGAAAATATCCACATAGTTAGAATACACACGTCACTGTAGGGTCATGGAAAGATTTGTTAATTCAATTAGGGTGGTGAGAGCCATGCAGAACCAGACGTGTAAACACATGCCTCATCTCAAAGTTGGATGTCGCCCACGTCCGGTCGATTTAATTATAATAATAATGATGTAATTGGTTTTACGTCCCTTTTAACTACTGTGGCTTTTAGAGACGCAGGGGTGCCGGAATTTTGCCCCGAAGAGGATGTTTAACGTGCCAGTAAATCTACTGACACGGCCCCCTCGCATTTGAGCACCCTCAAATACCAGCTGTCTGCGCCAGGATACGAACCTGCAACCTAGGGACCAGCAAGTGAGAACGTTACCGCTGAGCCACGAGCCAGTCCGGTCGATATGTCTCCAGATCCATAACATTCTTGAGATACTTCTTATCTTTCTTTCTTTCTTTCTTTCTTTCTTTCTTTCTTTCTTCAATGATGGTAGCAGATTTTTCGAGGTTGTGGTGTTTGGTAGAGGTAAATAGTTTCTAAGGTCTTCAACCAAGAAATGATTCTATTATACTCTTTGATAAAAACAAAGAGTTATAATTATACTCATACATTTAGGAGAAAGTAGGCTATATGTTCTTTACTGAACATCTTGTTTAATGTTTATAGGGGCCATGAACATACGTTCAAGTATAGGACTTTCAATAACCTGGTGATTACAAATCCAACAAGGCGGCGACGCGAAGTATAAATATTCACATGAACGTTTCTCGCAATTTAACCATCCAAGTGCAGTGACACTTGGTACAGTAAAGCCTTATACAAATGTTAATCCACTAGCATCTAATGTATTTCAATTATTGTTTCCATAACCACAAGATGGCAGCTGTGCGAAATTTTAAAATCTCGTTTTTACTTCTTGTATCCTAATCATGCGATTGAAGTTTGAATACTACACGTACACAATAATTCTCATGTAACAGTACACAACTCTAAGACCTACATATATAAAAATTCAACATGGCGTCCATCCGCAATATTTAGGCGGTTCTCAATATCTACGAATCTATCACAGCAATCAAACTGAATTTTGGATATTGATAGTGGCAATTAACGTAAGTAGGTTATATGAAAATAGGCTTTAGTTTTTCACGGAACTACTTGTTCATTATGAGATAGTTTCTCCAACCAATCAGAGCTCATTCATTGACCAATTAGGTAAGGATACCTTCACGCATGCGCTCATAATCCAACTTGTCCGACATGAATTTCATGATCTGAAAGTTCAAATTGGATATCGGATCAACCATTGTAGTTACAATCCCAAACACAAAGACAAAATCAGCACGAACCTTTACGGTAACAAGAAAATACTATGGCATATTCAAGAAATTTATGAATCTACGTCCAGAAGTTAGCAACACAGCATCCTTCTATATAAATTACCGACAGGGAAAGTGCACCGTCCATATGTTTGCGTAAATAAACTGGCGAATATGAGACAAGAAATAGCACTGTACCTTAATATCCCTAACTCCAATTTCTACACAGCGCATTGCTTTCAAACCACTTCGGTGACAATATTAGTGAATGCTAGAACTGGATGGCACTAGAAAACATGAAGGCTGTAAACAATAGCATTGCCAAGCAAAGTAAATGGTCTCTGCTTTCGAAGTGCTTTGACCCACGCATGCGCTCTGTTCAGTCAGCAAAGTCAGCGCGCATTTATGTTAAAACATAAAATAAAGTTATAATTTTCCTTGAACTTAAACAGTCGTATGCAACTCGCCTATAATGGTAATTAAGACACTCGTATGGAAATTATAAAACTCACTACGCTTGTTTTATAAACATTCTCGTGTCTTAATTATTGCCATTGTAGGCTCGTTGCATAATGTACTATTGTTCTGTTTTCCTCCATTTATGTAATAAAAATAAGCACGTCTGAAAATGTTCTTAAGAAAACAGCTTACTCAAAGAATAGTTCTATATATTTGAGTGACGCTGGAAGGGTAAGATATACCAGGTGCTACAGCTGCCCATAATAATACTGTTTTATGCAGCCCAACTAACGTGTGTTATCAGGAAGGTCGATATTTCTCTGCTTGTATCCCGTATGGCAGTAAAGCACTGCAAGCATATCTCGCAAACGGCGCTCCCCGTTCCATCTGTTATTATTTCTTAAAACCTTGCTTGTTATTATTTTGTGTCTTGAGCCGGCAAAGCCTAACCTGTGATGATGCAGGACAATCTCAACGATTAACGACCAATCTCTTCCCCGCCTCGAATAAAGTATTGCGTCCCCTTAAAGCGCAACAGGTCTACAGACGTGTCTTAAACTCGTTAAATCTAGGCCTTTGATCTATTGACCGACTAATAGCTTTCAAGGCAACACTGAAAAATGGCTTCTAATACTTCAAAGAGTAAATATCACGCGGTGTTAGTATTTATGCCTTCCTTCGGAGGGGAAGTAAAGCCAGTGGGCCCATGTCATAGATTTATGGCATGTAAAAGAACCTTTCACTAACTACAATTAGGTGTCGTGGACGGTAGCATTTGGTAGCAAAAGTAAGAACTACTTGATATTGTTCGTCTGCAGTCTTTACCTGAATTCCAGATAACGCACACTAATACAGCCATCACAATTAACACCGGTTATCAGACAGATTCTAAAAACACCCGAAGTACACGGGGCTATATGATCGCGTTGTTGAAGCCTCTAAACTGAGGAACCAACCATTCAATATGGCAGTGTTCGTCACGGCCATTGTGGAAAGATTCACTAGTTTCAACTTTTCCGTCGCTTCCACACGGTACAGGCGCGATAGCCAACGATGTTTGATTGGTCCTTTACGTGTTATGCTTAATGCAGGCCATTCCATTTGCTGTCTTCCGCTTGCATGGAAATGAGACGTATTGTGTAATATAGATACTACTCTGTCGTCTTCCCTACCTTCTTTCTCCGGTACCATAGAACCTCGAACGGGGTTGATGAAATGAAAATCCACAGCCTGCTTCCAGTCTCCGACCGGGTCAGGAATGGAATGAATGAAGCCCCCATCTAGGGGCGAGGATATGGACTGTGCCGGCTGCCGAGGCCTGACGGGGTTGATAAATAAATAAATAAATATATAAATAAAGAAAGGAAGATTGTAATTTTACATGTTCATGAATCTCGTGATTATGAGCCACGGGACCTCCTTTTTACGTAGAATCCGAACAACAGGACATGGCATTTCACTTCGAAAATCTCACATGCATTGAACGGGAATCGAAGGCAACAGCTTCACCGCTGCGCCAGCACCCCCCTCCCCCGCTAAATAAATAAATCTCTTCATAGTATAAAACAAAGTCCCTGATTCTTGGATGTAACGGGTAATCTCGAGAACAACTGGATGGATTTTGATGCTGTTTTCACCATTCTGTAAAGGATTTCTCGAGGAAGGTTTCTGTAGAAAAACATTCATTTATGACCAAAGGAAGCCGAGCAGTGACGACTTCAGTGAATCGAGTAGCAGAAAAACCTGCCATCTATGTGCCCTTTAAGCTTAAGCTGGGTAAACGGTTCAACATATCTATGTACTATGAGTGTAGGAATTGTTTAGCATGAAAAGTTCTACAAAGAAGTCCGTGACAACATATCTCTATCTTTAATATATCGCCCTCTATACCTGTTTACACGTTTTCATTTCTTAAAGCAATCTCCATTCATTGTAAATTTAAATTACGAGCTTCAGAGCGACTTTACGAGCTAGCGAGTGAGCTTATCACCCTAGCTTCGGCCAACATCAAACTGTCGAGTCGTGTCGAGTTAAGACTTCAGAGAAGAGTGTATTTCGTGACATGTGATATGTTAAATATTTACTGACGAATAAAAAAATAACAAAATAATAATGATAATTTAGTATGTGTTTTAAGGTACTTTTCAGGTTAATTACAGAATAATAATCGATAATCATCGACCTATCGCTAGAGCCCTACGCGGATAAACTAAACGTTATTCATATCCGCCTCGCATCCGCTCGACTTTCATCCAAATTGGCTGACATTACAATAATATTTTAATGTTCGACGATGTCGAAATGTAAATCTTATATGTCAGAAAACTGCATCATAATGGGGGTCATTATAACACTATTTTTCATTATGAAACAGTTTCTCCCACCAATCAGAGCTCAAGAAACAGTTGTGTGACCAATTAGGTGAGGATAGCATCGCATCTGCGCTGACTTCCACGGTCTCCTATTTTAAATTTCACTGCGTGGCTAGTGTCATAGTGGGGTAATCGAGGAGGCCATGGTCAAATACACGGTATTCTCTGCGTCCCATGCGCTCTGTTCAGTACATAAAACTGCCGAAATATCGACAGATATTTATGAATATTTATGTTCGAACATAAAATAGTTATAATTGTCGTCGAACATAAACAGTCGTATGCAACTCGCCTATAATGGTAATTAAGACACTCGTATGGAAATTATAAACTCGCTACGCTTGTTTTATAAACAAACTCGTGTCTTAAGTATTGCCATTATAGGTTCGTTGTATAATGTACTATTAATTTATTACATAAAGTATAAAGTATTAAAACAAAAATCTCCGTGGCTTAGGCGGCAGCACGCCGGCCTCTCACCGCTGGGTCCGTGGTTCAAATCCCGGTCACTCTATGTGAGATCTGTGCTGGACAAAATGGAGGCAGACAGGTTTTTCTCCGGGTACTCCGGTTTTCCCTGTCAAAATTTCATTCCAGCAACACTCTCCACTATCATTTCATTTCATCTGTCATTCATTAAATCATTGCCCCAGAGGAGTGCGTCAGGCCTCGGCAGCCGGCACAGTTCATATCATCGCCGATAGATGGGGGCTTCATTCATTCCATTCCTGACCCGGTCGGAGACTGGAAGCAGGCTGTGTATTTTCATTTCATACAGTATTAAAACAATACATTTAGACCTAGCATTCAATATCTCCGAAACTATTACCGATATCGCCCTGAAATTGTGTACGGTGATAAAGGGCACTACTAGAAGTTCACCTATGAGACTTTCAAAAACCTGGTGACTACAAAACCAGCATGGCGGTCAAGCGAAATTGAGACTTTTAAATAGACATTTCTCGCGATTTAACTATCCAAACGTAATGAAACTTGGTACAGCAAGTGTTTATACACATTGTAATGCACTGGAGTCTAATTTAGTTCAATTGTTTACATAACCTCAAAATGGCGGCTGTGCGAAATATTACACTGACATTCTATATCTCCGAAACTTTTACAGATATCATCATGCAATTTTGTACGGTGATAAAGGGTACTGATATAAGTTTACCTATGTATATGTTATAAACCTGTAAAGTACAAAACGAACATGGCGATCAAGCGAATTTGAAATATTTTAATAGACTTTTCTCGTGATTTAACTCTCTGAGCGCAGTGAAATGTGGTACAGTAAATGATTTTGCAGATTGTAATGCACTGCCATCTAATTTCATTCAATTGTTTACATAACCTCACGATGGCGGCTGTGCGAAATTTTAAAATTAAGTTTTTATTCTTGTGTCGTAATCATGCGATCGAAGTGAAAGTTTGAATAATGAAGCTAGGCAATAATTGTCCTTGAATGGTACATAACTCTATGGCCTATACATATAACAATCCTAAATGGCGAGCTTCCGAAATATTTAGACGGTTCTCAATATCTATGAATCTTTTACAGCAACCAAACTGATTTTTTTTATGTTCATAGAGACTATGGACATATGTTCACCTATAGGACTTTCAGTAACCTGGTGAGCACAAATTCAACATGGTGGCGACGCGAAGTATAAATATTTAAATGGACGTTTCTCGCGAATTAACTATCCGAGTGCCGTGAAACGTTGCACGTTAAATGCTTATACAAATGTTGATCCACTGGCATGTAATTTATTTCAATTGTTTGCATAATCACAAGATGGCAGGTGTGCGTACTTTTAAAATCTCGTTTTTACTTCTTGTGTTCTAATCATGCGATAGAAGTTTGAATACCACACGCACACAATAATCTTAATGTAATAGTACAAAAATAATAAAAAATCCATCCTGGCGACCATCTGAAATATTTAGACGGTTCTCAATATCTACGAATCTGTTACAGCAATTCAACTGAAATTTTGTATGTTGATAGAGACAATTAACATGAGCAGGATATATGAAAATAGGCTGTATAGTTCTTCACGGAACTACTTGTTTTTTTTTTTATAATTCATCACTAATTGATGGTATTTCTCTTACTGGCTTCTCTCACTTCCTATTATTCTCATATAATCCAAGCGAAAGCAAATAGGGAAATAACAAGAAACGTGAAAGACACAGATCTTAGCAAAAAGTATAATTATTTAAAAAAAATCCAGTTCAACGTTCTTCTTCTTAGCGTGTTCCCGTTGGAACGGGGTCCACTTTTCGGGTCAATGCACGCCATTTCTTTCGATGAAGCGCTTCCTGTGGGTTTAGGCTTCTTGAACTTAGAACTGAGTTCAATATTGTATTCTAAAAACTATCCGTAAATTTACTCGAAACATTATCCGCAGCTTAACCGCTATCCACACAGCCATGCAAACTAGATCCTCATGGCGAAAAATTTTGCGGATATCTGCTGGTTTATCAACGTAGGGCTTTACCTAGGATAATGATGCAGCTGGGACATGGACGACGACAGAGAGGGAAGAGAGCAGGATGCAAGCAGCAGAGATGAGGTTTCTAAGAAGCATCGAAGGAAAGTCAAGGAAAGATAAAGGTAAGGAATGAGGAAATTAGAAAAAGGACAGGAATCTGGAAACTCCAGGATAGGATAGAAACAACTAAACTGAAGTGGAATGGACATATGATGAGAATGAGTGAGGAGAGATAACAGGAAAGAGACCACGAGGAAGACAGCGAAAAAGATGGATGGATTCAGTGAAGGAGTGTACAGAGAAAGAGGGAGGAAAACCAGAAGATGTACTGCAAGTAGGAAATGAGTGGGGGAAAGAAAAGGCAAAGATGAAGGTCCTTAACCTTTTAAAGGGCAAAACTATGTATTACTTTTATTTGTTTCTACATTTTAATTATAATAATTATAAATAATGTTATTTTTTGTTTCTCTAATGTTAATGTTCAATATTTTAATTTTTAGCCTACTTTTCACATTTTGCAAAAATGAAGAAAAAGAAGACTTATGAGATCGATCCGGGAAAATGTGTGTCTGTCTGTCTGTCTGTCTGCCTGTCTGGCTGGCTGTGTGTGTGTGTCTCCCCCTATCAACTCCCAAACGGCTGCAGCAATCAAAACCAAATTTAGTATGAGTAAAGATGTGCACCGGAATATCTCACGCCCATTTTTGAAAATGATGTCAGTGCTACCAACTGCTGAAAAAACGCACTAGAAATTTGAGCTCCATGTTGGATATCTCGCAAGGTATGCATGGGAGCTATTCCAAAATTGGCACACATGCAGATAATACTGTTTCAGTTTAATTTCCAGGAGGCCAACCATGACAGTGTTGCCAAAATAATTTTAAGCCTTCTGATAGGTCCAATGTTTAAATGCTTATAACTTCTATACTATCAGTTGGATTTCAACCAAATTTCGTATGTGCTATGTGTACCATAACTGATATGACTATACGTATTGTTAAGAGCAATCAGGGCTGCCAACTGTTAATAAATGCTGTCTTTTTTTACCCTAATATCAATATATCAGAAAGTATGCAAGCCAACAGCTCTATACTTTGCACACGTATAGCACCTGGCATTCTAGATTAATTTGGAGTAATTAATACAAGGCAGTGCTGCCAACATGATTCTATGCCTGCTGATATGTCCAATTTTAAAATACATTTCTATACTAACAAATGGATTTCATCCAAAATTGGCACAACAATATATCATAATATTTCAGATTATTTCTGACCAGCACGCGCATGGTATTGTTGGCAACATGCTTTTACGCGTGCTGATAGATCCAGTGTCTAACTGCATGTAACGTCCATTGGACTTCAACCAAATTTTGTATTCTGTACCTTAAGAGATGGAACTAAGAATATATTCAGTCACCAGGGCTGCCAACTGTAGTGCTCTATTAGGCTACATTATACCAGGTAAGGTATATTTTGAACTAATTAGATATTTCGATATTACCAACTTAATTTCGTCATTATTCTAGATAGATCCATATACTGTAGAATAATCATTGGCATGAAAAGTAGGCTGTATAGTTCTTCACGGAACTTCTTGTTATATTTGTTTTATTATTATAGTTTATTTTTGCATTTTAATTGTTAATGTTTTTATTTTTAATTTTTTTAAAACATTATCCAACACATTACGTCCAGTAGATACGTATATAATATTTGATTTTTAGAAATACCAGCACTTTGATATGGAAATTCTTCAAAATTTGGCTGAAAGAGTCAACTATCAGCATCTTTGAAAGCATAAACCGTCCCATAAAGGGTTAATTCACAACCTGACCCAGGAAGAGACTGGAACCGGGAAATGAAGATGTGATGTGAATGATCGTGTGGCCTCCGGAGAGGCAGGTTTTTCTAGTTGACGCCCGTGGGCGACCTGCGCGTCGTAATGAGGATGAAGTGATGATAAGGACGTCACATTCACCCAGACCCCGAGCCACGGGAATTAACCACAGGGAATTAGAATCCCTGATGGCTGGCCGGGAATCGAACCCGGGGCACTTTGGGCCAAAGCCTAGCACGCTAACCATTTAGCCACGGAGCCGGATATATTGATGATGAATGATGACTGTCATTAATGTAATAAAAGAATACTGTGGTATGATATGAAATTCCCTCAACCATTGAAGACGGGATGAAGGTAGGATCAAGAAACACAGTAATAGACTGTCAGTTGTCGATCTTCAGTCGGTCAACACAAATTTTCCAAATGACTGGGCGGTGTACAATGAATAATAAGTAAATAACACTCTTGGAAAAAATTACGTATTTATGATCACCCATTACCAAAGGGAGGTAGCACGCAGTTCGCTACTCCTGTCGGGGTCCGGGCACGAACTTCAAGAGCCAGCTGATGAGCCATCTTGGTGTCCTAAGCGAAACTCCACACAAGACACAGCATAAACCTAGAAAAATTGCCGAGTTTTAATTCATTGGCCGCGAAAGCCAATATACCATCTCTTTGGAAGCCTTTATAGGGACGTTAAGGCTGCTTGAGCTTTTAGCTCTCACAGTAAAGAGGCGGAGGTGCGCTTCATAAAAAGAGAGGTAGCGCGCAATTCGCTACTCCTGTAGGGGTCCTGGCGGGGACACCAAGAACTCACTGATGAGCCAGCTTGATGTCCTAGGCAAACCCCACACAAGACACGGCACAAACCTAGAAGAATTGCTGACTTTTAAACCTTTGATTTCTTCCCCAACCGCAAAACAAAACTCACATGGTTTAAAGAAACTGAAAAAGACATAGGAGAATTAAGAATTACAGACAATTTCCTACTCAATTGAAAAGCTAAAATAACTATTAAAGACGAAAATATAAGGTTCCGAGACAAATCTACACAATCCCAATCCATCATCTCGGTAGCATGCTGAGCTACTATGCCCAAGATCGCGGGTTCAAACCCGGCCGAAGTCGTCGGATTTTTTAAGAGCGTTAATATCCTTCAATATGCTTTCCTTCGCAGGGGAAGTAAAGCCGGCGGTCCCTTGTCATAGATTTATGACATATAAAGGAACCTTCCGCTAATTAAACTTGTGTGAAGCTAAATTGTAGGTTAGATTTCGTTGAAACGCTCTTTCAAAGTTCCTACGTTTACCACTAGGCGTTAGTGACATCTGGTTGCGAAATTTGGAACTACTTGAAATTGAATGGAACTTGAAGCTCACCCCATGGGTGTCCGCATTGAAGTAGCTACAGTTAGTTATTGGAGTTTTAAGGGGAGCAACTGCTAGGTCATCTGCCACTAAGATCAGAATGATAGTGCACTATGGAAAGAACGAACAACACTCAGATAAATGATTAATTCAACGTACCCCAGGCAAATGCCGGGATGGTACCTAACCTAAGGCCACGGCCGCTTCCTACCCAAATACTACTTCAATTACAGCTTGCCAGTAGACGAGTGGTTAGCGTGTCGGATTACTAACCCCCCCAAGCTTGCAGGTTCGCTCCTGGCCGCGGTAAGTGATTTTTTCTTTGAAACGTGGTATAAATTACGACACCATATCATACGATATTGGCATGTCAAAGAACCCATATGAATTCAATAGGCCGTGCTCATAATGGCAAAATTAATCTCGGGAGTTTCCGCCAACAAAAAAGGTTCCTCATTTCTCTACTAGAAAGCGCTTTCATAGTGATTCAAGGAACAACGAAATTCGACATGCAAGCTACCCATTGGGTGTCAAATAACAAAGCTTGCACCCGGCACCCGAGACCACACGGTATTTTTATTATTATTATTATTTCAATTATAAATATACCCACTGGTATAGACATCACAGTGACACAGGTTATCCAACAAATTCTACACACACCCATGACCACGATGTCGCAAAGCCCCTAAAGAATCAACAACAACAACAAAAGCAACCTCCTTGGTCCATTAGCAACAAATATTTTACTGTGGAAGCTTTCTGATGAGCTCGTGACCTCAAAGTCGGATGATCTTGAGAGAAAGCAGGAGATCCACTCTCACGTTTATTTGTGTGTCCACTCAGAAAGTGCTCTCAGCTATCGGAAGCACGGCTCACTGACATCTAACACAAATCCGAGAGCTGGGTAAACATCTAGACTGGTCGATATAGTCTCTACAGTGAGACAGCCTCTTGTCAGAGGGAAGTACTACAGGCACACTAACCTTTGAAAACTTTCGGTTAACAATTGACATTGGAAATTACCATAAAACATTGGCAACGTGTTTTTGAGTTTTTGTTGACTGAAAGATTGTCGTTGTTGTTTGACACTTCAGTCTTTTGAGTGGTTTGATGCAGATCTCCATGCCTCCTTGTCCTGAGCTAATCGTTTCATCTCTACATAGATACCACACCCTACATCCGTGTCAATCTGTTTAACATATTAAAACCTTGGTCTACCCCTACAGTTCTTATCCTCGACGTTTCCGAGAGCTGGGTAAACATCGAGACTGGTCGATATAGTCTCTATACTGAGACAGGCTCTTGTTACAGGAAAGTACCACAGGCGCACCAACTTTTGGAAACTTTCGGTTAACAATTGACATTCGAAATTACCATAGAACATTCGCAACGTGTTTTGTTGACTGAAACATTGTCGTTGTTTGACACTTCAGTCTTTTGATTGGTTTGATGCAGCTCTTCATGCCTCACTGTCCTGAGCTAATCGTTTCATCTCTACATAGCTACCACACCCTACATACGAGGCAATCTGTTTAACATATTCTAATCTTGGTCTACCCCTACAGTTCTTATCCTCGACCATTCCTTCATTAACTTAGTATGTCTTAGTATGTGTCCTACCAACCAATCTCTTCTCTTCATTAGCAGTCGCCAGAAACATCTCTCCTCTCCCACTCGTCTTAATATCTCTTCATTGGTAACCCTATCTACCCATCTGATCTTCATCATTCTCCTCCAACACCACATTTCAAACGCTTTCAATTCTCCTCTTTTCTACTGCACCAACAGTCCAAGTTTCACTTCCATAGAGATTCATGCTCCAGACACAGGTTGTAGCGAGTGGCTGTCCGGATGTTATCCCTTCATATTCTGACGTAATCTGCCAGCATGCAGTGTGACCCCTGTGGAAATCAGTTATTAGACATCCCATACAACAGTAGTGTATGCGGGACTCTTGAACGGGGCGAATGAGCCACTTGGTATATTTTAACCCTATAACGGTAGCGCTTCACATCGGTGACGACTACGATTCTAGAAACTGATAATAAATACCTCTTAGGCCATCGTCAACTTTAGTTTCAATTAGTATTAATATTTTGCAAAAGTTCCGCCTAATCAATACCTTTATTTTACTAAATATAAATGATCACTTAGTGGTCATTGGTACATGTTTCGGGGCCTAATTATTTTGGCCCCTTCATCAGCCTGAGTAGATAAAAAGTCAAGGCAAACAGGTGGTCGGATAGCTTAACACTCATAAAATATTTCCTTCAAAAAAACCTATTATGGTGCAAAAAAAACATACACATCTTTCCCCTTTCATTATGGTGCACCATAATAGGTTTTTTTGAAGGAAATATTTTATGAGTGTTAAGCTATCCGACCACCTGTTTGCCTTGACTTTTTATCTACACAGGCTGATGAAGGGGCCAAAACAATTAGGCCCCGAAACATGTACCAATGACCACTAAGTGATCATTTATATTTAGTAAAATAAAGGAATTGATTAGGCGGAACTTTTTGCAAAATATTAATACTAATTGTTGCATCAATACGGAACCATAATGAACCATTCCAATACTAAAAACTTTAGTTTCTCCAGGCTAGCCGAATGGAGACTGTTTATGAATAGTGTCGTTTGATTTTTGTTAATGTTTTTTGGTTGTTTGATGAATTTTTCTGTATTTTTAAAAATTTTTGAGCTGGCTTTCGCTAATTTTGACTAATTGTGATTATCGTTTTGATTTTGAATGCTTGTGTTATTTTTTTTGATTTTCCAGCTTTTTTGACTAATTTTGATTGTGTTTTTGTATTTTGACTAATTTGATTTTTTGACTTAATTTAGATTTTAAGTGGGTTTTTTGTTTAATATACCTTTTGAGCTTCTTTGACAAATTGTTTTTTTGGAATTTTATAGATTTTGACTAATTTTGATGTTTTGTTCTGTTGTACTTTGACTAATATTGAATTTTTGAGTTTTTTTACTTTATGACCTTAACTAATTTTGATTGCTTTCTTTTGTATTTTGAGTAATTCTGATTTTTTGTTATTTTTTAATTTAAAAAAAAATTGAAATTTTTGTTGGACTTTTTGAACTTTTTTTGGACTAATTTTGTTTCTTTTTGTATTTTGACTTTGTTTTAGATTTTAAGTACCGTAACTAATTTTTTAACTTTTTGAGTTTTATTTTGTCAAATTTCGACTAATTTTGATTTTTTTGTCTGGAGTTTTATGGAATTTGATTAATTTTGATATTTTGGTGCTGTGTTTACTTTGACTAATTTTGAATTTTTCTTTCTTGGTCGTTTTGAGCTATTTTGATCTATTTTGATTGTTTTTTTTTGTAATTTTGACTAATTTTAATTTTTGTGTTTTTTATCTTGACTAATTTTGAATTTTTACTTTCTTTTGGACTTTTTAAGTTTTTTAAACTGATTTTTTTGTATTTTGACTCTTTAAGTTTCTTAGATTTTAAGTAACTTATTTTTTCTTTTTTTAATTTTCAACGTTTTTGGACAAATTGTGACTTATTTTGATTGTTATTTTGGGGTTTATGGATTTTGGCTAATTTTGATATTTTTGTGTTTTCTTTTTCTTTTTGGGATTTTTACTATTTTGCTTTGTACTGTAGGACTACCCCAAACACTGATGGGGATTGGATCAAAGGGAGGCGTGATTCCTTTATCGTCGCAGAGACGAACGCTAACATTCCAGTGTTAATCCAGGTTATTTTTTCACAAATTCCAGTAATTGGAATCAACAACCTCAAAAAGAACATTAATGGCGGCCACACTGCCGTAGATGGAGCCACTGTACTCGGCTCTATCTATGAGCAGCCTTGTTCGGCTCCATTTTGAAGTGTTGAAGGATGTAAACTATATTAGTCACTCACCGATAGGTAACAAGGCCAGCGTTAAAATCAGCATCATCCTAGTCATGCTTGCAGTTCCTGTAAACAGAAAAAAATATTTTATTGACCAGATAATTATAATATACACATCAAAAATAGTTTTCCATAACACTTGTTTGCCATGATGTAGAGCGTATGTGGGATTGTGGGCGAGGTTATTACAAAAGAAACGGCATTGTGAAAAAAGCCTGCAGACTTTATTCATGTGTGAAAAGAAGGTTACAAATGGGAAGACATTTGCCCTGTTAAACAGGGACTGATAGGCTATGGCTTATAATCTTGCCATCCTGTGACGTTTCAATAAGGAACATGGACACCATGGGCGTCCAGTAGGGTTCTCACTCGCCGTGAGTCCAAGTCCTCTTGAGGCAGGTGATCCCACTCTTCGACGGCAGCCTCCATGATCTATTGGTGGGTTATGGCATGGGAGGGCGCTGAACAATAGCACGCTTCAGTATATCCCAGACATGTTCGATGTCCGGCGACATCGCTGGCCATTCCATTCGTGCAATGGTGGACTCCTGGAGGAAGTTTTGTACCACCGCCGCTCAATGCGGTAAGAATATTCGCAACTTTGTTGTCTATATTATTAAGAACTCTAGAAGCAATTTGCCCGTGCACCAATTCTTGATGAATGTAGTACCGTACATATTAATAACAAGTAGGAGTCCACGCAGCACGACCTGCTTTGGATGAGAAGGTGCGGCAAGATAGCGGCGAGCAAGAGGGGTAATAATCTCAAACAACAACTTCGTTGGCAGCAAGGTCTCATGCATTGCACTTCGGGCCTTTGGCCCGATTGTTTGGTAATGCAGGAAAATTATAATATGTTATTCTAGGCAATGCTGACACCATCACGTGGTCATGAAAGCCGGACGTCCTCGTAAATGGAAAATATATTACAGCTGTAAATACATTATTTAACTTATTGAAAAGGTGAAAACGGGTTATTATAGATAATTTTCCGTAGAATTCAATGAGATGATCAGTTGAATTTTTACAAATTATTATATACATTTGGCCCCCATTTTTTCAAAAAACCAAAAGCATTTAATAACATTAAAACGGTGAGAGATATCACAATATGATAAGGGGTTAAAAAGTTGCTAATCACTGAGATCATACTCCTGTACATTTAAGTTGTTTCGATACGACCAACCGTTTACGGAATATATTGATTCAAAAAAAAAAAAGGATGATAATCAGGGCCCCAAAATGGGTCCGGCCCTGCACCGATTTTAACGCCCGATAACAAGGTTCCTCACAGGCCCTAACTCTTTCTCCGTACCAAATTTCAGCACGATATCTTGAAAATTGCGACCTGTACTTTGCTAAACGCAAAGACGTCACGCACATACGTACATTTTCAGGGCCCCAAAAAAAGAAAACGGTGATAGATATCAAAAAATCGTTACTGGTAAAAAAGTTGCATACCGCGGAGATCTTACAACTGTGTATTTAACTTTTTCAAAAAATAGGATGAAATTCAGGGCCCCAAAAAAGGGTCCGGCCCTCCACCGATTTTAACGCCCAGCAATAGGGTTCGTCACAGGCCCTAAATCTTTCACCGTACCATATTTCAGCTCGATGTCTTGAAAATTGCGACCTGTACTTTGCTAAACGCAAAAACGTCACATACATACATACAAACAGACTTTTTCCAACATACCACGGCTATATGAAGGCCTATAGGATCTAGATCCGGCTTTCATAACAAGTAGTTCCGTGAAGAACTAAATAGCCTATTTTCATACATCCTACTGGTCTTACTTAGGACAAAAGAAATGAAAACGAGATGTTAAGAAATTGTACAGCCACCATTTTTAAGTTCTCATAAAATTCCATTCAATTAGACGTCAGTATATTAAGGCTTGTATGAAGATATACTGTGCCATGGTCCACAGCGCAGCGTTCGGATGAAAAGTCGCCGGAAAATTCCATTTAAATATTTCAATTTCGCGTCACCGCCATGTTGGTTTTGTGCTCACCAGGTTATTGAATGATCCAGACATGAACCTAAGTTAATAGCCTTTATCATCATACAAAATTTCGGTTTGATTGCTGTAATAGATTTGTAGATATTGAGAACCATCTAAATATTGCGGATGGTCGCCATGATTGATTGTTATATGTGTAGGTCATAGAGTTATGTACCATTAGATGAAGATTATTGCGTAGGTTCATTACTTAAACGTTCACTTCAATCGCATGATTAGGACACAAGAAATAACAACTTAATTTTAAAATTTCGCACAGCTGCCATCTTGATGTTATGTAAACGATTGAACTCAATTAAGATGTCAGTGCATTACAATGTGTATAAACATTTGCTGTACCATGTTTCACTGCGCTCGGATAGTTAAAACGCGTGAAAATTTTATTTAAAGTTTCAAATTCTTGGCCGCCATGTTCGTTTTGTACACAACAGATTTTTGAAAGTCACATATGTGAACTTCTAGTAGTGCCCTTTATCACCGTACAAAATTTCTGGGTGATATCAGTAGTACTTCGTAGTTTCGGAGATATAGAATGCCGGTGAAATATTTCGCACAGCCGCCATGTTGGATTGGTGAAACGTATGAAAATGTGAAGGGTATGGTCAGGATTGTACAAAATAGTACTATGTCCTTACCGAGTTTCATTGAAATCTATTTAAATTTTATTAGGGTGGACACACATGTACACACACACGAGCAAAAGGTGATCTCATAAGCCTATTTTTTTTCATAAATGAAAATAGGCTATAAACGCTTTTCTATTGTTTCAAACGTAGAACAAACGTGCGTAATAACGATCGCCACGTGCTCGTGCGACATTATTAGGCCCCCAGCAGGGGCTAGCATCTAGTGGGACGTGGGTTGGCGACGACGGGGCCCCAGCTGAGTCCGGCATTGCTTCCACTTAATTATGCTGGGCTCCTCTCCGTCTTCTTTCCTGTCGACCTCACTTGGTCAACTCTTGTTCTTTTCCGACCCCGACGGTATTAGGGTATCCGAGGCCTAGGGAGTCTCTTCCTTTCCTGCCTTAATTGGCCCTTGTCTCATCTTTTCTGATACCCTCCTTCTGCGAGGGGTCAGCCTTCTTTTTCTTTTCCTGTTATCTCCTGCCTTCTGCTCAAGGCCCTCAAGGAGGCAGGGTGTATGTAGTTCCACCACTTCTGGTGCACCCTAGATATTGCTACACCCTCAGGGGCTCACGGCTGGTGAGTTCGGGAGTTGGCGACCCCGAGAGATTCCTGAGCTGGGTCCAGTTTTCCCCCTTTTATCCATTACCTCTGGGGCAGACCCTCTCCTCTTTCACTTTCCTATCTGCCTTTTATGGCTCTCCTTTCTTCCAAGTTCCTCAATCCACATTCTTCGAGGGTTGAGGGCATTTCTTTTCCTCCTGTCCTTTATTTGCGTTATTCTCCTTTTGATTTCCATTTCTTCTTCTAGTATATAAGTTAGTAGTTAGTTTTAGTTATAGTTTACATTTCATTATCATCTTCACGATTACCCAAACCATTAGGGGCCGATAACCTAGATGTTAGGCCCCTTAAAACAACAATTATCATCATCATCAGTATTAGGCCTGCCACTGGCTACGCTATAGAAGAAGCGGACACTTGCTATTTTCTCGCACCGTACACGAAGTATAATATCAAACAAAAAGAGAGCTAGACATACACCTGGCAACTGTCTCGTCCCATTTATCATGCTCCCGCTTTTTGAGACGGCTGCCAGCTCCCATTACCTCCAGCACAAAGCCTTTGTCCCCGTCTCAATTACACTCGTTACAATTTAACGAGTCCATAGAGGAAGGAACATCACGCCGTAAGGCATCTTGTTCTCTTATACCGTCTTTATAATCCACCTCGTTGAGTTGTGGCTGTCACCGCGGGGGCCGGGTTCGATTCCCGGCTCTGCCAAAGAATTTACTTCTGGTATACTGTAAGTTTCCTAACTTTCCTGGTAAACGAGTGGTGACTCAAACGTAAGGCAGTAGCACGCACCGACAATATCGCTACCGACCAATTGCTGACGGTTGTTGACCAATAGAGAGCTCTGCGCGGATAAACAAAATGTTATCCGCATCCGCCCCGCATCCGCACATTTGTTATCCGAATTTATTGGTATTACTAAAAAAATGTTAGATTTTTTTACTCGTGTCAGGAACAAAAATATTACATAAGAAATTATGTACAAAATGGGCAACAAAAATGGTAACACTTGAACATTTAAGGTTCTAAATAATGCATGACCAATATTTTGCCAAGTCACGTCCATTTGGTGTAGCCTTCACCAGATCCTTCATGGTGCACAGTATAGGACACAGACTTCACTGATGCAGATGACCCATAGTCTGTTCTTCACCGCATTCACAAAGGACCGAGTCGCAGCAAAAACCCATTTATGAATGTTGGACTTGGATCTGCCAACCCCAGATCGCAATCTGTTGAGAGACTTCCAAGTTGTCCAAGCCTCTGTATGTCCTGCTGGGAGCCTTTCAGATGGAGCCATCCACTGAGTAATGTGGGGGCTTCTGGTCAACCAAGATGTAATCCTCAAAACCTGAGGTTTGTCTGTTAAGCACTCAGTTGTGTGAAGAAAGCCTCTTCTGGACTTCAGTGGAGAGTGGGCTGGTTGAAGGCTATACAATGGATGTGCTTGAAACACACCAACCCTAGATCTCTCACATTTAGCTGCAACTTATCTTCTGATATCTGGGGGTGCAATGCCTGCTAAACAATACAGTTTATCACATGGCGTGGGTCTCAGGCAGCCAGTGATGAGCCTACACGTTTCATTTAATACAGTATCAACCTGCTTGGTATAACACGACCTATACCACACAGGACATGCATATTCTGCTGCAGAGTAACACAATGCTAAAGCAGTGGTTCTTATTGTTTGAGCTTGAGTCCCACAGTTGGTACCAGATAATTTGCGAAGGAGGCAGTTTCTTGCGGATACCTTATTTTTGGTGTTTAGACAAAGTTAGATAAAGCATCAAGTATTAAAGCAAAACATTGTCGCGTAGCCAGCCGTGACACTTGATTTAATTTTGGATGTTATGAGTTTTCGAAAGAGTAGTTGAGTAAGGGCTCTGCCTTGGCAAGAGCCTACCACCAAGAGACGTTGAAAGAATTAGAAGTCGAAGAGTAAAGATGATAGGTTTTATTTCCACAGTAGATATTTCAAGTCAAGCCTTCAAAGATGGTACAGTTGTGTGTAGTAGCGATGTTAGTTCACAAAAGACATTGAGCATAATATTCTAGTATCTTATATACTACTCTTATTGATTACAGTAAGTCTACAGGGCACTCCCTGACCTCGATTACTTGGAAATTACTTGTTATTGTTAACCAGTGACAATTATCTAGCTGGCCATTAGGTTAGTTAAATATGAACCGGAGATGAATACCTCTTTGGAAAGTTTCTGTTTATGAAGCGGCACAATATTAGCCAAGGCTTCCTGTCCTAAGTACATATGTTTGCCTCGAGCGATATGACTATCAGCTTTGTTTCATAGTAGCAGTAACTTGCACTGAAGAGTGATTTCACTACTTAGACCAGTAATAATAATAATAATAATAATAGGTCATTACTAATTACTCTCAATGAGGACGGGTGCAATTATGCCACAACATTTAGACATTTGAGGAGAAAGTCGTTCACCTACGTAGGCTATGTATATCATGAGCTAATGTCATCACGCCAAGAGATGGTAGTTCAACACGCTGCGACGGGGTAAGGGGGGGGGGGTCTTGCAGTACGCCTGCGCGGCCCGCCCATTCCAAACCAAAATATATCAGCTGGTAGTCAGCTCCACGTGCGTATAGTGTTACCTTCCTACTATCAATATTCTTACAAGCCTTTGTGTTTACTTTTAACAGTGTGGCAGTATCAGGTACTGCAACGGAAAAAGTGTTCAACTTAATGTTTTTGGAATGAGTGATACGCAGTGAGCGGGAAGACAACTGCAGTTCAAACCCGAGTGCCATCCCCTGACGAGCTACACAGCCAGAATTGCAACCCATTTCAGTTCGGAGTGTTAATTATGCTTAATCACATAATTTGAATGAGATTAGCGTAAATAATTATCTTACATTTGTCATAAAAAAAACTTAACGGAAAACATATGAATTGTCATAAACATCCGGGTCCTAGTAATGATATTCAAATATCCGCAAATGTACTCCAAACGTTATCAGCTTTCCGCACAGCCTTGCAAACTATATCCGCATGGCGAAAAGTTTAGCGGATATCCACACGGATATTCGCATCTGTCCAGGGCTTTACCTTGTAATGTTTCTTTTGCTCCACGTTGAGCGTACAAAGTGTAACGTTTTTTTACTAGCGTCCCCACTGTTGGGGGACAAGTGTAACTGTTTTCCTGGGGAGAGTGTGGAAAAACCACAACAATTCCCCCGTTTGAGATGATAAATGTAATGTTTACTCTGACTAAGATACGTTGTATTAATGGGTGCCAAGACCTCAACGCTATGTTGAAATCTAAATTTATATTTAACAACACCTAGCTCTGGAAGAACACCTTTAAGAATCTTCACACTCAGATCGTGGTATGATTTGATCATTAACCCAACTAACAACTGTATCAGGAGAAGGAATTTGGTCTATATTTAATGCTACCTACTGAAAGCAAAGATGGCATAGTATAAGAAATGAATTTATTATATAAAAAACAAGTAGTGGCATTTTAATAATAATAATATACATTTAAATTGGAGCGTTACGATTTGAATATTACCACTAGAGAATTACGTGAAAATGGAGTCGGATGAAATACTGATTTTAGTATTATTCCCAAGCTAAGAAGTTACTGAAATTTTGAATATGAAACAATGAAGCGAGAGATTATGTAGTTCTGAGTCATTCGCGCTTACCTTTGGAAATTGCCGTGGCATTTCCCTCGTACTTGATGCGGAAGAGAGCATCCCACAGCCTTCTGGACGTCGCCATCTTCTTCGTCAGTTGTGGAGATTCTTGTAGAAATGTTAAGTTATGGTCCGATCACACCGGAACCAACCACACGAGCAACCACAACGGTCAAGTTTTACATTGATAATCGTCCTCCCTTCTCGGCGCGCAAACAATATATGCCCTCGCCGAACCCCCTCTCCGGAGCCGTCTTCTACTCGCCCGGTCTGCACTGATTGGCTGAGCCACCATGCGATACTCCTCACCTAAGGGTCAATACACTCGGCGCGACGATGTCGATTACCGGTCCAGGCCATTTCGCCTTTTCTTAATGCAGCCAGCTGGAAGTGCCCCACGGCTTTCGTCACGCTACTCGACAAGAATATACCTGAAGCTGAATTCCCAATGAATCATCTCTCTCGCAATACACCCTAACTGACTAAAATCCGTTAAATTCCGTAATCATATAATTTTCCGCGATAATGTTGTTCGTAATAATTCGCTTGATAGTGTTTTCTATAACATCGAAAACCTATCTGTATACTTATAATCTTATAAAAAACGCTCAAAAAATACCTTCTTAATAATAATAATAATAATAAGTTACATGAAACTTGTCTTGGCAGAACAATTTGCCGCGTAAATAAACATTGAATGGCTTCCTACTGACTTATGTCAGTGGCGTAAAATACCCTCGAAATACACGTTACATATTCGCCTCGGATCATCGGATGATTTACCGTGACGACGGTACATCATGCGATTATCCCAGACACGTTAATAAAATCCCCATCCAAAATTCATATTACACAAATTAAATCACCCTAAATTACATATATATACACTCATAATTTTCATTACGCACTTTGCGTCAAAGTCTGTTGTTATATTGGATTGCCCTGTGCAATCAGTCCAATGTTTTTCATTTTGATTATTGTTCCACGGATATTTCCGCCTCTCAAATATCTCTGTGTTGGGAAAGATATACATAAATAATGTGTGAGCACTGTGTATATATGATGTCACATCACACGCATCAAAGGTGTTCTGATATATATTTATCACCACAGATCTTTCCTAATATCACTGGAGGTCACTTCCTTCTGGTGAAACTTAATCTCACTGATCTCACTGAGCACACGATCACACTATTGTGGCTGCGCATCATGACCATAATACTTAATCTCTCTGTGTATTAGATAAAATTAATATTGATTTCTGAAAAAAAAAACAGTAAGTGCGCATTACATATAACACCAAATATTTCTGTGCCGTAATCGCCCTGTCTTCTTAAGTTCCCGTAGACCAAATTCTACTTAATACTAGTTCGCAACCCAGACCAGTTCTCCTCACTCAAATAATACCTTTGTACTAATTACCTTAAATTACACACCTAAAGCTGTTTCATGGCGAGGCCGTAAACAGAAATCACGTGTGCTGTTATGTATGAGTCTCGCCTTCTGGCGGCCCATCTTTTGTTTCGTGGACGCCTTAAGCAAAAATGCCCTGTACAAGCGCTCACCCATCTCTAGGAGACAAATGGGAATTCACCAGCGCTACCAAATTCTGGCCTTGGTGTATCGAGACATTTTAGTGCTCAAGAGCATCCGACAATCCCGTCAGTAGGAATAAAAGAGCGGTTCTGGGACAGGGGCTAATGGGCAATATGGCCACCGCGCGCAACTGCCCTGTGTTATTCTTATGGAGAGGTCAGTCATAGCTGGGTCAGGGGCTAATGGGCAATATGGCTGCCACGCCCTGAGACATTGCATGACGTCACAGAGAGAGGTTGACAGTGTAACGTTGCTAAATGGAATATTTATTATTATTATTATTATTATTATTATTATTAGGTAATCATGCATTGATCACGTACAATCAAGACCAGTCTTATATTGTCCACTTTTTGGTGTAGTGGCTAGCATTCTTAGCTGTTACTTTAGAGACCCGGGTTTGAGTCCTGGCTCTGTCAAGAAATTTAATTCTGGGCTGAGGGTTCATACGGGGTACAATCAGCCTTGTGAGGCAAAAAAATCAGAGCAGCTATGTTTAATTCATACCTCAGCCATTCTGCCAAACCCAACTGAACCTAACCTAACCTAACCTAACTTGAAAGTAAAAAGAAAAAAAAACTGAGAGCAAAAAGTGTAATCAGAAAGTAAGAGCAAATGTAAGAGCACATATAATAAACTTAGTTAAAACCTAACCTAACCTAACCTAAACTAACTTCACCTAACCTAACCTAACCCAACTTAACCTAACCTAACCTAACCTAACTTCAAAGTGCAAGCAAAAAAAGTGAGAGCAAAAATTGTAATGAAAAAATTAAGAGCAAATGTAAGAACACAAATAATAAACTTAGTTATAACCTACCCTAACCTAACCTAACCTAACCTAACCAAGCATTTCCTCACCTAATTTCACCTAACCTAACTTCAAAGTAAGTGCAAATATAAGAGCAAAAAGTGACAGCAAAAAGTGAGATCAAATAGTGTGTGCAAGAAAGTAAGAGCAAATGAGAGAGCACAAATAATAAACTTAGTTATAACCTAACCTAACCTAACCTAACCCCAGAAACCTCATTTTAAGATTTTAGATTTTACATTTTAACATTTTACATTTTAACATTATAGATTTTTGATTTTTTCATTTTACTTTTTAGATTTTACATTTTTGATTTTTTGTATTTCAGTTTTAGTTTTTTTTTAGATTTTACATTTTAAATTTAATATTTTTTGATTTTAGATTTTACAATTTCTATTTTCCGAAAAGAGTCACTTACCTAACCTCACCAAACCTAACTTTACCAAACCTAACTTAAGCTAATCCAAAGGGCTAATGCACATACACAAAGTATATAAGGACACATGCAACTCTCCTTATGCTAGTCTTATTGGCTACTGTACAACATGATCACTACCCCAACCGTTTTTTTTAAATTTTGTTGTTTACTCATTTGTCAATTTTCCAATTTCCCATTTTCAGTTTTTTTAAATGTCAGTTTTAAGTTTTTTTAATTTCATAATATGGAAACATGGATTTTGCATTTTGTTGTTTACACATTTGTCAATTTTCCAATTTCCCATTTTCAGTTTTTTTAAATGTCAATTTTAAGTTTTTAAATTTCATGATATGGAAACATGGATTTTGCATTTTGTTGTTTACACATTTGTCAATTTACCAAATTCCCATTTACAGTTTTTAAAATTTTAGTTCAATGTTTTTTCTATTTTGTCAATATGGAAACATAGATTTTCCAATTTGTGTGTTTTACATGTTCATTTTGCATTAGGAGTGGAGAGAGGTGGGTAGTAATTAAAAATGTACAAGCAGTGTCCATACAATATTTTTTATTTTAAATACATGTACACTATTTACACTTAAATACATTTTTATATATAGTCTATTTTTGTTATAAATTGTACAATTGTTTTTATTTTGTTTTCTATTTTATTTATTTTTGATTATGAATACTATTTTTTTATTTTTATAGTGCCATGGTTTTATTTACTAAATAGTTTTGTTTTATGTATTTGCTAGTTGCAGGCAGAAGATTTTGTATTCATAACTTAACTCTTTAAGCATGGTCAATGATTGAGTAATGACCATAGGCATGTGTACCTATACCATTAGCATCAATCACTCTTTTATCATCACCAGGACACAAAGCAATTTTGTTGAGCCTTATAGATGATATGTCATGTTGTTTAGAAGCGATAATGTTCATGGGTATTCTTTTTACATTGTTTTTCATGACACAATCCTTATAATCTTGAAAGCTTATACAATTTTTGACAACACCTCTGCTAATACCTTTAATCTTTTTGATTTCTTTACCATTTATGTCTAAAGCATACATTTTAGCTCTAAGTCCAACAAATGCTTTTATAATTTGTCCACAAGCCTCGTCTTTAAATTTCCCCAACGTTTTCTTGTTTGATGTAGAGTAACATATGTGATTAGTAGGATAATCTGATGTGTCCAGGTGTTCTAGGAAATCCAACTTGTCTTGATATACATCTGGGGTGTTAACCAAATAAATGAACGAGTCGGTATCCATATACATGAGTTTAAGATTGTTCATTCCATAATAGGGTAGCAGGACATCATAGTGGTGGGAATACATGAGAGTTTTTGAAATATCCAGTATACACATTCCAATATATATAGGCTTATTGAATACAATGTTACGTTTAGCCATGTGGAAAGCAGCTAGGTTAGGGCCATAAATTGTTCTGTCGATAAATGTCGGCTTTGCTATTAGCTTTTCTGCCTTTTTGCTGTCAGTCACAAGACGTATGTCTATTCTTTTACGGATATTTTCCATTGTTTTCCCAAAAATGGCATTGTTGAATAATTTGTACAGATTTTTCTCAAAATCATTTTTGGCTTGTTTTCGAAGGTTGTTATTAAAATCAACATATGCCTTTAACCAAGGTCTTTGTTTAAACTTTAACACACGATGAATTTTTATCAATTTTATTCCATGATCTAGAGCCTGTTTTAATGCCATGTAGTGAACAACATATCGCCTTCGATTTCCAAGATGAGGAATTAGTTTTTTCAGAGACGAATCCTTAGGTTGTGTACACTCTGGTAGGAAAGGTAAATCGTTGTGTAGATCATGAAGGTCAGATGGGTAATCAACATCAACGTCTAGAATGTATCCCACAGGATCGTCTTTCTTTAGTTTTTCTAGATCAACAGTATCTGGAGAAACCCACTGAAATCCACCATAAGGAAGGGAGTGGCACATAGCCCACCCGTATTGGTTGTTGGCATCATCATAGGTAATAAACTGCGATGGTTTCTCAGAATCATAGGTTTCCATGTATTTATTGTTAGCTTCAGCATACCGATGAGACACTTGGCATATGCCTCCACGTATTCCAGACTCGATTAGAAGAATCTGATCGTAATCCTGTAGCAATTCCAGTTCAATTCCTGTGTAAAGGAGCATTGCCTCAAAACTTAAACCAGGCGAAGTAAAAAAGTGTGCAGCATCCACTCGGTGTGTTTCTAGTGTTTTGTTTCTAAACGTTTCAAAGCTGTCTGCTAGAAGGAGTACATCTGAAGTTAGGTAGAGGTCACAATATTCCCCTAGAGTTTTAATGTTGAACTGATTCCACACATTTTTGGCATGTTCATAGTCTTCTTGACTAACATCTTCTTGACTTAATTTGTTAAAGAATGCCTCTTTTGGAGGTAAACACGTTTCACTTAACTTTTCCCAAGAGTCAATGTAGTCATAACAAAATACTCCTTTACGAGTCATGAGCATTGCATTTTCTTTTCCAAAGTACTTGTCTGTTTCAGGGTATGATGTTAAGTTGGAAACTAAGTTTTCCAAACTACTCGGCATTAACCGAAACGTGTCCACAAATCTAAGCTTAACATTTCCTACATATTTGGTAAAGGAAATGTACTTTTCTTTGGAGTTAGCGATAACATCCACTCTCTCAGTAGTACATCCCAATTGCTTTACAATGAAATTTGCGTCGTAGCCACTCATATTATGTAGAAACACAGGAACGGGGTTACGTGTTTTACACCTCAAATTACAGTTATTGTGAGCACTTCCACGGTATTCCCCTGTAATATGGCAGTGGTCTCGAACTTTCCAGTCCTGTTGGGTAAATGGTTTTTGACACAAATAACAGGTTTCAGAACATTGGAACTCTACTTCTTGATCCTCAGTTAAAGCCTTCGGAACATTTAAGCTGTAAAGGCGATCGATTTCATTAGCTATTGAAATCAAACAGTCCATAAACTTTTCTGCAGCGTCAGGTCCACGATAAATAAGAGGTCGGCTTGGAAGGTTTGTCTTTTATGTGTTCCACAGCAGGTGAGAGTTTAACGTATATACCAAAGCTCATAGGAACATGACTCTGGTATGGCACTGTATAACTTGCTTCAGGATTGGGTAGACATGTTTGATAGGGTAACAGTATACTTTCAAAATCAGCATAGATAACGTAAGGTATTCTCAGCATTTTTTCCACGTTTAAAAATTTAACAATGGAGTTTTTAATAGGCATTTCAACCCTAGCAATGTCATGCTGGACACACAAAGCTCTATGTTCTTTCAATTTTTCCATTCCTTGTTGTCCATATCGATTATCAAAGTGTGTAAAACACCGTTTACACGTATATATCTTATGTTCATAGCGGGTAATCTGATGTCTTACTAGTTTATCAAAATCTTTGATAAAGACGTAGTGGTTCTGAGCGGATGATGAACTTAACAGGAGGAGGTCGCGATGGTCTTGCAGCTCTTGATCCACAATCTTTAGAGGAAACACTTTGTTGTCTTTTTCCAGTCCAAATACATTAATGGATATATCGTTGGCTTTTTCAAATTTGGGAATGTCAGCTAGTAATGTAGGAAATGATATTACAGAAAAATCATACTTGTTGTCCAGGTCCTTGTATTTACTAACGCGTTCAGCTTTCGTTTTAACCAGTTTTGCTAAAATGGCATACATAAAACACTTTTCATCCTTTAAGTTTTGAGGATTAATGCAGGCTTTTCTTGCTTGTATAGCTGCTGGTAATGGAATATATGTGCTGCCACGCAAGGGATTATACTTATTTATTTTCAATCGTACTCCTTCCACTGCTAACAAAGCCCAATTACTACCTTTTAGCTCAGATTCCTCCATTTCCGTAGTTAACTTTGTAAATTGTGTTTCCAAGAAACTACTTAAGTCCGTTTCCAAAAATAGGGCCTGATTTCGTGTTTTAAAAGCACGATCTGTAATTTCATTGGTAGATGTATGAATGAATCTACATTCAGCCACAAGATTAACTTTTATCGACTTGTGCATTGCTAGTTCTTTCTGCATAGCTTGTATTATTTGCTGTTTGGACTCTTTAAGGTATGAATTTAAATCCTTGCACGTATCGCAACGAATGAAATAGGATTTAAGTCGACCTTCAAAAGATGTCTCATATTCAATAAGTCCATTTTTGTCAGGGACCAATGACAGTAGGTAATGTTTTGTAGGCTCTGCTTTTTGTATTTTAGCTGCCGACACAACATTACAACATTCTTCATGACGACGTCCATTGTAGGCATTGTTGAATGTACTACCACAGGTCTTGCACTCATGAAATTCACCACACGATACTTCATGTCGCTTCCTATGATAGTCTCGAAGAAAAGTCTTTCCACACTCTTTACACATATAGCTAGGAATGGCTTCTTCCATTATGATTGTTGATTTCTGCAAACAGCTGCTTACTGCGTATCACAGGGCTAGAGGTTGGTCAGTGAGACGGTCTTTCACGATGTGAACACCGTGAGAGGTAGTAGTCAACTGGTGATATTCTTGTGAAGGGTCCACTAATATACCCCTAGTCTAGACCAACAGCTCTTTACAGCGTATGACAAGGCTGTATACTGGACAGTGAGACGGTCTTTCACGATGTGAACACTGTAACAAGTAGTAGTCAACTGATTATATACTTGCTAAGGGTTCTCTAATATACAATAGTCAAGACCAACAGCTACTTACTGAGTAGTACAAGGCTGTACAATAGTTGTTTTGACAGTCTTTCACGATGTGGTCACTGTGAATGGTGGTAGTCAACTGATGATATTCTTGATAAGGGTCCTCTAATATACCCCTGGTTAAGGGTAACAGCTGTTCACTGCTTATGACAAGGCTAAAGACTGGTTGCTTCAACGGTCTTTCACAATGTAAACACTGTGACAGGTAGTAGTCAACTGAAAATATTCTTATGGCCTACTCAAGGTTATCAGGTACTTACTGCATATCAAAAGGCTGTACACTCATGTGTGTTAGGCACTCTTTCTTGCTAAGGACCCCAATATTCCCTACACAAGGCTATACATGTTAGTTCTAAACACTTAGTGGTTAATTGTATATTCAATTTTTGTACAAAGCTTATACAAGCACGTTTTATGAGGTAAAACTTTGTTAAATAACTGCATGCGACACGCAAAGTATGTTTCCGCTATCTAGCAGTGACTATGAGTACTACTTGAACGACCAGCATGCTACCTAGCGCTCCATTTCAATACTCGCTCACTGAACGAACAGCATGCTATCTAGCGGTCGATATCAATACTCACTCAATTACCAGCCTGCTACCTATCGGTCAATATAACAACTCACTCAACTACCAGCATGCTACATGGCTTTTTTTTGGTCAGTTTTTTGTTGGCTTTTTATTGGCTTTTGTTGGCTTTTTGTTGGCTTTTTGTTGGCTTTTGTTGGCTTTTGTATTAGCTCTTTTATATTTGCTCTTGCTTGTGGGGGCTTATTTGGTCTTGGAAAGTATGTCAGTCCTTTTTTATGGCTGTAAAATGCTTACAGCCATGTTTGTAAGCAGCAACAACAACAACAACACACAAAATTCCAAAAAAAATCGAAAGTACTCTAAGTTTTATCAATGACTCTCAACTCTTACACTTACCTCTATCCCATGCATAGTCAAAAATTAGTGTATTTTTCAAATTTTTCAAAAAATATTAGGAAAGTAGGCTGTATCATTAAACTAAAAATCCTGAAAAGACATATGTTAACTCCAACACCTACTTCTATACCCCTCTCAGTCCAAAAATAGTGTATTTTTCAAATTTTCCAAAACATATTTCCAAAATGGGTTATATTTCCGAAATTAAAAAGTTAACAAAAATGTTTGTTTGACATAAATGAATAGCCTTTGTCTCCTCTACCACTGTACCAAGTCCCAGGTCTCCAGGACAAAAAAATAAAATTTTTAAAAAGGGTTTTATTTCCAAAATTAGGAATTTTACAAACACATTTTTCTAACGTAAATCAATGGTCATTACCCCCTCTACCCCCCACACTAAGTCACATGTCTCTAGGACAACAAAAATAAAATTTTGAAAATGGGCTTATATTTCCAAAATTAGGAATTTTACAAAAACGTTTGTCTGACGTAAATCAATGGTCCCTACTCACGCGGCGGCCATGACACTAAGCAGAAGCACCACTACTCCACTACTGTTATTTTTCATTCTAGAGACTTGAAATTTATTTTGTTGGTAGATGGGGTCAGGGCCATTAAATTATGTCAAAGAAGGTTTTTTGTAGAATTCCTAGTTTCCAAAATATAGAATTCTAAAAATTGAACTTTTTTCAAAAAAGTGTAAAAAATAAAAAAGTTTTATTTAAAAAAATAAAGGACATAGAGGCAATTCTTTTAAGCCCATAGAACACATTTTAGAATGTTTGGTTATATGAAAAATCGCCTACTTTCCCAGTTGAACTTTTTCATTTTTGTCATACGGACCTGGAACTTGTTTTACAGGTAGAAGGGATAGAGACCTTTCATTTATGTTAAACAAACTTTTTTGTAGAATTCCTAGTTTCCAAAATAGTGACCATTGTTTCCAAATTTTATTTTTGTTGACCTAGAGACCTGAGACTTGGTGTTGGAATAGAGGGGGTAGGGACCATTGATTTACGTCAGACAAACGTTTTTGTAAAATTCCTAATTTTGGAAATATAAGCCCATTTTCAAAATTTTATTTTTGTTGTCCTAGAGACATGTGACTTAGTGTGGGGGGTAGAGGGGGTAATGACCATTGATTTACGTTAGAAAAATGTGTTTGTAAAATTCCTAATTTTGGAAATAAAACCCTTTTTAAAAATTTTATTTTTTGTCCTGGAGACCTGGGACTTGGTACAGTGGTAGAGGAGACAAAGGCTATTCATTTATGTCAAACAAACATTTTTGTTAACTTTTTAATTTCGGAAATATAACCCATTTTGGAAATATGTTTTGGAAAATTTGAAAAATACACTATTTTTGGACTGAGAGGGGTATAGAAGTAGGTGTTGGAGTTAACATATGTCTTTTCAGGATTTTTAGTTTAATGATACAGCCTACTTTCCTAATATTTTTTGAAAAATTTGAAAAATACACTAATTTTTGACTATGCATGGGATAGAGGTAAGTGTAAGAGTTGAGAGTCATTGATAAAACTTAGAGTACTTTCGATTTTTTTTGGAATTTTGTGTGTTGTTGTTGTTGTTGCTGCTTACAAACATGGCTGTAAGCATTTTACAGCCATAAAAAAAGGACTGACATACTTTCCAAGACCAAATAAGCCCCCACAAGCAAGAGCAAATATAAAAGAGCTAATACAAAAGCCAACAAAAGCCAACAAAAAGCCAACAAAAAGCCAACAAAAGCCAACAAAAGCCAACAAAAAACTGACCAAAAAAAGCCATGTAGCATGCTGGTAGTTGAGTGAGTTGTTATATTGACCGATAGGTAGCAGGCTGGTAATTGAGTGAGTATTGATATCGACCGCTAGATAGCATGCTGTTCGTTCAGTGAGCGAGTATTGAAATGGAGCGCTAGGTAGCATGCTGGTCGTTCAAGTAGTACTCATAGTCACTGCTAGATAGCGGAAACATACTTTGCGTGTCGCATGCAGTTATTTAACAAAGTTTTACCTCATAAAAACGTGCTTGTATAAGCTTTGTACAAAAATTGAATATACAATTAACCACTAAGTGTTTAGAACTAACATGTATAGCCTTGTGTAGGGAATATTGGGGTCCTTAGCAAGAAAGAGTGCCTAACACACATGAGTGTACAGCCTTTTGATATGCAGTAAGTACCTGATAACCTTGAGTAGGCCATAAGAATATTTTCAGTTGACTACTACCTGTCACAGTGTTTACATTGTGAAAGACCGTTGAAGCAACCAGTCTTTAGCCTTGTCATAAGCAGTGAACAGCTGTTACCCTTAACCAGGGGTATATTAGAGGACCCTTATCAAGAATATCATCAGTTGACTACCACCATTCACAGTGACCACATCGTGAAAGACTGTCAAAACAACTATTGTACAGCCTTGTACTACTCAGTAAGTAGCTGTTGGTCTTGACTATTGTATATTAGAGAACCCTTAGCAAGTATATAATCAGTTGACTACTACTTGTTACAGTGTTCACATCGTGAAAGACCGTCTCACTGTCCAGTATACAGCCTTGTCATACGCTGTAAAGAGCTGTTGGTCTAGACTAGGGGTATATTAGTGGACCCTTCACAAGAATATCACCAGTTGACTACTACCTCTCACGGTGTTCACATCGTGAAAGACCGTCTCACTGACCAACCTCTAGCCCTGTGATACGCAGTAAGCAGCTGTTTGCAGAAATCAACAATCATAATGGAAGAAGCCATTCCTAGCTATATGTGTAAAGAGTGTGGAAAGACTTTTCTTCGAGACTATCATAGGAAGCGACATGAAGTATCGTGTGGTGAATTTCATGAGTGCAAGACCTGTGGTAGTACATTCAACAATGCCTACAATGGACGTCGTCATGAAGAATGTTGTAATGTTGTGTCGGCAGCTAAAATACAAAAAGCAGAGCCTACAAAACATTACCTACTGTCATTGGTCCCTGACAAAAATGGACTTATTGAATATGAGACATCTTTTGAAGGTCGACTTAAATCCTATTTCATTCGTTGCGATACGTGCAAGGATTTAAATTCATACCTTAAAGAGTCCAAACAGCAAATAATACAAGCTATGCAGAAAGAACTAGCAATGCACAAGTCGATAAAAGTTAATCTTGTGGCTGAATGTAGATTCATTCATACATCTACCAATGAAATTACAGATCGTGCTTTTAAAACACGAAATCAGGCCCTATTTTTGGAAACGGACTTAAGTAGTTTCTTGGAAACACAATTTACAAAGTTAACTACGGAAATGGAGGAATCTGAGCTAAAAGGTAGTAATTGGGCTTTGTTAGCAGTGGAAGGAGTACGATTGAAAATAAATAAGTATAATCCCTTGCGTGGCAGCACATATATTCCATTACCAGCAGCTATACAAGCAAGAAAAGCCTGCATTAATCCTCAAAACTTAAAGGATGAAAAGTGTTTTATGTATGGCATTTTAGCAAAACTGGTTAAAACGAAAGCTGAACGCGTTAGTAAATACAAGGACCTGGACAACAAGTATGATTTTTCTGTAATATCATTTCCTACATTACTAGCTGACATTCCCAAATTTGAAAAAGCCAACGATATATCCATTAATGTATTTGGACTGGAAAAAGACAACAAAGTGTTTCCTCTAAAGATTGTGGATCAAGAGCTGCAAGACCATCGCGACCTCCTCCTGTTAAGTTCATCATCCGCTCAGAACCACTACGTCTTTATCAAAGATTTTGATAAACTAGTAAGACATCAGATTACCCGCTATGAACATAAGATATATACGTGTAAACGGTGTTTTACACACTTTGATAATCGATATGGACAACAAGGAATGGAAAAATTGAAAGAACATAGAGCTTTGTGTGTCCAGCATGACATTGCTAGGGTTGAAATGCCTATTAAAAACTCCATTGTTAAATTTTTAAACGTGGAAAAAATGCTGAGAATACCTTACGTTATCTATGCTGATTTTGAAAGTATACTGTTACCCTATCAAACATGTCTACCCAATCCTGAAGCAAGTTATACAGTGCCATACCAGAGTCATGTTCCTATGAGCTTTGGTATATACGTTAAACTCTCACCTGCTGTGGAACACATAAAAGACAAACCTTCCAAGCCGACCTCTTATTTATCGTGGACCTGACGCTGCAGAAAAGTTTATGGACTGTTTGATTTCAATAGCTAATGAAATCGATCGCCTTTACAGCTCAAATGTTCCGAAGGCTTTAACTGAGGATCAAGAAGTAGAGTTCCAATGTTCTGAAACCTGTTATTTGTGTCAAAAACCATTTACCCAACAGGACTGGAAAGTTCGAGACCACTGCCATATTACAGGGGAATACCGTGGAAGTGCTCACAATAACTGTAATTTGAGGTGTAAAACACGTAACCCCGTTCCTGTGTTTCTACATAATATGAGTGGCTACGACGCAAATTTCATTGTAAAGCAATTGGGATGTACTACTGAGAGAGTGGATGTTATCGCTAACTCCAAAGAAAAGTACATTTCCTTTACCAAATATGTAGGAAATGTTAAGCTTAGATTTGTGGACACGTTTCGGTTAATGCCGAGTAGTTTGGAAAACTTAGTTTCCAACTTAACATCATACCCTGAAACAGACAAGTACTTTGGAAAAGAAAATGCAATGCTCATGACTCGTAAAGGAGTATTTTGTTATGACTACATTGACTCTTGGGAAAAGTTAAGTGAAACGTGTTTACCTCCAAAAGAGGCATTCTTTAACAAATTAAGTCAAGAAGATGTTAGTCAAGAAGACTATGAACATGCCAAAAATGTGTGGAATCAGTTCAACATTAAAACTCTAGGGGAATATTGTGACCTCTACCTAACTTCAGATGTACTCCTTCTAGCAGACAGCTTTGAAACGTTTAGAAACAAAACACTAGAAACACACCGAGTGGATGCTGCACACTTTTTTACTTCGCCTGGTTTAAGTTTTGAGGCAATGCTCCTTTACACAGGAATTGAACTGGAATTGCTACAGGATTACGATCAGATTCTTCTAATCGAGTCTGGAATACGTGGAGGCATATGCCAAGTGTCTCATCGGTATGCTGAAGCTAACAATAAATACATGGAAACCTATGATTCTGAGAAACCATCGCAGTTTATTACCTATGATGATGCCAACAACCAATACGGGTGGGCTATGTGCCACTCCCTTCCTTATGGTGGACTTCAGTGGGTTTCTCCAGATACTGTTGATCTAGAAAAACTAAAGAAAGACGATCCTGTGGGATACATTCTAGACGTTGATGTTGATTACCCATCTGACCTTCATGATCTACACAACGATTTACCTTTCCTACCAGAGTGTACACAACCTAAGGATTCGTCTCTGAAAAAACTAATTCCTCATCTTGGAAATCGAAGGCGATATGTTGTTCACTACATGGCATTAAAACAGGCTTTAGATCATGGAATAAAATTGATAAAAATTCATCGTGTGTTAAAGTTTAAACAAAGACCTTGGTTAAAGGCATACGTTGATTTTAATAACAACCTTCGAAAACAAGCCAAAAATGATTTTGAGAAAAATCTGTACAAATTATTCAACAATGCCATTTTTGGGAAAACAATGGAAAATATCAGTTAAAGAATAGACATACGTCTTGTGACTGACAGCAAAAAGGCAGAAAAGCTAATAGCAAAGCCGACATTTATCGACAGAACAATTTATGGCCCTAACCTAGCTGCTTTCCACATGGCTAAACGTAACATTGTATTCAATAAGCCTATATATATTGGAATGAGTATACTGGATATTTCAAAAACTCTCATGTATTCCCACCACTATGATGTCCTGCTACCCTATTATGGAATGAACAATCTTAAACTCATGTATATGGATACCGACTCGTTCATTTATTTGGTTAACACCCCAGATGTATATCAAGACAAGTTGGATTTCCTAGAACACCTGGACACATCAGATTATCCTACTAATCACATATGTTACTCTACATCAAACAAGAAAACGTTGGGGAAATTTAAAGACGAAGCTTGTGGACAAATTATAAAAGCATTTGTTGGACTTAGAGCTAAAATGTATGCTTTAGACATAAATGGTAAAGAAATCAAAAAGATTAAAGGTATTAGCAGAGGTGTTGTCAAAAATTGTATAAGCATTCAAGATTATAAGGATTGTGTCATGAAAAACAATGTAAAAAGAATACCCATGAACATTATCGCTTCTAAACAACATGACATATCATCTATAAGGCTAAACAAAATTGCTTTGTGTCCTGGTGATGATAAAAGAGTGATTGATGCTAATGGTATAGGTACACATGCCTATGGTCATTACTCAATCATTGACCATGCTTAAAGAGTTAAGTTATGAATACAAAATCTTCTGCCTGCAACTAGCAAATACATAAAACAAAACTATTTAGTAAATAAAACCATGGCACTATAAAAATAAAAAAATAGTATTCATAATCAAAAATAAATAAAATAGAAAACAAAATAAAAACAACTGTACAATTTATAACAAAAAATAGACTATATATAAAAATGTATTTAAGTGTAAATAGTGTACATGTATTTAAAATAAAAAATATTGTATGGACACTGCTTGTACATTTTTAATTACTACCCACCTCTCTCCACTCCTAATGCAAAATGAACATGTAAAACACACAAATTGGAAAATCTATGTTTCCATATTGACAAAATAGAAAAAACATTGAACTAAAATTTTAAAAACTGTAAATGGGAATTTGGTAAATTGACAAATGTGTAAACAACAAAATGCAAAATCCATGTTTCCATATCATGAAATTTAAAAACTTAAAATTGACATTAAAAAAAACTGAAAATGGGAAATTGGAAAATTGACAAATGTGTAAACAACAAAATGCAAAATCCATGTTTCCATATTATGAAATTAAAAAAACTTAAAACTGACATTTAAAAAAACTGAAAATGGGAAATTGGAAAATTGACAAATGAGTAAACAACAAAATGAAAAAAAAAAACGGTTGGGGTAGTGATCATGTTGTACAGTAGCCAATAAGACTAGCATAAGGAGAGTTGCATGTGTCCTTATATACTTTGTGTATGTGCATTAGCCCTTTGGATTAGCTTAAGTTAGGTTTGGTAAAGTTAGGTTTGGTGAGGTTAGGTAAGTGACTCTTTTCGGAAAATGGAAATTGTAAAATCTAAAATCAAAAAATATTAAATTTAAAATGTAAAATCTAAAAAAAACTAAAACTGAAATACAAAAAATCAAAAATGTAAAATCTAAAAAGTAAAATGAAAAAATCAAAAATCTATAATGTTAAAATGTAAAATGTTAAAATGTAAAATCTAAAATCTTAAAATGAGGTTTCTGGGGTTAGGTTAGGTTAGGTTAGGTTATAACTAAGTTTATTATTTGTGCTCTCTCATTTGCTCTTACTTTCTTGCACACACTATTTGATCTCACTTTTTGCTGTCACTTTTTGCTCTTATATTTGCACTTACTTTGAAGTTAGGTTAGGTGAAATTAGGTGAGGAAATGCTTGGTTAGGTTAGGTTAGGGTAGGTTATAACTAAGTTTATTATTTGTGTTCTTACATTTGCTCTTAATTTTTTAATTACAATTTTTGCTCTCACTTTCTTTGCTTGCACTTTGAAGTTAGGTTAGGTTAGGTTAGGTTAAGTTGGGTTAGGTTAGGTTAGGTGAAGTTAGTTTAGGTTAGGTTAGGTTAGGTTTTAACTAAGTTTATTGTATGTGCTCTTTCATTTGCTCTTACTTTCTGATTACACTTTTTGCTCTCAGTTTTTTTTTCTTTTTACTTTCAAGTTAGGTTAGGTTAGGTTAGGTTCAGTTGGGTTTGGCAGAATGGCTGAGGTATGAATTAAACATAGCTGCTCTGATTTTTTTGCCTCACAAGGCTGATTGTACCCCGTATGAACCCTCAGCCCAGAATTAAATTCCTTGACAGAGCCAGGACTCAAACCCGGGTCTCTAAAGTAACAGCTAAGAATGCTAGCCACTACACCAAAAAGTGGACAATATAAGACTGGTCTTGATTGTACGTGATCAATGCATGATTACCTGATAATAATAATAATAATAATAATAATAATAATAATAATAATAATAATAATAATAATAAATATTCCATTTAGCAACGTTACACTGTCAACCTCTCTCTGTGACGTCATGCAATGTCTCAGGGCGTGGCAGCCATATTGCCCATTAGCCCCTGACCCAGCTATGACTGACCTCTCCATAAGAATAACACAGGGCAGTTGCGCGCGGCGGCCATATTGCCCATTAGCCCCTGTCCCAGAACCGCTCTTTTATTCCTACTCCCGTCATATATCCCTGTACCTTAAAAACTCTCAATTAATTATATACTACCCCCCTTTGTGACTTCTGATACGCCTGCCTGGAAGACCAGATCTCCCCCGCACCAAATACCACACTCACTCATTTGATAGGCTGGCTCGCCAGCTAAACACACTCACTTTATGACACATACTTAATGTCATCACGTTGCTCCACTAGCTTATTTCTCAGTGTCTGAAACGATGCCCTGTTGCTTCTGTCCACACATGCTAACCCTACTTTCCTCTGGTGTCACACCTCTACTCGACACTCTATGACCTAAAAATGTCACTTCTGACTGACAGAATGACGACTTAGACAGCTTCAAAGTGAACCCTGCCTGATCTAACTTCTGAAAAACTATATCTAAATGACGTAGATGCTCCTCAAAACTGCGTGAACTAATTACCATATTATCAATGTAAATGGTTACAAACTCTCCTGTGTCATCCCCCAATGCGATGTTTAAAGCCCTAATTAAAGCTGCTGAACTACTCTTTAACCCATAAGGTGTTCTACAAAATTGATAACGGTTATATTTATGACTAAAATCTGTAAATGGTCTATCTTCGTACATAATAGGCACTTGCCAAAAACTGGAACTCAAATCTACACAAGTGAAAGACTTCTTCCCCTCAAATATTTGCATTAATTCCTCTATTGACATGGATTTCAGCTTATCTGAACTAATTCTACTGTTAACCAAACGAGCGTCTAAACAAGTACGGACTGTGCCGTCGGCCTTGGGTACGGTGATTAAAGAATTAACATATGGACTGTTAGAGTGCTCAATAATCCCATCATCAAGCATCTGGTTAATTTGTGCCTCAACTGCACTCTGATAAGCGGAAGGTACAGGATATCTATGTCCTGTGAATACTGACCTATCAATAACGGTCAATGAATGTGTATAGCAATTGGCCATACCAATGCGATCCTCAAAAACTCTCATATTACACAATAACACATCATAGAGCCGAACACACTGTTCTTCCTCTATATTTCCCTGAAATGCAGCATCACGTAACGAGTCCTCTAGACTACCGTTCGTAATCACACTGCCCACAAAACATGGAGAATCCCGCTCTACAGCTGGCGATATCTCATTTAAAGTACAAATCACACCTACAACACTACTCCTCTGAATATGGTCATTGAACGCTACCTCTACTTCAGAATCACGCCATTTAAATTTCAAACTTCCTACATCATAACATAAGTTACCAGACACTCTACTTAGCCATTCTGAACCCAAGATAACACTGAATACTAAATTTGGAATTACAAGACAAATCTGCTTTTCTATATGATTATTAATTTTAATGACTTCTAAAACTTGCTTAGAAATTACTTTAGACCTCTTCCCAACAGCTGTGATAACAAAAGTGCTTTTAATTGGCATCTCCTCAAAATTTACTCCAGTTCCTTTCATTTTATCATAAAATGCACTACTTATGCAACTCTTCATACAACCACTATCAATTAAAACATCTGTGTACGCCTCGGACCCGTTAAATTTAACTATGGGCTCTTACTAGTCACCTCCTGAATAATACCTTCATCATTTAGTTCACGTAATAATTCATTTCTTACATTTAGGTCATAGGGTTCCTGTATAAGTGTATGGACAGGGCATGTTACAGACTGAGATTCTGACCTAACATCGCAGCCTGGTTCGTGTTCAAAGTACCGCTACCGCTTGGTGTAGTACTACTCACTACTGCACTGGTCTGGTAGTTCGGGCCTGTGTTAACGGTATTTCTCTGTCCGTTATTACCATTGGACTGATTCCCTCCTTGACCCCTGTTCTGGTTATAATTATTATTGTTATTATACCTCCCTTGGTTACCCCTAAAATCATTATTTCGGCCTTGATTTCCCCTGAAATCATTATTTCTACCTTGGTACTGCGTAACATCCCGTTTCCTCTGTACTGATTTTGCTGATTATTATTATTATTATTATTATTATTATTATTCTGGTTCCCCCTATTTTAGACGTTGGCCCCTTCGTCACTGTTCCCTTGAACTTCCTGATTCCTATTCTCATTAGGCCTGTTATTATGGTTACCCTGGTTCCTACCGAAATTCTCCTCGTAACCACCTCTTCCCAAAGCATCGAATGTACTTAATACATTTTCCACTTGTGAAATAGATTTAACATTTTGGATACGGGCAGCTTCTCTGATTCTATATGGAAAATGTCTTAGTAATAGCCTGACTACATCACTTTCCTCCCTCAAACCATCCAAAAGTACTCGGTCGTAGTGTAATTTCCTCTCGGGTTATATTTCCCACACACAATTCCCTCACGATGCTGAGACTGAATTACCTCATTCCAAAATTTCTCACAAAATGAAACTTTAAAATCTGAAATATTCTCGAAATTGTCTCTGTAGACAGCAAACCAGTTTCTTGTCTCCCCTACAAACGCTTGCTCTAAAATCTCAACTACCTGGAACCACTCAATACTACCATCTTCCAACCTCTAACTGAATTTATTTTCTATTGCATTCATGAACTCCATTGGACAACCCTGCCGATTACTGAATTTGCCTAGTTCTATTTCCCTGTGTGTGCTATTCACATAAACTGGCCTACTCTGACTATTTTCCTGCCTAATTCTAGCTTTGAACTTCTGATCTAATTCAGCAATTTTCTCCTCAGCTTTTCTTTCAATATTAGTTACAGTTAACCTAATGCTCCCTTCCAATGCTTCAACTTTACCACTTAACTTAGCTTGTTTCTCATTAATCTCATTAATGCTTTCCTTATTCCTCTCCCTAAAATCATTAACTTCAGTGATATTTCTGCATGAACTTTATCAGTTCTTCCCCCCAGCTGTTCTTTAACCTCTTTAGTTGCAACCTGAATTTTGTCAATTCCTCCCCCCAATTGCTTTTTGACCTGCTGTGTTTCAAGTTGCACTAGTTCTCTTAAATTTTCAGCCTGTGTACTGATTCTAATTCTTAACTCCTCCTGTACTTTTCCTAATTTTCTGTCTACATCTGCATTAATCTCTTTAGCCTTCTCTTCCATCACCCCTCTGATCTCACCTCTAATCAGTTCGAATTTATCACTAATTTCCCTACTGTTTTGATCCAATTTAGCATTATTCTGTTCAAGTTTAGCATTATTTTGTTCGAGTTTAGCATTTAAAGTTTCAGTACTCTCTTTATTTTCCCTACCATTTTGTTCCAGTTTAGCATTTAAAGCGTCTGTATATTTTATTTTGTTGCATAAACTGAAGAAGCAAACTCTCTAACCCTACTTGACTGTTTTGATTACCCCCCTCAGTATCGGGATTTACCTCCGACATCCCTGTACTGCTTTCATATTCAAGACTAGCCATACTGCTCGTATCTTCACTATCAAACTGGTGACCACTACGCAACTTCATCTCTTCCTCAACACTACCCATGCTGATACACGCCGATAAATGAAAAACCCCCAAAATACAGGCACAGAAATATACACCCTTCTCCTTCCACAAATGTTATTAGGTTTTCGGCCTCACGTTGCTAGCGACAAGTGTAATGGTTATTTTGCTCCACGTTGAGTGTACAAAGTGTAACGTTTTTATTAGCGTCCCCACCGTTGGGTGACAAGTGTAACTGTTTTCCTGGGGAGAGTGTGGATAAACCACAACAAGTCCCCCGTTTGAGGTGATAAATGTAATGTTTACTCTGACTAAGATACGTTGTATTAATGGGTGCCAAGACCTCAACGCTATGTTGAAATCTAAATTTATATTTAACAACACCTAGCTCTGGCAGAACACCTTTAAGAATCTTCACACTCAGATCGTGGTATGATTTGATCATTAACCCAACTAACAATTGTATCAGGAGAAGGAATTTGGTCTATATCTAATGCTACCTACTGAAAGCAAAGATTGCATAGTATAAGAAATGATTTTATTATATAAAAAACAAGTAGTGGCAATTTTAATAATAATAATAATAATAATAATAATAATAATAATAAATTTAAATTGGAGCGTAACGATTTGAATTTACCACTAGAGAATTATGTGAAAACGGAGTCAGATGAATTACTGATTTTACTATTATTCCCAAGCTAAGAAGTTACTGAAATACTGAATATGAAACAAAGAAACGAGAGATTATGTAGTTCTGAGTCATTCGCGCTTACCATTGGAAATTGCCGTGGCATTTCCCTAATACTTGATGCTGAAAGCTTCCCACAGCCTTCTGGACGTCGCCATCTTCTTCGTCAGTTGTGGAGATTGTTGTAGAAATGTTAAGTTATGGTCCGATCACACCGGAACCAACCACACGAGCATCACAACGGTCAAGTTTTACATTGATAATCGGCCTCCCTTCTCGGCGCGCAAACAATATATGCACTCGCCGAACCCCTCTCCGGAGCCGTCTTCTACTCGCCCGGTCTCCACTGATTGGCTGAGCCAGCACGCGATACACCCGACCTCAGGGTCAATATACTCGGCGCGACGATGTCGATTACCGGTCCAGGCCATTTCGCCTTTTCTTGATGCAGCCAGCTGGAAGTGCCCCACGGCTTGCGTCACGCTACTCGACAAGAATATACCTGTAGCTGAATTCCCAATGAATCATCTCTCTCGCAATACACCCTAACTGACTAAAATCCGTTAAATTCCGTAATCATATAATTTTCCGCGATAATGTTGTTCGTAATAATTCGCTTGATAGTGTTTTCTATAACATCGAAAACCTATCTGTATACTTATAATCTTATAAAAAACGCTCAAAAAATACCTTCTTAATAATAATAATAATAATAAGTTACATGAAACTTGTCTTGGCAGAACAATTTGCCGCGTAAATAAACATTGAATGGCTTCCTACTGACTTATGTCAGTGGCGTAAAATACCCTCGAAAAACACGTTACAACCTATTGCGTACAGTTTGAATCGAAACACGATGTCCTGTGGCGGCACGAAACGCTTTATTCAGCATGGTGGCGTTGCTTTCAGGGTTCATCCGAGCTGAAATTCGTAAATAGCGGTCATCCACTGCAGTCGTGGCCCTTGGGCGGCCTGAGCGAGGCATGTCATCGACAGTTCCTGTATCACTGTACCTCCTCCATGTCCGAACAACATCGCTTTGGTTCACTCGGAGACGTCTGGAAACTTACCTTGATGAGAGTCCTTCCTGACACAAAGTAACAATGCGGATATGATCAAACGGCGGTATTGACCATCGAGGCATGGCAGAACTACAGACAACATGTGCAGTGTTTCACAACGACCAGATTAATTCGAGAAAAACAATTAATACCGCAATAATATTTTTAGTAATAAAAGCTGTACGTTTCCTATTATATGGAGACTATAGGAATTGATAATTTTGTTCCTTGATAATTCAGGTAATCTTACTGTGAACTGTCTGAGAAATTAAGCCCGCCAACTATCTAGGAGTGCTCGTCCGTCTGGTCGTCGCCAGGCCCGAGCACCGACCAGATTTCAATAGTGAAGGGTATGGTAGAAATGCTAGACCGAATAAGTCCTATTCCAACAGTTAACTCGGCTGGTCGTTGCCCGTTGATTGCAACAAGGGAGCCGAGGCGCGGACGGAGACATCCGTGATGCTATATCGACATTCAGCGTCAGTGGTCAGGCGATTCTGGAATCGAGGTGATGCAACACATTTTTTATTAGATGTGTGTACAAACGAGTCGGCAATAATTGTTTACTTACAACTGTGGAACTCTGGTTGTTTGGTTCCTCAGTTTAGGGGCTACGACAACGCGGTCATATAGTCCCGTGTACTTTGGGTGTGTGTAGAATTCATCTGATAACCGTGGTTAATTGTGATGGCTGTATTAGTGTGTGTTATCTGTGATTCAGATAGAAGGACTGCATACGATTAATTTTTGCAAGTAGTTCCTACTTTTGCCACCAAATACTACCGTCCACGACACCTAGCTGCGGACGTGGTTACTAAATGCCATCGCAGGCATCACCTGGCGGCGATCGTTGGAACTAATATAGCGTTATCAAACTAACCTACAAATTTTAGCTTACATAAGTGTCGTTAGTGGAAGATTCTTTTTTATGCCATAAATGTATGACATGGGACCGCCGGCTTTACTTCCCCTCCGAAGGAAGGCATAGGCTACTGAGGTACTTTTAACGCTCTTAAAAAATGCGACGACTTTGGCCGGGTTTGAGCCTGCGATCTTGGGCATAGAGGCTCAGCATGCTACCAACTACGCATGCCGCACAGTTACCAACCGTATATATTTGAATTACCCCACACTACTAATTTCCCTATAACAGACAAAACTCCAGGAATATCGGCCTTGTGAACTTAGTTTCAGATCACCCCTCGTACGTAAGTTCATAAAAATACTGACTGAAAAAAAGGACGATCACTTGAAAAATTCAACATTACTTTCATTTGAATCATACATATGAAAGGCCTAACATAAGTTACTATTTATAGAATGGAAGTAAGGTTTCCAGGATGTATTATCAATCTTCATGCCATAGTTTCACTTAACGATAGCGATTCTTAGACATGATGCTGTTTCCCGCGGAAAGATGTGCGCGCCACCATTTTCGATCAGAGCCACTGCCCTAGCAACATCTTCAGGACTCAAGCGCATATTCGTTTCTGAATTGCACGAGAACAACTGTGGATATGGCTGTATTGATCTTTTCCTATGCCAACACGTGGCAAAATAAAAAAGAATAAATCACTGCATTGTTGACGATAGCGATGGCGCGCACATCTTTCCGCGGGAAACAGCATCATGTCAAAGAATCGCTATCGTTAAGTGAAACAATGGTTGGTTGCTTGGTTCTTAAGTTTTTTTTTAAGCGTATGGCTTTTAGTGCCGGGAGTGTCTGAGGACATGTTCGGCTCGCCAGTTTTTGTAGCTGCTTCGAGACGGACACCCAATGGGTGAGCTACAAGTACCGTTGGGGAGGAAAGTGGAAATGAAAGGTCGAGGAGTTGGAAGGTAGCGGCTGTGGCCAATAGTTAGGGACCAACCCCGGCATTTGCCTGGAAGGAAGATGGGAAACCACAGAAGACCATCTTCAAGGTTGCCGGCTGGGGGATTCGAACCTCCTCGCCTCCCGGATGTGAGCGACTGCCAGCAGTCATGCCGTAACGACTAACTCACCCGGTGGTTCTTAAGTTTAGGGGCTGCGACAATGCGGTCATGTAGCCCCGTGTACTTTGGGTGTGTGTAGAATCTGTCTGATAACCGGTGTTAATTGTGATGACTGTATTAGTGTGTGTTATCTGTTTTTTTTTTAATTAACTACAGACTGCAACTTAGAATTTTTCAAATAGTTCCTACATTTGCCGCCAAGCACCACCGTCAACGACTACTAGGCCAAATTCATAACTTAGCTACTAGACGTCACCGTAGTCGGCTCTTGGCAACGAACGTAGAAACCTAAGAGCGTTGTTTACATTTCTAACCTATCCAATTTAGCTTCACACAGGTGTAATTAGTGGAAGATTCTTTAACATGCCATAAATCTATGACATGGGACCGCCGGCTTTACTTCCCCTCCGAAGGAAGACATACCGAGGGATTTTTAACGCTCTTAAAAATCCGACGGCTTCAGCCGAGTTTGTAAGTGAAACAATGAATTGAAGAATGATAATACATCCAGGAAACCAATTAACCTTACTTCCATGCTATAAACAGTAACTTATGTTCAAATTTTCTCAGGTGATCGTTTTTGTTGTTGTTGTTGTTGTTTTGTTTTGCCGGCCAGTGTATGTTATTATTGAGCAGTAAACGGCGGCACACAAAATAAACTAACAAAATTGAGCGTTGAATATACGATTGAGAAAATCTGGTCCGTTACAGAGCAAGTGTTGGTTCTCATAGGCAGAGCTTTTACTGAAATTAAAGCCGTGTTTTACTCATGTGCAAGCTTGGAGCTTGTTTACCAAATTGGACGGGACGAATTCTCCTGGAAGTGGCCCATTATTTTTGCACATGGACGTCGTAAAACTCACGTTGTGTTACGAGGAATTACGCTGCATTATTAATTGCGCTTTCTACTTTCTTTCTCTTCAACATAGCGCCTCGCTACCTCTTGCGCTGCTGCCGTCCCTCGGCATTAAATTTACAAGCTCCAGCCTGCGCTGTGTGATCAGCAGGGAACAGATTTAAAATATGAAATCACCAGTGGCGAAAAGCTGAAGGAAGTAGGATACTTCTGTTACTTAGGAAGCAAAATAACCAGTGATGGACGAAGCAAAGAAGATATAAAAAGTAGTTTGGCTCTGGCAAAGAAAGCATTTCTTCAAAAATATGAATCTGTTGGCATCGAATATTGTCACTGTTCATTTTTAGGTTACTTTTAGGTTTGTAGCATGGCCACATCTTGGTGCTGGGTCATGGCAGGGAATCTAGTGCATGGAGCTATGAGATTCTTTGTAATGGTAGTAGGGAGGGGGGGGGGGGGGCGCATGCTCATTTGAGTTCCTTATCTGCAAAGATGCCAATTTTTTTCTGATTCTTATTGTTTTCATGATTGGGTTGTGTAAAATTATATAAAGGGGATAGGCTATGTTTTGTGGAGATGAAGGGAAGTCTGAGTATCTTGCTGCAGAGATTGGAATAAATAAGAAAGAGGATCTTTTATATGAAAGTTGTAGTAGGGATTCATTGAGAATAAGAGGCCTATGATGTTTTTGCCATAAGCAAGTCGTATTGTGTTCCTGCCCGGGAGGAGAGATTTCGTGCTCTCTATTTCATCCTCATTGTGTAAATGAGTGGTGCACAATGATATTTGTTTGTGTTGAAGAGTGAACACAATATAGATTTAGTTATTTGAAGTAATTTTTTAAAGCCTTTGTCTGGAGCGTAGCGCTCTATGGAAGTGGAACTTGGACTGTTGGTGCAACAGAAATGAGGAGAATTGGAGCATTTAAAATGTGGTGTTACAGGAGAACGATGAAGATCAGATGGGTAGATAGGGTTAAAAACGAAGAGGGATTAAGACGAGTGGGAGGGGAGAGATGTTTCTGGCGACTGCTAATGAAGAGAAGAGATAGGTTGGTAGGACACATACTAAGACACCCAGGAATAGCAAGCAGAGTTATGGAAGGAAGGGTCGAGGACAAAAACTGTAGGGGTAGACCAAGGTTAGAATATGTTAAACAAATTGCCTCGGATGTAGGTTGTGGTAGCTATGTAGAGATGAAACGATTAGCTCAGGACAGGGAAGCATGGAGAGCTGCATCAACCAGTCAAAAGTTGTTTTAAAGGGCCTAACATCGAGGTAATAATAATAATAATATCGTATGGCCTCGGGTGCCTGGTGAAAGCTTTGTTAATTGACACCCAGAGGGTAGCTTGCATGTCGAATTTCGTCATTCCTTTGAACGCTATGAAAGTCAAGGAGGTTAGATATCTAAACTCCTTGACACTACTGCAGCGCTTTCAAGTAGAGAATGGAGGAACTTTGTGTTGGCGGAAAATCCCGAGATTAATTTTGCCATTGAACACGGCCTACTGAATTCAAATGGGTTATTTAACATGCCAACAACGTATGACATGAGTATCGTGATTTTTGTCGCCTTCAAAAATCACTTACCATGGCCAGGGGCGAACCTGCAATCTTGGGGTTGGTAGTCCGACACTATAACCACTCACCCACCGTGGCAAGCTATTTCAACCAAATGATTATAGAACACTATTTACATTTCAGTTAGAATTCCAAGATCTACGTTCCCTAACTTAAGAAGGCAATCACTGAGAATTGGATCATCATTCGCTGTGATGTGTTTTGGCAAGTGGCTACTGTGAATGTTGCACCATAAGGGCAATTGTTTGTTGTTGCTCTCAAAGGAAAGACCTCAGAAAGTTAAAATAATATGAAACAGGCGTCACAGTGGCCAAAATGTGAAGTGGACAGCAATTATGGAGCGTATTTTCCTACAGCAACAGTATCTAAAAATCGCACACTTCGTACATCTTTTTAAAGAAATTATAGATATTTATGAAATTAGAGTGCAATACGTCACTGTGAACCCATGTACCATTGGTTCAAGGGGTCGAATCCATGTTTTATTGGTGAAAGAAGGGAGGAAAGATACAGTCTTCAGCGGAACATAGAAAGATTTTATACAAGAGGACTGGTTTAATGTTGTGCAATAGTAAGAGCCCAGGTGGCTCCAGGAAATGATATCACGCGTGACGCACCGATAAGGAGCGATCATGGCTATAATTAGAACGAGAGGAACTTTCCGTTCGGAGTGAGCGAGATGAGGTTTCGGAAATTGATCTTACGCAGCAGTAAATCGGCAACCGCGCTGTTATGCAAGAAGAGGAATAATTAGATTTAAGCCATTTGCGAACATAAAAGTAATAAAAGAAATACATGATTGTGAATCATTTTGGAATAGGGATTTTTGTGTGGGGAAAGATGGTATAATAATTGCACAGGAAAGAAGTGCAAAAGTGGCATTATGTCATTAAAAGATCCCCGAGACCCGAGGTGGTAGGGATTACAAATAAAACTCCACACCCACGTATCTGAAGAGCAAATATTATTTAATATCTCAGAATTGTACGATCGATTTTCATGTGCAAAGAAGTCAGTTTACGTTTAGAAAACGAGCTTTCCAGAGATATAATTTTTAAAAGTGAGCGACTATTGCTTCAAAAGTTAGTTATGAAAAAGACGAGGATTTTATCTTTTTGTAGCCAAAAAGTATAAATGTCCTGGCAGAGCCAGACCAATCATGCAGTCTACGAGCACTCCGTGAGCGGAGGTGCTGCATCACATCGTGCAGTTTCCGACAGCCCGAGGGCGTCGCTGTATCGACAACCAACCAGTTCCGTGAGCGCCGAGACGCTGCACGAGGAAGCATCAAGTATCATCACAGTATCGCCGTGTGAAGACTTAGGAAAATCCTAGTACAGGATTTAGATCAGCAAGCGTCAGTCTTTATAGTGAAAAGTTCAGTATTACAGTCAAAGTAGGCTGCGAACTTAAAGAACAGGCGATAGGTCTTCAAATAACAGTTCAGTTAGACGAAGGAAAGTATCATAACGTTTTGAAGTACCAATAATAGTGAAACAAACATTTCTAGCAAAGTTAAGGAACCCGATCAGGGTCAGACGAAATAAGTAACGCCTAGTGTACCGGAAAGATAGGAACTAGCGCGCCGAATAATAAGATATGAGAATTTAATACCAGACGTTGTCTACAGGAGACAAGCGAACAGTAACAAGCAATAAGTTACGAAACTAAGGAATAGCAGTAAATGCTAGGGAGGTAGGAAGGTCACCGATAAAGTATTCGAGAGGCCGTAAACAGGATAGACTTTAGCTAGACAAACCAAATAGTGTCTAGAAAGAAACGACTTCGAGCTAGTAAAAAAAGAAGCCGACAGTCAGAAACCCGGATCTGAAGAAATTACCGTTCCAGGGAGGGGAGATTGATTGAGACTTTCATCATCTTGCCAGATAGGGAGCCAACGTCTAAGAGTGTCAACCCTTGGAAACGGGAAAGAAGGAATCACGTGTGTAAGGCAAAAAGCAAAGCCTTAGTGATTAAAAGCAGTGTAATATAGTAAAATTTGTGTTAGTGTAAAAATTTTTAGTGAATTTATTTGTGTATGATAAAAGAATACAAAATTGTATTCAATATGTTACCAGTGTCGAAGGTAAATAATGTGTATGTGTATCAAGAAGTGTCAGTGTGTGAAATGGGATTAGGGAAGATGGCTTAAACACATTGAGTGGGCAAAAATGAAACATCGCTGGAAAATACGGTCGGTGACCGTCATATCATGTGAGTAACCATTTCATTATGTTATGTGTTGGGGAATATTTGCGTACAATCCACCTGAGAATGAAAAAATAGGGATGTTTTTGAATAACAAATAACAGAATAATAGCGCGATCTGAACGATTTGAAATGAGAAAGTATAAAATAATTATGTGAAATAAATAAATCCCGTGGGGGTAATGTATGAAATAAAATATCAGTGTAGTTGATAAATGATTTAAATATGTGAAAGCAAGCGTAATAATAATAATAATAACAATGATATAAATGAATAAAGATTATGTTGAATTATAGAAAAGTAGTAGCTTATGAGCTCCTTTAAAGAATTAATACATGTTGTGAACACATGTTCTTAAGATAAAGCGATTATTGTACGGGAGAGGATTAATATAAAATTGAGATGTATAATCAAATGTTGATTTTTGAATTTATCATTTCATTGAAGGCAACTTGGCTCAATAATATGTAAGCGCTGTGAAGCGCATTAAAGAATTTTGTTACGCTAGGAATGCGTTAAATATACTCGGTAACACTAATTATGAAGGGCAGTTGGTCGTGGTAATTGAGCTATGGTAAGTCCTCTAAATAGTGATGTGATCACGAGGCCATGTGTGTATTGTGTTGTAAAAGGGTGCGAAATATTTATTGTATAATAAGCGCAGGTTCAAGGAAAAGGCCACCCTAAGTCGCAAATGTTATAAGTCCTCCAGTATGGGATATGGTTCCCGAGGCAATTGAAAGAGTCGAACCTAGATTCGTCTATTGTTGAAGCCCCTAAATATTTGTTGTTGTATTGAATTACTCTTACCCACCAATGAGGATACTTCATAATTAATACATGCCGAGTTTAAGAGAATAGGTTTTGTGAACCTAAATATGTTGTTAAAATAAAATAATGAAAGCCTTGCTTGTTCAAAGAACTACATTTAAGAAACAGCTGTATGAAGCTAAGATTCGCTCGTCCCGTGTGGGCGAAGACCGTGAAGTCTCCCTCCCCGCAATAAATCACGCTAAGTGGCCAGGCCAGACCCTTACTATTCATGTTGTGGTAGGTCTGAAGAGCCGTCCGTTTGAAGTTATAGTACACAGAAGTGTTAAGAGTTGTTTTAACGACCCGGTCTTCGAACCGAGGTTCTTGTAGATGAAGATTACCGCTTGCAAGTTCAGATCGTTGCTTTCTATGGATATGATGGTCTTTTAAGACAAATAATGATAAATCCCTAATGTAATATTATATAATGTAGTGATTCACGAGTTTAGTGAAGACAATTAGATTCCGGGAGTGATCTTAATTTTTGACGTGTTCAAGTAGTCTTCTATAACTCGGGAGTACGCAAATGTTTCCCAATTACGGTAGTGAATTGTTGACTTGAGGGAGGTGGTAACCTAAGAACATTGTGAAAGCCCAAAGTTTAAGTAAAGGAGTAACAGTACTTTAATAAGAATTATATATTATTTTAATTATAAAATACTCATATAATAGGTAGTGATGTGTTGAAAACAAGGATAACACAGTTTATATTGAAAAGTATCGAGCCTATTGGAGCTCTTGATTGTATTGGAATTTTAAAAAGACACTATATGGAAGTGAAAAGAAATATGAGTTTGTTGGTTTATGAGAAACCATTTATTATGGTTTAACCTTTGTTTTATTATGTATTCCTTGTTCACTCTGAACAAGTTAGAATTATGGGTCAGTATTTTATTTGTTTAATTTGTTGTAGCGCCATATATTTGGTTAATTAAATGTTTTATAGTAGGAGTTGATTTTGTTTATTTTTTTGGAAGTGTATCCTCTAATTAATCCAAAATGTGTAAGTCACAGAGTGGGAGAACATACCATAACCCCGAAAATCCCGATTTGAGCATTGCTGGCATACTGTGATTTGCATATTTCATGCTGAAAAGGGACCAACTGCAAATGTCTATTCTCTTTCATTTGAATGCCCATTTGACACGATCGGTTGCTTGTGAGCGCCACCGCAGGAGGCATCTATACTACTGAAATAATATTATGATATGTGTCAATGCTGTAAGCTATACAGTATAGGCTACTTTCAATAGTATATGAAATCACTTAAATCATTTGTACTAACCTTGTATAAAAAATCCACAGCTTGCTTCCAGTCTCCGACCAGGTCAGGAATGGAATGAATGAAGCCCTCATCTAGCGGCGAGGATATGGACTGTGCCGGCTGCCGAGGCCTGACGCACTCCTCTGGGGCAATGATGAAATGAATGACAGATGAAATGAAATGATAGTGGAGAGTGTTGCTGGAATAAAATTCACAGGGAAAACCGGAGTACCCAGAGAAAAACCTGTAGGCCTCCGTTTTGTCCAGCACAGATCTCACATGGAGTGACCGGGATTTGAACCACGGACCCAGCGGTGAGAGGCCGGCGTGCTGCCGCCTAAGCCACGGAGGCTTCCACTAACCTTGTATAAAATATTATTAATAGAGAAACAGGTCATTTACTGGCCTCTTGAGTTAAAGCACAGAGTTATAACCTACAAGCAAGTTTGCCATTAAATTATGTGCACTTTAACATCCCACACATCCCACAGGAGGCGAACGTAACGGGCTGCTTATATAGGGCTCGCGAGGGACCTCGCGCCACCAGTCGACGGAACGAATTAGAAATTCACGAGTCTTGAGGGGGTGATCAAGTTGTCAAGACTTGATGAAGTTGAGTGAGCGAACTGAGATAACTTGAATTTAAGGGAGTCATTGCCGTGTTTTTCATAAGAGAACAGGACATAAACATTCTCATCCTTAAAATAGTACAGTAAGTGTGCACAATATAATTATGTTACTCCATGTTATTTGAAATTTGCCAGTTTGCCATCTCTTGATGAATGCAGTGCATTTGCATTTGTATGTTGGCACAGGCTAGAGTAAAATGTGGCGTTTCACCGATGTCTCAGTCTCACTCAAGGCTGTGTTTATATGGAAGCTACTAAGGTATGGGTGGTGCTTAGCAATGACATTCAGGGTACAGTCAGTGACTGTGGACGCTGTGAAAGGTTCTACTCATTGGGGTAATTCCACTGTTCTGACTCAATGAGGAAAGCCATGCCAAACTACCTCACTCCTCTTCTTGCCTAGTACGCCTCAATATGGCGCTGCCTTGGGTTTTTGTGGGTATCAAACAGACGTGTTATTTTACCGAGAAACTGTATTTCAAAGAGATAAAACACATTGCCATAACAGAAGACTAACCTTAGGCTATTTTTCCACAAAGTCACCACGGACATTGATATATTTGTCGTACTTTGAACTCAGTTTCAAGAAACCCTCCTGCTAAAATTAATTGCACAATTTGAAATTTTTCCAGATGTGTGAGCTGGGATCTTTCCATGTCCTTGAGGCGACCTTGGGGTACAGAGTAAAGTGGTTCAACCTTGTCTCATCCGCCGTGATGATCATAAACAGGTGACTTGGATGTTTCCATGTCCTTGAGGTGACCTTGGGGTACAGAGTAAAGTGGTTCAACCTTGTCTCATCCGCCGTGATGATCTTAAACAGGTGACTTGGTTGTTTCCATGTCCTTGAGGCGGCCTTGTGGTACAGAGTAAAGTGGTTCAACCTTGTCTCATCCGCCGTGATGATCTTAAACAGGTGACTTGGTTGTTTCCATGTCCTTGAGGTGACCTTGGGTACAGAGTAAAGTGGTTCAACCTTGTCTCATCCGCCATGATGATCTTAAACAGGTGACTTGGATGTTTCCATGTCCTTGAGGTGACCTTGGGGTACAGAGTAAAGTGGTTCAACCTTGTCTCATCCGCGATGATGATCTTAAACAGGTGACTTGGATGTTTCCATGTCCTTGAGGCGGCCTTGTGGTACAGAGTAAAGTGGTTCAACCTTGTCTCATCCGCGATGATGATCTTAAACAGGTGACTTGGATGTTTCCATGTCCTTGAGGCGGCCTTGTGGTACAGAGTAAAGTGGTTCAACCTTGTCTCATCCGCCATGATGATCTTAAACAGGTGACTTGGATGTTTCCATGTCCTTGAGGTGACCTAGGGGTACAGAGTAAAGTGGTTCAACCTTGTCTCTTCCGCCGTGATGATGTTAAACAGGTGACTTGGATGTTTCCATGTCCTTGAGGCGACCTTGGGGTACAGAGTAAAGTGGTTCAACCTTGTCTCATCCACCGTGATGATCTTGCACAGGTGACTTGGATGTTTCCATGTCCTTGAGGCGGCCTTGGGGTACAGAGTAAAGTGGTTCAACCTTGTCTCATCCCCCGTGATGATCTTAAACAGGTGACTTGGATGTTTCCATGTCCTTGAGGTGACCTAGGGGTACAGAGTAAAGTGGTTCAACCTTGTCTCATTCGCCATGATGATGTCAAACAGGTGACTTGGATGTTTCCATGTCCTTGAGGCGACCTTGGGGTACAGAGTAAAGTGGTTCAACCTTGTCTCATCCACCATGATGATCTTGCACAGGTGACTTGGATGTTTCCATGTCCTTGAGGCGGCCTTGCGGTACAGAGTAAAGTGGTTCAACCTTGTCTCATCCCCCGTGATGATCTTGAACAGGTGACTTGGATGTTTCCATGTCACTGAGGCGACCTTGGTGTACAGAGTATAGTGGTTCAACCTTGCCCCATCCCCCGTGATGATCTTGAACAGGTGACTTGGATGTTTCCATGTCCTTGGGGCGGCCTTGGGGTACAGAGTAAAGTGGTTCAACCTTGTCTCATCCCCCGTGATGATCTTGAACAGGTGACTTGGATGTTTCCATGTCACTGAGGCGACCTTGGTGTACAGAGTATAGTGGTTCAACCTTGCCCCATCCCCCGTGATGATCTTGAACAGGTGACTTGGATGTTTCCATGACCTTGAGACGACCTTGGGGTACAGAGTAAAGTGGTTCAACCTTGCCCCATCCCCCGTGATGATCTTGAACAGGTGACTTGGATGTTTCCATGTCCTTGAGGCGACCTTGGGGTACAGAGTAAAGTGGTTCAACCTTGTCTCATCCGCCATGATGATCTTAAACAGGTGACTTGGATGTTTCCATGTCCTTGAGGCGACCTTGGGGTACAGAGTAAAGTGGTTCAACCTTGTCTCCTCCGCCGTGATGATCTTGAACAGGTGGCTTGGATGTTTCCTTGTCACTGAGGTGACCTTGGGGTACAGATTAAAGTGGTTCAATCTTGTCTCATCCGCCATGATGATCTTAAACAGGTGACTTGGATGTTTCCAATTCCTTGAGGCGACCTTGGGGTACAGAGTAAAGTGGTTCAACCTTGTCTCATCCGCCATGATGATCTTAAACAGGTGACTTGGATGTTTCCATGTCTTGAGGCGACCTTGGGGTACAGAGTAAAGTGGTGTAACCATGTCGCATCCGCCGTGATGATCTTGAACAGGTGACTTGGATGTTTCCATGTCCTTGAGGCGACCTTGGAGCACAGAGTAAAGTGGTTCGACCTTGTCTCATCCACCGTGATGATCTTGAACAGGTGACTTGGATGTTTCCATGTCCTTGAGGTGACCTTGGGGTACAGAGTAAAGTGGTTCGACCTTGTCTCATCCACCGTGATGATCTTGAACAGGTGACTTGGATGTTTACATGTCCTTGAGGTGACCTTGGGGTACAGAGTAAGGTGGTTCAACCTTGTCTCATCCGCCATGATGATCTTAAACAGGTGACTTGGATGTTTCCATGTCCTTGAGGTGACCATGGGGTACAGAGTAAAGTGGTTGAACCTTGTCTCATCCGCCATGATGATATTAAACAGGTGACTTGGATGTTTCCATGTCCTTGAGGCGACCTTGGGGTACAGAGTAAAGTGGTTCGACCTTGTCTCATCCACCGTGATGATCTTGAACAGGTGACTTGGATGTTTCCATGTCCTTGAGGCGACCTTGGGGTACAGAGTAAAGTGGTTCAACCTTGTCTCATCCACCGTGATGATCTTGCACAGGTGACTTGGATGTTTCCATGACCTTGAGGCGACCTTGGGGTACAGAGTAAAGTGGTTCAACCTTGTCTCATCCGCCGTGATGATCTTAAACAGGTGACTTGGATGTTTCCATGTCACTGAGGCGACCTTGGGGTACAGAGTAAAGTGGTTCAACCTTGTCTCATCCGCCGTGATGATCTTGAACAGGTGACTTGGATGTTTCCATGTCCTTGAGGCGACCTTGGGGTACAGAGTAAAGTGGTTCAACCTTGTCTCATCCGCCGTGATGATCTTGAACAGGTGACTTGGATGTTTCCATGTCCTTGAGGCGACCTTGGGGTACAGAGTAAAGTGATTCAACCTTGTCTCATCCACCGTGATGATCTTGAACAGGTGACTTGGATGTTTCCATGTCCTTGAGGTGATCTTGGGGTACAGAGTAAAGTGGTTCAACCTTGTCTCATCCGCCATGATGATCTTAAACAGGTGACTTGGATGTTTCCATGTCCTTGAGGCGACCTTGGGGTACAGAGTAAAGTGGTTCGACCTTGTCTCATCCCCCGTGATGATCTTGAACAGGTGACTTGGATGTTTCCATGTCCTTGAGGCGACCTTGGGGTACAGAGTAAAGTGGTTCAACCTTGTCTCATCCACCGTGATGATCTTGCACAGGTGACTTGGATGTTTCCATGACCTTGAGGCGACCTTGGGGTACAGAGTAAAGTGGTTCAACCTTGTCTCATCCGCCGTGATGATCTTAAACAGGTGACTTGGATGTTTCCATGTCACTGAGGCGTCCTTGGGGTACAGAGTAAAGTGGTTCAACCTTGTCTCATCCGCCGTGATGATCTTGAACAGGTGACTTGGATGTTTCCATGTCCTTGAGGCGACCTTGGGGTACAGAGTAAAGTGATTCTACATTGTCTCATCCTCCGTGATGATCTTAAACAGGTGACTTGGATGTTTCCATGTCCTTGAGGCGACCTTGGGGTACAGAGTAAAGTGATTCTACATTGTCTCATCCCCCGTGATGATCTTGAACAGGTGACTTGGATGTTTCCATGTCCTTGAGGCGACCTTGGGGTACAGAGTAAAGTGATTCTACATTGTCTCATCCCCCGTGATGATCTTGAACAGGTGACTTGGATGTTTCCATGTCCTTGAGGCGACCTTGGGGTACAGAGTAAAGTGTTTCTACATTGTCTCATCCGCCGTGATGATCTTGAACAGGTGACTTGGATGTTTCCATGTCCTTGAGGCGACCTTGGGGTACAGAGTAAAGTGATTCTACATTGTCTCATCCGCCGTGATGATCTTGAACAGGTGACTTGGATGTTTCCATGTCCTTGAGGCGACCTTGGGGTACAGAGTAAAGTGATTCTACATTGTCTCATCCGCCGTGATGATCTTGAACAGGTGACTTGGATGTTTCCATGTCCTTGAGGCGACCTTGGGGTACAGAGTAAAGTGATTCTACATTGTCTCATCCACCGTGATGAGCTTGAACTTACGTAACATAATCAGTCCTACCTCAAACCATTGGCTACCGCTGTTGTCAGCGCGTTAGCACTCTGGACCACTGTGACTGGTAATAATAATAATAATACTTTTTACGAGAGAATGTGGAAACTCTTGTATGAGACGCTTGTGGGTGTCCACACTCGACAAGGGTGTGGGATTCTTACCCACTAAAAACTACACAACCTTCTCCCACGACGTGTTATCCACCCCGGAACTGCGGCGTCGTGCGTGAAGCCGTTTATGCTTCTTCCTTTCTTTCAATTCACCTTTATCGCTCATAAGCATCTTTTCTATAAATCAAGAAATTGAAATACCAGGAAATTCATTACCAGTTCTCTGAATGAGCACATATTGTCTTAAATGTAGCATAAACATTCAGTATTAAAGTACAATAGCTCCAACTTGTTATCACATAGTACAGAATCAAATACTGCGTATAGGCTAATGTTGAAGAAAGATATATTATATTCGACTTTTAGTAACCGACTACAGTGGCTATGCTCGCTAAAGCGCAGCGTTAGGTCATGGGGCCAAGCTCTCTGGTGACTCGGTAGACGCGTGGGTTTGAGCCCCGCTGTCGGTCATCCTTGAAATGGTTTTCTGTGATTTCCCCATTTTCAACTCCAGGCAAGTGCTGGGACGGTACCTACTGACAGGCCACGGCCGCTTCCTCCCACATACTTGTCCACTTTCATCCTTTCTACTCATCTCTCATTCTGATGCGCAGCTCGCTCACGGGCGTCGACTAGAAAGACCTGCACTCGGCCTCTCAAGAGGCCACACGAAAACAATACTGACTATGAGACTGTATGCCGAGACAAGGGTCTTCAACATTAAACAATTGTGAAAATGAAAATCCACAGCCTGCTTCCAGTCTCCGACCGGGTCAGGAATGGAATGAATGAAGCCCCCATCTAGCGGCGAGGATATGAACTGTGCCGGCTGCCGAGGCCTGACGTACTCCTATGGGGCAATGATTAAATGAATGGCAGAAAAAATGAAATGATAGTGGAGAGTATTGCTGGAATGAAATTTTGACAGGGGAAACCGAGTACCCGAAGAAAAACCTGTCTGCCTCCGTTTTGTCCAGCACAGATCTCAAATGGATTGACCCGGATTTGAACTACGGACCCGGCGGTGAGAGCCCGGCGTGCTGCCGCCTAAGCCACGGAGACTTTCGTGTGCTTTTGAAATATATAAATACATTTTTAAAGATAGAAATAGAATCCAAGTTGTAAATCACGGGTATGAAACCAGAAGTATTACATCGAACACTCTGTTATATATCAACTTAAGTTTTTTTTTTTTTTAGTCGTTTACTCTCCAGGTTGGTGGAACCCACGGACTCAGCGAGGAAACTCACCACTACCGCCTCTACGGGCAGTGTCCTAGAGCTGGGAACATCGAATCGGAAGGGATACAACTGGTGAGGTGGGATTGGCACCTCGCACAGGCTGCGTCACCTGCAAAGCGAATAGGGGCCTCATGAGGGAAGGGAAGGGATGGTTAGGATGGATAGACAAGGAAGAGGGAAGGAGGCGGCCGTGGCCTTGAAGAAGGTACTGTACCTTCATTCTCATGACCGGAATGCCTTTATGGGAAGGTAATATGTTCTTTTTCTGTTAACAAGAATGGCGAGACAGGATCATATGTTTCGCGACCCACAAGTTGACTTGGGATAGCGATCTCGACGAGAGAAGCGGGGCGCATGCGTTGCTTGTACTGTCGTCACAGCTGTTTGGTTAGAAGTATTGATTATTTTATCGATTAGCAACAAGAGATAGACTATGCTTTTGTGGTAGGGAATTCAAGTCTTTTATACGTTCGGGCATAGTTTAACATGTCTGTAATTATAGCAGGTGTTGGATTATTAACTTATTTCATTTAATTGTACTCTTAGGAACCCGGAAATAAGATATTTGCATCTTATCAGTTCCTATTTTGAGCACTCGTGGCGCGACGGTTGGTGACCTCGCAGTCGCGACGTGGCTTGAAAAACGGAGAGGGTAGATTGATTTAAGCCACGCACGAATACACATGTTTGGAGATATACCGGTGACCGGCGGCGAAACGTCACGTGCACCGTGAGTGAAAGTTTGTCTTGAGTAGTGTACTATCATTGTACCGAGGAGAGTTACCTTAGTGTCGGAAAGGACTCCAATTTTAGTTCTGGTTAGGAAATGGCAATCGAAATGAAAACGCAGTTTGTCTTAATAGATAGCTGTTCATTATAGGCCAGCCATATAGTGTTCGCATGAAAGGTGGATACTTGCTTTAACAAGAACACAGTCATAATGTTCTTTCAGTAGACATTCTTCGCATTGGAACGGGCTGCAACGATACACTTACTTCGTGTGTGTTGTCAGAACAATTAGCACCTTCGTTTGATAAGTATTTCTCAATACAAGTGCTTGGATATTGTATATTCTTTTTATATTTATATTTGGCCTAACTCATATGTCTGTGATCTTGCAACTATGTTGAGCAAGTTCTTGTCGAGAGGAAAGGCTGTCATGAACTTAAGTGACTTGAGCATGTGCGGCTAGATGTTTTAAACATGAGTGTCACTATCCGAGCGAAGTTACGTGCATTCCATTGCTATACGTCGCACGGCCCGTGCTGGTGATTGCGAACACAGCTGTTGTTTGGCAGTACAGTGTGTATCAAAATGATCCGATCACGCGGGGCCGATGAACTTTGGTTTTCGGGCCGATGTAGACAGCATTGCGTGCTGCGGTTGATGGGACGTTATCCGAAGATGAAAGAAACTGTCGTTGGTATTAGAGTGGAACATTCAGTCTGGATGGGCGATGTCTGGAGATCCAGGGTTCGTTTCTCGCTTTCCGGGACAGTGAAGACTTCCATTGTTTGCATGGAGGGTACAGTCACATTGGACATGACTGTGTCGTGTCGAGATCTACAAGAATCATCTAAGGTACTGGATTAACCATCATCAATTGTAGCTAAGCATGTTCATTCTAACGTTACCTCCCTGCCACACTTATTTTCTTTTTGGGAATTTTTGTAAAATGTCTAAGAATGGAGTTTAGGCTTGATTCCAGTGTCAAGACTGATTCTATTCTGGACAGGGTCTTGATTCTACAAAAAGGATGCACCCATTGTAATTAATTGCATTATAGTGTAATTTTCTATTGATTACTGTAAATTCAAATTAATTTTCTGGGGATTTATTTAATGTAGAGAAGAGGAACTTTAGGCCACTCAGAATTAATCAGTTTTCGCGTTTGATTTATATTGAAAATGAACTATAGTTTTATGCCTTCATATGACATTATTCGAGCTTGAGTAGACTCATTTTGGAGTTTTTACTTCCGTAAGCCTATTGTAGAGGGCTGTTATACGCTCAAAAGTGAAATTTCAGTACTCAAGTTGATTTTCGAATATTGCAGTAAGCTGTAGGAAGCGAGTTCAGTGAAGAAAGCGGATTTGCTTTGATTTGCAATCTTGACTTGATCCAATTTCTTTCTAACGTTTTTTTTTGTGATCTTACATCACGTTTGCTTTAATAGATTCGATCAAGATCCATTATTAATGGACTAGACAGATGTCTTAAACACAATTTGAAGACATTTGAATACATTCACCCTATGTTATTAACGCGAATCCCAGACTAGATTTATGTGGAAGTAGATATATCGACAAAAATGTAATTGTTATTTAACCCTTACTAAAAGCTATGCATATTGATCGTAAATAATAATTTAACAGTGATTAATTGAATTGTAAAGAAACTTGTATAAATTTAGCAACAATATTTCACTGTGAATGTGACTTGTAAATTAAGCTGAATTTTTGTCCACTAAGAAAGATAACTAGTTGAAGCGCTAAAGAGATAATAGTAATGCCTGATAATATGAATAAGATGAATGCTTAATATAGCATGATATTGAATGGCAAAGCCATGTTGAGACTAATGTCCTTGATTCTTAAAAGGATATTCAATGGAATATTCCAAGTTGTAATATAGAGAGTAATCCACTCAGATAGATTGTGAAATTAGGGCAATTTACTTCACTATCAGTTCAAGTAAATAATTTGTTGTGAAATTCATGCATTTCAGGCATGTTGAAATAAACCTATATGGTAAAATTTTCGATTATTTGTATCAATGCAATGCTTAACAGGCGTTTTAAGAATCACTAATTCCAGTCTGGCGAGGACAGTTCATTTGAAGGGTGTTAAAATTAAAAGAAAGAATTAAATTTTTGACTTAGCTTCATTGTTCGGTCAAAAGAGATGAATAAAATCAAAATCAAATAAAAGAAAACCAGCAAACATAAATATAATAAATTATGTGGAAGATGTCACTTCTGAATCCTATAAAAAGAAACACGCTAAGAAGGTGTTGCGAAAATGACTGTACCTTTGTAATATAGCTTTAAATATTTTTTTTTCAGGGTATAAATTGATATGTATTGTAAATATGAAAATTTCCAGGCTTTACTTTTAAATGTTGCTATTGCTATCAGCATCTATGTTGGAATATACACTTGATTGGTGTTCACCATTTTTGGGTAAAATGCTGTCAATTACATTGATGAATGTGGGGCTAATTTTTTTTTTCTCCATGTTCATGAAACTTCGGATGGAAGTTGGGCACTTTGCTGTGAAGTATAGTATAGTGACTTACACTATATTTTCTTTTTCTGAATAAAATTTTCTTTGATCAGTTTAAAATATTCGAAGTGTGATACTTTATAGAAACGATAAGAGACCACGTTAAGAAGGCCAGCAGTGGGTATTTCAGTGGTTTTCCCACACACCTGAGATTGCGTTCATTGTTACTCTTGTGCTTTCGAGTTTTTATGCCGTTCACCTTGGTTTTTCTTAACGTAGTCTCAGTTAGGAATTCATGTACCCCATTTCCTCGTCTCATGTTGGGTAGAATCTGGCAAATTTTATAGCCGGGATTTCCAGGCTCTACGATCCAGCTGTCTTCGTGGGATTCCAGCATGCTGATGGTAGGTATTTCGGGGACAGTACCATTCCGGAATTTGCCCGAAGACGAAGTGGGGAACCACGGAAAACCACTTCGAGGATGGCTGAGGGGGAATCGAACCCCCTCTACTCATTTGGGCCACCCGAGGCTGAGTAGACCCCGTTCCAGTCCTCGTACCACTCTTCAAATTTCGTGGCAGAGCCGGGAATCGAACCCAGGACCTCCGGGGCGGCAGCTAACCATGCTGACCGGTACGCTACGGAGGCGACTCAACTTAAGTTAAGTATTTAAATTAAATTAATTGGTACTCTGTCCGAAGACAGGTCCGAGACTCCGAAGAGGCTATCCTCAGCCGGAGTCTACGTGCGGTAGGATGGCTAGGGCTTTTCCACTCCTCCTTATGGTGGCCAACAGCGCGCAATACCTAGAACCTGCATGCCATCCATTTTCAAACCACGCCCAATGCTGCTTAACTGCGGAGTTCTCATGGGAACCTGTGTTCCTACATGACCGGGGCGTTGGCCAAGTTAAGTATAGCTAAACTTAACTTCCTGTATTTCTCAATAAATTATGTAATATTCTCCCAATTAAATTAAAAGAATTTAAAGGAAATCATGAAAACCTGAAGATGCATATCAAACATTTTCTCAGGGAAAACAAAATTAAAATTGAAAATATACTTGGGTTGTTTTTTAAGTTTTGGCACCTTAGTTATAACTGGTTTAATAACTCACTTATAAGATGGTTCCAAGTTTCACAGACCCTCGATGTAGTCCCCACCGTTGCGAACAACGTGTTCCCAGCGATGCGGAAGTCGTTGGATCCCGTTGGCACTGCCCAATCTATTGATGGTACGAAGAGAGCTCTCGGCAGCCTGCTTAACGTCTTCAATGGTACGGAAGCGCTCCCCGCGCATTGTCATCATCATCATCTTCGGGATGAGATCATAGTCGCAGGGACTGATGTCGGGAGAATATGGGGGGTGATAGAGGACCTCCCAGCCCCAGCGATCCAACAATGCCGACACAACGCCTGCTGTGTGTGCCCTACCATTGTCATGCAGAACGATGGGCGATGTAACCATGTGGTGGCGCCGTTTCCTTTCTCAGAGCTCCTCGGAGATGGTCTTGCAGAAACGAACAATAATACGCCGCATTAACGGTTTGCCCTCGGGGAACAGTATGGTGAATGATCACACCATCCCAATCATAGGCAAGAATCAACATTACCTTCACATTGGTGGGGGTTGGTCGAACTGTTTGTTTCCGTGGTGATCCGTGGTGCTGCCACTCGTTCGATTGGCGTTTTAACTGTGATTCATAAGATCTGGCCCACGTCTCGTCAATGGTTATGATACGCCGTAAGAAGGCCTCTCCTTCGCGCTCATAACGCTGCAAGTGCATACGACAAGCGTCATATCGCAGCCATTTGTGCATGTCGGTTAAGTCATGCGGAACCCATTTGGACGCAATCTTCCTAATTTTCAGTAAGTCCTTCAGGATGTGGAGGACAGTTGAATGCACCAGTCCGGTATCTTGCTCTAATTGACGAATTGTTACGTTCCGATCCACCTCTACTAACGCGGACACCATCTGTACATTGTCATCACCTACTGGTGGGTGACCAGATCGAGGCATGTGCTCCACACGTTCGCGCCCATCTCGAAAGGCTGCAACCCATCTTGCTACCGTTCTGAACGGTAACTCAGCTGCACCGCACGCTTCCTGCAATCCTCGGTGACACTGTTTAGCACAGCGACCCCTAGCACACTGAATTTCTATCCACGTTCTCTGCTCCTGCTTGGAAAACATTGCGTCTGTCTTTCGCAAGCTCTGGTCTCACACTACTCATCTAACAGGCGCGACTGCGCACGAGCGGTGGTGAGGACGGGCGAGGTCATGTGCTCTGAGGGAGGGGATGCAGGGCAGCAACCGTCGGCAAAAGTTGCAGCGCCCAACATTGTTGCAACTTGGCACTGAAGCATTGGTGCCAAAACTAAAAAACCAACCCATGCAATTAGTTGACCCTACAAGTTTATACAAAGGCAAATTCAATTTTCCTTCTTATTCATTATTTTTAGCACCTCATAAAGAATATACACACATCAAAAAAAGTTTTGCATCACCTCGGTTCCCAGATCTCCGGCATATAGACGTTGACTGTGTATATTGTATCCAAGATACAGTCCCTTTGACTGTTCATAGATGTCACTAAAACTGCTCAAAGATGTAAACAACCATGCATGAGCAGGGCCTATTAGACGGAGGGGGTACGACAGCCGATCAGTTCCAGTCATTCCACCAGGAAGAAGGTACGCTGCTCATGTTGTCTGTAGTTCTACCATGCCTAGAAGGTCAATACCGCAGTTCGATCGCGTCCGCATTGTTACTTTGTGTCAAGAAGGGCTCTCAACAAGGGAAGTTTCCAGGCGTCTCAGAGTGAACCAAAGCGATGTTGTTCGGACATGGAGGAGGTACAGAGATACAGGAACTGTCGATGACAGGCCTCGCTCAGGCCGCCCAAGGGCTACTACTGTAGTGGATGACCGCTACTTACGGATTGCCGCTCGGAGGAACCCTGACAGCAATGCCACCATGTTGAATAATGCGTTTCGTTCAGCCACAGGACGTCGTGTTTCAACTCAAACTGTGCGCAATAGGCTGCATGATGCGCAACTTCACTCCCGACGTCCATGGCGAGGTCCAGCTTTGCAACCCCGACACCATGCAGCGCGGTACAGATGGGCCCAACAACATGCTGAATGGACCCCACGGAATTGGCATCACGTTCTCTTCACCGATGAGTGTCGCATATGCCTTCAACCAGACAATCGTCGGAGACGTGTTTGGAGGCACCCTGGTCAGGCTGAACGTCTTAGACACACTGTCCAGCGAGTGCAGCAAGGTGGTGGTTCCCTGATGTTTTGGGGTGGCATTATGTGGGGCCGACGTACGCCACTGGTGGTCATGGAAGGCTCCGAAACGGCTTTACGATACCTGAATGACATCCTCCGACCCATAGTGCAACCATATCGGCAGAATATTGGAGAGGCATTTGTCTTCATGGACGACAATTCTCGACCTCATCGTGCACATCTTGTGAATGCGTTCCTTCAAGATAACGACATCGCTCGACTACAGTGGCCAGCATGTTCGCCAGACATGAACCCTATCGAACATGCCTGGGATATGTTGAAAAGGGCTGTTTATGGACGTCTTGACCCACCAACCACTCTGAGAGATTTACGCCGAATTGTCGTTGAGGAGTGGGACAATTTGGACCAACAGTGTCTTGATGAACTTGTGGATAGTATGCCACGACGAATACAGGCATGCATCAATGCAAGAGGACGTGCTACTGGGTATTAGAGGTAGTGGTGTGTACTGCAATCTGGACCACAAATGCTGAAAGTCTAGCTGTATGATGGTACAACATGCAATGTGTGGGTCTCATGAGCAATAAAACGAGCTGAAATGTTGTTTGTGTTGATCTCTATTCCCTTTGTATTTAAAGGTTCCGGAACTCTTGGAACCGAGGTGATGCAAAACTTTTTTTGATGTGTGTACATAGAACGTGTTATTCGATTAAACCATTACACAATTTTAAGAATAGTAATCAATGATATGCAAGCCTCCGTGGCTTAGGCGGCAGCACGCCGGCCTCTCACCGCTGGGTCCGTGGTTCAAATCCCGGTCACTCCATGTGAGATCTGTGCTGGACAAAACGGAGGCAGACAGGTTTTTCTCCGGGTACTCCGGTTTTCCCTGTCACGATTTCATTCCAGCAACACTCTCCACTATCATTTCATTTCATCTGTCATTCATTTAATCATTGCCCCAGAGGAGTGCGTCAGGCCTCGGCAGCCGGCACGTTCATATCCTCGCCACTAGATAGGTGCTTCATTCATTCCATTCCTGACCCGGTCGGAGACTGGAAGCAGGCTGTGGATTTTCATTTCAATCAATGATATGCATGGCACAAGGTTTTACATATGTGATTACTCTTCCTGCTCATGAACTTCTAGTGGTGTCTTCTATCACCGTAAAAATTTCAGGGTGATATCAGTAATAGTTTCGGAGATATAGAATGCCGGTGAAATATTTCGCACAGCCTCCGTGTTGGAGACGTAGACGTAATAAAATTTGAAGGGCACGTTCGGGGTCGGAAAGAATAGTACTATAACCTTACCGAGTTTTATTGAAATCGCTCCGGCCGTTTAAATTTTATTAGGGACACATTCACACGGACAAATGGTGATCTCATAAGTTTATTTCTTCATAAATGAAAATAGGCTGAAAATAAATAAATAAATGTTAATGGATATAAATGCTTCCACCATATAAATTTCAAAAAGACTAAGTAAGAACTGTTAAAGTTAATTTACATCGTGAACACATACCTTAACCTCTTCATTACTCCAAATAATGAGAGTCAGATGACCTCATTGATCCGCCCCATAAAATAACAATAATTGAATAACTAAAGCAGATAATTGTGTAGACCGACAGCCATGGGGTCAAGCTCTCTGCGGATTCGGTAGACTTGAATTTGAGCCCCACCGTCGGCCGTCCTTGAAATGGTTTTCCGTGGTTTCTCCATTTCAGTTCCAGGCAAAAGCTAGGACGATACCTTCTAACAGGCCTCGGCCGCTTCCTTCCACATTCTTGCCCAGTTTCATTCATCTTCATTCATTTCATCTGTAATTAACTCATCTCATGAGATTGGCGTCAAGAAGGGCATCCATCCGTAAAACATCCATCGCATCTCATCCCCGATCCCGTTGAAAACGGGATTAATAAGGGGTAGACATACATACAGCAGATAGATGTGTACAATATATTAACTTGAACCGCTTAAGATAATAAAATTTCCCTATTACTTGTTCACCGACTGAAGGTATTTTTCATAGAGTCTAGTTGGCAACACTGAAATAAATGTTCTAAGTTTTATATCTTTAAAAAAATGTTGTGAAAGGAATCAATCTCACTCTTGATCAGTGCTCGTACATTTGAAAGAGTATAAGTGTTGGATCCAATATGGATTAGCAAGGTAAGCTAACATTATTTTTGAAAGGAAGTTTTGACTTCCGTAGTACATTGGCGCTGCTCGTGGCAACATTTGTGCCTTGCAGCGGCCTTCACAGTATGTACTAGCCACGCGTCTTGGTGAGGTGTACCATAACCAACTGAAGAGCCCATTGGTACACTGGGGCGAAACTCTGGCAACTGTTTTGAGCTAGCCGGACCATTGTATCAAATTTCTTTGTGAATTTGTTAATGAGTATAAGTGTCATATTAAATTTTTAATCTGTCGACCTCCTGTCGGCTGGGGAGCGATATTAGTGACCCTACGTAAATATTTACTCAACCTCTTCATTGCCTGCCAATATCGGAGTGGTAGAGCGGCAGGTTATTACGGAAGGAATGTAGACATACATCTACCTAAATAAAGTTTGAACTCCGTGTAGCCTACTGAATGTGTATTTTTCATGGAATTTCAATGTTATGAACGATGCGCCTCAGAGTTTTTTTTATAAAGTTTTATATTATACTGGCGGACCGGTGTGAGAACTCTCGCATAATGGGTTGTGTGCACCCCATGTGTACACACTACCCCCCTGGCACTAGTGTTATGCGGGCTGTACGCGCAACAGTTCTGCCAGGGGCTATCATCTTGTTTATTTGTTCAAAAACATTTTATAAACAAATACACATATTTCCGTTAACTTTTCAAGAAATGCAAGATTTTTCCTGTACTATTGAGACGATTTGGAAGATTTTGATACAAACCACACCTTCTAACTTTCTCTGGTTTAGGAGCTTGAGTTTTCTGAAACATACACCTTAGAGTATCTCTTCTTCTTAACACGCTGTCTCCAAACGAAGGTTGGCGATCCACGTAGCCAGCTCTGACCTTGACATTGCAGCATGAAATGCTTCGTTCGATGTACACCGGTGCCACCTTCTAATGTCCTTCGACCATGAATTTCTGCATCTCCCAACGGACCTTTTTCCTTGTATATTTCCTTCAATAATTAGCTGTAATAATTGGTACCTCTCGTTTCGCATGATGTGACCTAGGTATTGTGTCTTTCTTTGCTTTATAACATATGTAGCAGTTCTTTTTGCTTTTTCATCCGATGTAGGACCTCGACTTAGTATAACACAAAGTCCCCGACTCTTGGATGTCACGGGTAATCTCGAGAACCACTGGATGGATTTTGATGCAGTTTTCACCATTCTGTGAAGGATATCTTGAGGAAGGTTTCTATGGAAAATAATTTATTTTTGGATCAAATGCAGCCAAGCAGTAACGATTTTAGAGAAAAAGTCGAAACCAAACTTGGCGTCCGTGCGCTTTTTGAGCTTACGCTGTGCAAAGCGTTAAAAATATCAATATACTATCAGTTTAAGAATTGTTCAGCATGAAAAATTCTACAAAAAGATCCGCGAGAGCATATCTCTATCTTCAATACATCGCCCAATATAAGTGGTTTTAGTTTAGACGGAAGGGGGATTTCTGTTTCAAGCACCTCGCCATTCTTAAATTTCGTCTGACAAGAATTCGTTGCACATGCACCTCCATGATAATATAATTAATAATCCAGTCAGTGATCTTAACCCATCATGCCGAGACGTAAAATGGATATAGATCGTAGTTCATTGATATAAAAAAAGCGCTTATCACGTAATGCATTTATAACTGTTTCCGGGCGAAGCTGGGGCGGGTCGCTAGTTATATAATAAGATTATCCTCTACGCCAGGGGTTTCAAACTCTTTCTGTCGCGCCCCCTCACTATTTTTCTTTCTTAGCACTTCTCGTAGGTTACGTCGCACACACAAAATAGGAACGGATCAAAAGATCTATAGTATTTGCATCTAATTACTGTAAATACCAGTTAAAATAATAATAATAATAACAACATACAATTTACTATTCTTAGAGCACATCAAAGGTCTACAATTTTAGCATACTTTTCACATTTTGCAAAAATGAGGAAAAAGTAGACTTATGAGATGGGGCAAATGTGTGTTTGTCTGTCTGTCCTTCTGTTTGTCTGTCTGTCTGTCTGTCTGGCTGTGTGTGTGTCCCTCCCCTATCAACTCCTAAACGGCTGCAGCAATCGAAACAAAATTTGAAAATGATGTCAGTGCTACCAACTGCTGAAAAATCGCAATTGAAATTTGAGCTCCATGTTGGATATCTTGGAAGGTATGAATGGGAGCTATTTCAAAATTGGCACACGTATAGATAATAATATTGCAGTTTAATTTACAGGAGGCCATACATGGCAGTGTTGCCAAAATGATTATAAGCCTGCTGATAGGTCCAAATTTTAAATGCAAATAACTTCTACACTATCAATTGGATTTCAACCAGATTTCGTATGTGCTATGAGTACATAAACAGATATGACTGAGCGTATTCTCAAGAGCCACCAGGGCTGCCAACTGTAGTACATTATGCCAGGTATACAGTATTTCGAACTAATTAGAAATTTCGATATTACCAACTTAATTTCATCATTATTCTAGATAGATCCATATAGATTAATTATTGGCATGAATCTTAAATTTTAAGAAAAGTAGGCTCTTTATTTCGTCACGGAACTTCTTGTTTGTAAAAGAAATGGTAAAGGCCTTACTTGTAACAGTTTATTGTTAATCGGGCTAACCACTTCCACTGAACACGCATTAGAATTCATATGTTCACTCACTGTATTTGAACTGACTGCAAAGGCCTGGCTGAATTCGAGTCGACGATGACAGAAGGAAGTGGCGGTCACATTGTCATTAGTGGTTGTTAAGTGTTTGGTGAGGAGATATCACTGCGGGTGGTGAGTGAAAGGAAGCTGTGTGGGAAATCTTACTCTACACCACAGAACACCTATATAATAGAAGTGAATGGCCCATGGTGAAGCATGGAAACAAGAAACTACTGCAGCACGCCTAGTGGTGTGGCAGCCAACTACCAGTGTGGAAATATTAGCTCCCAAATATGTTTTCATTTTATGTTTTTATTTTATTTAACTGGGTCACTCCAATCCGTATTTTCTTTAAGGACACATTTCCATTTTGAAAAATCACACCAACTTGAGACTTTGGACTGGGTGGTTTTATTCAGAACTATTCACGCCGTTGTCGTATGACTTATTCTTTGGCGTGTGCAACATCATCATTTGCCAAATACGGTTTACGAATGAAAAGTATGGATCACGATTATAAGCTTCAGAAATACGACAGTATCGTGTTACCCAGGAAGAATATTTGCTATTTCAAATAGTTTTAACGTATAAGTGACTTAAATATCTCTCAAAATCAGGATAATGAACAGTTACCGTAACGTGCTTTAAGCATGTGGAGCTGCCATGTTATCAACAACACAGAACACCAAATATAACAAGGCTGAAAGCTCTTGTGGAAGCCCTTTGCTCCTTGGAGGAAAATAACATAAGTCAAGTAAGTCAAAATCAACCAATCACGAGGCGAACTTCTGCCTAACAGCGCTTGTAGTGGGATGGCGCTTAAGTACCCTGTGTTGTCAGTTACTCGTATCATAGTTTCATCCCCGTGCTCTACACCTTTCCTCAGAATCCCTGCTGGCAGGATGTACTGGTCAGTTCTTGTGAAATAAGACAGCATAAGTACGAGTTTGTTAGTCTTGAATGGTCGTTGGAGCTTCCTGCCTATAGTAGGGTCATGGGTATGAGGATAGCAATATTTGTTACACAATATGAAGTAGAAATATTTCAATCAGAGCCTGCGCCCTCCACATTGAGGACCTCTGCTGTACGCAGACGATATGGTCGTGGGATCTCCAAACAAAGATGAGTTGCAAATAGTAATGTATCAAGCCTTTCTTTGTGCCCCATCGCCATGCAATGCCTACATACAGATGTAATAACTATAGGCTATTTTTGCCGACCTCTCGACAACCATAACGGTACTTACCAAATCATCTTGTACAGCGGGATCTTTTACTATGAACTTGAGGTAATTCCTAGTAGGGATTGAAATAAATTTCTTAGTTTGGGTGCTCCACTATGTTGTAATAAAATATAATTGGGGGGAGAGGGGGGCGCCTTGTGGGCGGCTTTGGTGGCGTAGTTGCTAGCATGCTGAGCTTCTATGCCCAAGGTTGCGGGTTCAAATCCAGCCAAAGTCGTCGGATTTTCAAGAGCGTTAAAAATCCCTCAGTATGACTTCCTTCGAGGGGGGGGGGAGGGGAAGTAAAGCTGGCGGTCCAATCTCATATATTTATGGCATGCAAAAGAACCTTCCACTAACTACACTTGTGCGAAGCTAAAATTTGTGAGTTAGAATTGATAACGCTCTATTAGTTCCAACGTTCGCCACCAGGTGCTGACTGCGATACCATCTAGTAGCCAAGTTCGCAAGGTAGGTGTCGTGGACGGTATCATTTGGTAGTGAAAGTAGGAACTACTTGAAATTATTGCCTGCAGTCCTTACCTGAATTAAAATAAGATAACACACTCTAATACAGCCATCACAATTAACACCGGTTATCAGACATATTCTACATACACCCAAAGTACACGGGGCTACATGACCGCGTTGTCGCAGCCCCTTAACTGAGGAACCAACCAACCAGAAAGCGTGTGAACGCTTAAACTAATAAAATTCGGTAGAGTACATCAGAACTCTCCCTTCTCGAGGCGTGGTGTGATACAATCATCAACCAGAATCATTAGATGAGGGGCAAGATACTATATGAAATGAAAATCCACAGCCTGCTTCCAGTCTCCGACCGGGTCAGGAATGGAATGAATGAAGCCCCCATCTAGCGGCGAGGATATGAACTGTGCCGGCTGCCGAGGCCTGACGCACTCCTCTGGGGCAATGATTAAATGAATGACAGATGAAATGAAATGATAGTGGAGAGTGTTGCTGGAATGAAATTTTGACAGGGAAAACCGGAGTACCCGGAGAATAACCTGTCTGCCCCCGTTTTGTCCAGCACAGATCTCACATGGAGTGACCGGGATTTGAACCACGGACCCAGCGGTGAGAGGCCGGCGTGCTGCCGCCTGAGCCACGGAGGCTTGGGCAAGATACTATATACTGTAATATAATTTATTAAGAACTTACTCGTGTAGTGGAGGGATTCATAATAAATGAACTGACTGTGACTCTCACATAAATAAGGCAACACCTTCAAGATAGCAGCAAACAATCACTCCCTGGGAAAATGGCTCTGGTTTGGGCATATTCCCTGTATGGTTGATACATCATAACGCACATTATGTTCTTGATTCTATTCGCTTATTACATAATTTCTGGCAACTCAAATCCAATCTCTTCATACACATTAGTTGTCTCCGACTGTCGCAACAGTCCCAATATGAATTCGATCACGACGACATTATTATTTCATCTTTCATTGTCATATCTATATATCTTCTCTCCGAGTAAACAATTAGAGTAGGCCTTCTTTTCTTGTCGATCCGGTTCTATAGTTCATAATATCACCATTACAACAAATCCAAAGCCGCAGTAGCCAAATTGGACGTCATAATAGCTGCATTAGTTCTGCATTTTACCATATCAGCTTCTGCCGCCATCTTGCACGTTGCGTAAAGTCTGTTGCGCATCCTTTAGGCTATGATACCTTCTCTATAGTTTCTTTGATCTATGCTAGTAAATCATGTGCAGATAATAATATACCAATACAAGTACATCTATGAATTTTCTTAGGAATGCTGCAATCACTTCCAACAGCACATCACAATTGCACCAGTTCATATATAAACGGTCCCAATCACGATTTCTGGACTCGTTACAGGATGACTTGGTTTAGAATTACAAGCAGCATATAATCTTCAGTTTCTGGCTATCTACAAACATAGCGGTACATATTATCTTGTACAGAGGGATCTTTTAATATGAACCTGAGGTAATTCATAGTAGGGATGACTTGTTCTTGAATTGCAAGCATACAACCTTCAGTTTCTGGAAATATATGTCCTGAAGTGAGCCAGTAGTTTGATGCAGTTATATCAACATTTGGTTGACTCACCTCATATGGATGTTTTCCGTGCAATGGTTTCGCTTTCCATGCTTCCATCTTCTGAAGATGGTGTAGAATCTCTTAGCCTATTGACTCACGACCAGTGGTGTTGAACTGTCCGCTTCACTGATGGTTGTGTGAAGTACAGATGATCTCGCTTCTGCGTTCAAGTACTCCCTAAGGCTGTCATCTGGTTATTCATGTCAACAAACCCACGTCCACCTAGGCTTCTGGGTAGAGTCATTCGCTCTATTGAAGATCTTGGATGGTGTTTCCTTCCTTTTGTAAGCATCGTTCTCATTTTTAGCTCAAGATATTCAATGTCTATTTTACACCATTTGATTATGCCAAAAGAGTAGCTCAGCACAGGAACAGCATACGTGTGAACAGTTTTCATTAGATTTTTTCTGTTCGAGTGTATTATTATCCGGAGTAGGGATGTGGTGGCTCCATCGCCCAGTGGGAAACCACTGCAATCAGCCCCCCGAGTATTGGCGGGAAAACCATACCTAAGTGGGTAAGAAGGAAATGCCTGCCCAAACCCTGACCATCTGGGGCACCCAACCTCCAGGGGATAAATATGGAGGATGGGAAGGTAAGCCTACGTTGGGCTAATCACCCATGTGGATGGTGAACTACAAGTAGCCTCGGATTGGACGGATATAAACGACGACGACCGGAGTGGAAATGGAACACGAGATTTGGAACATGGAATATTAAGACAATCGTTGGTAAAGAAGTGGAATTGATACAGGAAATGAAGAGAATGTGCAGAAATAGAGCGGAATGGCAGAAATGGCTCAAACGAGGCAACCCCGACGCTTGAAGGCATAAGGAAATTGAAGAAGAGGAAGAAAAAGTGTGTTTTTATGGTTTGTTTTAATCTTTTGACAAATTCACAGGACACATGGTCAATGTGTCTAGCTTGGTTAACACCTAGGTTTATTTATTT